>CM038141.1:272403924-273045622 GCA_021437245.1 Aegilops speltoides
ATATCACGGACCCAGTCCGCATCATTGCTACTATCATCTTTCAACTTTTTTTTCTCTAGGAACATATCAAAAATAAGGGAGCTATATCACGAGCTATTGATCTACAACATAGATTTGCAAATACTATCAGGACTAAGTTCATGACAAATTAAGTTCAATTAATCAAATTACTAATGAAATCCCACTTAAATCAACTTCCCTCAAGTTGTCTAAGTGATATGTGATCCAAATCAACTAACCCATGTCCGATCATCACGTGATATGGGTAGTCATCAATGGTGAACATCTCTATGTTGATCATATCTACTATATGATTCACATTCGACCTTTCTGTCTCCAGTGTTCCGAGGCCATGTCTGTACATGCTAGGCTCGTTAAGTTCAACCCATGTATTCTGCATGTGTAAAACTGTCTTACACACGTTGTATGTGAGCGTAGAGTCTATCACACCCGATCATCACGTGGTGTCTCAAAACGACGAACTGTAGCAATACTACATACTCAGGGAGAATACTTTTACCTTGAAATTTAGTGAAGGGATCATCTTATAATGCTACCATCGTTCTAAGCAAAATAAGATGCATATAAGATAAACATCACATGCAATCAAAAATATGTGACATGATATGTCCATCATCATCTTGTGCTTTTGATCTCCATCTCCAAAGCATCGTCATGATTTCCATCATCACTGGCTCGACATCTTGATCACCATCGTTGCGTCGTGGTCGTCTCACCAACTATTGCTAACTCATAGCGATAAAGTAAAGCAATTACATGGTGTTTGCATTTCATACAATAAAGAGACAACCATAAGGTTCCTACTAGTTGCCTGATATCTTACAAAACATGATCATCGCATACAATAATGTATATCTCATCATGTCTTTACCATATCATACCCTGCAAAAACAAGTTAGACGTCCTCTACTTTGTTGTTGCAAGTTTTACGTGGCTGCTACGGGTTTCTAGCAAGTACCGTTCTTACCTACGGCAAAAACCACAACGGTGATTCGTCAAGTTTGTTGTTTTAACCTTCTTCAAGGACCGGCTGTAGTCAAATTCGATTAAACTAAAGTAGGAGAAACAAACACCCACCAGCCACCTTTATGCAAAACTAGTTGCATGTCAGTTGGTGGAACCAGTCACATGTGCGTGGACATGTAAGGTTGGTCCGGGCCGCTTCATCCCACAATACCGTTGAATCAAAATAAGACGTTGGTGATAAGCAGTATGACTATCACCTCCCACAATTATTTGTGTTCTACTCGTTCATATCATGTACGCATAGACTTGGCTCATGATGCCACTGTTGAGAATCGTTGCATGGAAAACCAAAAAATTCTACGCACACGCAATGATCTATCCATGGAGATTTCTAACATTGAGGGGAGAGTGTGTCTACGTACCCTCGTAGACCGTAAGCGGAAATGTTTCACAACGCGGTTGATGTAGTCGAACTTCTTTGCGCTTCAACCGATCAAGTACCGAACGCACGGCACCTCCGTGTTCTGCACACGCTTTCAGCTCGGTGACGTCCCTCGCCTTCTTGATCCAGCCAGACATCGAGGTAGTAGATGAGTTCTGCCAGCATGACTGCATGGTGACGGTGATGGTGAAGTGGTCTCCTCAGGGCTTCGTCTAAGCCCTACGAAAATATTACCGGGGGTGTAAACGGTGGAGAGGGGGTGCCGCACACGGCTAAGCAATTGTCTGGGGTGTGCTAGGCGCCCCCCTCCTCATATATATAGGTGGGAGGGAGAGGGGAGAGGCCAAGGGGCGCCCCAAGTAGGTCCGAATCCTACTTGGGCTCCTGCCCTTGGCCGTGCCCCCTGCCATATTTGTCGGAGGGGGGAGGAAAGATGGGGGAGAGGGAAGGAAAGGGGAATCCTCTTCCACTCTTTCCTTTCCCTTTCCCTCTTTCATTCTCCTCCTAGGCCGGCCCATATGGGGGGCGCACCAGCCCCTTGTGGCTGGTGCATTTCCCCTCTTGGCCCATAAGGCCCATATCTTTTGTCGGGGGTTCCCGGAACCCCTTTCGGTGACCCGGTAAGTACCTGGTACCCCCCTAAACACTTCCGGTGTCCGAATACCCTCATCCTATATATCAATCTTTACCTCTTGACAATTTCGAGACTCCTTTTCATGTCCGTGATCTTATCCGGGACTCCGAACAACATTTGGTCACCAAATCACATAACTCATATAATACTATATCGTCATCGAACGTTAAGCGTGCGGACCCTACGGGTTCGAGAACTATGTAGACATGACCGTGACACCTCTCCGGCCAATAACCAATAGCGGAATCTGGATGCCCATATTTTCTCCTACATATTATATGAAGATCTTTATCGGTCGAACCGTTATGACAACATACGTAATTCCCTTTGTCCATCAGTATGTTACTTGCCTGAGATTCGATTGTCGGTATCTTCATACCTAGTTCAATCTCGTTACCGGCAAGTCTCTTTACTCGTTCCGTAATACATCACCTCATGACTAACTCCTTAGTCGTTTGCTTGCAAGCTTATGATGTGTATTACCAAGAGGGCCCAGAGATACCTCTCCGATACTCGGAGTGACAAATCCTAATCTCGATCTATGCCAAGTCAACAAACACCTTCGGAGATACCTGTAGAGCATCTTTATAATCACCCAGTTACTTTGTGATGTTTGATAGCACACAAGGCATTCCTCCGGTATCTAGGAGTTGCATAATCTCATAGTCGAAGGAATATGTATTTGACATGAAGAAAGCAATAGGAATAAAACTGAACAATCACTATGCTAAGCTAACGGATGGGTCTTGTCCATCACATCATTCTCCTAATGATGTGACCCCGTTATCAAATGAAAACACATGTCCATGGTTAGGAAACCTTAACCATCTTTAATCAACGAGCTAGTCTAGTAGAGGCTTACTAGGGAAACGGTGTTTGTTTATGTATTTACACATGTATTTAAGTTTTCAATCAATACAATTCTAGCATGAATAATAAACCTTTATCATGAATAAGGAAATATAAAATAACAACTTTACTATTGCCTCTAGGGCATATTTCCTTCAAAGGCCACCCACCAAGACCCACATGACGCCCCTCTCGCAAGGGAGCCGCCATGCCACCAACCGAAGCCACCGCTCTGGAGTCTGGAAAGGCCAAACCTTGCCCGCCTCCAACCAGGAGACAGGACGTCGATACGCAGCTGGCCAGCCCCGCTGTCGCACTAGCACAACACCACACCTGCACCACAACCACACCCTCCAGCGACCACCCACAGCAAGTCACGCCCAAGCACTACATAGCCCAGATCCGTGCGCACTGTCAAGGTCCACGCATAAGGCAGTTCTACGGCGGTCGGCTGAGTCCATGGACTGGCCCCCTGTCAGATCCAATGGAATGCCAGTGCCTTCAGATCCTATGGCTGGGCCGGCACCTACGCCCATGACGCCTGGCGCCCAGCATGACGGGAGGAGCAGGGCCACCATGACCCAACCAGACCGGCTGCCGGGCAGGAAAGAGGAGCAACGAGCCGCAACAAATGCTGACAAGGTCACCGAATGAAGGGGCACCTTTGGGAGGGGCAAGTGCAGGGTTGGGGAGAAGGAGGCGGGGGAGGCCTTGCCGCCGCCGGCGGCAGCAGCGGTGAGGGGGCGCGTAGGAGGTGGCGGCGGTGGGGAAAACCTAATCACCCCCGAGCCACCATAGGAGGACGACGCGGTGGGGGGGGGAGGTTAGGTGGCTAGGCTAAGAAAATGTGCAGCTAGCCTATTTATTTAGATACATTAAAACTAAGCACTAATCCAGCCATCTCAGAGCATTAGCATCCACAGCCATCGAATCTATAGTTTTCAGCATTTTCGGTCGTCCAATGAAACTCTACCGTAGTACTTCTTGCGACTAGAGTGGGCAGCTACTCCCGTGACAAAATTGGGGGCCCGTGGTTAATTGGGCCATATCGCACAAAGCCGAAGAAAAACACCAAACACCACCCCTCTCCCTTCGCCCGACACCCTCCCCGCGCCGCCTCGCTTCCCTTGCGACCAAGAGAGTCCCATGGTGGCCGAGATCCCTCCCAGCCCTCTCGCACTACAACTACATCTGGCAGAAAAGGGGGAATACTTGGCAAACATGAAGATCATTCGCTGGTACATCCGTTCTTGTCTCGGTTGTCCATCAATTTGGAGGCGACGAGGCGGCTGTTGCAGCGAGGAAGTGTCGCCATTGCCCGACCTCAACGCGCCACCTGCAAGGTCTCCCTCCCTCCCACCTCCTCATGACCCAACCCATCATCTCGCTCATCCGCCCGCCCTGACCCGGTTGTTATCAATCTGATTAGCGATTGTGTCGATGCCCCGTCTCTGGTTGGTACCTAGAAGTATTCCAACAAAGCTTCCCCACGTCTCCTTCCCCTCATGATTTGAAACTGGGTCTGGTTAATCTGCAAGTATTTTTTGCGAGGGAATCTGTGAGTAGGTGATTTGATGGTCACAGTAGCCCTAAAACAATCAGATTACAACGACGAGGGTGGCTCATGCCCTCTGTATCCCCATTCTCCTAGTGTGTTTGTTCTTATTGTTGATTCAACACAGGATGGTTGCAGAAAAGCACTCCAGAAACCATCCAATTGTGACGGGACAGGGCCTCTTCTTTGCCATCTCTAATCACGTTGTTTTGATACGTAACTTATTTTATACATGATTACACATGAATATAGGAATGTCCTTCATATGTAGCAATCAGTTATTTGTTGGTAGACTGAGAAAACATGTGACAATCTTTTTGCCTATGAAGAACTGAGATAATTTTCTCTATCTTTTTGCAGAGAGTTAATGCAGTTAACAAAGTCTTTTTTCAAATGCATTGACCAATGGAAGGAGTCCTCCGTTTAGTACTTGGCTAATCTGACTTTTATGCCACCACAGTAGTAATGGTGTATTCGTAACTATAATGAGGGACCTTTGTTATAGGGTAGATAAAGATAAATGCATAGCTACAAGGTCTGCTATGCTTCACTTTAGCCGATAAGTGACAAATTCCAATGCATAGAACATGTAGGTTTCAACTCTAAGAGCCGCATAATAAATCTTCTACAACATTTACATTTTTAATGTTGGTCAAAACTTCTTCTTTTTTTGCAAGGAGAGAATTTATTAATCAACCGCGACCAAGTCTGGATTACAAATGTCAGGAACCTCATCTGGTCCTGAGCAAAGCCACAAGGCAGTGCACTTCTTTATTCTACCAAAATGTTGCTCAGAACTTGGTATTATCAGCATGACTTCTGATTGACATCTATGCAAATATTATGTTAGTTATTGATTACTATTTAACTGGTCACTTTTCAACCTCTTTAGAGTTCATTTGTAGTTCTTTTCAATTAATGTATTATGACTTCCCCATGCATGACTTCTGATTGACATCTATGCAAATATTATGTTAGTTATCACCATGCCAATTTTCAACCTCTTCAGAGTTCATTTGTAGTTCTTTTCAATTTCAGGGTCATATAGCTAAAAAAATCAGTAAATGCATGAAAAATAACAAATGAAGTCAGAAAGGGTTGAAAATTGATGATGTGGCTTTGAATGGTGCATTTTGAACACACAAAAAGTCTGGAGTTCAAATAAGTTCAAAAAAATGAAATCCCTTTGTAACAGATGAGTTTTCGTTTGAAACCCTGATACTTTGAAAGAGATTGCCCATTTTGTACACGAAGTGCATCCAGGTTTTGCCGTAACCCTCTCTACTTTTTAGCACATGCTATGTGGGTGAAATGATGATACCATGCCAACTTTCAACTTTTTTAGAGTTCATTTGTAGTGCTTTTCAATTTCAGGGTCATGTAGCGCAAAAAGAATGAACTAATAGCAAAAAGAATGAACTTAAAATAATCAATTAAAATATTCTATTATGATCAACTAAAACAAAACTATAATATTTTTCAATAGCAAAAAGAATCAAGTAAAAAGCTTTTATAAAACTCTAGTAGCAAAAGGAATCAACTAAAAAGCGTTTATAAACCTCTAGTATTTTTTTAAACTAAAATTATATAAAATTTATGCAACTAAAATTATCAAGGTATTTCTGTTCAAAACATTAATGGAAAAAAGAATTTTCATAAAAAAAATTGTTAGAAACTTTAATAGCAAACTAAAATAACAAAATTTGTTCTTGATTAAAATAGACATTTAAAATAACCTAAAATTACCAAATTTAATATAATGATAAAACACAATAATATTAAATAGCAGGAAAAAGAATCACTCAAAAATCTATTTTTATAGTAAATTTATTCACAAACCAGTGATTCACACAAATTTAAAAGAATTCAAATTTAAACTATTCAAATTTGAAAATTAATGGCACTAACAGAAAGTCTATAATTTTTGTGACCTAACAGCAAAAAGAATCACTCGAAAACTGCAAAAAAAGCAAAAAAAGCAAAAAAGAAAACAGAAAAAATGCCACCTTCTGGGCCACCACGGCCTGAATACGACTAGAAACCCAGCTAGTTGGGCCAGGATTCAGGCCCATGGAAGGCCAAGTAGGCCCATAGGCACAGTAGTGTCAGATTAGGCCCATAGGCCTGCAGTTCACAGGAGTTCAATAGGGATGAGGCAGTCGAGCTTATAAACTGGTGCGGGGCGCTCTCAACTAGCAAGGTGGGACTAAACTTCCACCACCACGCCGTTGTGCAAGCCCATTTGTCCCGGTTGGTGCCATGAGCCGGGACCAAAGGTGAGCATTGGTCCCGGTTTGTGGCACCAACCGGGACTAAAGTAGGGCATTGGTCCCGGTTGGTGCCATGAACCGGGACCAATGCTCTGGGTATATAAGTAGCACTTAGGGATTTTTAGAACCGCCCAACTCCACTTTGATCTCTCCTCCTCCTCTCCCCCCGACGGCGGCCAATCCATCCACGACGCCGACAGGCTGCCCGAGCTAGCCATCGTCGACGCCCTCCCCATGCCCTGCCCCCGACGCCTCTGCTCCTCGTGCCCCTCTGCCCTGACCCGATGCGCCGACGCACCACTATGCCCCCTGCCTCGTACGCCTCCTTGTCGCCATCACCGTTGTCGTGCCCTGCCTCCTCGTCGCCGCCCCCCCAGTGAGCTCATTCTCCTCATCGCCGGTCGCCTTTGTGGATGATGATGATGATGATGATGATATGTATATAGATGTTCTTTGATTGTGCGATATATGATGATGATGATGATTTTTCTGTAGTAATTTACTTGGTCAATATTTTGTCTTTATAATTTATTTAGAGTTCATTTTGATGTTAATTGTGATGTGAAAACTTGGTCAATATGTATATAGATGAATTTTCCTAAGTTTAGATGCATTTTCCTAAGTTTAGATGTGTAGTTATAATAATTTAGATGTGTAGTTACTTTAGATGTGGTAATTTATTTCTGTTGTAATTTTGTTCATAGAATTTTTATGACTTTTTTTGTTCAAAAATTTTCTTTGTCAATTTATGTATATGTTCATATTGTGTATGTATAGGAAAATTGTGTATGATCAAAGTTATTTATGTATGTGTTCATATTTAGAAGAAAAATAAGGAGAGGAAAAAGGAAAATAATAAGAAGAGGAAGAAGGAGAAGAAGAGGAGAGGAAGAAGAGGAGAAATAAATAAGAAGATGAAAAAGAAGAAAAAAAGAGGAGAAGAAGAAGGAATAGAGGAGAAGAAAAAATAGAATATTCTATTTTTTCTTCTTCCCCTCTATTCCTTCTTCTTATCCTCTATTTTTTCCTCTTTTTTTCTTCGATCTTCTCCTCTATTCCTTTCTTCTTCTTCCTCTTCTTATTTTTTATCGGGTATGTCGTTGTCGATATACCCCCTCCCCGATAACTTTGACATGAAGGGGGGGTGTCGATATACCCCCTCCTCGTTAACTTCGACATGAGGGGGGTCGATATACCCCCTCCTCGATAACATTTTTTTCCCATGTATGTATGTCGTCGTTGTCGATATACCCCCTCCCCGATAACTTCGACATGAGGTGGGGTCGATATACCCCCTCCCCGATAACATTTTTTTCTAAGTTACTAAGGTAAAATGTTCCTATCGTGCATAGACCGATTTTAGACCATGGGAGCACCCCCCTCTCGCTCGACCAACTCTCGAGGACACCCAAACCCTAAAAAAACAATGTCGGTCTCCTACCCCCTCCCGCCCCTACCCGACAAACTCTCTCGAGATTTATAAGAGATTTATCAAGAATGCCCCCATTATGGATGTGAAAATTAAGTTGATCCATATTTTTCCTGATCTCATCTACCATTCTATATTTACATGTTCTCTTGTGTCAAAGTATTGAAGAAATCCATGGTTTCATAATTGGACGGAGTAACAGGCGCATGATGGTATGAAGCTCTCCAAAATTGTTTTGGAATGTAGTCTTGATAGGATAATTCGCCTTTTGGTACGAAGTTCAGCAAAGGCCATCCAAATAGCGATATTCAAAAGGCTCTTGCTGAACTTCGTACCAAAAAGCGAATTATCCTATCAGGACTCCGTTCCAAAATAATTTTGGAGAGCTTCATACCATCATGCGCCTGTTACTTCCGGCTAATGATGAAGCCATGGTTTTCTTGAAACCTTTGACACTAGACAACGTGACATATAGAAGGGTAGATGAGATCAGGAAAAATAGGGACCATTTTCTACACATCCAGAATGGCGTCATTTTGTTAAATCCCTTGCCGGTCCGAACGTTGAACATTCATGAGAGAGGCGGTCCGGCTCAAACCCTAGAAGCGTTGTCGAGGCCACCGCAAATCCTAGAAGCATTGCCGAGGCCACCCCAAACCCTAGAAGCGTTGTCGAGGCCACCCCAACCCATAGAAGCGTCGAGCTAGCTAGGTCTACGTTTGCCACTAATATATCCATCTGTCATGTTTATATATTAATTGCCATGTTGTAATATTTGCAGAAACTATGGAGCACCGAGACTTTGAAGCAGAACAGTTGCTGGGGGACATAATCCTCGGCGGAGGTGATGTCTTGTCATATCTCAACGACACCGATGGTCTAGAAGGAGAGATTGAAGCAGGCTCCGGTGATCGAGCAATGGAGGTGGAAGGACATGATCATGATGGCTCCGGTGACCGAATGCCGGTGGAAGAAGGAGACTGTGATGACGGCTCCGGTGAGCGAACAAAGGAAGGAGCTGTTGCAAAGTCCGGCGAGGTATATATTATAATTAAGCCTGTGCTGACTAGCTAATTGATGCATTAATTGTTTTGGTATGTACACATATTAACTCTCTTATTTCTTCTTTTCTAGCCCTCCGGGTCGAGCCAAACTTCGATAACGAGACAAGGCCCGAAGAAAAGGTTGCGCTAGGATGAAAGGTTCACGATCACAGCAATCAAGGGCGGTGGCCAATCGATCGAACCCAACCGGACCAAGGAAGCATTTTCTGCTCAGTGCGTGGTTCTTGTTAGGGACATGATCTCGATCAGCATCCACCAATGTAATAAGCCTAAGAGCGAAGACCCTCAAGTGTCTTATGTCAACGATAGATAGAAAGACGATCTTTGGACCGCACTGAAGGCAAATTTCACCCTACCGCCAGAGGAGGATCCGGATAAGCCAGTTATAGAGCCATTGGTCAAGGCTCATGCTCTTAAGAAGATGGCAGATCTATTCAGGAGGTGGAAGAATGAGTTGAAATCAACGTTTGTCGACAAAGGGAAGACTCCAAAATTCACCGGTCAATTTGAGAAAATAAGAGATCACTGGCCCGCATTTGTGGCCCACAAGACATCGGAGAAGAGTAAGAAGATGTCAGCGACAAACAAGATAAATGTTGCAAAGAAGGAGCATCACCATCGCACGGGGTCAGGTGGCTACCTGGAAGCCCGGCCATTGTGGGACAAGGCTGAGAATGACCTGCTTGATAAAGGGGTCGAACCAGAGACATTGAACTGGCCAGACCGTTCAAAGACTTGGTTCTTCGGGGTTGGGGGAACCTTGGACCCTGAAACAGGGAAGTGCGTTTGGACGGACGAGCAACTTGAAATACCAGTCAAGAAGCTTCAGAAGTATATCACCGCAGCATAGCAAGGGATGTTCGTTCCGACAGAGAGAATGACGAGCTCACAGAGGCCCTCGGGAATCCTGAGCACCCAGGACGAACACAAGGCACAACAGGCTCCATTGCGTGGAAGGTTGGGTTTCCCGGCGCAGGCGGTTACCAAACCCAGGAGAGGAGGAGGAAAGTGGAGCAGACCGAACTACAGAAGCTGAATGCAAGGGTACAAAAGCTAGAGGAACAAGTTGAGAGCTAGCGAGGTGCCAGAGCTACCCCAGAAGCTACCCCGCCATCTCAGCGGAGAAGCAGTGTGGCTTCCATCGAGCTCCTTTAGTAGCCTGACTTCACGGCTCCTAGCTACCCCGTGGATGCTATCACGGAGGCTCAACATTGCCACCTTATGACGCAATGGCAGAACCTCAAAGTCAACGCGGCTGTCGGCTCTGTTGCACCTCCTGAACCTGACGCAACTTTTCACTGCCTTCCGATTCCAAAGGGCTATTCTATTGTGATGGTGGATGAAATAACGGAGGGATTTGAGGACCTCGAGCTTGACCACCCTACTTGTGAAGGGGATACTTAGCTGGGTCTTGCTCTGAAGACTCCATTTCTATGGCGGAAGGAGCACATCAAGCTTCCGAACTGGACGCCTCCGCCTCCTCCTCCTCCTCCAGCGAGTCAGGGCACTCTGCCTCCTTCTCCGGTTGCTCCGGTGCGTGGCGGCACTCCGCCTCCTTCTCCGCCTGCTCCACCGCGTCCGAGAAGCCCGCCTCCTCCTCCGCCTTGTCAGCTACGGCAGAAGATAGTCGTCGCCGCTCAGGCTGCTCCGGCGCGCCGTAGCACTCCGCCTCGTAAGCAACAAAGGAAGACAGTCGCCGCCGCTCCGGCTGCTCCGGCGTCTAGTAGTACAGCCAGAGGCAGAAGGCAATACAGATTCGGTCCATCTCTCAAGCCTCTAGAGAAGTTACCATATGAGATGACTGACGAGGAAAACGCGAAGATCTATAAAGCCCAAGTAAAGGACTTTTTTGCAAAGAAAAATCCACCTCCGGAGGAGAAGATAGATCCGGTGGCCAGGCGTGCTTTTGATGCCCCGGCGACCACCACCGCCTCCGCCGCAAACCAACTATGAGCGCATTATTGAAAGGACATATCAGGAAGAGGAGCGGTCGGGAAGTACTTGCAGTGACTGAAGGTTAGCAGAATGAAGAAGTGGGAAAAAAAATCCCCAGCTCGGCGAATAAGCGAACCAATCGTGCCCCCCGCTCAAGGTGTCTAGCGATATCGTCGCTAATCATCTGGGGATGGTGCTCGATACCAATCCTATAGATTACCTGCCCGATGATGCACATTTTGATACAATGGAGGTGGATGAATTCAAATATCGGTACGGGAAGCCTCTCGTCAAACCTGGTTATCCTCCTCTAACAATGATGATGCGAAGATTCCATGAGTGGTACATGGACCCTGCAGTGAGTCTGGGAAGGATACTTTGACACTGAGAGTTAAAGAGGAGCACGACCTCATTGGAATTGATCTGTTCTCTTTTGCATTTGAGGAGTTCTTCCAGTTTTTCAATCAAAAGGCCCTCGGTAAAATAATCGTCACTTGCTACTGTCTGTAAGTACTACTTCTGTAATTAAGTCTCTATATATAGCTTAGCTCTTTCATTGCATGTATATATAATTATCCTCACTATATTATGCAGATTGAAGATCGTCGAATGCAGAAAAGCACAAATCTATGATATTGGGTTCATTAACACAAATCTCATAGATGAATTGACGGTTAAATATAATGCCAAAGAAACCGAGGCCAACTTGCTACAATCGTTGCTTCAAAATCAAAACAAAGATAAAATACTCTTTCCTTAAAACTTCAAGAGTGTTACTGTCTTGTGCATATTTGTTTTCCCTTATTACTCGAGGTTATAGTAATGTAATTGATGAGTTATGCATGCGTGCGCAGCTTCCACTTTATTATCCTAGAGATTAAGCTTGAGCAGGGACGAGTAACCGTCTTAGACTCGAGACGAAAAGATCCCAGGAGTATGCGACCATGACTAAAATTCTTGAGAAGTAAGTTCAATCGATCATTATCACACCATATCAACAACTTTGTTCATTTCCTGATATTAAGTAATTGTTTTCTTTGTCTGGCAGGGTTTGTAAAGAGTTCACCGCAGAAGCTCCGGGACTGCCGGGGGAGCTGTGATTTACACACCCGAAAGTAAGTACCACTAGCTAGTTTCGTGCATCTCCCATTGATTCTAGCTAGTTTCATCAATACCATTTAGTATGCTTGCTTATCAGTTTGATTGACCTCTATTTCCTGTAAAGTGGTTGTGGTAGGAAGGCGGGAATGATTTTTATGGATACTACGTTTGCGAGTTCATCCGCCACACGACCTGTGAGCGGGGCTATTCTAAAAAAGATTATGAAGTGCGTAAGCAATAATATTCACAATTTTATTTTATTACCATCATTTGTGTTGAGTTTCATTCATATATATGTATTGACCCCCTTCTTCAAATTAGATGTGGCAGATGCGGGATGAACTCCTACCACAAGATCGCATAAAAGCAATTCAAGAGGAATTAGCGGGATTCTTTCTTGACCACGTCATCAATAAAGCCGGAGAATACCATGTGGAACTTGACTTTAGATGTTAGGGAATGTAAGAGGTCTTATATTGTATATATGTAACTAGTAGCGTCGGATAGATATACGAAAACTTGTTGTTCGACCAATCTCTCGGAGAAGGAGGAGGTTAATCACTTCTCTCTCTATATATATGTTCACGACGATCTTGTATACTTAATGGTTTCCTTCATTTCCTTACTAGCTAGCGTGTCGCGAGTTCTCTCTATACGTATAGTACGTAGCATCGACCAAGCATGAAGATAAGAGAGGTCACTTCTCTCTATTACCTAGCTAACACAATATATGAAACCCCTAAACTAACCCTACAAAACCCCCAAAAACCCCAACCCCCACTACTGGAATCCACTTCTTTGTCGTCCGCCATGGCGGACGTCAAAGGCATGGATCAAGGACGGCAAACTCCTTTGCCGTCCGCCAGCAGACGGCAAACCGTCCGTCTGAACACGTGCCACCAAAGGCCTTCTTTGCCGTCCGCTTCCTGGAAACGGGTGGCAAAGGATTGTGCTATCCGCCGTTGGTGGCCAGCAGACGGCAACGACTGTGGACGGCAGTGAGGTGGGGAGAGAGCCGTTAGGTGTTACGGCGGGCTTTGCCGTCAGCCAGCAGATGACAAAGAGGCTAAAGTCTTTGTCGTCTGCTAGCAGACGGCAAAGTGCTCAAACATGCTAGTCCCAGGAATCACGGGTATCTGCCACGTGGCATTTTTGCCGTCAGCTAGCTGCCGGCAAAGAGCCTGTACAGCCCTGTTTTTAATCAAATTCATTCAATTTGACAGCAATTCACAGATATACACAGATATACATGTTGGGGAACATAGTAATTTCAAGAAATTTCCTACGCACACGCAAGGTCATGGTGATGCATAGCAACGAGAGGGGAGAGTGTTGTCCACGTACCCTCTTAGACCGTAAGCGGAAGCATTATGACAACGCGGTTGATGTAGTCGTACGTCTTCATGATCCGATCGATCCAAGCACCGAACGTACGGCACCTCCGAGTTCAGCACACGTTCAGCTCGATGACGATCCCCGGACTCCGATTCAGTAGGGTGTCGGGGATGAGTTCCATCAGCACGATGGCATGGTGACGATGATGATGTTCTACCGACGCAGGGCTTTGCCTAAGCACTGCAACGATATGACCGAGGTGGAATATGGTGGAGGGGGGCACCGCACACGGCTAAGGAACGATCACGAAGATCAACTTGTGTGTCTAGAGGTGCCCCCCCCGTATATAAAGGAGGGAGGGGGAGGTGCGGCCGCCCCTAGGGGTGCGCTCAGGAGTCCTACTCCCACCGGGAGTAGTACTCCCCCCTCTTGCCTTGGTGGAGAAGGAAAGGGGGGAGGGGAAAGAGGAAAGGGGGGCGCCGCCCCCCTTCCTTGTCCTATTCGGACTAGGGGGAGGGGGGGCGCGGCCTGCCCTGGCCGGCTCTCCTCTTTTCTCTCATGGACCACCAAGGCCCATTAACCCCCGGGAGGGTTCCGTAACCCCGGTGCTCCGGTAAAATCCCGATTTCACCCGCAACTATTCCGATATCCAAATATAGGCTTCCAATATATCAATCTTTATGTCTCGACCATTTCGAGACTCCTCGTCATGTCCGTGATCACATCCGGGACTCCGAACAACCTTCGGTACATCAAAACTTATAAACTCATAATAAAACTGTCATCATAACGTTAAGCGTGCGGACCCTACGGGTTCGAGAACTATGTAGACATGACCTAGAACTATTCTCGGTCAATAACCAATAGCGGAACCTGGATGCTCATATTGGCTCCTACATATTCTACGAAGATCTTTATCGGTCAAACCGCATAACAACATACGTTGTTCCCTTTGTCATCGGTATGTTACTTGCCCAAGATTCGATCATCGGTATCCAATACCTAGTTCAATCTCGTTACCGACAAGTCTCTTTACTCGTAATGCATCATTCCGTAACTAACTCATTAGCTACATTGCTTGCAAGGCTTATAGTGATGTGCATTACCGAGAGGGCCCAGAGATACCTCTTCGACAATCGGAGTGACAAAACCTAATCTCGAAATACGCCAACTCAACATGTACCTTCGGAGACACCTATAGAGATCCTTTATAATCACCCAGTTACGTTGTGACGTTTGGTAGCACACAAAGTGTTCCTCCGGTAAACGGGAGTTGCATAATCTCATAGTTATAGGAACTTTGTATAAGTCATGAAGAAAGCAATAGCAACATACTAAACGATCAAGTGCTAAGCTAACGGAATGGGTCAAGTCAATCACATCATTCTCCTAATGATGTGATCCCGTTAATCAAATGACAACACATGTCTATGGCTAGGAAACATAACCATCTTTGATTAATGAGCTAGTCAAGTAGAGGCATACTAGTGACATTATGTTTGTCTATGTATTCACACATGTATTATGTTTCCAGGTAATACAATTCTAGCATGAATAATAAACATTTATCATGAAATGAAGAAATAAATAATAACTTTATTATTGCCTCTAGGGCATATTTCCTTCAATACATATATACACAACAAGCATATCCAACACACAAGTTTCATCATATATACATACATAACCAACACATATATAGTTCCATGCATCCTTACATATTACAAAAGTTTCACATTATTCATCCAACACCGTTATCCATCCATCCATATATAACAAGTTCCAACCATGCAAGTTCATTGATACAAAATAAAAGCACAAATGGAAAAGAAGCACTCCATCCATGCAAGCTTCCGTGAATTAAATCAAACCTACAAAATGATAAACAAGATGTTAGAAGAAGAAAATGAAGAAGAAGACTATAAAAAGTAAGCATACTTAAATGGAGCTAACCTAGAAGAAAATGAAGAAGAAGAAGAAGAAGAAGAAGAAGAAGAAGAAGACTATAAGCTTATTATGTAAACTTGGTCATTTTGTGCTAACATAAGTAATTTTAGAGTTAACCTATAGGAAACTAAGTATATTAGAGCTAACTTATGTCATTTTGGAGGAGAAGAAGAAGACTATAAGCTTATTATGTAAATTGGTCATTTTGTGCTAACATAAGTAATTTTGGAGCTAACCTATAGGAACCTAAGCATATTAGAGATAACTTAGCATATTAGAGCCAACTTAGGTAAAATGGAGCCAACCTAGCTAACTATGCCATCTTTGAGTGAACTAAGCATATTAGAGCTAACTTATGTCATTTTGGAGAAGAAGAAGAAGAAGAAGAAGAAGAAGAAGAAGAAGAAGAAGAAGAAGAAGAAGAAGAAGAAGAAGAAGAAGAAGAAGAAGAAGAAGAAGAAGAAGAAGAAGAAGAAGAAGACTATAAGCTTGGTCATTTTGTGCTAACATAAGTAATTCTGGAGCTAACCTATAGGAAACTAAGTATATTAGAGCTAACTTAGAGCTAACTTATGTCATTTTGGAGAAGAAGAAGAAGAAGAAGAAGAAGAAGAAGAAGAAGACTATAAGCTTATTATGTAAACTTGGTCATTTTGTGCTAACATAAGTAATTTTGGAGCTAACCTATAGGAAACTAAGCATAGTAGAGATAACTTAGCATATTAGAGCTAACATATGTAACTAAGCATACTAGAGCTAACATAGGTAACTATAAGCATATGAGAGCTAAGTTAGAGCTAACTTATGTCATTTCGGAGGAAACAAAGCTAAGTCTATATGGATCATTTTGGAGATCTGTCATACCTGACATAGTTCAGTTCTCCTTGTTCTTCTCCTTCTCCTTCCTTAGCCTGATGCGCCAAGAGCGGCGAGGCGGTGGAGGCAGTGGGATGTAGTCTTCCACCACAATTGGCGTGGTCATATCGCCCAGCTCTGGGACTGCCGGCGCCACCACCGGCGCGAGGTCATTGTCAGGCACCACCACCATCGCGAGGCCAACTTCAGGCAGGACGGGCACGACCATCGCTAGGTCATCCTCAGCCACCACCAACTCTGGCCCACGGTTAGTGATAACCCACAAGTATAGGGGATCGCAACAAATTTCGAGGGTAGAGTATTCAACCCAAATTTATTGATTCGACACAAGGGGAGCCAAAGAATATTCTTGAGTATTAGCAGTTGAGTTGTCAATTCAACCACACCTGGATAACTTAGTATCTGCAGCAAGGTATTTAGTAGCAAAAGTGGTATGATAATAAAGGTAATGGTAACAAAAGTAAAGATAAATGTTGGGGTTTTGTAGTAGTTGTAACAGTAGCAACGGAAAAGTAAATAAGCAAAGAACAATATGTGAAAAGCTCGTAGGCAATGGATCAGTGATGGATAATTGTGCCAGATGCGATTCCTCCTGCAATAGTTATAACATAGGGTGATATAGAAGTAGCTCCAATTCATGAATGTAATGTAGGCATGTATTCCGTAAATAGTCATACGTGCTTATGGAAAAGAACTTGCATGACATCTTTTGTCCTACCCTCTCGTGTTTAGCGGGGTCCTTACAAAAACTAAGGGATATTAAGGCCTCCTTTTAATAGAGAACCGGAACAAAGCATTAGCACATAGTGAATACATGAACTCCTCAAACTACGGTCATCACCGAGAAGTATCCCGATTATTGTCACTTCGGGGTTGTCGGATCATAACACATAATAGGTGACTATAGACTTGCAAGATAGGATGAAGAACACACATATATTCATGAAAACATAATAGGTTCAGATCTGAAATCATGGCACTCGGGCCCTAGTGACAAGCATTAAGCATAGCAAAGTCATAGCAACATCAATCTTAGAACATAGTGGATACTAGGGATCAAACCCTAACAAAACTAACTTGATTACATGGTAAATCTCATCCAACCCATCACCGTCCAGCAAGCCTACAATGGAATTACTCACGCACGGCGGTGAGCATCATGAAATCGGTGATGGAGGATGGTTGATGATGACGACGACAACGAATCCCCCTCTTCGAAGCCCCGAACGGACTCCAAATCAGCCCTCCCGAGAGAGATTAGGGCTTGGCGGCGGCTCCGTGTCATAAAACGCGATGAAACTTTCTCTCTGATTTTTCTCCCCGAACGTGAATATATGGAGTTGGAGTTGACGTTGGTGGAGGTCCAGGGGGCCCATGAGATAGGAGGCCGCACCCTAGGGGGGCGCGCCCCCCCTGTCTCGTGGACAGGCTGTGGGCCCCCTGGCATTAATTCTTTTGCCAAAAATTCTTATTAATTCCAAAAAGTGCCTCCATGGATTTCCAGGACATTCGGAGAACTTTTCTTTTCTACACATAAAACAACATCATGGCAGTTCTGCTGAAAACAAATACGGTCCGGGTTAGTTTCATTCAAATCATGCAAGTTAGAGTCCAAAACAAGGGCAAAAGTGTTTGGAAAAGTAGATACGTTGGAGACGTATCAACTCCCCCAAGCTTAAACCTTTGCTTGTCCTCAAGCAATTCAGTTGATAAACTGAAAGCGATAAAGAAAAACTTTTACAAACTCTGTTTGCTCTTGTTGTTGTAACATGAAAAGTCAGCATTCAAGTTTTAGCAAATATTATGAACTAACCATACTCACAATAACACATAGGTCTCACAATTACTCATATCAATAGCATAATCAGCTAGCGAGCCATAATAATAAAACTCGGATGACAACACTTTCTCAAAATAATCATAACATGATATAACAAAATGGCATCTCGCTAGCCCTTTCTGAGACCGCAAAACATAAATGCAGAGCACCTTTAAAGATCAAGGACTGACTAAACAATGTAATTCATGGTAAAAGAGATCCAGTCAAGTCATACCCAATATAAACCAATAGTAATGTAGGATCGAAAGTATGTCTAGAGGGGGGTGATTAGACTACTTGACTATATAAAAATTTAGCCTTTTGATTAGGACAAGTTTTTAGCAAGTTCACAATGAAGATCAAGTCAAGTATCACCCTACACATGCAATTCTAGAGTATTGGCAGCGGAAAGTAAATTGCACATGTAGTAAAGAGAGGTGGAGAAGAGCAAACGCAATTTGGAGACACGGAGATTTTTTCTCGTGGTTCCGATAGGTGGTGCTATCGTCAATCCACGTTGATGGAGACTTCAACCCACGGAGGGTAACGGCCATGTGAGTCCACGGAGGGCTCCACCCACGAAGGGTCCACGAAGAAGCAACCTTGTCTATGCCATCATCGCATACGCCCACGGAGGACTAGCCTTACTCGGGGTAGATCTTCACAAGTAGGCGATCTCCTTGCCCTTACAAACTTCTTGGTTCAACTCCACATCTTGACGGAGGCTCCCAAGCGACACCTAACCAATCTAGGAGGCACCACCCTCCAAAAGGTAATAGATGGTGTTGGTGATGATGAACTCCTTGCTCTTGTGCTTCAAATGATAATCTCCCCAACACTCAACTCTCCTCACCGATTTGGCTGTGGTGGAAGAAAGGATTGAGTGGAAAGCAACTTGGGAAGGCTAGAAATCAAGTTTCATATGGTGGGAGTGGAGCAACTTGATCTCAACACAAGGGTAGGTAGTTTTCTTCTCGAAATGTAAGGTAGGAGTGGTAGTTCTTTCGATGGCTCTCTCCACGAATGAAGAGGAGGTGGAGGGTATTTATAGCCTCCACACAAAATCCAACTGTTACACACATTTGACCAATCTCGGTCGGACCGAAGTTGACAACTCGGTGAGACCGAAAGTTCAAATCTTGTGAACGTTGGGATTTTCGTGGGACGAAAATACAATCTCGGTGAGTCCGATTCTTCCAAATACTAGGGTTTGCCAATCTCGGTGGGACCGACTTTATCATCTCGGTGACACCGATATGATGACGAAGATTCTGAAGCTTGGCAACACTAGTTTCGTGAGACCGAGTTTGGAATCGGAAAATCCGAAATTTCTAGGGTTTGGGTATATGGTGAGGTGGTTCATCTCGGTGTGGTGAGTTTATGGAATCGGTGGGACCGAGATTACTTATGAGTGTATGTTGGAATGAAAGATTGCTGATAGTTTGGGAGATAGATCACTAAGCACTTTGAGCAACCAGATCATTATCATAACCTCATCCCTTTTAATAGTATTGGCTTTCCTATAGACTCAATGTGATCTTGGATCACTAAACCAAAAATGGAGTCTTGAGCTTTTGCCAATGCTTTCCTTAGCATTTTGAGGGTCCACTTCTTCACATTGCCATACCCATATCAATCGAACTTTCGAAATGATACTCAAGAAGTTATTAGTTCAATGATATATATGTTGTTATTAATTACCAAAACCACCCGGGATTAGTTGCACTTTCAATCTCCCCTTTTGGTAATTGATGACAACATATAGATCAAAGCTTCGACAAATGATATAATCAATGAATAATATCGTCGCTTTGAGAAGTATGTGATAAGCAAGAGCTCCCCCTAAATTTGTGCATTATTTAAGATTTGCGTTTGAATGCAAATGCACAATCGATTAGGATCATGGGTCACTCTTCCATGTCACATACATCTTGGTGGAGCGCACAAAATGATAAGAATGAATAGCATGCACCCAATCACCAAGACATGAGTAAATGATCATACAAGATATGAATAGCATATGATAAGCATTAAGCACACATTAAGGCATAGTATGATCAAGCACTCATCAAAGTAGAGCAAACGTAGTATCAAACACACGGAATGTCTCGAAAATCTCAAAAGTATCTCAAAGAAACCGCAAACGAAACGAAAGAGCAAAAGCGAGCACTCTCTCTCTCGAAGTCCTATGATCTATACAATTTCTCCCCCTTTGGCAACAAGTTACCAAAAAGTTCAAAAGGTATAGAGCTAAATGTCACTAGGGACTCTGCTGGCGGCTCTATGCAGGTTGATGGAGTTGAGATAGCTGCATCTGCAAAGGCTTGGTGATGTCTGTGGAGCTGGAGGAGGGACATCGGAGCCGAGCTGAACCGATGGAGCTGTGGGAGGTCTTGATGCAGAGCCTCGTGTCTGCCATCGAATAGCAAATGATCTGGGTCTTGTAGGAACCGGGCAGCTGTTCATAATCAACTGGACTAGGTCATCCTGCATCTCCTTCATGAGCTCTTCCTTCTCCCTCTTAGCTTCCTCGATATCTGCCTCAAGCTTGTTGACAAGGACTTGTACTTGATCGACTTGACATCCAGAGCATGGAACTTGTCTTCAACTATCCTCTCAAGACTCTCCCGAGATCGCATAATGCTGGCAGCGTTGTTCAATCCTCCGGTAGCTTCAAGGAGCTGCTCTCCAACACTCTTGGGTTTAGCTGCTGCTGCTGCTTCCTTCTCGACTTTAGCTTGTTTGGCAGCTTCAAACTTTGCTTGACCTTCAACAGACGTGGGATCATCCTCACCATCACAACTTCATTGTCCTCATGCTCAGGCAAGGTGGCAAGTGGGGTCTATCCAACAAGTAGGTGCCCGTGCCAAACTTGGCATTGATAAGCATCTGATAAAGGGGGCAAAACCACATGACCTCTTCTCGTCTGCTGCAGTCCTCTTGATAGTCTCAACTATCGTGTCCATCACCTTGAAAGGTGCCTTCGATCTAGTATATGCAGCATGTTGATAGAATAGCCTCTTATCATGCGATGATCTCGGACTTGGGCATCGTGGTATGCCTCGTAATTGTGTTCGTGGTAGGAAGACCTGCTGGAGATGATACACCGAGCCGAGCTTCCAGATCTCTACATCCTTGGTCGGTACCTCATTGTACATGTTCTTCATAGACTCATGGTTTTTCTTGGGAATTCCATAGACATCAACATCATCTTCTCTTGACACTTTGGAGCATTCAGCGAGGCTGCCCACTCTTCAATTGTTGAAGAGAATCTCCGCCTTCACCATCCATACAATCCTCGCCATCCGGATAGAAATGAGTCAGGCATAGAATTGCATGATCATCTCATCATTCAAAGCTATCAGTTTCTGACCAACGAAATCAGCAGCACCACATGCAGTGAAGCTCTCATGCACATGTGGAAAGTAGTCTCTGTGCCCTTCACTGTCAATATATGCCCAGTCAACATAGCGAGTGTCAGCAACAATGGGCTTCTTGTCCATAAGTACAGTCTCATAGAAATCTTGCTGTTCTCTGTTGTGGAACCTTGGATCAACAGCAGTCCTTCTTCTCACGGCATATGGATCAGCTTGTCTCCATAGCCTGAGACCTTTATCCTTCCTTTCCTTCATGTTTTCAGCTTGAGGATGAGCATCATTGTGGACTGGCAGTTTCTGACGGAGTTTTAGCAACACATGTGCCTCATCATCTGACTCAGCTGGTGGCACATTGTCTTTCTTCTTCTCTGAAGCAGGAATGTTTCTCACAGTTTTCTTGGGCTTGGCAGCAGCTTGGCTTGAACTGCCTTTCTTTGGAGCTGATGGCTTAGATTTAGAAGGTGCTCCTGCCTCGATGGCATCACCCATCAACTTAGGCTTCGAGGAGGCTGGGGTGCTTCCTCATCGTAATCATCATCACCGCTTCATCATGCACAATCCTCTTCCTCTTGGAAGTTTTCTTCACTTTGCTCAAGTTTCTTCTTCCATGCTCACTTCTTAGCAACTGTGGACTTCTTCACTTTGTCGGTGCCTTTCTTGGTTTGTTGCCCTTGATGCTCTTTGGCAACCACTTTCCTCTTTGGCTTAGATGTGATCTCTTCCTCAAGAATGAAATCGAATCCTCTTCATCGAATTTCTCTTCTTCCGCCCTGGTGGCGCAGGAGGCAAACCACTTGGTGTGCTCCTCTCACCATCATCGAAAAAGCTGCTGGCCTCGGGACTAGTGCCCCTCTGGAATTTCAGCAATTGGAGATTCAGACTGTTCGCTGTCACGGCATCCGACATGGCCGACAACCCGTGAATAGATAAGGTATAGGCGAATAGAAGAGTTATCACAAACTGCGAAGATTTTGCAAAAGAATGAGTTCAAATTTCAGTTTTAGGTTTTCACAGAATGCATTTCGGTCGGACCGAGTCTAAAATTTGGTGAATCCGAAGTGTCTAAACAGAACCATTCACACCACTTTCGGTTGGACGAAATGGGTTTCGATCTAGCCGAGAACACTAGGGCTTCACTAAATCCTCATTTCGTCGTGCCGATTTGCACAACTTCGGTTGGACCGAAAAGTGCGAAGGTAATGGCCAGAGGCCAAATCGGTCGATCCGAGAATGTAGAATCGGTCACACCGAGATGTGTTCGTGGAAACCTAACCCTAAAACTTTTACTCAATTTCGTTCTAAGAACTAATCTGCTGGATAGGAAGATCTCAAACGTGGCAAGAAGCTAGGCAAACCAATCGTGCATAGAATCGGAGGTTGAAGACGAGAGGATCAAACTCACCCTAACTTGGTGGAGTTTCTCTCGGCGCAACGGCGCGGAGAGAGTGACCGCTGACGGCGATGGAGACCATGGCGAAGGCGCACTGCGCGACAACGGAGACGATCCGGAGACCACGGCGACGGCAAAGAAAGGGTTTGGGGCGAGGCGTTTGAAGAAAGAATCAACGCTACGCTGCCCTCGGTATATATACCCTTTAGTCATCGGTGGGACCGAGTTGTAAAACTTCGGTGGCACCGAGATGGTTAACGCAAGCGATTACACACTTGATCACGCCGAAAATTGTAACTCGGTTTCACCGAGGTGAAAACCTAGATCAATCCAAGTGCTTTTGGTCCGTCCGATTTTGAGTGGGTTGGTCCGACCGAAAATACTTAGAAGGTTTTGGAAGTTAAGCTTTTGACGGATCGGTGGCTCGAGTGTGCTCCTCACTCGGTGGGTCCAAAAAGACTTGATCAAAGTTTGTGATATAAGCATGAATAGAGTTTGAGACAAGAAAGCATAGATAGCTAGGGGAGGAACTTAGGCATTCTTGTCCATCCATTTGGTCAAAAAGAAATCCAAAAGACCAAAGCAACAAATGGATGTCCTTGAATGGATAAAATCATGCATCCAACATGCTCACACAATAAGATAGCAAATGAAATATGTGTCAAACATGCACAATCAAAACACTAGCTACTATCACACAATTTGTCGATGACTAGGTCATCTATATATGAGTATATTGACTTAGGAGTCAAATGAGAACATTTGATCATAGGTCATACTCATCGTTTAAGCACAAGTGGGGTTACCACTTTTACATAAAGCATTAATGTGTTCACATCATTTGAAGATGCTTTAGCTCAATTCTTGAGAGCAAAGCTCCCCCTTGATGTGAGAACCCCTTTTAAAGGGTCAAACTAACCTTGGGTTGTCATAGAAGACTTCATGTAGATGTTGAAGATGTGGATGCTCAATGTTGATGAAGATCATCAAGAGTTGGGAGCAATCCTTTGGATTCGGGCACTTTCAATACCTACATGGGTTAGTCCCACAAGGAACAAACAAGGATATCCATGGACATAGATTGAGGTACACAATAGATGATGTCCACGAATGCAATGATTACCTTGTCCCTTGACTTACCAACAAGAGGGTTTGTGACTCCATGAACTAGTGCAAGATGTGGAAGTTGATTGCACAAGTTCTTGCCAAAATGAATGTGAGTGAAATATGTTGGCGAGTCACCCTCAAGAACTCTCTAGTTCTTCTTCTTCGGATCCACATCATCTTGATGGGAATCCTTGGGGTAGTAGTTGAGCTTGACGAAGTAGAACTTGACGTTTCCTTGGGAACCCACTTGACCATGGCCTTAGGTGCTTCAATAAATGCATCAATCTCCTCTTGAAGCTTGTCCTTGCCTTTCAGCTTGTGGTCTTGTGGTGGAAGGTCATCTTGAGCTTGTTCCTCATTGGAAGAAGTAGGATCATACTTCTCCTTTTGAGAAACAAACTTTGGAGTGGGATATTGACCTTCTTCCCATTCAACACCCTCGGCGTTGAACTTTCGCTCAAAACCAATTCCTTGATTCTTCCGTGCCTTCCTTGCTTGCGAACAATTTCCTCAAAGTTCTTGCTTCCGCAAGGCTCTTGTAGACACCTTTCTCTATAATCCCTTTCAATAAACTATTTTCTTGCTCAAGTGTAACTTGGCTTGAAACATTGTTAGTGGAATCAAGAGAACTACTAGAAGCAACAATATTGGATTTAGCATGGTTATTGTTACTACTAGATGAAGAATTTTTCTTATGCTTGTCATGCTTAGTTTTAATAGGTGGCAAGAAATTAGACAAGAGAAGTCGTTTGGCAAGATATGAAGAACTCTTCTTTCAAGATCGTCATTGATAGCTTTTAGGAACTCATGTTCTTGCTCTAGATTGAGCTTCTCGGCGTAGCTTCTCATGAGATCTTAGGAGCTCTCTATGATCTTCTTGAGTTGTTTCATGAGCTAACTTAAGAGTGTTTAGTTCTTTAGTTAGACGCTCAATCTCCTTCATAGCATTGTCATTCGACTCTTCTCGACTATAAAGACTACTAGCATGTTCATCATTACTAGGCTCACTAGATTTGTCATGTAAAAGCTCATCTTCACCAAGCAAGTCATCCTCATCACTATCAAAGTCAATAAATTCAGGGTGTGATACCTTGGGGCCTTTAGCCATGAAGCATCTTCCAATTCCCTCATTTGGTGAATCAAATAAGTCATAGGAGTTGGAGTTGGAGGATACGAGAGCAAGACCGGCAACACCTTCATCTTGACTATATTCAGAGTTGGAGTGATAGCTTCTTTCGAGTGATTGTCGAGTCGGAGCCGAGACCCATTCACCTACATGAGCTTGATGTTTTCTTCTTGTGTAGCTCCTTGATGACTTGTCTTTCCTTTCCGAATCCTTGCTTCTCCGAGAGGATCTTCGTTCATAACGATCTTCTATACTCCTTCTCTCTTTCCGAGGTGACTCTTCTCTTGAGCTTCTTCTTCTTGGAGATTCTTCTCTTCTCTTGTGGGGAGTCGAACACTCATTTGAGTAGTGTCCGGGTCTTCCACAATTGTAGCAGTTTCGATCACGACTAGAAGATCTCTTTTCATCATATGATCTAGACTTTGAGCTTCTTTCCTTGCTTCTACTCTTGTAGAATTTGTTGAAGTTCTTCACCATTAGGCTTATCTCTTCATTGGAAACTAGCTTGTCACTTGAGGTTGTGGGAGCATCACATGTAGCTTTGTAAGCACCACTTGACTTGTTGTGAAGCTCTTCCTTATCTTTAAGTGTCATCTCATGAGCAACAATTCTTCCAATGACTTGGTAGGCTTGAGATTCTTGTAGTTTGGCATCATTTGGATCAAAGTGCACACGGTGTCATACTTTCCATCCAAAGCTCGAGAATCTTCTTGATGATGAATCGGTCGGTCATTTCTTCGCTTCCTAAGCCGGCAATCTCATTTGTGATGAGAGCAAGCCTAGAATACATTTCAGCGACTCCTTCGCCTTCCTTCATCTTGAACTTGTCAAGTTGACCTTGAAGAACATCTAGCTTTGATTCCTTCACGGACTCGGTACCTTCGTGCATTTCACCAAAGTATCCCAAATCTCTTTGCATTCTCAAGACGACTGATTTTGTTGAACTCCTCGGGACACAAAGCATTGAAGAGAATGTCACAAGCTTGAGCATTGTTTTGCAACATCCGCAATTCATCCGCTGTAGCTTCACGATCCGGAACTTTTCCTTCCTCAAGAACTCACCTTGCAAGCCAACACAAATAATGCCCCATGCGGCGAGGTTATGTCCAAGAATATGCATTTTCATTTTATGCTTCCAACTAGCAAAATTTGAACCATCAAAGTAAGGACCTCTCGAAAATTACCCTCACTAGACGCCATACTCTCCTAGGTTGTGAAACCAAGCTTATGGAGTCCAATGCAATGGAAACCAATCCAATGGAGACCAAAGCTCTGATACCACTTGTAGGATCGAAAGTATGTCTAGAGGGGGGGTGATTAGACTACTTGACTATATAAAAATTTAGCCTTTTGATTAGGACAAGTTTTTAGCAAGTTCACAATGAAGATCAAGTCAAGTATCACCCTACACATGCAATTCTAGAGTATTGGTAGCGGAAAGTAAATTGCACATGTAGTAAAGAGAGGTGGAGAAGAGCAAACGCAATTTGGAGACACGGAGATTTTTTCTTGTGGTTCCGATAGGTGGTGCTATCGTCAATCCACGTTGATGGATACTTCAACCCACGGAGGGTAACGGCTGCGTGAGTCCACGGAGGGCTCCACCCACGAAGGGTCCACGAAGAAGCAACCTTGTCTATGCCATCATCGCATACGCCCACGGAGGACTAGCCTTACTCGGGGTAGATCTTCACGAAGTAGGCGATCTCCTTGCCCTTACAAACTTCTTGGTTCAACTCCACATCTTGACGGAGGCTCCCAAGCGACACCTAACCAATCTAGGAGGCACCACCCTCCAAAAGGTAATAGATGGTGTTGGTGATGATGAACTCCTTGCTCTTGTGCTTCAAATGATAATCTCCCCAACACTCAACTCTCCTCACTGATTTGGCTGTGGTGGAAGAAAGGATTGAGTGGAAAGCAACTTGGGAAGGCTAGAAATCAAGTTTCATATGGTGGGAGTGGAGCAACTTGATCTCAACACAAGGGTACGTAGTTTTCTTCTCGTAAATGTAAGGTAGGAGTGGTAGTTCTTTCGATGGCTCTCTCCACGAATGAAGAGGAGGTGGAGGGTATTTATAGCCTCCACACAAAATCCAACTGTTACACACATTTGACCAATCTCGGTCGGACCGAAGTTGACAACTCGGTGAGACCGAAAGTTCAAATTAGAACGTTGGGATTTTCGTGGGACCGAAAATACAATCTCGGTGAGTCCGATTCTTCCAAATACTAGGGTTTGCCAATCTCGGTGGGATCGACTTTATCATCTCGGTGACACCGATATGATGATGTATGTTCTGAAGCTTGGCAACACTAGTTTCGGTGAGACCGAGTTTGGAATCGGAAAATCCGAAATTTCTAGGGTTTGGGTATATGGCTGAGGTGGTTCATCTTGGTGTGACTGAGTTTATGGAATCGGTGGGACCGAGATTACTTATGAGTGTATGTTGGAATGAAAGATTGCTGATAGTTTGGGAGATAGATCACTAAGCACTCTGAGCAACCAGATCATTATCATAACCTCATCCCCTTTTAATAGTATTGGCTTTCCTATAGACTCAATGTGATCTTGGATCACTAAACCAAAAAATGGAGTCTTGAGCTTTTGCCAATGCTTTCCTTAGCATTTTGAGGGGTCCACTTCTTCAGTCATTGCCATACCCATATCACTAAACTTTCTGAAATGATACTCAAGAAGTTATTAGTTCAATGATATATATGTTGTTATTAATTACCAAAACCACCTGGGGATTAGTTGCACTTTCAAGTAATGAATGCAAGTGACAGTGTGCTCTCCAACTGGTGCTTTTAATAAGAAGGATGATGACTCAACATAAAAAGTAAATAGATAGGCCCTTCGCAGAGGGAAGCAGGGATTTGTAGAGGTGCCAGAGCTCGATTTTAAAATAGAGATTGAATAACATTTTGGGCGGCATACTTTTGATGTCAACGCAACAACTATGAGATGGCTGTATCTTCCATAATACATGCATTATAGGCAGTTCCCAAACAGAATGGTAAAGGTTTATACTCCCCCAACCACCAACAAGCATCAATTCATGGCTTGCTCGAAACAACGAGTGCCTCCAACTAACAACAGCCCTGGGGGAGTTTTGTTTAAATATTTTGATTTGCTTTGATCTTTTTGGATCATGGGACTGGGCATCCCGGTTACCGGCCCTTTCTCATGAATGAGGAGCGGAGTCCACTCCTCTTGAGAATAACCCACCTAGCATGGAAGATATAGGCAGCCCTAGTTGAAACATGATCTGCTCAAGCATACAAAACAGAATTTCATTTGAAGGTTTGGAGCTTGGCACATACAAATTTACTTGGAACGGCAGGTAAATACCGCATATAGGAAGGTATATGGACTCATATGGAACAACTTTGGGGTTTAAGGAGTTTGGATGCACAAGCGTAATCCCGCTTAGTACAGGTGAAGGCTAGCAAAAGACTGGGAAGCGACCAACTGAGAGAGCGACAACAGTCATAAACATGCATTAAAATTAATTTACACCGAATACACACATGAGTAGGATATAATCCACCATGAACATAAATATCATGAAGGCCATGTTGATTTGATTCAACTACATGCGGAAACATGTGCCAAGTCGAGTCACTCAGTTCATTGAAAGGAGGATACCATCCCATCATACCACATCATAATCATTCTAATAGCATGTTGGCACGCAAGGTAAACCATTATAACTCATAGCTAATCAAGCTTGACACAAGCAACTATAATCTCTAAATGTCATTGCAAATATGTTTACTTCATAATAGCTGACTCAGGAACGATGAACTCATCATATTTACAAAAGCCAGAGAGGTCGAGTTCATACCAGCTTTTCTCATCCCAATAAGTCCATCATATATCGTCATTATTGCCTTTCACTTGCACGACCGAACGATGTGTATAATAATAAGAGTGCACGTGCACTGGACTAAGTTGGAATCTACAAGCATTCAACTCAAGAGAGAAGACATGGTAATATGGGCTCTAAGTTAAATAAACAATCATGCATATAAGAGCCACTAAGCAATTTCAATATAGTCTTCTCGACCCCCAAAAGAAAGAAAAGAAAAGAAAACTATTTACACGGGAAATCTCCTAACAAGTAAAAGAAGAACAAGAAATCTTTTTGGGTTTTCATTTAATTTCTACTACAAGTATGGAAATTAAACTAACTAATTTTTTTGGTTTTTTCTCAAGGTTTATCAAACACACAAGAAGTAAACTAGAAAAAGAAATTTAAACTAGCATGGATAATACAATGAAACAGTATGAACACCGACGACTAGTGTGTGAACATGAATGTAAAGTCGGTGAGAAATACGTACTCCCCCAAGCTTAGGCTTTTGGCCTAAGTTGGTCTAATACCAATGACCGTCGCTACTCTCCCCGGTATAATGGGAGGTGTAATCAGGATACCACTGGCCGGTCATCTCCGGATCCCATTGGACAGATGATGCACGATAAGGCTCCAGCTCAGGTTCCGGCTCAGGTTCAGGTTCTGGAGTAAAAGCTTGAGCTATATGGTTGTTCACCGCTTCCGACGTGACAAGACGTTTTTCTGCAAGCAAATCAAATAATAGAGGCGCGGGCAAAATAAAAATCTCAATGTGTTTCTTATTAAATCTAAGTTTATACAAGAGCATCTTTTCTTTGTTGTCAACAATAAACTTGTGTGCTACCTTGCTCTTGTAATCTAAGATGTGAGGAGGCAATTTTATCTCATCCTTCTCATGGTGCCTAATAGGTATCTGAAAATATTCAGCAAGACATGCAACATAGATACCTCCAAATATGGGGCCTTTTGTATGATTCAGGGCTAGCCGTTTAGCAACGACGGCACCCATACTAAAAGTATTGTCTCCCAGCAAAGCATGTTGAAGAATAATAATATCTGGAACGCTCAAATTTCCACTATTTCCACGACCAATCAAGCATCTACTAGCAAATATGGCAAAGTAATGTAAAACAGGAAAGTGTATGCTAGAGACTTTTGCCTCGGAGCCCTTCTTTGGCTCTTCCACAGCAATAGTTTTAACGAAGCCACCCACATCTTCAAGATGGGATTCCTCTAATTCTCCCTCATAAGGTATCCTACATACCACACAAAAATGACGTAAAGACATTTCTTTGAATTCATCATATAAATGAAATGATACTGCAGGCGGTGATTTCTTAGGATAAAAATAAAAGTTTTGCACGAAAGTATTGGTAAGTAAGAGATATTGATCGATTCGGTCGCTGATGAAACCAGTGAGGCCTGCAGTCTTGATTAAAAAATAAAAGTCTTCATGAATTCTGGCTTCTTTCAAGAAATCCTCACATGGCCATTCACACGATCGTACTTCCGCTAAGCGAGGAAGATTATACTTGGCTTTTTCCTTCTCTTTGGCTCGTTTTTCCTTAGAGCTTTGGCTAGAAGAGCCTTTAAGGAGCCTCCTTAACATTTTCTGAAAATTTCTGAAATTTTAGTAACTTTAAAATAAAAGTGAATAAAACTAAACAAGATTGATAACAAATACTCCTACAAGTGTCTAGAGCCTAAATCATGCATTAGAATTGCTTGGGACCTCAAAAATTTAACATGCAAGCTCAAGAACATGGTCACCTATGCAGCAAAAATTTGCAATGAATAAAGCACTAGAACAAAAACTAATTGGACCAATGGAGGAGTCACATACCAAGCAACAATCTCCCAAAGCAGTTTTGTGAATGAACCTTTGAGCTAAGAGATCGAAAATCGCAGCAAAACGAGCTAGAACTCGTGCTTGAGCTGGATGGGGATTTTTTTTGGGTAGAAGATGAAGTGTGTGGGTGCTGGCATAAGTGGAGGGAGCCACCAGGCCCACGAGACAGGGGTGCGCCTCCTCTCTCATGGCTCGTGCTTGCCCCTCCTGCAGTGTTTTCAAGGCCTAAAATCCTCAAATATTCCAGAAAAAATCATACTAAATTTGCAAGGCATTTGGAGCACTTTTATTTTCGGACTATTTTTTAATGCACGGATAATTCAGAAAACAGACGGATAATACTATTTTTGCTTTATTTATTCTAAATAACAGAAAGTAAAGAGAGGGTACAGAAGGTTGTGGCTTCTAGTTTCATCCATCTCGTGATCATCAAAATGAACCCACTAACAAGGTTGATCAAGTCTTGTTAACAAACTCATTCTGAATAACACGGAACATGAGAAATTTCGAATAACACTAAGTAACCTCAACGGGGATATGAAAATCCCCAACGATAAGAATAACATACTTTTTCTTGACAGTAGGGAGAGGAAATTCAAAACCTCCAAAAATGATAGTTGGAACTTTTTCAATAGAATTGATGCTATGAACTTGAGATTGTTTCCTCGGAAAGTGTACCGTATGCTCATTACCATTAACATGAAAAGTGACATTGCCTTTGTTGCAATCAATAACAGCTCCTGCAGTATTAAGAAAAGGTCTACCAAGGATAATAGACTTACTATCATCCTCGGGAATATCAAGAATAACAAAGTCCGTTAAGATAGTGACATTTGCAACCACAACAGGCACATCCTCGCAAATACCGACAGGTATAGCAGTTGATTTATCAGCCATTTGCAAAGATATTTCAGTAGGTGTCAACTTATTCAATTCAAGTCTACGATATAAAGAGAGAGGTATAACACTAACACCGGCTCCAAAATCACATAAAGCAGTTCTAACATAATTTCTTTTAATGGAGCAAGGTATAGTTGGAACACCCAGATCTCCAAGTTTCTTTGGTATTCCACCCTTAAAAGTGTAATTAGCGAGCATGGTGGAAATTTTAGCTTCCAGTATCTTTCTTTTATTTGTGATGATATCCTTCATATACTTAGCATAAGGATTTACTTTAAGCATATCAGTTAAGCGCATACGTAAGAAAATAGGTCTAATCATTTCAGCAAAGCGCTCAAAATCCTCATCATCCTTTGACTTGGATGGTTTAGGAGGAAAGGGCATGGGTTTCTGAACCCATGGTTCTCTTTCTTTACCGTGCTTCCTAGCAACAAAATCTCTCTTATCATAACGTTGATTCTTTGATTGTGGGTTATCAAGATCAACAACAGGTTCAATCTCTACATCATTGTTTTTGCTAGGTTGAGCATCAACATGAACATTATCATTAACATTATCACTAGGTTCATGTTCATCACCTAATTGTGTTTCAGCATCAGAAATAGAAATATCATTAGGATTTTCAGGTGTGTCTACAGTAGGTTCACTAGAAGCATGCAAAGTCCTATCATTTTTCTTTTTCTTCTTTTTAGAAGAACTATGTGCCTCTAAATTATTTCTTTGAGAATCTTGCTTGATTCTCTTAGGGTGGCCTTCAGGATACAAAGGTTTCTGAGTCATTCTACTAGTTCTAGTAGCCACTCTAACAGCAAAGTCATTTTTATTATTTAATTCATCAAGCAAATCATTTTGAGCTTTAAGTACTTGCTCAGCTTGATTAGCAACCATAGAAGCATATTTGCTAACGCTGTGAAGTTCATCTTTAACTCTAGCCAGATTATCGCCTACGCGCCCTATCTCGAAAGCATTATTCTTTAACTCTCTACCAACATAAGCATTGAAACTTTCTTGTCTAGCCATAAAGTCATCAAATTCATCTAAGCATGGGCTATGAAATTTAGTAGAGGGTATTTCAACCTTATCATATCTATAGAGAGAATTTACCTTTACTACCTGTGTCGGGTTATCAAGACAATGTGGTTCTTCAGGCGGAGAAGAAGAAGAAGACTATAAGCTTATTATGTAAACTTGGTCATTTTGTGCTAACATAAGTAATTTTGGAACTAACCTATAGGAAACTAAGCATATTAGAGATAACTTAGCATATTACAGCCAACTTAGGTAAAATGGAGCCAACCTAGCTAATTATGCCATCTTTGAGTGAACTAAGCATATTAGAGCTAACTTAGAGCTAACTTATGTCATTTCGGAGAAGAAGAAGAAGAAGAAGAAGAAGAAGAAGAAGAAGAATAGTATAAGCTTATTATGTAAACTTGGTCATTTATTGCTAACATAAGTAATTCTGGAGCTAACCTATAGGGAACTAAGTATATTAGAGCTAACTTAGAGCTAACTTATGTCATTTTGAAGAAGAAGAAGAAGAAGAAGAAGAAGAAGAAGAAGAAGAAGAAGAAGACTATAAGCTTATTATGTAAACTTGGTCATTTTGTGCTAACATAAGTAATTTTGGAGCTAACCTATAGGAAACTAAGCATAGTAGAGTTAACTTAGCATATTAGAGCTAACATAGGTAACTATAAGCATACTAGAGCTAACATAGGTAACTATAAGCATATTAGAGCTAAGTTAGAGCTAACTTATGTCATTTCGGAGGAAACAAAGCTAAGTCTATATGGATCATTTTGGAGATCTATCATACCTGACATAGTTCTGTTCTCCTTGTTCTTCTCCTTCTCCTTCCTTAGCCTGATGCGCCAAGAGCGGCAAGGCGGTGGAGGCAGTGGGATGTAGTCTTCCACCACAATTGGCGTGGTCATGTCGCCCAGCTGTGGTATTGCCGGCGCCACCATCGGCGCGAGGTCATTGTCAGGCACCACCACCATCGCGAGGCCATCTTCAGGCAGGACAGGCACGACCATCGCTAGGTCATCCTCAGCCACCACCAACTCTGGCCCACGGTCAGTGATAACCCACAAGTATAGGGGATCGCAACAGCTTTCGAGGGTAGAGTATTCAACCCAAATTTATTGATTCGACACAAGGGGAGCCAAAGAATATTCTTGAGTATTAGCAGTTGAGTTGTCAATTCAACCACACCTGGATAACTTAGTATCTGCAGCAAGGTATTTAGTAGCAAAAGTGGTATGATAATAAAGGTAACGGTAACAAAAGTAAAGATAAATGTTTTCGGGTTTTTGTAGTAGTTGTAACAGTAGCAATGGAAAAGTAAATAAGCGAAGAACAATATGTGAAAAGCTCGTAGGCAATGGATCAGTGATGGATAATTATGCCGGATGCGATTCCTCATGCAATAGTTATAACATAGGGTGATATAGAACTAGCTCCAATTCATCAATGTAATGTAGGCATGTATTTCGTAAATAGTCATACGTGCTTATGGAAAAGAACTTGCATGACATCTTTTGTCCTACCCTCCCGTGTTTAGCGGGGTCCTTATGGAAACTAAGGGATATTAAGGCCTCCTTTTAATAGAGAACCGGAACAAAGGATTAGCACATAGGGAATACATGAACTCCTCAAACTACGGTCATCACCGAGAAGTATCCCGATTATTGTCACTTCGGGGTTTTCGGATCATAACAGATAATAGGTGACTATAGACTTGCAAGATAGGATGAAGAACACACATATATTCATGAAAACATAATAGGTTCAGATCTGAAATCATGGCACTCGGGCCCTAGTGACAAGCATTAAGCATAGCAAAGTCATAGCAACATCAATCTCAGAACATAGTGGATACTAGGGATCAAACCCTAACAAAACTAACTTGATTACATGGTAAATCTCATCCAACCCATCACCGTCCAGCAAGCCTACAATGGAATTACTCACGCACGGCGGTGAGCATCATGAAATTGGTGAGGATGGTTGATGATGACGATGGCGACGAATCCCCCTCTTCGGAGCCCCGAATGGACTCCAGATCAGCCCTCCCGAGAGAGATTAGGGCTTGGCGGCGGCTCCGTGTCGTAAAACGCGATGAAACTTTCTCTCTAATGTTTTTCTCCCCGAACGTGAATATATGGAGTTGGAGTTGACGTCGGTGGAGGTCCAAGGGGCCCATGAGATAGGAGGCCACGCCCTGGGGGGGCACCCCCCTGTCTCGCGGACAGGCTGTGGGCCCCCTGGCATTAATTCTTTCGCCAAAAATTCTTATTAATTCCAAAAAGTGCCTTCGTGGATTTCCATGACATTCCGAGAACTTTTCTTTTCTACACATAAAACAACATCATAGGCAGTTCTGCTAAAAATAGCGTCAGTCCGGGTTAGTTTCATTCAAATCATGCAAGTTAGAGTCCAAAACAAGGGCAAAAGTGTTTGGAAAAGTAGATACGTTGGAGACGTATTAGTCAGCCACCACCATCTCTTGACCTTGGTCAACCACCACCATCGCTACGTCATCCTCAGCCTGATGCCCACTCTGCTCCTCTTCTTCCCCACTCCAATCCGGATCATCCTCCTTGTTGTCTTTGCTGCAGCGAGAATCGCTGCTGCTTTGGTTGTAGCAAGTGTCGCCGCTTTGCTTTGGTCAGAGCCGTGTCGCCGCTTGCTTTGGTCAGAGCCGTCGTCATTCTTCTTGCTCCCATTGCATGTCCAAATGGAACAATGCCCATTAACAATCGATGCGAGACAAAGCCAAATGTAGAGGAATAAGAAGAGGCAAAACATATTGGCATCATCATCGTCAGCGTAGCGCATGCGACACATAGTCGCGTTGAACACCTTCATGATGAGCATGGTGGCGTCATTATCGTACCTGAAGAGAAGGAAGTACCCAACCGCGGGTCGTCGGCACGGTAGAACTTCTCCCAACCACGACACAAGTACATGTGGCCCTCCTTGATCACCAACTCCACGTCCCACAGCCTGCAAAAACCGCTGCCGGCCTGTCGCAGCTTCACATTATTTGGCGGATCTTCACCCAGCATGTTCATAAAAGTGTCAGGCGGCCTTTGCAGTTTGGGACAATGAGTGATGTAGCAAACAACAGAGTTATCATAATGAGATGGGTGAAGGGGAGATCTCTCCTTTTTATATACCTGCGTCATGGATGATACTGAAGTCCCAAGTATGATACTGAAGAACTCAGAAGCATCCAACTCGTACTACGGTGTGGTTGATCGGAGTCTGCGGTGGTGGCTTCCCCCCATCTCTGATAAGCAGCAGAAGAGACCAATTAGTACCCTTACAACATTATCATACAACATTATAACATAAGAAATTTTGAGCAGAAGATAATCAACTACCAAGTTATCATTTCTCATTCAAAAAACAATGCACTTCTGGACATATGATGGCTCTAGTTGAATTTATTAGTACCACTAGTCGTCAAAAAAGTTGACTTTAGTTGAATTTCATATAGTAACTAATTTAACTTCTTTCGGTCAGCAAACTAGGCAACTAGCTACCAGTATAAAAACATTCAACTAAAGAAAAGAAATAAACTGCAAAACGTGGCGGAACCCTAAATAAGAAAGTATAAAAACGTGTCTTCTTCTTCTTCTTCTTCTTCTTCTTCTTGTTCTTCTTCTTCTTCTTCTTCTTCTTCTTCTTCTTCTTTTCCTCTTTTTCTTCTTCTTCTTCCTCTTCTTCTTTTCTTCTTCTTCTTCTTCTTCTTCTTCTTCTTCTTCTTCTTCTTCTTCTTCTTCTTCTTCTTCCTTTCCCTATTCTTCTTCCTTTCCCTTTTTTCTTTTTCATTTTTTTCCTTCTTATTTTCTAATATGTAAACTATCTAAAACTATATCTAATATCTAAAACAGAAAAGAAAGAAACTGCAAAACATGGCGAACCCTAAATAAGAAATTATCTTCCTCTTCTTTTTCTTCTTCTTCTTCTTTTCTTTCTTGTTCTTCTTCCTCTTCTTTTCTTTCTTCTTCTCCCTCCTCCTCTTCCTCCCTCCTCCTCCTCCTTCTACTCTTCTTCTTCTTCTAAACTAAAACTAAAACAAATCTAAAATAAACTAAACTAAAAATAAAACTAAAACTAAAATGAAACCAAAACTAAAGTAAAACTATAACTAAAACAGAAAGTAAATTAACTAAAAACGATCTAAAATAAACTAAACTAAAAAAAGGGGGGAAGGATTACTCACCGGTGGGTCGGGTGGTGGTGGTGTAGGGGAGGCACATGGTGGAAGGCGGCCTGATGGAGGGGGGTCATGGTGGTGAGGCGGCGTCTGTGAAGGGGCGGCCAGGCAAGTGGGGGGGCGGTGGCCGGTGGAGGGGGTGACAGTGACGGCGTCGGCCCGGTGGAGGGAGGATCACATGGCGACAACGGGCGGCAACGACAAAGGGCGACGGGCCAGGGGGGGGGTGGTGGTGGGGCGACGGGGTGAGGGGCGAGGGGGCGGTGGTGGGTGGTGGGGCGACGGGGCAAGAGGGCGGCGGCTGGTCGGGGCGGCGGCGGCGGGTGGTGGGGACGACGGTGGTCTCATCGGGGAGAGGCACGCGGACAGAAAGAGAGAGAGGGAGGGGCGGGGTGGGGCAGCCATTAGTTAGGTTAATCCCTTTGCCGTCCGCAAACAGACGACAACGAATCTTTTTTTAGCTGCTCGTTGGTGGGCCCCACCTCCCTCTGTGCCGTCAGCCAGCTGACGGCAAAGAATGGGCTGATGGCAAATACCTTCTTTGCCATCAGCCAGTTCTTTGCCGTCTGTTTTACGTAAGCCGACGACAAAGTCCTTCTTTGCCGTCAGCCAGCTGACAACAAAGAACTGGCAGATGGCAAATAACTGGATTCCAGTAGTGCCCCCCTTTAAAAAACCTAGCCCATAAAATGCTGACGCATGGATGCTTTTTGGTCCCGGTTGGTGCTACCAACCAGGACAAAAGGCCCTCCTGCCTGGGCTCGCCGCAGCGGCCACGTGGAGCACCATCTGTCCCGGTTTGTAAGCGAACTAGGACTAAGGGTGATGGGCTTTAGTCCCGACCCTTGAGTCTCGGTTCCAGAACCGGGACAAATGGGCCTTGGGAACCGGGACAAATGGGCTTTTTTCTACTAGTGGCTATTGGTTATTGACCAGAGAGGTGTCTCGGTCATGTATACATATTTCTCGAACCCGTAGGGTCCGCACGCTTAATGTTCATTGACGATATAGTGTTATATGAGTTATTTGTTTTGGTGACCGAATGTTGTTCGGAGTCCCGGATGAGATCATGTCCGAAGGGGTTCTAGGCACCCCCCCCCCCCAGCAAGTTATGGGCCTTATGGCCCAAAGGAGGGAACAGACCAGCCCACAAGGGGGCTGGTGCGCCCCTTCCCTTAGTTAGCCAGCCCTAGGGAAGGGAAAGGGGGAGGGCTCGCCCCTCTTGCCTTCCCCTCTCATGGGAGAAAGGAAAGGGGGGGCGCAACGCTCCCCTGCCTTTCCCCACGCTCCAAATAAGGAAAGGGGGTGCGGCTTGGGAGAGACCCCAAGTAGGATTCCTCCTACTTGGGAGCCCCCCTTGGCTGCTCCTCCCTCCCACCTATATATATGTGGGAGGGGGCGCCTAGCACATAATAGACAATTGCCTAGCCGTGTGCAGCGCCCTCCTCCACCGTTTACACCCCCGATCATATTTTTCGTAGTGCTTAGGCGAAGCCATGCGGAGATAAGTTCACCGTCACCGTCACCACGCCGTTGTGTTGTCGAAACTCATCCACTACCTCGCCGTCTTGCTGGATCAAGAAGGCGCGGACGTCACCGAGCTAAACGTGTGCTGAGCACAGATGTGCCATACGTTCGGTACCGGATCGGTTGGATTGCGAAGAAAGTTCGACTACATCAACCGCGTTGTGAAACGCTTCTGCTTACGGTCTACGAGGGTACGTAGACACACTCTCCCCTCTCGCTGCTATGCATCTCCTTGATGGATCTTGTGTGGGCGTAGGATTTTTTTTGTTTTCATGCAACGTTCCCCAACAGGTGTTGGATTCATGATGTCTGCAATTACCATCTGGCAGTGAAAGTTGTGAGACCAGTGGGGAAGAAGCTAAAAGTAAAGATAGTTTTCAATATCATTGGTCCTCTGTTGAATCCATTAAGGGTGTTGTTATTGGTGTTTACCACAAGAACATAGTAAGTATCATGTATTCATCTTTTATTTTATTGGTGTGGATGGTGAAAGGACGAGGTTCGTGTAAGTGCATCTAGTGCCACCCCTAGTTGGTTTTGGAGTATTGACGACAAAGTTGGTTGAGGGACTAATGCGTTTGTGAGAATTGCAGGATAACGCAGGTGGTGTCCCTCATTGATTCGGTTTACCTACCGGAGATGACCCCTAAAAATGTGTGAAGACATTGAAGACAATGGTGGTATGTGAAGATATTCATATTGAAGACTATGACATAAGAAGACATTTTGTGAAGACTATGGAGCCTTGATCGTGGTGGTTTCGTTGTTTCCTTTTCTTCTTTGTTGAGTCATAGGAACAACCGTCTCGTTAAGTGGGGTCCAAGTGAACTAAGTCGTAATGATCAAGTGATGCTCAACCTAAATCCTATGTCTTCGAGCGAAGACAACGAGAGCAAATCTTATCCAGAGTCGATGAGTCGACTTTACTTGTAGCCCAAGTAAAGTTGCCATGTGTGTTCGAATCGACCGTTGGAACACATGTCGGTTCCTTAGTGACCCAGGTCATTTCGGACATATCAGTCGGGTTGCCCGGTGGCTATAAATAGCCCACCCCTACACCATTAATTGGTGGCTGCTCGAGTTAGTGCACGGCTTTTGTCGCTTGAGAGCAACCCACCTCGAAGCCTTTGAGAGAGAAATCCTTGCGAGGACCAAGCCCAAACACCCAGAGCGAAAGAGTGTTAGGCATCATCAAGTCTTTACATCATGTGACCAAGACTTGTTACACTTGAGGACTGTGAATCCTCCAAATTGTTAGGCATCGCGCTCGAGCATCCAAGAGTCATTGTGGATTGCCGGTGAACGAAGTCTGTGAAGGTTTGGAAGTCTACCTTGAAGACTTACCAGAGTGATTGGGCGAGGACTGGGTGTCCTTAGCTCAAGGGGAATAAGGTGAAGACACGGTCTTCCGAGTTGAATCTCAGCCTCCCTAACTGGACGTCTAGCTTGTCACAAAGAATCGAACTGGTCCAACAAATCATGTGTCTTCAACAAGCGACTGGTTCTATCCTTTCCCATCCTTTATTTTGAGTTTGTCTTCGTGAAGTCATTGCCTATCTGTCGTACCTATTTGACTTCATTGCTTGACTTCTATCGTTGATTGGCTTCATACTTTCTTCCATTCTGATCCTTACTACTTAGCTGCTATTAGTCCTGTGCTCTCACATCATTGCATACTTGACTATGGTTTGCTTACAGTAGTTTGTCTTCCGCTGCATATCAATTAGGGCATTTCGCTTGTTTGTTTCCGAAACTTCCAAGTTTTGAAGACTTTTCATAAAAATTGCCTATTCACCCCCCCTCTAGTCGATACTAGCACTTTCAATTGGTATCAGAGCAAGGTACTCCCTTGTTCTGTGTGATTCGGTTTAACCACCTGGAGTTTTAGCTATGTCTATTGCAGGTATAATCAAGGTCTCCGCTGCTTGCCCCATGTTCGATGGAACTGAATATCCCTACTGGAAGAATAAGATGCGTATGCATCTTGAAGCCATTGATGTCGACCTCGGTATGTCGTCAAGAACGGCGTTCCCAAAAGCGTGAAGGTGTCACCCCATCGATGTCAAGAAGTTCATTCAATCGACTCTACCGCAAAGAACATCATCTGTGGTCATCGACCAAAGGACAAGATATGGCCGTGTGAGTGCTCGAAACGCCAAAGCTAGTCTGGACTGGCTATACAAGGTCAACGGCGATCAACCCGAGAGATCAAAGAATCGGTGTTCTTCGCAACCTCTTCAACCGCTTCAAGAGAAACGACAATGAAAATGTCCAACAGACGCTCGATCGCCTCACTGACATCACAAATGAACTTCAAGCTCTTGGCGCAACTGAGATTACCAAGCATGAAATCGTCAAGACACTACTGAGATCACTCGACAGCTCCTTTGACACCCTTGCCCTCATGATACAAGAACGTCCTAACTTCAAGACACTCGATCCGTCTGATATACTTGAGAGGCTCAACACACATGAGTTTCAGCTTTCTGAGAAAAGAGATATCTATGGTCCAAACTATGGCCGAACTCGCGCTTTGAAGGCAAAAGTTGTTTCCTCGTCTAAAGAAGAATCTGACTGCAGTTTTGATGATCCTGAAGACATTGGAAAGGAACTTGCTATGCTTGTGAAGAAGTTCCAGAAGTTCACCAAGAAGAAAGGCTTCAGAAAGTCTTCCCGATCCAGCTCATGAAATGATGAAGCTTCCACTCATGACCACAAGAAGAGAACATGTCACAAGTGCAAGAAACCTGGACACTATATCTCTGAGTGTCCACAGTGGGACAATGAGAAGAAGAAGAAGAAGAAGAAGAGCAAGGAATATGATTCTGATGACAAGAAGAAGAAGAAATCCTCAAAGTCTTCTTCTAAGTCTTCTTCTAAGTCTTCTTCCAAGTCTTCATCACACAAGAAGAGCTCATCTGGCAAGGCTCGTGCTTTTGTTGGCAAAGAAATGGATTCAGAGGAGGAGTCTGCTTCTGAGGAGGCAGAGGTGGAGTCTGGAGAGGAGTCTGACCCTGGCGTTGCAAGTCTGGCTCTAGCCACAGCCTATGTTGCCAAGTCCATCTTCAACACTGAAGACAATGACTTCCACACCAACGCTGAAGCTGATGACTAAGACGATCCTACTCCCACCTACTGCTTCATGGCACGTGGTGCCAAGGTAAAATCACGCAATGCTTACTTTCAAACATCAAGTGAAGATGACTCTGATTGTGAATCCAAACCTAGCTACAAAACACTTGCTAAAATTGCAACTGAACAACAAAAGGCTATGGAACATACTAAAAAATTATTAGACAAAAGCAATGACCTATTGGACGCGGAAATGACACATTCATAGTCTTTAGTTGAAGACATAAAAAATCTTCATACTAAGTATCAAGAACTTGAAAGTCATCATGAAACGCTCTCAACTACTTATGAAAGGCTCTCGTATGATTATCTTCAAAGGAAGCAAGAGCTTGAGAAATTGAGAGCGGCTCATGAAGATCTTCAAAAAGTGAATGAGTCACTTCGCGCTAAACAGATCAATCCCGCTCAGGATGGATTTGAACCACCATGTCTAAAATGCATTGAGCGTGATAACGCTACATCTGTTGCTGAATGTTCCACTTCTTTCTCGTTTCATTGTCTTCACCTCTTGATATGGCTACTAACCCTCTGCGGAGGATACCACTACTATTGTCGATGAAAATGCTATCTTGAAGACATTGCTTGAAACAGGAATGTATAAAAGTCTGAAGGGCATCGACACACTGCGATGTCCTCAAAAGCGATTCTCAACCAAACCCTAGGAAAGAGGGTGTTGGGTTCGAGAGGAAAATGAATGTTGATGGCTCGTCGAAGCCCGAAAGTACCCCAAAACCACATGGGTTGCTGCAAAGGAACCTTCAGTAGATCCATCCACTTTATCTGGCTTTACCTATGCTAATCCTATTATCATTGATGTATCCTTTGATGGAAACTATAAGGTGTTCAAGAATCAGAGTGGTGAAGTGTTTGCCAGGTATTTGGTACTAACTGCAGGAATGGACCACCTATGAAGAAGATCTGGGTACCCAAGCAGTACATTGAGAATCTTCCTGTGAATGTCATCATGACACCACCAAGGAAGAAGACAAACCCCAGACCTATGGCTTCATATGGCCCAAAGTCTTCATACAGATACAGGACTCACCTGAGTCACCCTAACGCCAATGTTTTGCAGGGAAATCATACTCAGACTTATGAATATGAGCGTGTGTCTCCGAACCGCCATGTTCATAGAACTAAGAACTTTTCTGCTTATTCATATGAGTATCATTCATCTCCTGCAAGGCTATTTGCTAGGGCTCCAAAGCCAAATTCTCAGATGCTGCACTTAGACTCATTGCTTGCAAGCCACCCCTGAAAATGTGGGTGGTGAAGAAGAATTAACTTTCTTTTGCAGAGAAAGGTCTCCAGCCTGCAATCAAAGGCGTCCGATGCTATTGCTGGGGACCTAAAACACATTCAGGACGCATGATAAAATGCCTTACTATATACGTCACATCTAAATCGCTTACCAGTCATACTATATGTCCTAACCTTGATCTAAGCTGTGACAATCCCTATATGTGCCAAATGCTTATGCTTCACAACACTCTTGTGAAGCCTATCCTCCTAACTGCACTGTAGGTTACATCACCAAAAGCGTCAGAATGGATTATGGACAGCGGATGCACAAATCATATGACTGGTGATCGAAGTCTTCTCATGGACTCAATCTTACGTCCATCCGACAAGAGTCACATCACATTTGCTGACACTGGTAAAAGCAAGGTATTGGGTCTAGGTAGAGTTGCAATCTCAAAGGATCAACACATGGATAAAGTGATGCTTGTTGAATCCCTTGGTTTCAACTTAATGTCGGTCTCAATGCTTTGTGACTTAAACATGATTGTGCTATTCGGGAAATATCGTTGCCTTGTACTAATGGAATCTGACAAGTCTCTAGTCTTTGAAGGGTATCGAAAAGATGATCTATACATGGTAGATTTCTCAGTAGGTCCACAGCTTGCCGTATGTCTTCTCACAAAAGCTTCAGAATGCTGGCTCTGGCATCGAAGGCTGGGGCATGCTGGCATGAGGAACTTACACTCACTTGTTAAGAAGAATGTCATAGGTATCGAGGATGTCAAGTTCAAGAAGGATCATTTATGTGGTGCCTGCGAAGCTGGAAAGATGACTAGGGCAAAGCACCCCTCGAAGACAATCATGACAACATCTCAACCCTTCGAGCTGTTGCACATGGACTTATTTGGACCTACTCACTACTCCACCCTCACAACAACTACTTGTCTCTATGGCTTCGTCATTGTTGATGACTATTCAAGATACACATGGGTTCATATAATTCTCTACAAGACTGAAGTGCAAGATGTCTTCAGACGCTTAGCCAATCGAGCAATGAACAATTATGGTGTGAAAATCAAGCATACCAGAAGTGATAATGGCACTGAATTCAAGAACACCGGACTTGATCTTTATTTGGATACAATGGGAATCACTCATGAGTTCTCTGCTCCATACACACCTTAGCAAAATGGCATCGTTGAACGCAAGAACAGAACCCTCATTGAGATGGCTCGAACAATGCTCGATGAATACAAGACACCAAGAAAGTTCTGGCCTGAAGCTATTGATACAGCATGTCACATCATCAATCGTGTCTACACCCATAAGCTTCTGAACAAAACATCCTATGAGCTCCTTACTGGCAAGAAGCCAAATGTCAGTTACTTCAGGGTATTTGGGGCTAGGTGCTGGATCAAGGACCCCCATCACAAGTCAAAATTTGCACCTAAGGCTCACGAAGGCTTCATGCTTGGCTATGGAAAGGACTCGCACTCCTATAGAGTCTTCAACCACTATCTGTACAAAATCGTCGAAACTGTGGATGTGAGATTTGATGAAACCAATGGTTCACAAAGAGAACTCCTGCCAAGTACACTAGATGAAGCTCCTCCAAGCGAATCTATCAAGCTGATGGGAACTAGTGAAATCATGCCCTCTGAAGCACAGCCTGAAGAGGAACTTATCATTTCTGCACCAAACAAACCTGAAGACAATGCTCAGACCCAAGACAATCCTCCCAATGATGACAATGATCAGCAAGAGCAAAGTCTTCGTCAGGTTCATCCTCGTGTTGCAAATGAAGTACAAATTGAGAAGATAATTGACAGCATCAATGCGCCTGGTCCACTCACTCGCTCAAGAGCAACATAGTTGGCAAACTTTTGTGGGCACTTTTCATTTGTGTCAATATCAGAACCCAAGAAAGTTGCTGAAGCTTTTATGGAACCTGAATGGATTCAAGCTATGCAAGAAGAACTTCATCGCCAAGCTGAACAATGTTTGGGAACTTGTCAGCGACCGACCGCAAGCATAACATTATTGGAACAAAATGGATATATCAAAACAAGCAAGATGAGCATGGTCAAGTCGTGAAACAAAGCACATCTTGTGGCTCAAGGATATACTCAAGTAGAAGGAATTGACTTGATGAAACATTTGCTCTCGAGGCTAGGCTTGAAGCTATTCAGCATCTTCGCTAGCCTCGCTAATCATCACAACATCTTGCTATATCAAATGGATGTGAAGAGTGCATTTCTCAATGGCAAGATTGAAGAAGAAGTATATGTAGCTCAACCACCTGGTTTTGAAGATCCAAAACATCCTGATATGGTGTACAAACTAAACAAAGCACTATATGGCCTCAAACAAGCTCCTCGCAAGATGGTATGATACGATCAAAGACTTCCCGAAGAGCAAAGGCTTCAAACCTGATCCTCGATCCCACACTCTTCACGAAGACATATGATGGTGAACTGTTTGTGTGCCAAATATATGTGGATGACATAATCTTCTACCGCACCAACCGTAAGTATAGTGATGAGTTTGGGTACATGATGCAAGAGCAATATCAAATGTCCATGATGGGTGAGCTGAAGTTCTTCCTTGGTCTTCAAATTCGTCAGCAAAGGAATGGCATCTTCATATCTCAAGAAAAATACCTCAAAGATTGTCTGAAGAAGTTTGGAATGGAAGACTGCAAAGGTTACACGACGCCAATGCCAGCCAAACACCATCTCGGTCCCGACGATAGTGGTAAAGAGTTCGATCAAAAGGTATACCACTCCATGATTGGTTCTTTACTTTATCTATGTGCATCTAGGCCAGATATTATGCTTAGTGTTTGCATGTGTGCTCGATTGCAAGCGGCACCAAAGGAATCGCATCACTTAGCTGTGAAGTGAATTCTTCGATATTTGGCTTACACCCCAACACTCGGATTATGGTATCCCAAGGGCTCAAAATTTGATTTGGTTGGATTCTCGGATGCTGATTATGCTGGTGACAAGGTGGATCACAAGTCTACATCGGGCACATGTCACTTTCTGGTCGATCACTTGTCATTGGTCTTCAAAGAAGCGTAACTGTATCACTCTCAACTGTTGAATCTGAATACATTGCTGCTGGATCTGTTGTGCTCACTTCTATGGATGAAGCAAACTCTCAAGGACTATGGCATCAACCTGAAACAAGTACCTCTCTTCTGCGACAACGAAAGCGCCATCAAGATAGCCAACAATCCACCCAAAGACTCAAGACAAAGCACATTGAAATTTGTCATCACTTTCTCGTAGATCATGTCATGAAGAAAGATATTGACATCATTCATGTCAACACTGAAGAGCAACTGGCAGATATCTTCACAAAGCCCTTGGATGAGAAAAGGTTTTGCAAGTTACGGTGTGAGCTAAATATCTTGGAATCCTTTAATGTCCTGTGATCAGGCACACATCCTAACACTTATGCATGTTGATGACTTAGATGTGCAACACACGAAGTAATGTATATCTTCAATCAATGAAGACTTACACTCTGAGTGTGAATACATTAGTGTGGAATATGACTTCGGAGCGCCACGACAATTGTGCGCCGTGTCTGGGTCATACTTCCTATACGGTGGGTAACGCCACCACCAAATTTCTCTGTTTGAAGTGTTTCACTCATGGCGTTATTTTTGCAATGACTTCGCATTTGGTTTGTCTTCGATTTGTTTATCTTCATGATTCTCTTCACTATGATGATTTGATTGCTTTCGATATATATATATATATATATATATATATATATATATATATATATATATATATATATATATATATATATACATACTAGTGTTCTGTCCTCTACATCATTCACTTATAGCTATGTCTTCCTATTTGAACCTTTTTGAACTAAGTGAGTGTGATCGGACCCTAATCTCTCTATGCTTTCTATCTCATACTCTATTTGTCCAAATCATATGCATTCTATTGAAACTGTCGAATGTCTTCTCTGCGTCCTAGTCAGCAAAAGGCACAGAGACAAACATTAAGTCTATTTTAAATGACTCATCTTTATTGTTGAAATCCGGAGAAGCTGGAACAACTATCTGACATGCCTGGCGGGCGTGGGAACGTGGGACAACTCTGAGTATGTTGCATGCTTGCCACGTGCCCCTCAGATGTGAACCGCCAGGGGCACCAGCGTAATTGCGCCGTGCCGCACACCTCCTTATAAATACTTGTCCCCTGTGGTAAAGAAATCCTTCTTCCACCTCTCCACCTCGTCAAAACCCTAGCGCCACCGCTAGCTCTCGACGACGCCGACGACGAAGCGCTTAGCTGCCGCAACTTCTCCGACGCCGTCCTCACGCCGACCGCAGACATCGTCCTCTCCGCCGTCACCGTAGGTGTCCTCCGTCGCCAAGTTAGGGCACGGTGGACTGAACTGCTCCGTCTCCTATTCACCCCGTCTAGCAGTTCTTCGTGCGGTAATTATAACTCTATTTTTACCACCTTTTTGATCTTCAAGATTCATCCTATTTACTGAAAGTGGTTTCTGCCTACACAGTGTTAGATCTATTATGTCTGCATCTCATACTGCCTAGTCTATTCACTTAAATTACATATCTAGTTTGAGTCCTCACTTGTACTTATTCACGGATTCGCATAAATCGGAACCAACTCACCCGTATAAGTGAATCTCTTAGCATCATGAGGTCAATGTCTTCAAACTGATTTATCTTCAAAATCTTACGAGAATGCATATGACCTCTTCCCTTCCTCGCATCTCTAATGTCACACAGAGCACATGTCCGTGGGAGAATCCCTTGGTTCTCATAGTCTCGCATTCGCTTGCGAGATACTTACAACATCACATTAACTCTCCGGTTAGTTCCTGCTTGACCAAGAAGCGTAAGTCTCTAAAGCCTCGAACGTGTTGAAGCCATTCAGGTTTGAAGTTCATGGCTGCGAAAAATCAAGAAGGAAGGGTGGCGACATAGCGAGCGAGGGAACATCCAAAGATTTGCACGATGACCTAGCGAGCTCTACAAGATGATCCCGAAGAGAATTATCATCAGCGCAAGACACGAATCCAATGGATTCGACGTTATTGGGCTGAAGAATGGTTCAAGTACAAGTTCGTGACCAAGGAATATGCAGAGAAGAATGCTATCAATAGTCCTTGGGGTGATATTCTCTATCGAGGGCTTCAACCCAAGAACAGAGCTGAAGCTATTGCACAAGGCTTCTATCCCTGCATGGTCCGTGGACCTCAGCCTGAAAACACTGATCCCACATCATTGCTCTGGTGTCGTGATGATACTCTCTTCAAGCGCAACTTTCAGCACGCCAAGGCTTCAGCCAAGGAAAACAAGAAGTCATTGGGATTAGACTTCAACCCTGGTCCCTCTGCTCCCCGTGCTGATGGCTCACGTGATGCTGATCCCAATGTCATCGGCCACTTCTCCAACCTTGATGGCCTCATCACTTACATCTTGGTACATGGTGCCAAAGTAGATCATTCTGACAATGATGCTGACACTGATGAAGCCCTAGCTCCTCCTCCGAAGCCGCAGAAGCAAAAGAAGCCAAAGGCTTCTAGATCAGCACCTCCAAAAGCTTCACGTGCGAAGCCACTGGCCACTGCACCTCCTGAAGACAGTGTGCATTCTGAAGATCAATCACGTATCTCCAAGAGGACGAAGAAGAAAAAGCAATTGTCAGGCATACTGATCAAACCTTGACTCTTGCTGCCATTCTGCGTGAAAAACCCATCGATCTGTCCAACGATGAAGATCTTGCAGATGATGCCCTTGAGCAACTGATCAAGAGCAAGGAAGAAGCAGAGATCTTCAACAACTTGCCTCTCTTTTGTGGCAATTATCCATAACTTCATTGATGAGTGGTTTGACACACCAAATCTCAGCTTTGAAGATCTGCAGCTTCCCATTGGCCTCAGCGTCGCCTTCAATGGCGCCATTGCTTCTGAGCTAGCTCTCGCTTAGCGCATCGTTGAGCTGAAGAACAAGATTGACTATGAAAAGGCTCAGTTCAAGAAGCATGTGGCGAAGCTCAGTGTGCAAGATGTCAGAAACTTCAAGGTTATGTTGCACGAGCTTAAAGAAGCTTTTCTCAAGAAGCGTGAAGAAGATCAGGGCTCTCGCGGGCGCATGAAGAGTTTGGCTGACAAGTGTGTGCTGGCCTACAATGAGGCTGAGAAGCGCAAATCTCTTGGCCGTCCTTGCATTGACCCCAGGATGGCTGCAAAGAAGAAGAAGCCATCAACCGCTCCACCTGCGCCTTCAAGTCAAGAAGCACCTCACATTATCTTCCCCAAGAAGATGATCGCTCGAAGCCAAAGGTCCCGCCAACCGCTTGAGCGTAAGAAGACGAGGGCTGCTGAGGCTGAAGCTAGAAAAAGGAAGAATCCTGAAGCCTCTGATGCAACTCCCTCCAAGAAGAAGCGCAAAACCAAGAAGACTAGGGCTGCTCCCACAGAGCCCTTAGTTGTTGAACCCATTTCAGTGGTTCGCCCTGCGTCTGAACATCAAGAAAGACGGATGATAGTTCATGAGCCTGCTACCACAGAGGCCCATGAAGCTAAAGATATTCCAGCAGCTGAACCCACCACTGCTGAAGACATTGGTCAAGATGACAATGTTGAAGATGATGAAGTTCTTCCTCAGATCGAATACAACTTGGTATCATCACCTGTTCTCACGAACAGCAAACTCATCAGCATTGGTCGTCCTCTAACGCCAATTGCTCAGGATGCATCATGGGCTGATCACCCACAACAACAAGACTCCCCAAGTACTCCCCAACAACAACAACAAACTACACCACTCGTACATGAAGAAGAAGAAGACTTTGAGGCCCAGCCAACTCCATCTCCAAAGGCGTTGCCAGCATTTCGCAGGCTTCGCAAAGGACAAAGGCCTCAAGTCCCTCTCGCGAGCGTTCCAGAAGGAGAAGTGCATCACCAACCTGTTGCACATCAAGTGTTTCCTGAAGCCACTCCATCTGTGAATGTCTCCGTGTCTGAAGCCCAAGCTGCTGAAGACAATCCGGCTGCATCAGCCGATGAAAGACAAGAAGACGTACGTGTCCCCACTTCCCCAGTGATTGAAGAAGCTTTTCCTGATGTGAACGCACCAGTGCCCGACCCTCCAGCTCGTCAAGTGGAGGTTGAAAATCCTGAAGCTGCCACTACCAACGCAAGTGAAGCCAATGATGTAGTCATGGCTGAAGCTAATGTGGAGCTTGCACCAACCAAGGTGCTCGGCTAATGAGACAATCGCTCCCGGCACTGTTGTCTTTGCTGAAGCCTCGATTGTTGCCATCGCTCTGTTCCGCCACCAAGGCCCCATACAATTGAGCAAGCATACAATCATGGTCAGCTAACCACTGTCCGATGGCCCATTCTGGTACCTCCGCCTACTGCCTCTGGGCCTCAATTTGGTTATCATGTTGAGCATAGGCCTTAGGTCCAGAAACCAAAGCCAAGACTGCCAAGGTTCCCAGGTACTGCAAACTCTCCAGGGTCCTTCAATGCAAATGGCTTCAAAAGCCACAATACCTTCTTTGACAGTGCCAATAACCCCTACTCAAAGCCAAGGATATCATCTGATCGGTTCTGGAGTTATCAGTAGCGAAACTATTACTCCTGCGTTCTGTATGATCAAGGGCGCATTTTCCCTCATATGCGCCTCGACACTGAAGCCATTGATGGACTGTCGTGCTTAGAAGAAGCACTTGATTGCTTTCGTGATGCTGGTCTGCTCAACTTTGTGACAGACAAGGAACACTGGAATGAAGAACTGTTGCTTCAATTCTATGCTACCCTCCACATGCGCGGCTACAACAGAGACATCAAGACATGGGTTCTCGAGTGGATGACTGGCAATGTTCATCATGAAGCCAAAGCTCTTGATATCATTGAGCTTACTGGCCTACCCACTCCCGGGGAGCTCTATGAACCTGACTGTCAACTACATCGCAATGCTCTGGAGAGTATCTTCCATAAGCCTGAACCCAATATGAGCCAGATGTTGAGCATGATGAAGCCTTTGCCATCTGAGCTGAATACCCAACGGAGTTCTTTGTTGAAGACCTTGAGTATCTGCCCCGCACCATATATCACATCATCAGGCGAACTCTATGGCCTATCAAGGGACATTCATCAGCGGCCAAACTTGAAGGAGCCATGAAGAAATTGGTCTTTACATCCTCAATGGCATCGACTTCAATTCCCAAGAATTCTTCATCGTGCAACTTGTCGCGTCTCGGATCGACCTTTCCGTCCGAAGTTCTATGCTCCATGGGTCATGTGCCTCATCAGCGACACTCATCATCAACTATCGCCCTCCGCTTGCAATCATCGGATCTTTTGCGAGAGGTTGATATGCCATTGAAGCCATATACTCGACCGCCAAGAAGCCTCTTTGTCTTCGTAATGTCGAGCACCAAAGCTTCACTCAACCCATCAAGGCGCCCAAGCAATAACATCGATCTATCCAATGGTGGAAATACTGCCCGCTTTTCATCGATGCATCTTGAAGCCATCGAAAGCACCATTGCCCAAAGGGCTAAGAAGCGCTCTCGTGTTCTCAATGACCGAGAACTTCTTGTGGCACTTCATTAGAAACAAGATAAGAATCACTATTGGCTCAAGAGACAGATGCAAAGCCTCTTGGTGGATGTCACTCGCATTGGAAATCTTGCCACCAAGAATGCATTTGTTGCTCACGAGACTTGTCGGCGATCATGGAAGAGTTTGACGCTGCTTAGTGCTGAAGCAGATCTTCAAGACGATGGCTTCACTGAAAGATTCCAGTTTGACTCCACTCCTCCACGGACTGCTGTCCTACGTCGAACTCCATCCCTTGAAGACTCTGACTATTCTTCCTCCGCGGCAACTGTGAATGCCAGAGTGATCGATGATGAAGATGATGCTACTTCACCACCTCCTACTTCTGCACGCATCGACACTGCACCAAGTATGTCTACACCGCCAAACAACACCGACAACCCTGCTGCTTCACCTACTCATGAGGACGAGTGGTTGCTCTATGTCTTCAAACCTTTTTGGTCCTTACTGACAAAAGGGGGAGAAGCATATGAGTTGATAGTCTTCAAGCAGGTTCACATGGGCGGTTGCATTATATTTTGCTTCGTGCTTACAACTCTTGCGTTTGAAACATTTGGTTCTTTAAGTTGTAACACCTAAACTCGATGGTCGTCTGCTACTTATTTGCTTTACTATGGTGCGATGATAACTTCCGCACTTAGATCATTCTGCAGACGTCCATTTTTCATTATGCATGTCATTCTATTTGCTATATCACTTCATGCATGATGAATTATCTTCATAAGTTGAAGAGGATCTCCACAAGTACAACCTGCCATGTGCATTTGCATTCCAAAAGCAAATTACTTATATGCACATCTTCAGGGGGAGCCCTTGCCTCTTATGAAGACAATACCCTATCCTTTACAATTTCACATACTTTATCCCCGTTGAAAACTTCAACCAGTTTGTCATCAATCACCAAAAAGGGGGGAGATTGTAAGTGCATCTAGTGCCACCCCTAGTTGGTTTTGGAGTATTGACGGTAAAGTTGGTTGAGGGACTAATGCATTTGTGAGAATTGCAGGATAACACAGGTAGTGTCCCTCATTGATTCGGTTTACCTACCGGAGATGACCCCTAAAAATGTGTGAAGACATTGAAGACAATGGTGGTATGTGAAGATATTCATATTGAAGACTATGACATAAGAAGACATTCTGTGAAGACTATGGAGCCTTGACCGTGTGGTTTCGTTGTTTCCTTTTCTTCTTTGTTGAGTCATAGGAACCACCGTCTTCGTTAAGTGGGGTCCAAGTGAACTAAGTCGAATGATCAAGTGATGCTCAACCTAAATCCTATGTCTTCGAGCGAAGACAACGAGAGCAAATCTTATCCAGAGTCGATGAGTCGACTTTACTTGTAGCCCAAGTAAAGTTGCCGTGTGAGTTTGAAATCGACCATTGGAACACGTGTCGGTTCCTTAGTGACCCAGGGTCATTTCGGACATATCAGGTCGGGTTGCCCAGTGGCTACAAATAGCCCACCCCCTACACCATAAATTGGTGGCTGCTCAGAGTTAGTGCACGGCTTTGTTGTTTGAGAGCAACCCACCTCGAAGGCTTTGAGAGAGAGAAATCCTTCCAAGGACCAAGCCCAAACACCCAGAGCCAAAGAGTGTTAGGCATCACTGAAGTCTTTCTGTCTGTGTGACCTGAAGACTTGTTACACTTGAGGACTGTGAATCCTCCACCCGGTTAGGCGTTGCGTTCTGAGCATCCAAGAGTCATTGTGGATTGCCGGTGAACGAAGTCTGTGAAGGTTTGGAAGTCTACCTTGAAGACTTACCAGAGTGATTGGGCGAGGACTAGGTGTCCTTAGCTCAAGGGGAATAAGGTGAAGACACGGTCTTCTGAGTTGAATCTCAGCCCCTAACTGCACGTCATAGTTGTCACAAAGCAATTGAACTGGTCCAACAAATCATGTGTCTTCAACAAGCGACTGGTTCTATCCTTTCCCATCCTTTATTTTGAGTTTGTCTTCGTGAAGTCATTGCCTATCTGTCGTACCTATTTGACTTCATTGCTTGACTTCTATCGTTGATTGGCTTCATACTTTCTTCCATTCTGATCCTTACTACTTAGCTGCTATTAGTCATGTGCTTTCACATCATTGCATACTTGACTATGGTTTGCTTACAGTAGTTTATCTTCCGCTGCATATCAATTAGGGCATTTCGCTTGTTTGTTTCCGAAACTTCCAAGTTTTGAAGACTTTTCATAAAAATCGCCTATTCAGCCCCCCCTCTAGTCGATACTAGCACTTTCAGTTCGAAACTAGGAAGGGAAGTAGACTTGTTGAGGTTTATTTCTATCTGATTCATTACTTCATTACAAGTTTCGGTTCCTCGAGCCACGCTGGCAGACCATGTAAAAGCAATCAAGTAGATTAGTTTGCTTGTTTGGTTCTTAATCTTGGACATGTCTAGACCAGAGGAGCTATGGATGAACATGTACTGTGTATTTGGATATCTATAGATGTCTTAGCTCAAGATTGTCAAAACTGAAGAACAAGTGTCAACCAGTTTGTATCATTGCAATGTGAATGCTTATTTGTTTTTGCCTTCTTCCCCCTTGTACATTTTGAGAAGATACAAAATACATATTATTGCTGCATTTGTAAAGTCCTCTTTAGATGAAAAGATAATGTTATTTTGTTTATTTAGTTATCGTATCAATGACTAAAGAATAGTTAGAATTTTCTGATTTTTATCTTATCATTTTGCATTTCTCCATGGCTTTCCTTCCTAAGGATAGTTATGTTGCTCACAATAAGTGAAGCGGACAACCCGGAACAACATGTTTGTAACAAGTGAATTTTATGGTGCTTTCCATTCTGCATTTAAAGGGGAGCCTTGGCGCAGTGGTAAAACTGTTGCCTTGTGACCATGAGGTCACGGGTTCAAGTCCTGTAAACAGCCTCTTGCAGAAATGTAGGGAAAGGCTGCATACAATAGACCCAAAGTGGTCGGACCCTTCCGCGGACCCCGCGCAAGCGGGAGCTACATACACCGGGATTCCCTTATTTTTCATTCTGCATTCGAGGTTCATTATTACATATGTTCCAGTGATGATTTTTTCAGTAAACTGATGCTTATGTCCTCAACAATTTGGATAAATACCTATTGCATTTTAAAACTCACATTTAAAAAAGCACTTCCTGCATTTTCCTTTAATCCAAAAGCCCTTGATCTTAATATATGGTGATGCAACACTTTTCCGATAGGTTTAGAGATGAGGATCCAAAGAAATATTATGCTCAGCCGTTGTTGTTTTGCATCAACTATAAGGTGAAATATCACTTGTCACAAAAGCTTTCTCTTATCCTTTTACAGAAACTTTTCCCATATGGCCAAAACATATTGTTAATTGTAGATATTGCAATTATCTATCTTTTCTTGCAGTGATTACATGATCTACACACTAGAGATTCTGAAAATACACGAACATGATTTGATGATTATGATAGAGAAAGTACAGTGGCAAGCACCAATCAATGTGAGGTGAAAACATAAAGCCGAGAAGCAACACATGTCGATGTTGTTTCTTATGTGATCAACAGATAACCTGGAATGAAGGATTTTGAGGATAATTTCCTTGCTATGATTACCACTAAAAACCCTCTGTAATGATCTTTGGGCTTATAATTATGCGTGTCATTTCTAAAGTCATGTTGTGACTGCAATGAATGTCTCCTATATGAATGTTAGAAGTCATTTCTAAGTTCATGTTTTGTCTATTTCTGCCTTGGTAAGTTGAGATCAAGGACTGTTGGTCATTTCTAAAGATCAGGACCCAACCATCCACCGTAATCGAACCACCGAACATTGGGAAGTTTGAAGAAGCCCAACATCAACATGCAAAACCAAGCTTAGATTAGGAACCCAACTAGCTGCCCTGTTGCATGTAGACAAGATTAGAGCACACAATCCCGCCACAAGAGGTGCGCTCAGGGTGCATCCCAACCACTAGTCTACTTCAAGCCTTGGTTGGTGTGCGGTACTTAGAGCAACTCCAACGCGGCGACCCATTTCCTCTGCGCGTGTTCGTTTGAGTCGGCGCAGACAGAAAAGTCGGCCCAATGCGCTGACCCTAACGGACGCGCGTCCGCTTTTCGTCTGCCTGCCGACCCATTCCCGGCCCAATTTTGAGCCTGATTTGCGTCGGCGCAGACACGAGACACCAGTCGGTGGCAAAGCCTCCACCATTTCCCTCCACTTTCCCCAAAACCCTCCCGCCCGCGCACGCTCCCAGCCGCTCACCATGGACGACGACCTTGATGCCGCCGCCGGCCTCGCCTCCCTCACCTCATCTGGCATCACGGCCGCCTCCTCCGGCAAAGGCAAGCCACACGCCCCCCACAAGACCGCCACCGCGCCCAAGAAGAAGAAGCAGCTGACGCCCGGGGAGCAGGCCGCGGAGTCGGCGAAGAGGAAGGGCTGGAGGCACACGACGGACGCGAGGGACGAAGCAGCGGCGGCCGCCGCGCAGCAGACACCGCTAGCCGCGTCGCCGCGGCAACGAGGGAGGCACTGGCTTACCTAGGGCTAAAACCTGGCCAACACGGGGTCGTCAACGCCGCCGTGGCCGCGGCCAGCACCGGCTCGTCCGCTTTTCCTCGGATGGTGCTACCGGAGTCGCCGCGCTCGTCGGCAATGCATCCGATCCCTGGCTTTCACGTCTACCCGCAAGCCTCCCGATTCTTTAGGGAATGCTCACCGGAGGTGAGCGTAGTGGCGCCTTGCGCGCCCGCGCCCCTTGACCTCAACGCCACACCGGCAGCCGGTGCCTCGTCATCCGGCGGGGTGAGGAAACGCACGCGGCAGATGCCAGCCGACATGCTCCTCGGCGCCCGCAACCTGTTCGACGGAATGCTGGCGGCCGACGAAGACAAGACGACCGACCGTTTCATGGAGAGCATCATCTTCGAGGGTGGTACGGCGGCCACTGGCGGTGTCGCCGCGGCTGGCTACGATCCAGAGGAGACACAAAGCCAGGATGGCCGAGGGCTGTTCACGCCATTGACCTATGATCAAGCTGGCATGCAGGACGCCTTCATGCAAGATCAGGTCGGCCTAGACCTGGATGGCTTCCCGCTCGACCACGAGTTTCCGGAGGACTATGGCCTCGAGGAAGAGGATGAGTTGGACATCAAAGGGGAGCCTTTGTTCGAGGACGAGCTCACCAGCCAAGCCGCTGGGGTGAAGCCGAAGCGCAAGAGCAGGCGGACAAAGGCATACACCGCAGTCGAGGACAAACTCCTTTGCGAGTGTTGGAGGGACATTGGGCAAGACCCCAAGATCGGCACGGAACAAAAGGCATCAACCTTTTGGACTCGTGTCCATCGTGAGTGCCACGAACGCAAGAAGTTTCTGCCGTACCAAATCCAAAGCACGCGCTGGTGGGTGTCCATTTTGAAGCGATGGAAGGTGATCCAATAAGAGTGCAACAAGTTTTGTGCCACTTATGAGAGCATCAAGTCACACCCTGTGAGCGGCATCAGCATGCAAGACATGGTATGCATGCACGCGCCCCTCTTACGTTTATGCTTGCAAGCCCATTTTTATATCCATTTGCCAATATGCTTGCATGCATTTCATTTATAGGAATTTCAAGCTTTGGAGGCATTCAAGGTCCAACACGATGGCAAGTCCTTCAACCTCTCCCATTGTTGGAGGGTCATCTAAGACGATGAGAAGTTCAAGGCGCAATATGCCGCCCTCATGGTGCGTGGGGGAAAGAAAGCCGTGGAGGAGGTTGGGGAGGGCGAGAAGCCACGACCGCGGGGGAAGACCAACTCCAAGAAGAAGGACAAGCGAGATGTGGCGTCCAACGCCTTGATCGCTACCGTGGAGGGCATGATGACCAAGAAGGACATGAGGGAGGAGAAGCGTCGGCAAGACAAGGAAGAGCAAATGAATGCCTTCATGGAGATCTAAAGGAGGAGGCTTGAGATGGAGGCGGAGAAGCAAGCGAGGATGCTAGAGATGGAGGCGGAGAAGCAAGCCAAGATGCTAGAGATCGAGGTCGCAAATGCCAAGACCAAGGCGAAAGAAGTGTCTCTCGCTAGCATGATGATGGGCATGGAGAGCACCTCAACACCATGTCGCCGAGGAAGAGGCCGTGGTTCGAGAAGATGCAGGTCGACATGCTCAAATTCGACAACGATTGATCTATGGCGGCGAGCGCCGTCCTTTTTTGCATGCTGGCATGACCACGACCGCGATGACATGGTCGAACCCCGCCTTTTTTGTGCCGCATGTGCCGACACATGTGGTGTTTTTTGAGTCGACATTGTTTATGCGGCCACCGCATGGTGCCGACTTGAACTTGGGCGATGACATGTCCGCTGGCATGATCTACGGTCGCAGGCCTTTTTAAAATTGCGCGGACATGAAATGAGTCGCTGGCGTTGGCGCACTGCCGACCCAAATCAAAAGAAGGCGGACGCCGAGCGGGCGGCCGATCCAAACGGACAAAAGCGCCGTCCGTTTGGGTAGGCTCGTTGGAGTTGCTCTTATATTTCTCCAGTAAAAATAAGCCTTCAAAGGTTAGTCCTGAATGATCCCATTTTTTAAACCTGTTTAAACCTGCTGTTATGAGAAGAAATCCCTCGTTCAATAACCAATATAATAATATAATAATAAAAATAACATAAATACCCTAAGAAAAACATAAATACAGCCCCTCACTCCACGAGCTACAGTTGAGAAACCAAGCTACTCGTCCCCCGTTCGGTCATCTCACCGTTCAATAATCACCACGAACCAACGACGAGAACAGAAAAAAAGGGGGAAAGAGAAAGGGTAGCGGAGCAGGCCGGACCGGAGCAGCAGAAGCCTCACCAGCTTCCTCCGATTCAGATCTCTCCTCCCATTCCACCGACCGGATCCCCCTCCGTCTCCATTCCTCCCCACCATACGCCTCTCCCGATCTCGGCAACGACCTCCTTGTCGTACAGGGGGCCAGCAGCGGCGGCGGAGGCCAATGGAGGCCATCCGGAAGCAGGCATCCAAGCTCCGAGAGCAGGTCGCCCGGCAGCAGCAGGTGAGCACCGCGGCACCGCCCGCTCAGGATTCGTGTCCGTTTGCCCCTTCGGATGTCGCACGAGGACCCCCTCGAGATCTCGTCTTCTGCCGCTAGGTCCTGAACGGCTGCTCCCGTGTCTGTCGCAGGCCGTGCTCAAGCAGTTCGGGGGCGGGTACGCGGACAGCGTGTTCGCGGACGAGGGCGAGGCGCAGCAGCACTCGAAGCTCGAGAAGCTCTACATCTCCACGCGCGCCGCCAAGGTAAGACCAACAACAACTGTTTCCTCCCAGTTCGTAATGCTTCGCCCCTCCTATTTTTTGCTTACAGATTGTTCATTTTTTCCACTTACATTGCAGCACTTCCAAAGGGATATAGTTCGTGGGGTCGAGGGATATATCGTCACAGGCTCGAAGCAAGTCGAATTAGGTACTGTTGTTGCTGGCTTGCTGCAATGCATAGCCAATTCTGAATTTGGCGCGTAATCCGTGTTATGGTTTCACAGGCAATAAGTTATGTGAGGATGGCAAGAAGTATGGTGTTGAGAATACCTGTACCAGTGGGAGTACATTGTCGAGGGCAGCGTTGAGTTTTGCGAAGGCGCGATCCCTGATGGAGAAGGAACGGGCAAACCTGCTGAAAGCGTTTGGCACCCAGGTACTGTCCCTTTTTTGTTACAGCCCAGTAATAACCTATAGAAACATAGGGGAATTATGGTCGTACAATGTAAAGTTCATTACTATGCGTTACATGTTGGTTCTATTTTTATTTCAGTAGACACGACTAGTGGCAATTGCCAGCGGCTGATGATCTGATTTTCGTCACCACTTGTCATCATTTCAGTGGTTATGTTAGTTGTGTGGGAACAAAAACACTGTCATCTTCACTTTTTTCCCGTTATGTACTGTACTGATAGGGTAGTAATTAAGAAATATATGCTAGTATAATTTGTCAGTGGCCTGGCGTCTGACGCAGTGGTGAAGTACTCCCCACTTGTGCCAAGAGGTCCTGGGTTCGACGCTGCCTCTCTTCATTGCACTGTGCAGGGGTAAGGCTCAATGTTCAGGATATTGGTAACTGGTACCATATCGGTCGGGTGCTGAGTAGGGATAAATGGGTGAATTTTCCAGTTAATCAGCCGATAAATCAGTCAATTGGCTATTCGGCGACTCACCGAGTAGCGATTAACTGACTGAGATGCTGATTAACTGGCCGATATTTGGAAAAATAAGGCTTGCCTTGTATAATCGTTCTCCAGACCCCACCTGGTGTGGGAGCTTATAGCACTGGGTCTGCCCTAATTCCTAAATGGTGTCCACCTAGCTTTTCTGTTGTTTAAGAAACTGAGGTTTTCACCGAATATAGACCTCGAGCGGAGCTGTTAGTTTCAGAACCTTCCTCCCAACATCTTATTTTTCCTTCTAAAATAGGAAAATGCTAAATAGAAGATAGAAAAGTGGGAAAATAGAGTGGGACTATAGTTTTCTTTTCGACCTGTGTTCTCTGTTGGTGATATTATGTCTTGATGCTTTTCTTTTTGTTCGTGCAAAATCTCACATCTGTAAAAACTGTTATTAAGACTTAATTATCCATTACTATGTGCAGGCTAATAAGAAATAACTACCTTATTCTGCTATGAATTTTACTACTCCTAACATCCTTCCAACCTTGTTTGTTTTTATTACCCAACCTGCATATTTGTGACTAATGGTCAATATTTTCAGGTAGCAGAGCCACTGAGAGCTATGGTGATGGGAGCTCCTTTGGAAGATGCTCGTCACCTTGCCCAAAGATATGACAGAATGCGTCAAGAAGCTGAAGCACAGGTTACTTCACTATGAAATATCATATTCCGATATGCTTACATTTATCTCTTGTCTCCAATGGCTTTAGAAACATTCATTTCCAAGTTACTGTTGACAATTTGAAATATATACAATAACATGGCATAGAGAAATTATGGTATTACTCAGAAGATGTACCTTGTAAACCAGTAATACCTCTAACGTAATGTCAGATGATTTGAAAATTTTCTTTGCTGAAAAAATGTCATATCTATTTCACTAAGTCCACAGTTGTTTTACGAGGAAAACAGTGTGGAGCACTGCCCCATGCAAGTCACTGTTTTTATGTTTCATGTAAAGCCACAATAGAAGTCATTCAGCCATTTAAACAGATCAGCATCTCATGTTCTGTTTATTTTGTGCTAAAATCCGACATCTAAAAGTAGACCAGTTTACTTTCAGTTGACTTGCATTTCTTGGGTACATACGGAGCAGACGAAATAGGTGAGATGCTTGACTTAATTGAGCGTTTGTGCAGGGAGTTGCAATTGTTCTCGCACATAATTTTTATTTATTTGATTTGCCATGCGAAGTTGCGGTGTAAATGAAAATACACATCAGTACATCACTTCCCCACAAATGGACTTTTGAACTGTTTCTTGGCCATCTATGCTTCCTATTAGTTTCTTCCCACTATTCATTTGAACATCACTCTGTCATGTTATACCACATTCTTTTTCTTGTTGCTACAAGAGACTTAGCGAGGTATCCATGGCTTCTGCAGGCCATTGAAGTTTCAAAGCGCCAAATGAAATTAAGAGAGACATCTGGAAATGGTGATATGATTTCAAGGTTAGAGGCTGCTGAGTCGAAGCTGCAAGAGTTAAAATCAAATATGGGGACTCTAGGCAAAGAAGCTGTTGCAGCAATGACTGCTGTTGAAGCCCAACAACAAAGGCTGACATTACAACGACTTATCGCGATGGTATATTTAATCTTTGTTTAGTTGAATCACTTGATCATTTCCTCGCTTGCCTTAAGCTCTACTAATTGCTTCAAATGACACTTGATGGCTTGACTGAAGGTTGAATCTGAGAGAAGTTACCACCAAAGGGTCCTACAGATTCTAGATCAACTTGAAAGAGAGGTACTGATTCTTTGTATAGGCGTTCTAATCACACTTACATAACAAACAAACTTGTACATCGTCAAGAAAGATATTTGTCTTGTTATCATGATTCAGAACTATTTATTTTGCAGATGGTATCTGAGCGACAAAGAATTGAAGGAGCACCTCCTCCAGTCATTGAGAATTCTATGCCACCGCCACCCGCATATGAAGAAGTTAACGGTATATTCATGAGGACTCCAACAGTTGCAGAATTGGTGGAGACAGTGGAGCACTTCCTGGCTGAGGTAACCAATTATTACTTTCATCATAATGCAACTAGCCTACTACTAATTTGTTTTATGTGTTGGGATTTTCTTTTTAATTGCTATACATGCCCATTTTTTTGTCAGGCGATCCAGTCATACCGAGCTGAGAGTGAAATTGAGCTCAATCTGTCAACTGGCGACTACATAGTTGTCCGGAAGGTACTTCCTTGTCTAAACCTACAACATGTTTCTAATATTAATCCCATGTACAACACTCTGCTACCAGGCCCTTCGCTGGTGGCAGCAACTCTGCTGCCAGCAGCTCGAATGCTTGTCACTCGCTGAATTTTCTTAGTGCCTCGTCCTTGTTGCAGTCAAATTCAACTATTCTAAGCTTGTCTGCTTGTGCTGATAACCTCCTTAATCAGGTGTCAAACAATGGGTGGGCTGAAGGTGAGTGCAGGGGGAAAGCTGGCTGGTTCCCTTCCGAGTTCATCGAAAAACGGGACCGTGTACTGGCGAGCAAAGTCGCCCAGGTCTTCTAGAAGTTCATTGAGCCATACATGTCCCTGGCGTTGTACAATGTTGTTCTTTCGTCTCCAAAGACGTTGATCAGTGAAGAGCTCGTGGAAATTCCTTTTGTTCTATATATGTTCTTTTTGTCAAGAAATGCGCCTGTTGGATGGCTTGTTGGTGCCTCATGGCTAGCTGTGTGCACTGTTGTTCATCTGCATCCTCCCCTCAAATATGACACTGACTTGACCATTTTTTCCCAAAGTATACCTTATTTTTGCGGGAACCAAGGTATATACTCCCTCCGTTCTAAATTACTTGTCTTGGATTTGTCTAGATACGGATGTATCTAGACTCATTTTGGTGCTAGATACATCCGTATCTAGACAAACATAAGACAAGTAATTCGGAACGGAGGGAGTATATGTCAAGAAGGAATCCATCATTGTTTCAATGCACCAAAGCCTTTTTTTTTGCGGGAACCAAGGTAAATATATTGAACAGTTCTGTATAAAATTTGCTAGTAGAAATTACCTCAAACCCAATTGAACTGTCAGCTGTTCGCGGTACTCCCCATGCGTGTGTCGCCCCTTTTGTATGAAACTTCTCGCAAAGAGAATGACAACAAGAAGCGGGAAACGTGTGTAGTGTTCTCGTTTGAACGGCATCGAACTTGGGTTTCTATCCGACTCTGGCAGGCGGGGCCCGAGCCTTTACGCTAGGAGTTCTGATGAATTGCTTATCTCCTCCCTCGCTCTCTGCAGTTGCGGCCTTGCAGCCCCCCCTGCTTATCCCCTCCCGAGTCCGTCGCCTCCTCGGCATTCCGTCGAACACCATGACGAGCGTGGCGGCGGCGGTCGCCCTCCTCCGCCTCCCTCTCGCCCGCCTCTCCTCCCACCTCCGGTCTCTCCCCTCCCCTCCCGTCCCGTCCGCTCGCCTCCGCCTCTCCGCCCCCCGCCGCCCCCTCTGCTCCCTCCTCACCGGCGGCCACGGCCTCGCCGTAGCGGCCGTGTCCGAGGCGGTGGCCGCGGCGGATGAAGAGGAGCTCGAAGCGACGGAGGAGCAGCAGGAGGAGGCGCCCCCTTCCTTCGTGCTCCCGCGGCTGCCGCGCCCGAAGCTCGACGTGAAGGAGCGGAAGGAGCTCGCCTCGTACGCGCACGGCCTCGGCAAGAAGCTCAAGTCGCAGCAGGTGGGGAAGGGCGGCGTCACGCCCAACCTCGTCACCGCCTTCACGGACAATCTCGAGTCCAACGAGCTCCTCAAGGTGCCTCCCCTCTCTCCTCTTGTTGCTGCCGTTAGTGTTGCCTGCTAGAAAATTGCGTATGATTTCATCAGCATATCTCAAGCAACTAGCATGCTACGTCATAGACTCACAGTAGGGTTTCGTTTGATATTAGTGTGCAACTGTGGATAGCAAACCAATGTCCTTAGTCCAGTTCATAACCTTGTTTTCGGATTGAATGTGCCCCGAGAACTGCCTTCGCTTTATGTTCATGTTGAATTTCACAAGGAAATGTATGAAGATCAGCAGTATCAATGAAACCAACTCCTCTCTATTGGATAGTTCTCGTACCACCTCTCTTCGATGACCTGCCATTTTTTTTTTGAGGGAACACAATCGCGGCAGCTTTATTAATCATAAACCATACTTACATTATCCATGAGGAAAGGCACAGTAAAACTAGGGGGATTCTCCAGCCACACATCTCGCGTATGAGTCGATGCAAACCTAGGTAGCTCATGAGCCACTACATTGGCTCCTCACGGACAATGCTCAAAGATGACTTTCCCAGAATCACCAAGGAGATCAATGCAGTCCTTGTAAATAGCACAACTGCGACAGCAGCTAGATGTCCAGGTTCATATCAGCTAGAACCAATGAGTCCATAAAACAAAGTCAGCTATAATCATCTATGTTCCTATGCATTCCTTGAGTCCAAATCTTCCATAGAATGGAGAGGAGCACCTTTGGCCAGATGGAGCCATCTAATTGTTGGGGTGGCCGGGCATTCCAGAGGTCCTGGTTTGAAGGTCCTGGAGCGATTCCCAGTTGTTCCCAAATCTGCATGGACTTCGGACGGTCGATGAAGAGGTGAGAGGAGTCTTTGGAGTAGTGGCCGCACCGTGAGCAACAGCTGTCGGGGGAGATTTTTTTGCGGAATATGTTTTCCTTGGTGTTTAGACAGCCGCAATAACAGGAGCCATCCGAAGATTTTCACCTTATTAGGAGCCCTGCTGCGCTAAATGAGACCGGTGTAGTCAACCTCGCTGTCCTCATGCAAGATTAGTTCTGATGCATTATTTGAGGAGAAGCCATGGCCGTGGTTGAGAAAGTGTTGATCTAGCTCTTCGTTGAACTTGAAATCCTGCATCAGAAGCAACAAAACTTCTAGCTCGTTTGACACCACCAAGGTAAGGTGATTCCGCAGTTTAGATTGTAATCCGAGTTTCAAGATCACGGAGACCAGAACGTCAGTGCGTAAGTAAGGAGTGGGTGTATAGGTTCGGGAAGGCTTCGTTGATTGGTTGGTGTAGTAGCCAGGTGTCATGCCAAAAGAATGTAGTGGAGCCGCAGTTTGTGATGACAAAGGAGATGTTCTGGAATAGCCAGAATGCCAAGGTATTTCGTGACCAGCGCATGCCCCCTGCTCCGGTTGCTCGCAACATCGCTGCGAATGTCAACTTGTGGCGCTGGAGATGCTCGCGTCCCATCTGCAAATCGATCCTTGAATCCTGGGTTCAAAACATCGCTTCTTTTCTGTAGTTTTTCTGCCTGTACGGTCAACCCCCCTTCCTTCCTCTGGCATGGGCTTGAGAACCCTTGTATTGCTGATGTTTCGCCGCATGATCGGCTAATGAAAATGACAGAATGTTCAGGTGGGCTTGCGGTGACCTTAAAAAAAGGCAGGAGATGTTTTGGAGGGTAATTGTGTGTTTATAATTTTATCGAGGAAGGAAGGTTGTGTTCGGGGCCGGTATGGAGTTTGGGTGTTGGGAGTGGTACCAAGTGATCCAAGGAAGAACCTCATCGGAAAGGATTTTGAAGGAAAAATTCGTAAGGCAATTATTTTGGATATGAAGATTTTTAATGCCTAAACCACCAATTTGTTTTAGGTTTGCAAGCATTTTTCCAGGCAATTAAACATTTAGCACCAGTGCATGTGTCATCAGCAGCCCAGAAGAAGGCACGTCTAATAGCGTCAATAGCCTCGATCACTTTCTCCTGGAGAGAGAAAATCAACATATAGTAAATAGCAAGAGAGTCAAGTGCTGATGAAAGTAGAACCAGCCTTCCTCCTTTGGAAATGATTTTAGCTCTGCAACCAGATAGGTATTTGTAGCATTTTAAAATGATAGTTTAGAAGATAGTTGCTGGTAGTCTAGAAGAAGAGAGGTAGTCCAAGGCAAGTTTGTGGGAAAGAAGAAACATTGTTATAACAGAAAATGGTTTGATTATGCTCTTCAAGATTGTGCCCAGCATGCATGCCCTTGTGGCAACTCTTGGTAACTAAGGTAGACCAGTCCAAATATAGGATTATTGCCAGTCTTAGGTCTTTGAGATGAATAATAGATTGCAGGTTGAAATGGTGTGGCCAACTATCATTAACTATTAACTTTGTTATTTTAGTTGGTTGGACTGGGTGAATTTGCGAATAACCAACCTATATTCTGTTTGACTGAATACTGATTTTGTTTGCATGCAGAGGATTAAGTCTATTACCAATCCTACCAGTCAATATATAGGACAACACAATTCCTTTCTTATTTATGAAAACATCTAATCATCCTTGCAGGACAAATTTAACGCAAGCCTATCTTTCAGGAACTTTGTGTTATAATAAGCAGTCTAACCTTTAGGATTCAATATGATTAATAAATCAATCTGCATGTTTGTCCTCGAAGTAATTAGCTTACTTTGGATATCTCTAGAGTTCTGTATTCTAACCTAGCCAAGTTGGGAGCCATGCATATGCTGGAATTGGGTAGCTGTGTCCTTGTATCCGAGTCTAATACTTGGGATAGCTTGCACAAAAATGTTCCTTCTATCTATTTCGTGTGTGTGGAACAGCATCAGTGGAACTGTATGGTTTGGTGCATCTTAATCCCTTTTTGTGTTTTAGTGTCCCTTTTTCTTCAGTCTCATTCCTCGGTTATTATGTTGTTCACCATGATTCCATTCAACAACAGCTAAAAATTCATGGGAACTGCCCTGGAGAACTACCTGATGTGATACGACAACTTGAGGAGTCAACCGGATCCATTGCTGTCGACCAAATTGGCCGCTCAGTTATTCTATATAGGCCTAGCTCCAGCAAGATGAAAAAGAGGGAAGAAGTTGCTAGAAACAGGGAAGAGTATGCAAGAAACAACCCGAGGTTTGGAAAATCCGAAAATGCATTTGAAGAACGTCCTAGGAACAACAGCGCAGGCAGGAGATTTGTAAAATCTGGGTCGTCATTTAGGACTCAACAGAAGAGAAGACCGGTAGCATCCAAGGGGTCGTCATACAGCCGAGGATAGCAGCATAAAAAATAATAGATTGTTTTTCTTATTGTATGGAGGAATCATGTAAATTTAGACCGACTAGTTGTATAATGGACTTTAGTGTTTAGTTTGTGCTAGTAAACCATGGTTTCAAGTCTCATCAACCACAAAGACAGGCTAACACCACTTCAAATTCTCGTGATTCCCTTTTATTCGGTTCGAAGTTCGTACGATCCACATGGGAATTTGAAATCCGAGACAACAAAATGATGTGTGTATCTCACCTATTCCAGCAAGTTTTGTGGTTCACCATAAACCTTCACCCTCACATCTCTTTATTATGGTCCTTTAATCACAGAACAATAGCATTTCTCTCAGTCTTTTCTGCCTTTATGTCTGTTACCACTTTACTCTCATTGTCAGGTCATTTCTCTCTATAAAATTCTGCTTCTATGTCTGTTAGCACTTTGCTCTATCAGGTCCGGGCGTCTGCAACTTCTGTAGCAGTGTTATTTGTTTCATGTTCTTGTGGCAATCTTGCTCGACTCCTTGCCTTTTTGGTTTACAACTTCAGATCATCTGCACTTGTCTGTTTCCAAAAAAAAAAAAAAAGATAACACGCATTTGGAACGAGATAAACAACTACTGGGCAGTGCTAATTTTCCTAGTTTCACAGTTGAGACTGAGGCATACTGAATTTTCTTGCTAGAAAGTGTGCCACTTAATTTCCTGAGTTCTTTCATGATTTCACACTAGACTGGTTGCCCATTTGCCCATTTCTTCTTGACTGACTGAGCCTTACCGCAGAAGGAAATTAGAGCCAATGTGTTGCACATAGTCCTTTGAAACTCCCAACACCTTTGGGGCACCGTTATCCGCATCTTTGAATCTTCCACGCCTCATGTTGAAGTCGACATGCCATTGCACCAATCGTCCAATTCATGGTTGTTGGTGAGAGCTACTTCTGCTATACTTGACTCCTTTCTTGTTGTACTTGGATGCTTGGAGCCGAACGGTCAGCCCACGCATAAAAGTTCCAGGACTTTGTTCTATAATCGAATTGTGGCTCACATCGTTCTTAGAAAGTTTGACACAATTTGTAGTGTTTGTGCGTAAATCGTACGAAAGAGGGTTTTATGACATATATAGAGCGACCAGTGACATGGTCAACTGTGTACTGTTCTTTTTATTGTTCATCTTTAAGACTTCAAGTAGGACATGCTAATGACACGTGCGGCCTAGATTGCATGAAAATAATTTTGCCATAAGTGTGGCTGCAAATCAAACATGGGTCTTCTTCGGCTAATGAGACCTTGATCCCGAAGCCTCCAGTGTATCTTTTTGATAGGGGCCTCTATCTGTACGGGGCTAAATGCCCTTAAGTTTGCCAACGCTTGCCACATTTTTTTGTCATACATGCCTAAGATTAGGTGATCAAAATTGGCGTCACACTTTGCCACACTTGAGGCAATCTTGCCACACATCTCTGAGCCAATGACACGTGAGGCCTAGATTGCATGACAAGAACCTTTCTACAACCATGGCTGCAAACCAGACAGGTGGCTAACTTCGTCAAACTTGCCTAACTTATGGAGTGCAAGGTGTAGTAACCTCAGTATACCAATCAAACATTCCCCTAGAACTTAGTCCTCTACCGCGTACCACGTGATGGGTAGTAGCAGCACATCATACTCATATGCTGCAATGCCCTGACCTGACCCACCTTGGAAGTGCGTGCCAATGGCGTGGCTAATGCCTGGCATGCCATCTCACAAACATACTCCCTCTGTAAACTAATATAAGAGCGTTTAGATCACTACTTTAGTGTCCTAAATATTCTTATACTCCCTCCGTCCGAAATACTTGTCATCAAAATGGATAAAAAAGTATGTATCTAGATCTAAAAAAAGTCTAAATACAACCCCTTCTATTCATTTTGATGACAAGTATTTTCGGACGGAGGGAGTATTAGTTTACGGAGGGAGTACATCAGATGGGCATGTTCTCCTTACTCACATGACCCGACCCGCCTCCCCGCTTAACTTGACCTGCTTCCCCGGCTCACTCGACTGCACCCCTTGTGTTGTTTCATCAAGACCTACTTGCTGAATCCGGTGAAGCCATGAGTAGTGGGCGAGAAATGGATAGAGGGTAGCAAGGAGGAGCAGTCTGCTGCCTGGTGGCAAGTTAGCGCTGCTTGCCAGGTTAGGTGGGGGAAGCGGTCCGGGTCGTACCATATGGCGGGCATACCCAGCTGATTACAGCTTCCGAGTTTGCGTCCCAATCACCAAATACGCCGACCTGATAGTGGGTTCGTTCGGTTAGAATTGGTGGGAACTTGTTAATTAGGGAATAAAACTTGACACAACACGACGACTTTGTGGTAAAATGTGAAAGCAAATTTTAAATGGTTTAAACTCTATCACACAATTTATAAGCATGGATTAAACATTAGAATCCACATTTTTCTGCCTCTGTCTCGGGTATGGGCTTTTGCAGCTTTTTGTGCTCTCCTCGTTCTGGAATGTAGGTCTACCTGACTACTTGGGTCCGCGCAGTCAACATTTTGTAGCCTTGATCACTACTAAATGTGAAGCTTTGTAGACTAGACTGATCATGTGAAAACAGTATCATTATATTTGTCTTACAAAATCCTTTGTCACTATGCACTTTTATTAGTTTTGATCGTAGTGGGCAGTCCTAAGTTCCTAAATTCAGAGTTGAGATTGAGACAGTATAATGTAAGGATTTTTTTGCTCCAAAGTGAATCCCTTAATTTCTTCACTTCATCATGTTTGTCAACTTTTTCACTAGAACCATTTGCCCGTTTCCCGAATTGACTGAGCCTATCAGAAAGAAAATGAGAGCCTTGTTGATTTGGTATGTTGTATGTTGTCACAAAGTGTGTTCAAACTGCCAGCACGCCTTTGGTCACAGAGTTGGCTCTATCTTTGGCTCTTGTAGGCCTCATCTTGACCTTGACATAGCATTGCCCCATTAGTCCTCCAATTCATGGCTGCTGGTGAGAGTTTTGCTATCTTTGACCTGGCTTTATGTTATACTTGGACTGTTGGAGCCAAAAGGTCAATTCATACAGGAAAAGTTTCGATAACCGGATTGTAGCCCATTGGTTGGTGAGATGCTTTGATGGACATTGTGGCGTTTGGACGTAAATCGTAGCAAGAATTAAGGTTTTAAGGCATATAATGGGACTAGTGACTAGTGAGATGGCAAAATATGTATTGTTAGTTGTTGCTTTATTAGGTTCCAAAGGTGAAAGGTTATACAAGCGGTGAGCAGCAAATTCAGCTTTGGCTCTTTGAGTAGGCGATGTCAATTGTTCCAGACTCATCGAACATACACCTAGATTTTTAAGGCTACCGTGCACCACGTGTTTGTATTGCTTTTTCTTTGTTCATACTCCCTTATAGCAGTAGTTCATATGTAGATTACAAAAAAGCAGTAAAACTGCATCGCATGCTGGTGCAACATTGCATGAAGAGATAATGGAGTGGCACAAGCAAACCATCTTCCCCAGTAAGCTTCTGGTGTGTCACAGCAGCACTCTTGAGAAATACTACATGCTCCCATCAACCTGTGATGTAAGATCAGATTCATCTTGTCCTCTCATCTGGCGCCTGCCTACCCACACTGAAATGGACTCAAGGGCCTAGCTCTCCCTTTCTCCAACAAACACAAGTCCTTGTTATTCCTCTAGTTCCATTGCACCCCCCTCTCCTTTGTCCGACAGCGACTGCATGTCTTGCCATGACAAAGAACACCGTGCTCCTCCGGCGCCACGTCTTGGGTGCTTTTGTACCAGCAAAGGCACAAGATGCAAACAAGAGGGAGGCGATGTACCGACGAAGGACGGCGATTTTCTACGGGGGTTTGGTCCTCCATTTTGCTACCGGCGGAAGCAATGTCTTAGCTAAACGTCTAGGTTGTTTAGCGGCTGTGGTCACCATGCCGAAATGCCTTTTACTCCACCCTGCTTCCAGGACCCTGAAGCAGCCATGAGAAGGTGGCCTGCCTCCTTCAGTTCAGCTCAAGGGTCGTCATGATAAAATGAAAAACTAAAGGTGGATTAGGAACTGAAAGAATAAAGCCACACGAACTTGCGACGTATAGGAGCCACCTAATCTCACAGTACGGAAAAATCATGCGTCGTTTTGTCTGATGCACCTGATCCATCCATATGCATCAGTGGCGGTAGGTTCACTGACTGATTCGCTTGTGTTGCGTTGGTGAGGTCTGCTACATCGTGTCCCGTGCGCCGTCAACAACTGATGAAATCTGCAGCTGGTCCTTGATCAATGCGCATCACCTGAAGTATTACGGAACTAAGCATCTGCATCCGGAAGGGATCTTTGTTCTTTTATTCTTGATTTTGAAAGGACCCTACTAATTAATGTGAGTAACATCGTAGGAATGATAGGGCGTTATGTTGCGAAATACTACTGGTAGGCGGTAGCAGCCAATATGAAGTCCAAGAAAATGGCAGCCAATTCAGGGAACAATGAACGACCACCTGCCGCTGGTTTATCTGCATGAATCCTACTATGCTGAACATATATTACTGGAATACAGAATTTTACATGAGAGGTACTTTGGTCCCACTTCAGGCAACTAGATTTATCTTTCGTCTCCGGATAGTTATACATTTTTTTCAAGTCATGCGTCATGCTTAATTCAGAACGACGTAACCAAACGCTCTTGTTATATTCACCAACTAAACTGAAAATATTCTTACTGGACTTTAGCTCTGAAAGTGATATGGATATGATTGTCAATGGCCCGATCACTGGTAATGCTTGCACGGTCTGGTTAAATTACTCGACAAAAAGGTTAGAAGCAGCTTTCTGGCCGTGCATCTCAGGGGCCCATGCAATTATTCATTTGTTCTTATGTTGGATAGATGTTTTTTTTTTTCAGATATTATTGTATAAAGCTTGCGTGCATATTTAGTTGCAGTGCAAGCACTCTTGCATGTGCCTCCCAGCGAAAGTAATCTAGCTAGCCACATGTCTAGACGTTCTTGGAAGGATCACAAGGATCCCTTTTGAAACATAGAGCTACAAGAGAATCTTGTTTGCTCATATTTGTCGAAGTTAAATCGGAGAGTTGCAACTCTTCACTGGTAGAAAAAAGGCCTTTAGTCGCGGTTCGCAAAGGCCTTTAGTCGCTTGTCTGAACCGCGACTAACTATCTTGATTAAAGACCCACTTTAGTCGCGCCTCTTCTGAATCATGATTAAAGGCTTTAGTCCTGTTCTCGTGGCTAACCGGGACTAAAGGCCTCCTCATGAGTTTAAATTTTTTACTTAATTTTTTTGCGAATTTTTTCATTTTTTTATTTTCAAATTTCGAATTATTTTAACCTCTAATCTCTAATCACCACCCTCATCACTGCTCAATTTATCCTCTAATCTCTAATCACCCTCATAATTCCAAATCATCTAACTTCCGAACGGTCACCCATCCTCCCACTCCCCACTGAGCACGCTTAACTTCCGGGTTCTATTCTCCTCGTTTCCAAGTCTGCACTTGTTGTTTTCGACAATAGTAGGATGTCAATTCTATTAACCCTCGGTATTTAGCTTGAGCATGAAGTGACACATTTCACTGTTTGAGTTTGAAACTATTGTTTTAAAAACAATAATTATTTAGTAACACTAATATTTCGGAATAATTAGTTTGACCATTTTTGACCACAGTTTGACCAGATTTGACCAAAATTTAAAAAACTGAAATAATTATTTAGTAACACTAATATTCTAGAATAATTAGTTTGACCATTGTTTGACCACAGTTTGACCACAATTTGAAATTTTTGAATTTTTTGCCTCTCCGAACTTAAAAGCCCGTATCTTTTTTTCTCGTTAGGTTTTGGGGATTCTAAAATGTTTGTTAAATTCGGATGTAACTTTTCGAGTAGATGATTTTTCATATAAAAACTTTTTCATCCGAGTTCGTATGCAAAAGTTATGCCAATTTTAAGAATTTCCGAGAGATTTTGCAAATAAAGTCGAAATTCATATTTGTTAATTTTCCCAACAACTAGACCACATATCACATGGAAAACTTATTTTATTTTATTTTTTGACATTTCCATAATTTTCTTTTGTTTTTCTAAAACTGAAAAGCGATCCGGGGGGTAGAGTTTGAAAATGAGGCCTCAAATCCCTTTAGTCGCGGTTGGCGGACCAACCGGACTAAAGGTCCGCCAACCATGACTAAAGGTTCGGCCATTAGTCGCGGTTGGCTGCACTCAACCGACTAAAGGTCTAACCTTTAATCCCGGTTGGCTGCCAATCATGATCTAAAGGCCTTGGGCCACTGAGGACCTTTAGTCGGTTGGCGAATGCCAACCGCGACTAAAGCCCTCCCGTGCACCACCGTCAACCGAAGCCTTGGGCCCAGTTTTGGTCGCGGTCTCCTCGAATCAGCGACTAAAGACCCTTTAGTCCGGTTCCTCTGACTCGCGACTTATGGGGCTGGACGGAAAGCCTGTTTTTCCACCAGTGCTTGCTGATGTAACATCAGAGATCCTGGGTATTATACATATTCATGAGAGCTGCTATACGTACGACTGTTTAAGTAAGATTTTTGTACGACAGTGCACGGCAGCCGTTTCAATTCAATGGAGGATTGTGATAGCGTCGGATGGAAATCATACACAGATTCATCGTAAGCAAATCAATTCCGACATGTGACGGCCCATTTCTGACACGTGACGGATAAGGGGTAAAGAAATAAGTGTGGCATAAGTGCGTGGTTGATTTTTTAGCATTGAGATCTCTAGTACCTTTTGCTTTAAACATGATCCTTAGATTACGTGGTAATGACGATGCTTTGTTAGCGAGTGTTTAATCTTTACATATAACCGGGAGAACATATATTTTTATCTTAGCTATAATATGCATGGTCTTCCCAGTGTCATGTATTATAAGCTTGCGTCTAGAAACTTACCGCCAATCCATAAAAGAGGAACTTACCGCCAGGATTAGCATCCGAAAGAAAATAAACCGAGAAAAGACGACAGCGGAAAAAATATCATCATTATTTCATGTATAGTAACGAGCCAAATGGAGTGGAGGAAAAATATCTGTTTGTGACAGGCTGATAGCTACCATTACCGTTCCACCATTGACAAAACTATAGGTCGTGAGTTTTGTGCTGTCAGTGGCGGACCTAGGAACTAAATACCGAGAATGCCAAATATTGATACATTGTGTACACAAATGGGAAAGTTACACTAAAGTGATAAGGGGTAAAGAAATAAGTGTGGCATAACTACATGGTTGACTGTTTTAAGCACTGATATCTCTAGTCCCTTGTGTTTTGAAACATGATGCTCCGGTTACGTGATAATGACGATGCTTTGTTAGTGAGTGTCTAATCTTACCTTATTTTATTTTGCGGTAAGGTGCGTCTAATCTTTACATGTATGGAAATCATTTTTTTGTCTTAGCTATAATATGTATGGTCTTTCCCAGTGTTTTGTAAGTATAAGCTTGTATCTAGGAACTTACTGCCAGGATTAACATCCGAAAGCAAGTAAACTGTAAAAATTTCCGGAGCGGAAAAAACATCATCTTCATGCACAGTAATGAGCCAAATGGAGTGGAAGAAAAATACCTGTTTGTGATAGGCTGATAGCTACCACCACCTATCCACCTTTGACAAAATCACAGGTCGTGAGTTTTTTTTTTTAGCGTGAACGGCAGGTGCTCTGCCTTTGCATTATAGAAGAGGGAAAATTGTCCAGTTAATAGGGAAACCGGACCCGAAAACCATACAACGCGCGGTTAATATGGGAAACCGGCAAAAACCACACCCAACAACTCATGGCACATCATCTGTGCCGGAAACAAGAGCCCCCAGACCTAGGAACGGAGGCCATGTCTTGTATCCAACAAAGACGAACTCCGCAAACACCCACAAACTCTACAATGGCAGCACTTCGAAGTGCACCCTCGCAACAGAAGTGGTCAAGCATTGGCCTGAACTAATGCGCGCACCGCCTTGATCGCCTTGGGCGTGTGTTCCTTCTTGTACATCTTCTCATTCTGGTCTTCCTCAGATGCTTTTCCTTTGCTCTTGAGTGTTGGAACCTCTCCAAAGGCCTCCGCCCGCCTATACTCCGCGCGCTTGGCTACAGGAATGTCGCAATCTTTGTTTTTCTTGTCCAAACGACATCTTCGTCGCTCTAAGAGAGAAGGGGAAGCCTCTCCCACCTGCAAAACTTGCGGCGAGCTTGACACAGTGAGAGCAAGCTCTTCGAGGAACTCCCCCCACGGAGAGGAGGCTCTCCCAAGAGGCTCATCTGCATCCATCTGGATCAGCTCCTTTGAAGGCTTCCCGGTGCAAGGAGCACTGGAAACCTTCCGCTCCTCTAGTGTCGACTGCTCAACAGGCTCCACCTCAGACATAACCATGTCAAAACAAGAAGACACCTTGGCCCGCTCCTCCACGCCTTGACTCACCATCCCAGGTAGGACAGAAGCCAAGTCAGGAGGATCATCCTCGAGCATCCTCGAGCCATGTCAAAACAGGTCGTGAGTTTTTTCCCGCCGACTAATAAAACTACCACAACAAGCTCTCGATGTGCATTCACTATGTATTCCTTTTGGAAATTGCTCTTTCGCCAAATAAAATCTGCGTGTCCGATGATTTTTCTTTCTTTTTGATGTTGTTAGGCCTGGACAGTATACTTGGAGACACTTCCATGCTGAAGGGTTAGTCTGCCTTGGAAATGCATTTTGGGAGGAGTCAAAGCGACACTTTCTCCAGCGACTACTCATGTCGCCTCACCATCCTCCCGGGTACTCTGGGGTTGGCAATGAGGATCGCCTCTGCCTTCACCTATCTCTTTTGTGCTTGATCTCCATCCAACATAGGGACTGGCAAAGACGGTGGCTCGGCTGGAACCTGAGGGTCCAAACGGCGGTTCCACTAGCCGGTTAGAGGGTGCGTCAACGCGACACTTTCAGGAATTTTCCTTCTAGACCCTTCTCCAGTTTTCACCGCCTTATGTGAAGTGTTGGAACATGGATTGAAACCGAGGCCCACCCCCAGGACTCTCACTCCTCAAGAAGCAATCGACCGGCAACTCAATGTCATCGCTCTTCACATGATCCAAAAGGGGCTGCCAAGAGAGTTATATGTTCGAGTAATGATGACCAACTCCACCAACGATCTTTGGAACCATCTTGCTCTCATGCATCTGGGCACAACAAGTGTCAAAAATCAAAGTATGAAATGGTCGGGAATGAGACGGGCTTATTTGTGATGAATGGCAACCAAACACCCCAAGCCATCTATTAAAGATTTACCACCTTTGTGGTCAAATTGCAAAGCTTTGGGTGTGAGAAGAACAATGATTGATTCATTGCCATCAAGTTTCTTGGAGCACCAGTTCCACACTTCCCATCCATGGTGTTCCACACTCAACAAATGGAAGACTATGTCACTTCGGTCACAGAAAATGTTGCCAAAGTTCTTATTCAAAGCACATACAAATATATGGAATACATACCTACATAAATTGAAGAATATGAGCTAGCTAAGTTATGCCCCATAGGTTATGCCACTATATATTTGATCCTCTCCACGCAATGCCCATTTATCCATCCTCATGCCTATGTTTGCCATAATCGATCATTGATTTTTCGAAACATATTTTGTACTTGGGAACTGTTGGGTATTACTGCTTTTTTTCTTTGGTTGTAATCACTTCACCTCACTACTAATAAACTATCTAGAGCAAGTAATTTTTTTGCATGTAGTTTAACTGGCAACTCAACTTCTAAAGTTTATAAATAGTATTTGGCTCCCCTTGTATTGAATATAAATTTAGGTTGTGATACTTTGCGATCACCTATACTTGTGGGTCATCAAGCCCCAAACAATCTCATCGTCCTCTTATATTCAATTTACCCCGTCGTGGCACGGGCATAACGGCTCTAACGGCAAAAATTGATACACGTGCCGCCACAAATGCAGCTACTCGGATGCGTGCAACACACGGGTTTAGTATACGTCGGAGTCAAAGCAGATGAACAAATGGAAGGGTGGGCAAGCCACCTCCACCTTCGCCACCCTCTGTCGAGTACTCCAGTGGATTACCATCGCCGCTAGCAGTGTCTGCAACGTCACCGAGAGGTATTCGCCTATGATGGTAGCGAACAACACACACCGAGGAACTGCTCCTCCAACACAACCACCCCCTCCGTGTGTGCGACGAAGGCGCAACCGCCCTTCGGCCATAGGCCGGGCTCACCATCCCGCCACACCTTCTGGGAAAAGCTCGACAGTCGCAGACGCTGGACCAAGGCGTCAAAACCACCGTCGAACTACCTCTTGTGGCTTCGATGCCACTCGAGCCTGAATCAACACCGTCATCACCACCGCGGATTGACGACTCGCTACCATGTACGCCGCCGCTCTTGGTCGCTGATTTAGGAATGAGAGAAATAGGGTTAGGGTTTTTGAAATGAGATAATGATGGATTTTATTTAACGTTATGCGAATACAATGATCAAGGCTCGATGGCACTTTTTACAATACGACACCCGAAAGGTAACAAACGGGATTTTCTGGAGAAAAAAATCAGTCCTCACTGACGTTGCATGACACTTCATAGCGAAAAGCCAGTTGGCTTGCCAGACCACAGGCTGACTTGGCCTGAGTATGACTAATTTGCATCCGCTTTGCAAGTTGGGTGACGGGTTATCCTGTTTTCAAAGTTGATTGACTTAAATACATCCAACAAGTCATATAACCGATACTCTAACGATACTGTAACGTTGGGCGTCGGTTCCCAAAGTCGGAAAAACGGTTTGGCACCGCAGTATGGCATTCGTTGTGGCTACCCTGTCACATAGTACTAGCTTTCATAAATGTTAACTGGCGTACCGCCCACGTCAGCTAGGAGCCATGTTCCAGTGAACCCTCTTTCTGCCATCGGATTTCGTTGCATGAATCTTGGCACAAGAGCGAAGACAGGTCAGATTTTCTAAACTGTTCGGTGTGGCACAGAAGCTAGCGAACCATGGCCTTTCCCATACCCCACCAAACCAACTTGTTATGTTCATGAGCCTACATCGGAGGGACCGGGGATCGAATCCCAGTCGCTCCCTTTTTCAATTTAACATGCCAGGTTTTTATTTTGTTAAGAGGATGTTTTTTCAGTTAGGTACATGGCAATTTTACTAAAAAAAATTAACATGGTAGTTTTTATAATATTTTGTACATGGCAGTTTTTATTGTTAAGAGGATGCTTTTTCACTTAGATACATGGCAATTTTACTAAAAAATTAACATGTCAGCTTTTATAATTTTGTCTACATGGCAGTTTTTGTTGTAAGAGGATGGCATTTTTATTATTAATAACATGAAATTTTATTACAAGAGTATAACATTTTACTGAATTATGGCAGTTTTATTTATAAGAAGATGACATTTTTATTATTAGAGGATGCAAGTTTTATTTATAAGAGCATGGCATTTTTCATTTTTACAATAGAAAGGCAGTTTTATTATAGTGATGATCGCATTTGTTTTAAAGAGGATGTCATTTTTTTTGAGAGGTGGCATTTTTATCGTTTTTAAGGTGGCATTTTTAATTTGAGAAGATGGCATTTTTTATTACTACCACTTTTTCGGATTCTTTTTGTTTATGACATTTTCTTATAAAATAAACAATTTTAACCGGCTTTGGGCCAATTGGGAAACGGGGGAGGTTCCCTCTCAGCTGACGTCTCTCAGATATTGACTTTTTTCGCATACCTTTTCCCTGCATTTCTTTTTGACAAACCTGGTTAGCCTTTCAAAACTATAGCACACAGGACATTGATACTCCCAAAATCCAGGCCGAAAGATTGTCAGTACAATCCATGTTGTCAGGTTCTGGTAACCTAATGAAATCTCTAGCCATCGCAAGTAGCCAAGTGACTATCTGGCAACTTGTTCCTCGCAAAAACAATGTCGTAACTTGTAATTGAGCACGTACGTACATCATAAGCTTGCGAGATGGGCTCCCCCCCCCTCCCTCCCCTCCCCTCTCTCGTGCTGCCCTCCCCAGGGCGGCTCGAGGGTGCCTAGGGTTTCCCGGCGCCGCCACTCTCCACCCTCCCTCCCTCCCTTGCCGTCACCCGAGGCGGGCACCGGGCAGCGCCGTCTTGCCGCCGATGACGATGGCGGCGGCGAGGTCTCCGTCGCTTCTCTCGAGAAGGACTCGGATCTGTGGCGGCCCTTGGCGGCGAGGCGGCGCTGTCTCCGGCCGCGTCTTGCGGTGGTGCGGGCGGCTCCTTTGGCTGCTTAGGCGGCGAGCGGCGGATTGCGGCCGTGGGCGGCGAGGTCATCCTCCTCCGATCCAGATCTGAAGGTCGCTCCCTCTCGCTCTCTCGCCTCCGCTGCTCGTTCGATTTGGGGCCTCGGCATTGGATCCGGTGCGGCGGGGTGCACTAAACCGGTGGTGTGGGTCGAGCCCGGGAAACCCTGTTTGGTCTTCTCGGCCGGCGGCGGCGGCCTTTTTTGGCGTCGTTCTACTCCCTGAGTCGCCGTTGTGGGCTCCTCTCCACACCGCCAATGTTCCGGCGAAGCCCGAATCCTGATGGATGGGCGGCGGCGGCGCCAAAGCGTCGTGTCCTCCTTGGGCGCCGCCTAGGAAGATTGGTGCTTTGGGGTTGCGTGCAGCAGCTGGTAGGTGGGCGGCTGGTGTCTATCGAGTCCCTGTGGCTCGGTAGCTCCTTCACTTCGGCAACTCTTCCGGCGGCTTACCCTCTACGATTGGCCGCCTTCGGTGTCTGCGGTGCTGCTGTTGTGTGTGCTCCGTCCTGTGGTCGTGCTCCGTGGCGGGCCCAGTCTCGAGACCAACCTTTGCTCAAGCTCTCGGGTGAGCGTCTCTTCATTCGACGGTGCGGCGCCTTCGAGCCTAGGCGAGGGGAAGGGATCCCTTTCAATGTTAGAGAGGGCAAGTGTTGGGTCATCTCATCTGCTGGTTTCCGCCCTGTGTTCGATTCCTTGCTGGTGCTCCTCGAGGCTGCACTTGTAGTCATTTTGGTGCCGTGTTGTAGTGGGGCTTATCCTCAACTAGCAGTTCTTCATAGTTAATCTTCTGTTTGCTGGTTGTAGGAGTAGCGTTGTAAGCTGTTCTTGCAGCCCCCTTGTATCGTTTGGCCGATGTGGTGTGGTGTTCTTGTGCTTGTACTCCTGGCCGGTTGATGGCTTTGTTAATTCAAAGCCGGGCTCTTTCTTGAGCCTTCGTTCTAAAAAAAGCTTGCGAGATGGGCATGGCTCGCCAGTGATTAGCATACGTCTGATGCTTTACACTTTGGATAATACTTCAAGCTGCAATTGCCTTTATCTGGCTGGTGCTAGACAATTTAGTGACCATGATGGCCGTGGAAGCTATCCATCTATCTCTACTGCTCCCAGGGAAGAAGCTGTATACATCTATTGCGCAAAAAAGCTATTCTATCTGGTTAAAATAAGTGACGCGATTTTAGTTCAATGTATCTAGTTATCTGCATAAACACAAGTAGATCATGCAGTCACCCACTACCGAATAATGTACTGTGTGTCAAAAACACATGGGAAATGTATTGCCCGTGTGCCGCACACATAGAAAGGCATGTGGCATAAATAAGTCTGCTTAGGAAATATCACCTTTTCTGTGTGTTTGATGTACTCTTTGTGATCTCTTCGCCCCTTGGCCCGGCCGCTCCTGCGAGCGGCAACGCAAAACCCTAGCCGCGCCACCAGCAGTCCACCCCCTCCCTCTCCCTTGCTGCCTCCGGAGGGTGCGGCCGGGCAAAGCCTGGCTCGCATCGGTGGCGGCGGGGCCCTCTTCCTCTCCGGTTGGTGCTACGTGCGCGAAGGCTTGTGGGTACGCGGCGGTCGATGCGGGATGTGGCGGTGGCGGGGCGCACAAATTTGCGATGGCGGGTACGTGGGAGCTCGCGCGCTCACCCAAGCCTGGGTGTTGCGGCGCATGGAACGTCAGATCTGGCTGGGCGCCCATCGATCAGCGGCCGGGCGCAGGGGTGGCAGGTGTGGTCGTGGCCCAGGTGTTGTTGTGGTGGTGGTGGTCGTGCCCCGGGTATGCGAGAAGGGCTCGGGCAACGGGGGGCTCCATTTCGTGTCTTCCCTAGGAGCTCTCTTTATTGGCGAGTCTTGTGTGGTTCCGCGATCGGGTGACTGGGCGACGTGCTCTCGACGGTGCAAAGCATGATGTCGATCATGTATGTGTCGGCGACAGGAAATCAGTGAGGGCTAGGCTTGCTGGCGTGGGTTTGGTTGTCGGGCTAACGCATGCGGCACGAGAAGGTGGTGGCAATCCTTCCTCTTCGGGGTCCAGGCATAGGCTGCTGGTGTCTTGGACCTTAAACCCATGCTTGGGCGAACCAGATCCGGGCCCGAAGTGGGTCAGGGTTGTCGCTCTGGGTAGAAGTGATTGGGCGTGGTTTGGGTGGTGTTCGCGGGTGACGGTCGTATGAGCGTTGCGTGGGTGTGAGGATCAACGCAGGTGGCCATGCACATGGCGTCGTGTGAGCTTGCCTAGCCAAGTGCTCGGGGCCGACTCGCCGGCGGCCGGTGGTAGTTTCGGAGTCGTGTCCCCCTCCCAGCCCACCGGGTATTGGCTAGGAATGAGGCGTGGGTGCCTCCTACGGTGGAGGTGCCTACACAGATGATACGTCCATTTTGCATCATGTTTACCTATTGTTATTTATAATGTTTTTATGTATAATAATGCTTTTGGGAGTAATTCTAATGTCTTTTTTCTCATAATTTGCAAGGTTTACATAGAGGGAGAATACCGGCGGCTGAAAAATTCTGGACCAGAAAAAGCGCGTCAGAGCTACCTATTCCGCACGACTCCAAATAAGCTGAAACTTCACAGAGATTTTTTATGGATTATTTAAGAATTATTGGAGCAAATAAGTACCAAAGGGGGCCCACCAGGTGGGCACAACGCACCTGGGCGCTCCAAGCCCCCCAGGCGCGCCTTAGTGGGTTGTGCCCTCCTTGGCCCACCTCCGGTGCCTCTCTTCTGGTATATAAGTCATTTTGACCTAGAAAATAAATAAGGGGAGGACTTTCGGGACGAAGCGCCACTGTCTCGAGGCGGAACTTGGGCAGGAACACTTTTACCTTCCGGCGGAGCGATTCCGCCAAGGGAACTTCCCTTCCGGAGAGGGAAATCATCGTCATCGTCATCACCAGCAACTCTCCCATCTTTGGGAGGGCCATCTCCATCAACATCTTCAACATCACCATCTTCTCTCAAACCCTAGTTCATCTCTTGTGTTCAATCTTTGTACCGGAACCTTAGATTGGTGCTTGTGAGTGACTAGTAGTGTTGATTACATCTTGTAATTGATTACTATATGGTTTATTTGGTGGAAGATTATATGTTCATATCCATTATGCTATTTAATACCCCTCTGACCTTGAGCATGATTATTATTTTGTGAGTAGTTACTTTTGTTCTTGAGGTCACGAGAGAAGTTATGTTGCAAGTAATCATGTGAACTTGATATGTGTTCGATATTTTGATGATATGTATGTTGTGATTCCCTTAGTGGTGTCATGTGAACGTCGACTACATGGCACTTCACCATATTTGGGCCTAAGGAAATGCATTGTGGAGTAGTAATTAAATGATGGGTTGCGAGAGTGACAGAAGCTTAAACCCTAGTTTATGTGATATTCCGTAAGTGACCGATTTGGATCCAAAAGTTCAATGCTATGGTTAGATTTTATCTTAATACTTTTCTCGTAGTTGCGGATACTTGAGAGGGGGTTAATCATAAGTAGGAGGTTTGTTCAAGTAATAACAACACCTAAGCACTGGTCCACCCACATATCAAATTATCAAAGTAGCGAATACAAATCAAACCAACATGATGAGAGTGATATGATAAAATTCCCGTGTACCCTCAAGAACGTTTTTCTTCTCATAGGAGACCGTTTTGGCCTGTCCTTTGCCACAAAAGGATTGAGCTACCATGCTGCATATTATTTACCGTTACCGTTACTTGCTTGTTACAAATTATCTTGATACCAAACTACTTGTTACCGACTATTTCAGTGCTTGCAGAGAATACCTTGCTCAAAACCACTTTACATTTCCTTATGCTCCTCGTTGGGTTCGACACTCTTATCGAAAGGACTACGATTGATCCCCTATACTTGTGGGTCATCAAGGCTCTTTTCTGGCGCTGATGCCAGGGAGTGAAGCGCTCTTGGTAAGTGGAAATTGGTAAGGAGAAATTATTACTACGTGCTGAAATTTATTGTCACTTGCTACTATGGAAAACAATCCTTTGAGGGGTTTGTTCGGGGTATCTTCACCTCGACTGGAACCACAATTAGTTGCCCCTCAACCTACTACACCTACTGAAAATATTGGTTATGAAATTCCTTCGGGTATGATAGAGAAACTGCTAGCTAATCCCTATGCAGGAAATGGAACTGAACATCCTGATATGCACTTAATATATGTAGATGAAATTTGTGGATTGTTTAAGCTTGCAGGTTTACCCGAAGATGAAGCTAATAAGAAGGTTTTCCCTTAATCTTTGAAGGTAAAAGCATTGGCATGGTATAGGCTATGCGATGATATTGGATCTTGGAATTGAAATCGATTGAAATTGAAATTTACCAATTTTTTTATCCTATGCATCTAGTTCATCGTGATCAGAATTATATATATATATATAATTTTTGGCCTTGTGAAGGAGAAAGTATCGCTGTAGCTTGGGGGAGGCTTAAGTCAATGTTATATTCATGCCCCAATCACGAGCTCTCAAGAAAAATTGCCATTCAGAATTTTTATGCTCGGCTTTCTCGTGATGAGCAATCCATGCTCGATACTTCTTGTATTGATTCTTTTATGAAGAAGACTATTGAATTCAGGTGGAATCTATTAGAAAGAATTAAATGCAACTCTGAAGATTGGAAACTCTACGAAGGTAAAGAGTTAGGTAATAAGCTCGAATTTGATTGTGTTAAATATTTTATGAATACCGATACTTTTCACAAATTTAGCACTAAGTATGGACTTGACTATGAGATAGTAGCCTCTTTCTGTGAATCATTTGCTACTCATGTTGATCTCCCTAAGGAGAAGTGGTTCAAATATCACCCACCTATCAAATAAGAAATTAAAGAACCTGACATAGCTAAAGATGAAACCATCATTACAATGTTGATCCAGTTGTGCCTACTGCTTATTTTGAAAAACCACCTTTCCCTGTTTGGATAAAGGAACATGCCAAGGCCTCAATTGTGGTCAATAAAAGTAATATTAGAGCACCTAAACCTACTGAACAAATCAAAGTAGAACCTAGTGTTGCAATGGTTAAAGATCTCTTGGTAGAAAATATTGATGGGCATGTTATTTAGTTCTGTGATGAAGCTGCTAGAATTGCCAAACCCGATGAAAAAGATAAACATAGACCTGTTGTTGGCATGCCTGTTGTCTCAGTTAAAATAGGAGATCACTGTTATCATGGTTTATGTGATTTAGGTGCTAGTGCGAGTGATATTCCTTTTACCTTATACCAAGAAATTATGAATGATATAGCACCCGCTGAAATAGAAGACATAGATATCACTATTAAACTTGCTAATAGAGACACCATCACACCACTTGGGATTGTTAGATATGTTGAAGTCTTGTGTGGGAAAATAAAATACCCTACTGATTTTCTAGTTCTTGGTTCCCCACAAGATGACTTTTGTCCCATTATCTTTGATAGACCTTTCTTGAACACTGTCAATGCTAAAATAGACTGTGAAAAATAAACTGTCAGTTTTGGGTCTCATGAGTTTAATTTTTCCAAGTTTAATAGACAACCTCACAAGAAAGAATTACCTAGTAAGGATGAAATAATTGGTCTTGCTTCTGTTGTCGAGCCTCTCCTACTGATCCATTAGAACAATATTTGCTAGAACATGAAAATGATATGCATATGCACGAAAGAAATGAAATAGATAAAATTTTCTTTGAACAACGACCTCTGCTCAAACATAATTTGCCTATTGAAACTCTATGAGGTCCTCCTCCACCTAAAGGTGATCCTGTGTTTGAATTGAAACAATTGCGAGACACTTTGAAATATGCTTATCTTGATGAAAAAGATATATCTTGTTATTATTAGTGCTAACCTTTCAGAGCATGAAGAAGGAATATTATTGAAAATTCTAAAGAAGCACCAAGCTACTATTGGGTGTACTCTTGATGATCTTAAGGGCATTGGTCCCACTCTCTATCAACACAAAATTAATACGGAACCTAATGCTAAACCCGTTGTTGATCACCAACGACGTTTGAATCCTAAAATGAAAGAAGTGGTAAGAACTGAAATATTAAAGCTTCTGGAAGCAAGTATAATCTATCCCATATCTGATAGTAGATGGGTAAGCCCCGTTCATTGTGTCCCTAAGAAGGGAGGTATCATCGTTGTTCCTAATGATAAAAATGAACTCATTCCATAAAGAATTGCCACAGGCTATAATGGTTATTGGTTTTAGAAAATTAAATAAAGCAACTAGAAAAGGTCATTACCCTTTGCCTTTTATTGATCAAATGCTAGAAATATTATCAAAGCACACACACTTTTGTTTCCTTGATGGATATTCTGGTTTTTCTCAAATACTTGTTTCACAACCTGATCAAGAGAAAACACCTTTACTTGTCCTTTTGGAACATATGCTTATAGACGTATGCCCTTTGGTTTATGCAATGCATCTGCTACCTTTCAAAGATGTACGACTGCTATATTCTCTGATTTTTGTGAAAAGATTGTTGAGGTTTTCATGAATGAGTTTTTCATTTACGGAAATCATTTTGATGTGCTAAACAGCCTTGATCGAGTTTTGCAGAGATGTGAGCAAACTAATCTTATATTGAATTGGGAGAAGTGCCACTTTATGTTCAACAAAGGTATTGTCTTGGGGCATAAAATTTCTGAACGAAGTATTGAGGTGGATAAAGCTAAAGATGATGCAATTGAGAAAATGTCGTGTCCTACAGACATCAAAGGTATTCGTAGTTTCCTTGGTCATGCTGGTTTCTATAGGAGGTTTATTAAAGACTTCTCTAAAATTTCTAGGCCTCTTACAAATCTTTACAAAAGGATATTCTGTTTGTTTTTGATGATGATTGTGTAGATGCCTTTGAAACACTTAAGAAAGCCTTAATTTCTGCACCTATTGTTCAACCACCTGATTGGAACTTGCCTTTTGAAATTACGTGTGATGCTAGTGATTATGATGTCGGTACTGTTCTAGGAAAAAGAGTTGATAAGAAGTTAAATGTTATTCATTATGCTAGCAAAACTCTAGATAGTGCCCAAAGAAATTATTCTACTACTGAGAAAGATTTTTTAGCAGTTGTGTTTGCTTGTGACAAATTCAGATCTTACATTGTTGATTCTAAAGTTACTGTTCACATTGATCATGCTGCTATAAAATGTCTTATGGAAAAGAAAGATGCTAAACCTAGACTCATTAGGTGGGTTCTTTTGCTACAAGAATTTGATTTACATATAACTGATAGAAAAGGAGCTGAGAACCCCGTAGCTGATAACTTGTCTAGGTTAGAAAATACTCTTGATGACCCACAAACTATTAATGATAGCTTTCTTGATGAGCAACTAGCTGCAATAAATGTTTCTCATAACACTCCTTGGTATGCTGACTTTGCTAATTACATTGTTGCAAAATATATACCACCTAGTTTCACATACCAACAAAAGAAAAAAATTTCTATGATTTAAGACATTACTTTTGGATGACCCACACCTTTACAAATAAGTAGTAGATGGTATTATTAGATGTTGTGTACCTGAGCATGAACAGGAACAAATCCTACGGAAATGTCACCCCGAGGCTTATGGAGGGCGTCATGTGGGAGATAGAATTGCTCACAAGGTATTGCAATCTGGTTTTTATTGGCCTACTCTCTTCAAGGATTCCCGTAAGTTTGTTTTATCTTGTGATGAATGTCAAAGAATTGGTAATATTGGTAAGCGTCAAGAAATGCATATGAATTATTCACTTGTTGTTAAACCATTTGATGTTTGGGGTTTTTGTCACATAGGACCCTTTCCTTCCTCTAATGGGTATACACATATTTTGGTTGCTGTTGATTATGGTACTAAGTGCGTAGAAGCTATTCCAACTAGTAGTGCTGATCACAACACCTCTATTAAAATGCTTAAGGAAGTTATTTTCCCAAGGTTTGGAGTCCCTGGATACCTAATGACTTATGGTGGTTCACACTTTATTCATGGTACTTCCCATAAAATGCTTGCTAAGTATGATGTTAACCATAGAATTGCATCACCCTATCATCCTAAGTCTAGTGGGCAAGTTGAACTTAGCAATAGAGAAATAAAATTAATTCTACAAAAAACTGTCAATAGGTCCCGAAGAATTGGTCTAAGAAATTAGATGATGCACTTTGGGCTTACAGAACATTTGGGTATGTCTCCTTATAAAATGGTATACGGGAAAGCTTATCATTTGCCTCTTGAGTTAGAACATAAAGCATATTGGGCAATAAAAGAACTCAACTATGACTTCAAACTTGCCGGTGAAAAGAGGTTATTTGATATTAGCTCACTAGATTAATGGAGAACCCAAGCTTATGAAAATGCCAAGTTGTTTAAAGAAAAAGTTAAAAAGATGGCATGATAAAAGAATCCAAAAGCGTGAGTTCAAAGTGGGTGAATATGTCCTTTTGTAAAACTCTCGTTTCAGATTCTTTGCAGGAAAACTTCTCTCCAAATGGGAAGGACCTTTTGTTATTGAAGAACTTTATCGTTCTGGAGCTATAAAAATAAATAATGCCGAAGGCACTAACCCGAATGTTGTCAATGGTCAAAGAATTAAACACTATGTCTCAGGTACACCTATTAATGTCAAAAGCACATAAAAGAAACCTTCTAGAACACCCTAGAATCGTGAAAAAAGAGGAGATACGTGATACGGTAAGTAAACGGACTCCGAAAAATCCGCAAAAATATTTTTTGTCAGTTTTGGAATATAACAAAATTAGGAAAATAAGAAACAACCAGGAAGGTAACCCTGGTGCGCACAAGACACCAGGGCGCGCCTGGCATGCTAGGCGCGCCCAGGTGGGTTGTGGCCACCTCGGATATCTTCCATACTCCGTTTTTTCTCCTTTGCTTGTTTCCCAAGATAAAAAAAATCATTATATACCCCCCAAACCTATTGACCACTGTATCACAGAGAAATCTCCTGTTTTCTTTTCCTCTTTGTTTTCTGCTAGATTTGTCAAGCTAGGCATCATGTCTTCTTCTCCCACCAATGAAGTAGAAGAGGATGCTTGGTTGATGAAGATTGAATTGAAGAGATAAGAACCCAACGAAGTCTTCAAGGGGGACAAGAGCAAGGATGCTACGGGAGATCAAGCCCCCGTTGTGGAGCAGACCTTGCCTCCGGAGGAAGAAGAATAAGATATCCTTCAACCATACTATGAATATCTCACCCCTACTGAGATTGAAGCCTTTAGGATCATTGAAACGGTTCGTGTTCAAAACAAATATCTCACCCGTGAAAATATTTTATTGCAAGAACACATCACTGCCCTTCGGGGCGTCATCCGAAGATTGGAGTATCTTTTAAGCCTGAAGGACAAACCAGCTACTACTTCATCACCACCTCCTTCTTCATCGCCAAAGGAGACTTGAGTATCGGGTATGGACACTCCCCTTGGCTTGTGCCAAGCTTGGGGGAGGTGTCCTGGTATCGTATCACCACCACTATATTTGCATTTATCTATTTTAAGTTTGATCTTTAGTTTACTATGATTTAGTTGAATAAAAATTTAGTTCGATCCTTTCTTTTCGAGTGTTTGCTTAGTGATCTATCTATCGATGTAATCGTGTGAGATATATAATAAAGAGTAGTTTGAGTTTTTTTATTTACTTTTTGTTTCAATAAAAGAAAGGGAAATAAATGAAAAATATCATATGCTAATCTTATGGTAAGTATTGACATAAAATAAGGAAAAGTATAAGTGGTAAAATTTGTTGGAGATTCACAAACATACATTGGTCAATGATGCAACTCATGAAAGAATTAATAAGGTGAAAGTGCAACTATCCCTAGGTGGTTTTGGTAATTCATAACAACATATAGCTCATTGAGCTAATACTATTCCAAGACTATTATTTCAGGAAAGCTCAATGAATGGCATGGCATGGATGATGAAAGTGGATCCCTCAAAATACTAAGGACAAAGGATTGGCTCAAGCTCAAAAGCTCAAGACTCTTAATTTTACATTTTAGTGATCCAAGATCACATTGAGTCTATAGGAAAAGCCAATACTATCAAGGAGGGATGAGGTGTTGCTTAATGAGCCTCTTGCTTCATTTGCTTAGTGATATGCTCCAAAACCCTCAACTACTTTCCCACATCCACAAATGACCTAAACCCAAAGCCAAAATCGGTCACACCTATTCTTCCTATCCGGCGCCACCGATTCCAAAAGTCATAGCCACTGCCACAAACCCTAAGCAAATCGGTCTTACCGATAGGGATCTCGGTCTCACCGAGATGGGGTTGCAATCTCTCTGTTTCCCTTCGTAACGTTTCGATCTAACCAAAGTGAGCGATCAGTCCCACCGAGATTGCAATGTAAACTCTTTGTTTCCTTTTTGTAACATTTCTGTCTCACCGAAAAGAGCAAATCGGTCCCATCGAGTTTACCTGACCAACTCTTTGGAAAGCTTATTACCAAATCGGTCTCACCGAGTTTGTGTAATCGGTCTTACCGAGATTACGTTATGCCCTATCCCTAACCGAATTGGTCTCACCGAGATGCATGTCAGTCCCACCAAAAATCACTAACGGTCACTAGGTTTACTAAATCGGTCCGACCGAGTTTAACAATTCGGTCCCACCGAGTTTGGTAAATTGTGTGTAACGGCTAGATTTTGTGTGGAGGCTATATATACCCCTACACCTCCTCTTCATTCGTGGAGAGAGCCATCAGAACGAACCTACACTTCCAACTTACCATTTCTGAGAGAGAACCACCTACTCATGTGTTGAGACCAAGATATTCCATTCCTACCATATGAATCTTGATCTCTAGCCTTCCCCAAGTTGCTTTCCACTCAAATCTTCTTTCCATCAGATCCAAAACCTATGAGAGAGAGTTGAGTGTTGGGGAGACTATCATTTGAAGCACAAGAGCAAGGAGTTCATCATCAACGCACCATTTGTTACTTCTTGGAGAGTGGTGTCTCCTAGATTGGCCAGGTGTCACTTGGGAGCCTCCGACAAGATTGTGGAGTTGAACCAAGGAGTTTGTAAGGGCAAGGAGATCGCCTACTTCCTGAAGATCTACCGCTAGTGAGGCAAGTCCTTCGTGGGCGACGGCCATGGTGGGATAGACAAGGTTGCTTCTTCGTGGACCCTTTGTGGGTGGAGCCCTCCGTGGACTCACGCAGCCGTTACCCTTCGTGGGTTGAAGTCTCCATCAACGTGGATGTATGATAGCACCACCTATCGGAACCACGCCAAAAACATCCGTGTCTCCAATTGCGTCTGAATCCTCCAAACCCTTCCCTTTACTTTCTTGCAAGTTGCATGCCTTAATTTCCGCTGCCTATATACTCTTTCCATGCTTGCTTGAATTGTGTGATGATTGCTTGACTTGTCCTTAAGTAGCTAAAATCTGCCAAACTCTAAAATTGGGAAAAGGTTAAGTTTTTATTCGTCAAGTAGTCTAATCACCCCCCCCCTCTAGACATACTTCAAGGTCCTACATAAGGGAAGAGAAGATTCACATGCAAATACATTATCTTGGACATCTTTTATGATTGTGAGCCCCCATTAAATATTTTGTGTCAAAATAGTTGACATTGGACAAGGAAGACAACCTAATGATTTATGTTTGTTCATATTCACATAGAAGTTATATTGTCATAGATCCTTTTACACGTGGTGCTTGCTCAATATCTTTTCTAGCCAACATTCCCGCACTAAGTAGAGATACTACTTGTGCATCCAAAAACCCTTAACCCAAATCTTGTTTTGAGAGTCCACCATACCTACCTATGGATTGAGTAAGATCCTTCAAGTAAGTTGTCATCGGTCAATAAGGCAATAAAAATCACCTCTAAAAGTGTTGGATCATTTAGTGTAAGCGAAAATTGAGCGTTATATGAACTTGTGATGGCAAAGAATAAAAGCGATAGACTGCATAATAAAGGTTGCTTTCATAAGGGGCAATATAACGTGACATTCTTTTGCACTAAGAGATTGAGCATACAAACAAATAAGCACATGACAACCTCTGCTTTCCTCCCCGAAGGCCCTATCTTTTACTTTTATTCGTTTACTTTTATGAAGAGTCAAAGCTATTCTTCTCTTTTCTTTTTCATTTTCTCTTTTGCAAGAATCATATGGTGAGGAAAGATCTAGGCACATATATACAGTTGAATATGAGTGGGCATGAGTTATTATTGTTGACATCACTCTTGAGGTGTACACGTTGGGAGGCGAAACTATAAGCCCCTATTTTTCTATGTGTTCGATTGAAACTTTTTGTTCATGGGTATGTTGTGAATGTTGGCAATCAAAGAAGATTAAATGATGGTTGAGTATGTGGATTTGCCTAAAGGCTCCGATACGTGACCCTTCCCGAAAAGATGATGAATTGTAGTTGTAAAGTTGATTGAGAACACAGTTTGTTGGTTTTCAATAGAGTTTATGCTTTATACTTCGATGTTGTGATGAATTGTTGTTCATGGGAAGTTTATGATAAAAGTTATGTGATAAAAGTTCTATGATAAAGTTTGTTGCAGCTATAAAAATATACATGATGCTTCTATGTGTGTATTTTGTTTTTATCGACACCTCTCTCTCTAAGCATGTGGACATGTTTTTCGATATCTGTTTTTCGCTTGAGAACAAGCAAGGTCTAAGCTTGGGGGAGTTGATACGCCCATTTTGCATCATGTTTACCTAATGTTATTTATAATGCTTTCATATATAATAATGCTTTTGGGAGTAATTATAATGTCTTTTCTCTCATAATTTGCAAGGTTTACATAAAGAGGGAGAATACCGACAGTTGTAATTCTGGACCAGAAAAAGCACGTCAGAGCTACCTATTCTGCACAACTCCAAATCAGCTGAAACTTCATGGAGATTTTTTATGGATTATTTAAGAATTATTGGAGCAAATAAGTACCAGAGGGGGCCCACCAGGTGGGCACGACCCACCTGGGTGCGCCAGGCCCCCCCAGGCGCGCCCTGGTGGGTTGTGCCCTCCTCGGCCCACCTTCGGTGCCCCTCTTCTGGTATATAAGTCATTTTGACCCTGAAAAAAATAAGGGGAGGACTTTCGGGATGAAGCGCCGCCGTCTCTAGGAGGAACTTGGGGAAGAGCACTTTTGCCCTCCGACGGAGCAATTCCGTCGGGGGAACTTCCCTCCCGGAGGGGCAAATCATCGTCATCGTCATCACCAACAACTCTCCCATCTTTGGGAGGGCCATCTCCATTAACATCTTCAACAACACCATCTCCTCTCAAACCCTAGTTCATCTCTTGTGTTCAATCTTTGTACCGGAACCTTAGATTGGCGCTTGTGGGTGACTAGTAGTGTTGATTACATCTTGTAGTTGATTACTATATGGTTTATTTGGTGGAAGATTATATGTTCAGATCCATTATGCTATTTAATACCCCTCTGATCTTGAGCATGATTATTATTTGTGAGTAGTTACTTTTGTTCTTGAGGTCACGGAAGAAGTCATGTTGCAAGTAATCATGTGAACTTGATATGTGTTTGATATTTTGAAGATATGTATGTTGTGATTCCCTTAGTGGAGTCATGTGAACATCGACTACATGGCACTTCACCATATTTGGGCCTAAGTGAATGTATTGTGGAGTAGTAATTAGATGATGGGTTGCGAGAGTGACAAAAGCTTAAACCCTAGTTTATGCGCTATTCCATAAGGGATCGATTTGTATCCAAAAGTTTAATGCTATGGTTAGATTTTATCTTAATAGTTTTATCGTAGTTGTGGATGCTTGCTAGGGGGTTAATCATAAGTAGGAGGCTTGTTCAAGTAAGAATAGCACCTAAGAACCGGTCCACCCACATATCTAATTATCAAAGTAGCGAATACAAATCAAATCAAGATGATGAAAGTGATATGATGAAATTCCCGTGTACGCTCAAGAATGCTTTGCTTATCATAAGACACCGTTTTGGCCCGTCCTTTGCAAAAAAAGGGTTGGGCTACCTTGCTGCATATTATTTACCATTATCGTTACTTGCTCGTTACAAATTATCTTCATACCAAACTACTTGTTACCGACTATTTCAGTGCTTGCAGTGAATACCTTTCTGAAAACCACTTGTCATTTCCTTCTGCTCCTCGTTGGGTTTAACACTCTTACTTGTCGAAAGGACTATGATTGATCCTCTATACTTGTGGGTCATCACCAGACTTGGGGGCTGATGTCGGGGCTAGGAGTATATGGAGTGTCGTCGCTCTTTCTATCGTGGTTGAGTGCGTTGTGATGTGGGCACACGACATCTCGCGACAGGGATGCTAGGGCGGTGGCTCCGGATGGCGGTCCGCATGGTTGCTCTTTGTCAGACATCATTGTGGTGATGGTGGCTCCACTCCCGGGTTGTGTGGACAACTGGGGGTGTTGCAACGGGTAGCTCAAAAGTGCCTTTTCACAATGAAGCGGAGTCCTGATTGATCTGGGGATATGACATAGTGGCCTCGTAGTAGCACAAGTGAGTTGCCGGGCGAAAGCTCTGTGTTTTGGCGCTAATAGCGGTGACACTCGAGGCTGTCATGCTCTTCTTGAAGGCACCATTGTGTTTGTTCTCCCCATGTTAGGGCTTGATGTCTGCTACAACTACGTCGGTATTTCCCCAAAGAGGAAGAGATGACGCAGTATAGCGACGGTAGGTATTTCCCTCAGTGATGAGACCAAGGTTATCGAACCAGTAGGTGAACCTCCTAACACCACGTAAACAACACCTGCACACAAATAACAAATACTCGCAACCCGACATGTTAAAGGGGTTGTCAATCCCTTTCGGGTACGGCGCCTCAAGATAGGCAAATAACGTGAGGTAAAAGTGGTTGATAGGATAAATAGATCACGGAACAAATAAATTGAAGCAAGGTATTTTTTTATTTTTTGGTTTAATAGATCTGAAAATAAATGCAAGGGCAAATAGATCGCAAAGGCAAATATGATGAAAAGAGACCCTGGGGCCGTAGGTTTCACTAGTGTCTTCTCTTGAGAAAAATAGCAAACGATGGGAAAACAATTACCGTTGGGCAATTGATAGAACTTCAAATAATCATGACGATATCCAGGCAATGATCATTATATAGGCATCACGTCCAAGATTAGTAGACCGACTCCTGCCTGCATCTACTACTATTACTCCACACATCGACCGCTATCCAACATGCATCTAGTGTATTAAGTTCATGGGAAAATAGAGTAATGCAATAAGAACGATGACATGTAGACGAGATCCATTTATCTATTGCGGAGATATAGATCTCATCTTGTTATCCTTAGTAGCAACGATACATACGTGTCGGTTCCCCTTCTGTCACTGGGATCAAGCACCGTAAGATCGAACCCACTACAAAGCACCTCTTCTCATTGCAAGATAAATTGATCAAGTTGGCCAAACAAAACCCAAATATCAGAGAAGAAATACGAGGCTATAAGCAATCATGCATATAAGAGATCAAAGAAGACTCAAATAACTTCCATGGATAAAAATATAGATCTGATCATAAACTCAAAGTTCATTGGATCCCAACAAACACACCGCAAAAAGACTTACATCATATGGATCTCCAAGAGACCATTGTATTGATAATCAAGAGAGACAGAGGAATCCATCTAGCTACTAACTACGGACCCGAAGGTCTACAAAGAACTACTCACGCATCATAGGAGAGGCACCAATGGAAGTGGTGAACCCCTCCATGACGCTGTCTAGATTGGATCTGGTGGTTCTGGACTCTGCGGTGTCTGGAATTGATTTCGTCGACTCCCCTAGGGTTTCTGGAACATTGGGGTATTTATAGAGCAAAGAGGCGGTTCAGGGGGGACGCCCGAGGTGGGCACAACCCACCAGGGCACGCCTGGGCCTCCTGGCGCGCCCTGGTGGTTGCTGCTCCCTTAGAGCCACCCCAAGTGCTTTCTTGGCCAACTGGATGTCTTCTGGCCCAAAAAATCCTCCAGGAGTTTCGCTGCGTTTGGACTCCGTTTGATATTGATTTCCTGTGATGTAAAAAACATGCAGAAAACAACAACTAGCACTGGGCACTATGTCAATAGGTTAGTACCAAAAAATGATATAAAATGACTATAAAATGATTGTAAAACATCCAAGAATGATAATATAACAGCATGGAACAATAAAAAATTATAGATACGTTGGAGACGTATCAGGGCTTCGGGTGAAGAACTTGGTCAGGTAGGGACTTGGCAGCGGTGACGCTCTGCACTGTTCTCCCTCTTGAGGGCGTTGTCATGGAGCTTAGATGTGCTAGGTCATTGTGTGGGGGTGTTTAGTTCTTCTGGTGCTCATTGCTGGTAGCGTAGTCGCGTGCATTTTGTGTGTATCGGATACCTCAAGATCGACTTTGTAAGAGGGCTACATCACCATCTTGTATCGTTCGGCTGTGTACTTCTTTGATTACTGCTTTATTTCTAAAGCGGGGCAAAAGCCTGTTTCGAGACGTACTCTTTGTAAATAATTGGCCACTGAATTTTTTAATGAATGGCAGGAAACACTGTAGTTCTCTGGAAATTGCTTCCAGGCTTCTCATGAAGCTAACTATTGTACTTAGTGCCCATAAAGAAAAAACTATTGTACTTAGTATGTTTGGTAAATTAGAGATGATACCCCACACATTGATGAGAGAACTGCAATTATTTAGATGAGATTTGATTGTATGCAATATTAGTATTTATATTAACAATATGAGAACTGAAAGTAAAATACATATAAAATAATTAAAAAATATTTACTAAACATGAGTAGCATGCATGGTGCATGTTAAATGTGAGTTTTTTACATGCATGGTGGCATGATGAGTTGGTCTATTAGCATATGAAGATAATTCAATTTAATGAGGATCAACTATTCATATATATATATATATATATATATAATATCAAGGGTTGATTTGCCAAATACCCTTTTGGTGCAGTGGTGTTCTTAGACTTATATAAGTCACAACCCCAAAATATCCTCTCTTTTTTACATCAAAAGAACCCACATTATTACTTTGAAAAGCCGATCACATCGTCAATAAAGAAAGGCACGACCTCAGTGCCTCTTCCAACCAAGCACTAGTACAAGAGAATTGATACGTCCATTTTGCATCATGTTTTTATATCGATATTTATTGCAATATGGGCTGTTACTACACATTATGTCACAATGCGTATGCCTTTTCTCTCTTATTTTACAAGGTTTACATGAAGAGGGAGAATTACGGCAGCTGGATTTTGGGCTGGAAAAGGAGCAAAATATTAGAGACCTATTCTGCACAACTCCAAAAGTCCTGAAACTCCACGAAAGTCAGTTTTGGAATATATTAAAATATTAGGCGAAGAAAGCACCGGAGGGCCACCCATCGTCCACGAGGTGGGGCGCGCCTACCCCTGGCGCGCCCCCTGCCTCGTGGGCCACCTGGAAGCCCCCCGATTCCATCTTCTGGTATAAGGTGTCGTTTGCCCTGAAAAAATCAGAAGGAAGCTTTCGGGACGAAGTGCCGCCGTCTCGAGGCGGAACCTTGGCGGAACCAATCTAGGGCTCCGGTGGAGCTGTTCTGCCGGGGAAACATCCCTCCGAGAGGGGAAAATCGTCACCATCGTCATCACTATCGATTCTCTCATCGGGAGGGGGTCAATCTCCATCAACATCTTCACCAGCACCATCTCCTCTCAAACCCTAGTTTACCTCTTGTATCCGATCTTTGTCTCAAAACCTCAGATTGGTACCTGTGGGTTGCTAGTAGTGTTGATTACTCCTTGTAGTTGATGCTAGTTGGTTTATTCAGTGGAAGATCATATGTTCAGATCCTTTATGCATATTAATACCCTGCTGATTATGAACATGAATATGATTTATGAGTAGTTACGTTTGTTCCTGAGGACATGGGAGAAGTCTTGTTATAAGTAGTCATGTGAATTTGGTATTCGTTCGATATTTTGATGAGATGTATGTTGTCTTTCCTCTAGTGGTGTTATGTGAACATCGACTACATGACAATTCACCATTGTTTGGGCCTATAGGAAGGCATTGGGAAGTAATAAGTAGATGATGGGTTGCTAGAGTGACAGAAGCTTAAACCCTAGTTTATGCGTTGCTTCATAAGGGGCTGATTTGGATCCATATGTTTCATGCTATGGTTAGGTTTACCTTAATTATTATTTCGTAGTTGGGGATGCTTGCGAGAGGGGTTAATCATAAGTGAGATGCTTGTCCAAGGAAGGGCAGTACCCAAGCACCGGTCCACCCACATATCAAATTATGAAAGTAACGAACGCGAATCATATGAGAATGATGAAAACTAGCTTGACGATAATTCCCACGTGTCCTCGGGAGCGCTTTCCTTTATAAAAGAGTTTCTCCAGGCTTGTCCTTTGCTACAAAAAGGATTGGGCCACCTTGCTGCACCTTGTTTACTTTTGTTACTTGTTACCCGTTACAAATTACCTTATCACAAAACTATCTGTTATCGCTAATTTCAATGCTTGCAGAGAATACCTTACTGAAAACCGCTTGTCATTTCCTTCTGCTCCTCGTTGGGTTCGACACTCTTACTTATCGAAAGGACTACGATAGATCCCCTATACTTGTGGTTCATCAAGAATCTAGTCAACCTAGCAAGCTCATGAGCAATCATGTTTGCTTTCCTGTTATAGTGTTCGAAAGTAGTAAGAAAATGTTTCAAAGTAGTAAGAGGAAAATCATAAGCAACATGAAAACAATCATCACTGCTCCCAATGACCGCCCCCATTTTTTATTGTATCAATAACCTCCAGATTATATTAATTAATAAAAATGTGTTTTCGCCCTGCTTTTTGCGATAGGTCAAGCTGAATGTCAGCGCCAAAGCTTTAGCAATGAGGACATATGCACAACAATCAATTTTCAGTTTCCACAGCAATGAATTTCCAGCTAGAATCTCTCAAAACCACTCCTGTTGAGCCACTAAGTAGGCCTTGATCAATGGAGGCATCAACATTTAATTTTAAAAATGTTGGTGATGGATGAACCCATCCTCCTCGCTTGTGGTAGCTAATGTCTTCTACACATGTCCATTCTTGAAGACTTTGTTGGGCATCCAAGTGTAGAGGATCAGAGGACATCATTAAATTTCCCTCTAGTGGATGACCTAATGTTTATCAATCCGCTTGAGGTGTAGCTTGAAAGTTATCTCTCAAACAATATTGCAATTAAATACAAGTGGTTTCTTGTGTCTCCAACACACCTAATATAATGGTTAGTTGTATAGGTGCACTAGTTTGACAACGAGATGATTGCTACTTCTTGAGTTTGCGTTGATTTTTCCCTTGAAGAGGAAAGGGTGATGCAGCAAAGTAGAGATAAGTATTTCCCCCAGTTTGAGAACCAAGGTATCAATCTAGTAGGAGGAACACACAAGTCTCCAAAGATAGCACCTACACAAACAACCAAATACTTGCACCAACGCGATAAAGGGGTTGTCAGTCCCTTCGCGGTTACTTGCAAGGATGAGATCTGGTAGACATAGGTATAAAAGATAAATAAAAGTGCAAAATAAAGTAAACATAAATAAATTGCAGCAAGGTATTTTGGGGTTTTTGGTTTTATAGATATGAAAGTAATATGATAAAAATAGACTTGGGGGCCATAGTTTTCACTAGAGGCTTCTCTCTTGAAAGAATGATACGTCTCCAACGTATCTACTTTTCCAAACACTATTGCCCTTGTTTTGGACTCTAACTTGTATGATTTGAATGAAACTAACCCGGACTGACACTGTTTTCAGCAGAACTGCCATGATGTTGTTTTATGTGTAGAAAACAAAAGTTCTCGGAATGTCCTGAAAATCCACGGAGGCACTTTTTGGAAAATATAAAAAATACTGGCAAAAGAATCAAGACCAAGGGGCCCACACCCTGTCCACGAGGGTGGGCGTGCGCCCTCCCCCTGGGCGCGCCCCCTGTCTCGTGGGCCCCATGAGGCTCCGCCGACCTCAACTCCAACTCCATATATTCTGTCTCGCGGAGGAAAAAAATCAGAGAGAAGGTTTCATCGCGTTTTACGATACGGAGCCGCCGCCAAGCCCTAATCTCTCTTGGGAGAGCTGATCTGGAGTCCGTTCGGGGCTACAGAGAGGGGGGTTCGTCGCCGTCGTCATCATCAACCATCCTCCATCACCAATTTCATGATGCTCACCGCCGTGCGTGAGTAATTCCATCGTAGGCTTGCTGGACGGTGATGGGTTGGATGAGATTTACCATGTAATCAAGTTAGTTTTGTTAGGGTTTGATCCCTAGTATCCACTATGTTCTGAGATTGATGTTGCTATGACTTTGCTATGCTTAATGCTTGTCACTGGGGCCCGAGTGCCATGATTTCAGATCTGAACCTATTATGTTTTCATGAATATATGTGTGTTCTTGATCCTATCCTGCAAGTCTATAGTCACCTATTATGTGTTATGATCCGACAACCCTGAAGTGACAATAATTGGGATACTTATCGGTGATGACCGTAGTTTGAGGAGTTCATGTATTCACTATGTGCTAATGCTTTATTCCGGTTCTCTATTAAAAGGAGGCCTTAATATCCCTTAGTTTCCGCTAGGACCCCGCTATCATGGGAGGGTAGGACAAAAGATGTCATGCAAGTTCTTTTCCATAAGCACGTATGACTATATACGGAATACATGCCTACTTTACGTTGATGAAGTGGAGCTAGTTCTGTGTCACCCTATGTTATAGCTATTACATGAGGAATCACATCCGACATAATTATCCATCACTGATCCATTGCCTACGAGCTTTTCATATATTGTTCTTCGCTTATTTACTTTTCTGTTGCTATTATTACAATCACTACAAAACCCAAAAATATTACTTTTGCTACTTTTATTATCATACTACTTTGCTACTAAATACTTTGCTGCAGATACTAAGTTATCGAGGTGTGGTTGAATTCACAACTCAACTGCTAATACTCAAGAATATTCTTTGGCTCCCCTTGTGTAAAATCAATAAATTTGAGTTGAATACTTTACCCTCGAAAGCTGTTGCGATCCCCTACACTTGTGGGTTATCAAGACTAATTTCTAGCGTTGTTGCCGGGGAGCATAGCTCTATTCTCTGAGTCACTTGGGATTTATATCTGTTGATCACTATGAAGAACTTGAAAGACGACAGAACCAAGATTTTGCCCTCAACTACGAGGGGAGGTAAGGAACTGCCATCTAGCTCAGCACTAGATTCTCCTTCTATTATTAGTAAGCTTGCGACACCTAAACCTGCTACTGCTATGAATTCTTATATGTCGCATGTTATTGATGATGCCACTTCTGCTATGCATGATACTTATGATGAAACTACTTCTGTGCGTGATACTAATTTGCCATTAGGTGAATTTCTTGATGAACAACTTGCTAGGGCTAGAGAGAACGAAATTATTGAAGATGCTATTATTGATGATAGTGATGATGAAGGTTCTCCTAATGATTATGAATTGCCCATTGTCCCTGAGGGTTATATTATGGAAGAGGAAGCTGCTAGAGCTATCTTTGCATGTAAAGATAGATATGATCTTAAGAAATTATTAGCTAAATGGAAGCAGCAGTCTCTTAATGCTAGAATGAAACCTGGCCCTGCTTTTGCTACTTCACCTATCTGTGTTACTGATAAGGATTATGAATTCTCTGTTGATCCTGAGATTATTACTTTAGTTGAATCTGATCCTTTTATGGCCTTGAATCAAAACTGTTGTGGCACATCTTACCAAGTTGAATGATATAGCCACCGTGTTTACTCATGATGATAAATCTCGCTATTATTATATCCTTAAGATATTTCCGTTCTCGTTAAAGGGTGATGCTAAGACTTGGTATAATTCTCTTGCTCCTGGTTGTGTCGTAGTCCCGGATATGATTTATTACTTCTCGCTAAATATTTCCTGCTCATAAGAAACGAGCTGCCTTGCGGGAAATATATAATTTTGTGCAAATCAAAGAAGAGAGTCTCCCACAAGCTTGGGGAGGCTTCTCCGATTATTAATGCTTTGCTGATCATCCTCTTAAGAAAAATGAAATACTTGATATCTTTTATAATGGACTAACCGATGCTTCCAAGGACTACTTGGATAGTTGTGCTGGTTGTGTTTTCAAGGAAAGAACAGTCGACGAAGCTGAATTACTATTGAATAATATCCTGACTAATGAAAATAATTGGACTCTTCCTGAGCCAATTCCTGAGGCAATTCCTGAACCAATTGAGCCAACTCCTGAGCCTATTCCTAAACCCAATCTAAAGAAGAGAGGTGTTTTATTTCTCAGTCCTGAAGATATGCAAGAGGCAAAGAAATCAATGAAAGAAAAAGGTATTAAAGCTGAAGATGTTAAGACTTTACCACCTATTGAAGAAATACATGGTCTTAATATATCGCCCGTTGAAGAACCATATTGTCTTGATAACCCGACACAGGTAGTAAAGGTAAATTCTCTCTATAGATATGATAAAGTTGAAATTCCCTCTACTAAATTTCATAGCCCATGCTTAGATGAATTTGCTGACTTTATGGCTAGACAAGAAAATTTTAATGCTTATGTTGGTAGAGAGTTAAAGAATAATGCTTTCGAGATAGGACGATTGAGTGATAATATGGCTAGAGTTAAAGGTGAACTCAAACTCATTAGCAAATATGCTTCTATGGTTGCTACTCAAGCTGAGCAAGTACTTAAAGCTCAAAATGATTTGCTTGATGGACTAAATAATAAACCTGATTTTGCTGTTAGAGTGGATTCTAGAACTGGTAGAATGACTCAGGAACCTTTGTATCCTGAAGGCCGCCCTAAGAGAATCGAAGATTCTCAGAGAAATAATTTAGAGGCACCTAGTTCATCTAAAAAGAAGAAAAAGAAAAACGATAGGACTTTGCATGCTTCTAGTGAACCTACTGTAGACACACCTCAGGATCCCAATGATTTTTGTTTCTGATGCTGAAACACAATCAGGTGATGAACATGAACCTAGTGATAATGTTAATAATAATGTTCATGTTGATGCTGAACCTAGCAAACATAATGAAGTAGAGATTGAACCTGCTGTTGATCCTGATAACCCACAATCAAAGAATCAATGTTATGACAAGAGAGATTTTGTTGCTAGGAAGCACGGTAGAGAAAGAGAACCATGGGTTTAGAAACCCATGCCCTTTCCTCCTAAACCATCCTAGACAAAGGATGATGAGGATTTTGAGCGCTTTGCTGAAATGATTAGACCTATTTTCCTACGTATGCGCTTAACTGATATGCTCAAAGTAAATCCCTATGCTAAGTATATGAAGGATATCATTACAAACAAAAGAAAGATACCGGAAGCTGAAATTTCCACCATGCTTGCTAATTACACTTTTAAGGGTGGAGTACCAAAGAAACTTGGAGATCCAGGAGTGCCAACTATACCATGCTCCATTAAAAGAAACTATGTTAGAACTGCTTTATGTGATCTTGGAGCCGGTGTTAGTGTTATGCCTCTATCTTTATATCATAGACTTGAATTGAATAAGTTGACACCTACTGAAATATCTTTGCAAATGGCTAATAAATCAACTGCTATACCTGTCGGTATTTGTGAGGATGTGCCTGTTGTGGTTGCAAATGCCACTATCTTAATGGACTTTGTTATTCTTGATATTCCCGAGGACGATAGTATGTCGATTATCCTTGGCAGACCCTTTTCGAATACTAACTGCGACAAAGGCAATGTCACTTTTAATGTTAATGGTAATGAGCATACGGTACACTTTCCAAGGAAACAATCTCAAGTTCATAGCATCAATTCTATTGGAAAAGTTCCAACTATCGTTATTGGAGGTTTTGAATTTCCTCTCCCTACTGTCAAGAAAAAGTATGATATTCTTATTGTTGGGGATTTTCATATCCCCGTTGAGGTAACTTAGTGTTATTCGAAGTTTCTCCGGTTCCGTGTTATTCGGAATGAGTTTGTTAACAAGACTTGATCAACCTTGTTAGTGGATTCATTTTGATGATCATGAGATGGATGAAACTAGAGGGCACAACCTTTTGTACCCTCTTTTACTTTCCGTTATTTAGAATAAATAAAGCAAAAATAGTATTATATGTTTGTTTTTTGAATTATCTGTGCAATAAAAAAATATCCTGAAAATAAAAGTGCTCCAAATGCCCTGCAAATTTAGTATGATTCTTTATGGAGTATTTGAGGATTTTAGGCACTGAAATCACTGCAAGAGGGGCAAGCACCAAGCCACGAGAGTGGAGGGCGCGCTCACCTACCCTAGGCGCGCCCCCTGTCTTGTGGGCCCCTGGTGGCCCCCCTCCACTTATGCCAGCACCCACACACTCCATCTTCTTCCCAAAAAAATCCCCATCCAGCTCAAGCACGAGTTCTAGCTCATTTTGCTACGATATTCGATCTCCTTGCTCAAAGCTCCATTCACAAAACTGCTTTGAGAGATTGTTGCTTGGTATGTGACTCCTCCATTGGTCCAATTAGTTTTTGTTCTAGTGCTTTATTCATTGCAAATTTTTGCTGCATAGGTGACTATGTTCTTGAGCTTGCATGTTAAATTTATGAGGTCCCAAGCAATTCTAATGCATGATATAGGCTCTAGGCACTTGTAGGAGTAGTTGCTATCAATCTTGTTTAGTTTTTTTCACTTTCATTTTGAAGTTACTAAAATTTCAGAAATTTTCAAAAAATGTTAAGGAGACTTTTGAGGGGCTCTTCTAGCCAAGGCTCTCAGGAAAAACAAGCTAAAGAGAAGGAAAAAGCAAAGTATAATCTTCCTCACAGAAGAAGAAATACGGCCGTGTGAATGGCCATGCGATGATTTCTTGAAAGAAGCTGGAATTCATGAAGATTTTTATTCTTTGATCAAGAATGCAGGCCTCACCGGTTTCCTCCGCGACCGGATCGATCAGTATCTCTTACTTACCAATACTTTCGTGCAAATTTTTTATTATTATCCTAAGAAGTCACCGCCTTCAGTATCATTTCATTTATATGATGAATTCGGAGAAATGTCTTTACGCAATTTTGCGCGGTATGTAGGATACCCTTTGAGGGAAAATTAGAGGAACCCCATCGTGAAGATGTGGATGGCTTTGTTAACACTATCACTGTAGAAGATCCAAAGAAGGGTTCCGATGCGAAAATCTCTAGCATAGACTTTCCTGTTTTACGCTACTTTGCTATATTTGCTAGTAGATGCTTGATTGGTCGTGGAAATAGTGGAAACTTCAATGTTCCTGATATTATCATTCTTCAACATGCCTTGTTTGGAGATAATAGTTTTAGTATGGGTGCCGTCATTGATAAACGGCTAAGCCTGAATCGTACAAAAGGCCCCATATTTGGAGGTATCTATGCTTCACGTCTTGCTAGATATTTTGAGATACCTATTAGGCACCATGAGAAAGAGAAGACAAAATTTCCTCCTTACATTTTAGATTACAAGAGCATGGTAGCACATGCATTTATTGTTGACAACAAAGAGAAGATGCTCTTGTATAACCTTAGATTTAATAAGTAACACAATGAGACTATTATTTTGCCTGTGCCTCTGTTGTTTGATTTGACTGCAGATACTTTTCTTGTCACATCGGAAGTGGTGTACGCTCATCAAGGCCAAGCATCCACTCCCGAACCTTAACCTGAGCCGGAACCTGAACTGGACCCTTATCGTGCATCATCTAACCAGTGGGATCCGGAGATGGCCAGCCAGTGGTATCCTGATTACACCTCCCAGTACACCGGGGAGAGTAGCAGCGGTCCTTGGTATTAGACTAACTTAGGCCAAAAGCCTAAGCTTGGGGGAGTACGCATTTCTCACCGACTTTTCATTCATATTCACACACTAGTCGTCGGTGCTCATACTCTTTCATTGTATTATCCATGCTAGTTTAATTTCCTTTTTCTCGCTTTCTTCTTGTGTGTTTGATAAATCTTTTGAAAAACCAAAAAAATTAGTTAGTTTAATTTACATGCTTGTAGTAGTAATTAAAATGAAAACCCAAAAAGATTTTTCGTTTTTTTACTTGTTGGGAGCTTTCCCATGTAAATAGTTTTATTTAATTTCTTTCCTTTGGGGGTCGAGAAGACCATATTGAAAATGTTTAGTGGCTCTCATATGCATGATTGTTTATTTAACTTAGAGCCCATATTACTTTGTCTTCTCTCTTGAGTTGAATGCTTGCAGATTCCAGCTTAGTCCAATGCACGTGCACTCTTATTATTATACACATCGTTCGGTCGTGCAAGTGAAAGGCAATAATGACGATATATGATGTACTTATTGAGATGAGAAAATCTGGTATGAACTCGAATTCTCTTGTTTTTGTAAATATGATGAGTTCATCGTTTCTGATTCAGCTTATTATGAAGTAAACATATTTGCAATGACATCTAGAGATTATAGTTGCTTGTGCCATGCTTGATTAGCTATGATTTATAATGGTTTACCTTGCGTGCCAACATGCTATTAGAATGACTATGATGTGGTATGATGGGATGGTATCCTCCTTTGAATGAGTTGAGTGACTCGACTTGGCACATGTTCACGCATGTAGTTGAAACAAATCAACATAACCTTCATGATATTTATATTCATGGTGGATTATATCCTACTCATGCTTGTACTCGGTGTGAATTAATTTTAATGCATGTTTATGACTGTTGTCGCTCTCTCAGTTGGTCGCTTCCCAGTCTTTTGCTAGCCTTCACCTGTACTAAGCGGGAATACTGCTTGTGCATCCAAACTCCCTAAACCCGAAAGTTGTTCCATATGAGTCCACCATACTTCCTATATGCGGTATTTACCTGCCGTTCCAAGTAAATTTGTATGTGCCAAACTCCAAACCTTCAAATGAAATTCTGTTTTGTATGCTCGAGAAGCTCATGTTTCAACTAGGGCTGCCTATATCTTCCATGCTAGGTGGGTTATTCTTAAGAGGAGTGGACTCCGCTCCTCATTCACGAGAAAGGGCGTGTAACCGGGATGCCCATCCCATGATCCAAAAGATCAAAGCAAATCAAAATAATTAAACAAAACTCCCCCAGGCTGTTGTTAGTTGGAGGCACTTGTTGTTTCGAGCAAGCCATGGATTGATGCTTGTTGGTGGTTGGGGGAGTATAAACCTTTACCATTCTGTTTGGGAACTGCCTATAATGCATGTAGTATGGAAGATACAGCCGTCTCATAGTTGTTGCGTTGACAGTGAAAGTATGCCGCTCAAAATGTTATTCAATCTCTATTTTAAAATCGAGCTCTGGCACCTCTACAAATCCCTGCTTCCCTCTGCGAAGGGCCTATCCATTTACTTTTATGTTGAGTCATCACCTTCTTATTAAAAAGCACCCGCTGGAGAGCACACTGTCATTTGCATTCATTATTGTTAGTTTATATTGGGTATGACTTGACTGGATCTCTTTTACCATGAATTACAATGTTTAGTCAGTCCTTGATCTTTAAAGGTACTCTGCATTTATATTTTCCGGTCTCAGAAAGGGCTAGCGAGATAACATTTTGTTATATCATATTATGATTGTTTTGAGAAAGTGTTGTCATCCGGGTTTTATTATTATGGCTCGCTAGCTGATTATGCTATTGATATGAGTAGTTGTGAGACCTGGGTGTTATTGTGAGTATGGTTAGTTCATAATATTTGCTGAAGCCTGAATGATGGCTTTGCATGTTTACAACAACAAGAGCAAACAGAGTTTGTAAAAGTTTTTCTTTATCACTTTCAGTTTATGAACTGAATTGCTTGAGGACAAGCAAAGGTTTAACCTTGGGGGAGTTGATACGTCTCCAACGTATCTACTTTTCCAAACACTTTTGCCCTTGTTTTGGACTCTAACTTGCATGATTTGAATTAAACTAACCCGGACTGACGCTGTTTTCAGCAGAACTGCATGTTGTTTTATGTGTAAAAAAAGTTCTTGGAATGTCCTGAAAATCCACGGAGGCACTTTTTGTAAAATATAAAAAATACTGGCGAAAGAATCTAGACCAAGGGGCCCACACCCTGTCCACGAGGGTGCGGGGCGCACCCTCCCCCCTGTCTCGTGGGCCCCCTGAGGCTCCTCCGACCTCAACTCCAACTCCATATATTCCGTCTCGCGGAGAAAAAAAATCAGAGAGAAAGTTTCATCGCGTTTTACGATCTGAGCCGCCAAGCCCTAATCTCTCTCGGAGGGCTGATCTGGTGTCTGTTCGGGCTCGGAGAGGGGATTCGTCGCCGTTGTCATCATCAACCATCCTCCATCACCAATTTCATGATGCTCACCGCCGTGCGTGAGTAATTCCATTGTAGGCTTGCTGGACGGTGATGGGTTGGATGAGATTGACCATGTAATCAAGTTAGTTTTCTTAGGGTTTGATCCCTAGTATCCACTATGTTCTGAGATTGATGTTCTATGAATTTGCTATGCTTAATGCTTGTCACTAGGGCCCGAGTGCCATGATTTCAAATCTGAACCTATTATGTTTTCATGAATATATGTGTGTTCTTGATCCTATCTTGCAAGTCTATAGTCACCTATTATGTGTTATGATCCGACAACCCCGAAGTGACAATAATCGGGATACTTCTCGGTGATGACCGTAGTTTGAGGAGTTCATGTATTCACTATGTGCTAATGCTTTGTTCCGGTTCTCTATTAAAAGGAGGCCTTAATATCCCTTAGTTTCCGCTAGGACCCCGCTGCCACGGGAGGGTAGGACAAAAGATGTCGTGCAAGTTCTTTTCCATAAGCACGTATGGCTATATACGGAATACATGCCTACATTACATTGATGAACTGGAGCTAGTTCTGTGTCACCCTATGTTATAGCTATTACATGAGGAATCACATCCGGCATAATTATCCATCACTGATTCATTGCCTACGAGCTTTTCACATATTGTTCTTCGCTTATTTACTTTTTCGTTGCTATTGTTACAATCACTACAAAACCCAAAAATATTACTTTTGCTACAGTTACCTTTATTACCATACTACTTTGCTACTAAATACTTTGCTGCAGATACCAAGTTATCCAGGTGTGGTTGAATTGACAACTCAACTGCTAATACTCAAGAATATTCTTTGGCTCCCCTTGTGTCGAATCAATATATTTGGGTTGAATACTTTACCCTCGAAAGCTGTTGCGATCCCCTACACTTGTGGGTTATCAAGACTAATTTCTGGCGCCGTTGCCGGGGAGGTATTTGCTCAAGTCAAGACATACCTAGTACCCATCACAAACTCATCTCCCTCGCATTTACATTATTTGCCATTTGCCTCTCGTTTTCCTCTCCCCCACTTCACCCTTGCCGTTTTATTTGCCCTCTCTTTCCCAATCTTCTCTTCTCTCTTTTGCCTGCCCCTTTAATTTGCTTGTTTGGTTGGAATAGATGCTTATTTATTGCTAAACAGAACCTAAGATCTATGGATCCTCATCCGCTTGCTAATCTTTTTAAGAGATCCAATTAGGATGAACCAATTGCTAGTGAGTTTTGTGCACTACATTATTTTTATAAAGCTTTGCATGAAATTTGTGAATCTGAAAATTATGATGAAGAAATTTATGAAGAGATTCATGATAACTCTTTGAATAAAAATCATGATTGCAATGATTTTACTATAAATTCTCTTGATGTCAATTGTGCTAATAATATGCAAAACCCTAAGCTTGGGGATGCTAGTTTTGCTATGTCTACTACTTGTTGCAATAATCATGATTGGGGTGATTCTTCTTATGATCTTGAGAATTTATTTAAGCCCCATGATGAATATGAGATTGATAATAGTGTTTGCAATAATATTGAAAGTGGGTTCGGAAGAGTGTCAACTTTAGATCCCACATATTTGGAGAATGTTCAATCTTATGATATGTTTGATAAAAGTGGGTTTGGAGAGGTCATGACTTTAGTTAATGATAATCCCACTATGTTGGAAGAGTGTCGACTTTACATGCATGTGGATCGTGTTGAGAATATGTTATGTGATAGCTATTTTGTTGAATTTGCTTATGATCCTACATGTAATTATTATGATAAAGGAAATTATGGTTGTAGAAGTTTTTATGTTACTAAATTACCTCTCCTCATGTTGAGATTGCTATCATCTCTTTGTTCTTCCTTGCATATGCTAGTTTTTGCTTGCCTTGACAATTTGTTTGCTTACAATATGCCTATGCATAGGAAGCATGTTAGACTTAAGTGTGTTTGTCACATTTTTATGATGCTCTCTTTGTGCTTCAATTCTTGTCTTTCATGTGAGCATTATTGAAATCTCAATGCCTAGCTAAGAAGGCTTTAAAGAAAAACGCTTGTTGGGGGACAACCCAATATTTTTCCTTAATAAATCTTGCATCTACCTTCTGTTTAGATGTGTTTTTATCTTTTAATGAGTGTTTGTGCCAAGTAGAACCTATAGGATAACCTATGATGATAGTTGATTTGATTCTGCTGAAAAACAGAAACTTTGCACGCACGAATTTAGTTTTGTTAAATCACAGAAACGCGATTTTGCGTTGATTCTTTTTGATACTGATCAATAGACAAATTGTACAGGACTTCCTATTTTTGTAGGATTTTGGAACTTCCAGAAGTTTGTGTTAGTTACAGATTGCTACAGACTGTTCTGTTTTTGACAGATTCTGTTTTTTGTGTGTTGTTTGCTTATTTTGATGCATCTATGGCTAGTAAAATAGTTTATAAACCATAGAGAAGTTTGAATACAGTAGGTTTGACACCAAAATAAATAAAGAATGAGTTAATTAAAGTACCTCATGTGGTGGTTTTGTTTTCTTTCACTAACGGAGCTTATAAGATTTCATGTTGAGTTTTGTGTTGTGAAGTTTTCAAGTTTTGGGTAAAGCTTTTATGGACTATGGAATAAGGAGTGGCAAGATCCTAAGCTTGGGGATGCCCATGGCACCCCAAGATATTCAAGGATAGCCAAAAGCCTAAGCTTGGGGATGCCCCGGGAAGGCATCCCCTCTTTCGTCTTCGTTCGTTGGTAACTTTACTTGGAGCTATATTTTTATTCGCCACATGATATGTGTTTTGCTTGGCGCGTCGTGTATTATATTAGTCTTTGCTTTTTACTTTACCACAATCATCCTTGCTGTACACACCTTTTGGGATAAGCCCACTTGATTACAATTTGCTAGAATACTCTACTGCTTCACTTATATCTTTTAGAGCACGGCGGTGGCTTAATTTTGAAGAAATTGCTAGTCTCTCATGCTTCACTTATATCTTTTTGAGAGTCTTTTAGAACAGCATGGTATTTGCTATGGTTACAAATTTGATCCTAGAATGATGAGCATCCAAGTTGGGTATAATAAAAACTATCATAGGAAGTGAATTGGATGCTATGATCAATTTGGTTCTTGATAATTGTTTTGAGATATGGAGGTAGTGATATTAAAGTCATGCTAGTTGGGTGATTATGAAAAATGCTTGTGTTGAGGTTTGTGATTCCTGTAGCATGCACGTATGGTGAACTGCTTTGTGACGAAGTTGGAGCACAATTTTATTTATTGATTGTCTTCCTTATGAGTGGCGGTCGGGGATGAGCGGTGGTCTTTTCCTACCAATCTATCCCCCTAGGATCATGCGCGTAGACTTTTACTTTTATTATCCTTCTTGCTACGTCTTGAGCTTGCGTTGGTTTTCCTTGAAGAGGAAAGGGTGATGCAACAATAGTAGCGTAAGTATTTCCCTCGGTTTTTGAGAACTAAGGTATCAATCCAGTAGGAGGCTCCTCAAAAGTCCCATGCACCTACACAAACAAACAAAGAACTCGCAACCAACGCAATAAAGGGGTTGTCAATCCCTTCACAGCCACTTGCGAAAGTGAGATCTGATAGAGATAGTATGATAAGATAAATATATTTTTGGTATTTTATAATATAGATACAGAAAGTAAAGATGCAAATAAAAGTAGATTGAAAGCTAATATGATAAAAGATAGACCCGGGGGCCATAGGTTTCACTAGAGGCTTCTCTCAAGATAGCATAAGTATTACAGTGGGTGAACAAATTACTGTCGAGCAATTGATAGAAAAGCGAATAATTATGAGATTATCTAGGCATAATCATGTATATAGGCATCACGTCCGCAACAAGTAGACCGATTCCTGCCTGCATCTACTACTATTACTCCACACATCGACCGACTCCTGCCTGCATCTAGAGTATTAAGTTCATAAAGAACAGAGTAACGCATTAAGCAAGATGGCATGATGTAGTGGGATAAACTCAAGCAATATGATATAAACTCCATCTTTTTATCCTTGATGGCAACAATACAATATGTGCCTTGCAACCCTTTCTGTCACTGGGTAAGGACACCGCAATATTGAACCCAAAGCTAAGCACTTCTCCCATGGCAAGAAAGATCAATCTAGTAGGCCAAACCAAACTGATAATTCGAAGAGACTTGCAAAGATAACTCAATCATACATAAAAGAATTCAGAGGAGATTCAAATATTTCTCATAGATAAATTTGATCATAAACCCACAATTCATCGGATCTCGACAAACACACCGCAAAAAGAGTTTACATCAAATAGATCTCCACAAGAGAGGGGGAGAACATTGTATTGATATCCAAAAAGAGAGAAGAAGCCATCTAGCTAATAACTATGGACCCGAAGGTCTGTGGTAAACTACTCACAACTCATCGGAAGGGCTATGGTGTTGATGTAGAAGCCCTCCGTGGTCGACTCCCCCTCCGGCAGAACGTCGGCGAAGGCTCCAAGATGGGACCTCGCGGATACAGAAGGTTACGGTGGTGTAAATTGTGTTTCGTTGGCTCCCTGGATGTTTTCGGGGTACGTAGGCATATATAGGAGGAAGAAGTACGTCGGTGGCCGCCCGAGGGGGCCACAAGACAGGGGGGCGTGCCCTGTAGGGGTGGGCGTGCCCTCCCCTCTCGTGGCCACCTCGGTTGCTTCTTGACTTGCACTCCAAGTCCTCTGGATTACGTTCGTTCCAAAAATCACGCTCCGGAAGGTTTCATTCCATTTGGACTCCGTTTGATATTCCTTTTCTTCGAAATACTGAAATAGGCAAAAAACAGCAATACGGGCTGGGCCTCCGGTTAGTAGGTTAGTCCCAAAAATGATATGAATGTGTAAAATAAAGCCCATAAACATCCAAAAGGGGTAATATAATAGCATGGAACAATAAAAAATTATAGATACGTTGGAGACGTATCAAGCATCCCCAAGCTTAATTCCTGCTCGTCCTCGAGTAGGTAAATGATAAAAACAGAATTTTTGATGTGGAATGCTACCTAGCATAATTCTCAATGTAATTTTCTTTATTGTGGCATGAATGTTCAGATCCAAATGATTCAAAATAAAAGTTCATATTCACATAAGAAATAGTGATACTTCAAGCATACTAATCAAAGTAATCAATCCAGGGCTCCGGCAGAGCTGTTCTGCCGGGGACACTTCCCTCCGGGAGGGGGAAATCATCACCAACATCATCACCAACGATCCTCTCATCGGGAGGGGGTCAATCTCCATCAACATCTTCATAAGCACCATTTCCTCTCAAAACCCTAGTTCATCTCTTGAATCCAATCCTGTGTCCAAACCACAAATTGGTACCTGTGGGTTGCTAGTAGTGTTGATTACTCCTTATAGTTGATGCTAATTGGTTTACTTGGTGGAAGATCGTATGTTCAGATCCTTAATGCATATTATTACTCCTCTGATTATGAATGAATATGCTTTGTGAGTAGTTACGTTTGTTCCTGAGGACATGGGTGAAGTCTTGCTATTAGTAGTCATGCGAGTTTGGTATTCGTTCGATATTTTGATGAGATGTATGTTGTCTTTTCCTCTAGTGGTGTTATGTGAACGTCGACTACATGACACTTCACCATTATTTGGGCCAAGAGGAAGGCATGGGGAAGTAATAAGTAGATGATGGGTTGCTAGAGTGATAGAAGCTTAAACCCTAGTTTATGCGTTGCTTCGTTAGGGGCTAATTTGGATCCATATGTTTAATGTTGTGGTTAGGTTTACCTTAATACTTCTTTTGTAGTTGTGGACGCTTGCAATAGGGGTTAATCATAAGCGGGATGCTTGTCCAAGTAAGGGCGGTACCCAAGCACCGGTCCACCCATATAACAAATTATCAAACTACCGAACGCGAATCATATGAGCGTGATGAAAACTAGCTTGACGATAATTCCCATGTGTCCTCGGGAGCTCCTTTCTCATTATAAGAAATTGTCCAGGCTTATCATTTGCTACAAAAGGATTGGGCCACCTTGCTGCACTTTATTTACTTGTTACTCGTTACTATTTATCTTATCACAAAACTACCTATTACCTACAATTTCAGTGCTTGCAGAGAAAACCTTACTGAAAACCGCTTATCATTTCCTTCTGCTCCTCATTGGGTTCGACACTCTTACTTATCAAAAGGACTACGATAGATCCCCTACACTTGTGGGTCATCAAGACTCTTTTCCCTGGCAACGACGCCAGAAATTAGTCTTGATAAACCACAAGTGTAGGGGATCGCAACAGCTTTCGAGGGTAAAGTATTCAACCCAAATTTATTAATTCGACGCAAGGGGAGCCAAAGAATATTCTTGAGTATTAGCAGTTGAGTTGTCAATTCAACCACACCTGGATAACTTAGTATCTGCAGCAAAGTATTTAGTAGCAAAGTAGTGTGATAATAAAAGTAACGGTAGCAAAAGTAATATTTTTGGGTTTTGTAGTGATTGTAACAATAGCAACGGAAAAGTAGATAAGCGAAGAACAATATGTGAAAAGCTTGTAGGCAATGGATCAGTGATGTATAATTATGCCGGATGCGATTCCTCATGTAATAGCTATAACATAGGGTGACACAGAACTAGCTCCGGTTCACCAATGTAATGTAGGCATGTATTCCGTATATAGTCATACGTGCTTATGGAAAAGAACTTGCATGACATGTTTTGTCATACCCTCCCGTGGCAGCGGGGTCCTAGCGGAAACGAAGGGATATCAAGGCCTCCTTTTAATAGAGAACCGGAACAAAGCATTAGAACATAGTGAATACATGAACTCCTCAAACTACAGTCATCACTGAGAAGTATCCCGATTATTGTCACTTCGGGGTTGTCGGATCATAACACATAATAGGTGACTATAGACTTGCAAGATAGGATCAAGAACACACATATATTCATGAAAAAATAATAGGTTCAGATCTGAAATCATGGCACTCGGGCCCTAGTGACAAGCATTAAGCATAGCAAAGTCATAGCAACATCAATCTCAGAACATAGTGGATACTAGGGATCAAACCCTAACAAAACTCTTGATTACATGGTAAATCTCATCCAACCCATCACCGTCCAGCAAGCCTACGGTGGAATTACTCACACACGGCGGTGAGCATCATGAAATTGGTGATGGAGGATGGTTGATGATGACGACAGCGACGAATCCCCCTCTCTGGAGCCCTGAACGGACTCCAGATCAGCTCTCCCGAGAGAGATTAGGGCTTGGCGGCGGCTCTGTATAGTAAAACGTGATGAAACTTTCTCTCTAATTTTTTTCTCCGTGAGATGGAATATATGGAGTTGGAGTTGAGGTCGGCGGAGCCTCAGGGGGCCCACGAGACAGGGGGCGCGCCCAAGGGGAGGGCACGCCCCCACCCTCGTGGACAGGGTGTGGGCCCCCTGGTCTTGATTCTTTCGCCAGTATTTTTTATATTTTCCAAAAAGTGCCTCCGTGGATTTTCAGGACATTCTGTGAACTTTTGTTTTCTACACATAAAACAACATCATGGCAGTTCTGCTGAAAACAGCATCAGTCCGGGTTAGTTTCATTCAAATCATGCAAGTTAGAGTCCAAAACAAGGGCAAAATTGTTTGGAAAAGTAGATACGTTGGAGACATATCAAATAACACATACAGTGGGTAAACAAATTACTGTTGAGCAATTGGTAGAAAAGTGCAAAGTTATGATGATATCTAAGGCAATGATCCTGAATATATGCATCATGTCGTGGATTTAACACGACAGATGCCCTTGTGAAACGACTTAGGTGTGGAGCCACCGCAGCGTAGGTTAGCTCGAAGGGGTTGAACAGGACAAAGGACAGAGTGGTTTACCCAGGTTAGGCCCCTCACAATGAGGTAAAAGCCTACGTCTTGCTTCCAGTTGTATTGCTTGAGTATCGATTACAAGGGAGCGATCACGCTTGACCTAGCTATCGATCAGTTGTTTCTTAACTTAACCCGCCACCGGGTCTCGCCTTTATATACACAGGTCGAGGCCCAGGGCTTACAAGAGTCTGAGCCGGATCACGCAACGTGACCAGCTTGTCTTCTAAGTCGCCTTGCCTTACCAGACAAGTCACCATCGGGCGGCTCACACCTCCGCGTCTTGGGCCTCCACCAGGCCCGCCTCTTAAGCCGTTGCCTAACCTTTACGCTTCGTCTTCTTGGACCTTCTTGGGCCTTCTTCATATTAAGCTGCCAATGGTGTAACCCGGCCCCTCCTTGGCGGGTCACACCTCAGAGTCATATATCTAACATTAGGCCCCAGATTGATTTGAACTTGTTCATGTCAATCTTCACTGTGTCAGCTGACAAGCCATCTTTCCAAAACTTATCCTTGAATAAAACTCTATGACCCGCCATGACTTCATGTGAATTAAATTCATAGAAAAAATCATGACATCACAACGGATCTTTTGCATTAACTGGTCATCCGAGAATCGAGGCGCCTGCACTGTTGAGATAATCATGTCGCCTCCTTGATTTCCGCACATGCCATTTTATTGTTTCCTTATAAATAGGGATGGGGGAGGGGTTCCTTCTTCATTTTTTACCCCTGCCTCCTTCTCTTCCTCTTCTTCCTCGCGTCGACCCCCGCCGCCAGGGCTCCGCCACCCCAGTCAACCTTCTTCAGCAGCTCCATCCAGGCCGCTGCATCAACCTGATCATGACCAGAGATTGTGGCACCCTTCCTCTAGTCATTAGCATCGCCAGGTATCCATCCTTTCTTACTTTCAATCTGCATTAGGTCAATCTAGCCCATTTGTGTTCATTGTGTTCGTCGTGTTCGTCCAAGTTTATCATAGCTCACCCATCCGCCATAGTAGCTCAACACAAGAATAATACTGAAGTCGTGCGGTAACATAGTTAATATTTGTCTCAAATCACAAATTCATCATTTCCTTCTGAGAGTCAATCTCCGGCGCACTAGTTCTTCCACGACCATGCTTTAGGTTTAGCAATCACTTTCTGTTTTTTGAGCTGCCGTAGATCCAAAATTACATGCACGATCTGTGAAACTTGTTGATACGTCTCCAACGTACCTATAATTTTTGATTGTTCCATGCTATTATATTACTCGTTTTGGATGTTTATGGGCTTTAGTTTACACTTTTATATCATTTTTTGCACTAACCTACTAACCGGAGGCCCAGCCCGAGTTGCTGTTGTTTTGCCTATTTCAGTGTTTCGAAGAAAAGGAATATCAAACGGAGTCCAAACGGGATGAAACCTTCGGGAGCGATCTTTTTGGAACAAATGCAAACTAGGAGACTTGGAGTGGGCGTCAAGCAACAAACAAGGCAGCCACGAGGGTGCCCGGTGCGCCCCCTGGGGGTGGGCGCGCCCCCACCCTCGTGGGCCCCTCGAGGCTCCACCAACGTACTTCTTTCGCCTATATATACTCCCGTACCCTGAAAACATCGGAGAGCACCACGAAAACCTTATTCCACTGCCGCAACCTTCTGTATCCGCGAGATCCCATCTTGGAGCCTTCACCAGCGCTCCGCCGAAGGGGGAATCGACCATGGAGGGCCTCTACATCATATCCAAGGCCTCTCCGATGAGTTGTGAGTAGTTTACCACATACCTTTGGGTCCATAGTTATTAGCTAGATGGCTTCTTCTCTCTCTTTGAATCTCAATACAAAGTTCTCCTTGATCTTCTTGGAGATCTATTCGACGTAACTCTTTTTGCGGTGTGTTTGTCGAGATCCGATGAATTGTGGGTTTATGATCAAGTTTATCTATGAGAAATATTTGAATCTCCTCTGAATTCTTTTATGTGTGATTGGTTATCTTCGCAAGTCTCTTCAAATTATTAGTTTGGTTTGGCCTACTAGATTGATATTTCTTGCAATGTGAGAAGTGCTTAGCTTTGGGTTCAATCTTGCGGGGCAGCAAGGCATGTATTGTATTGTTGCCATCGAGGATAAAAAGATGGGGTTTATATCATATTGCTTGAGTTTATCCCTCTACATCATGTCATCTTTCTTAATGCGTTACTCTGTTCTTCATGAACTTATACTCTAGATGCAGGCAGGAGTCAGTCGATGTGTGGAGTAATAGTAGTAGATGCAGGCAGGAGTCGGTCTACTTGTCACGGACGTGATGCCTATATACATGATCATGCCTAGATACTCTCATAACTATGCACTTTTCTATCAATTGCTCGACAGTAATTTGTTCACCCACCGTAATACTTATGCTATCTTGAGAGAAGCCACTAGTGAAACCTATGGCCCACGGGTCTATCTTTTATCATATAAGTTTTCCATCTACTTTTATTTGCATCTTTTATTTTCCAATATATATCATAAAAATACCAAAAATAATTATCTTATCTTATTATCTCTATCGAATCTCACCTTCGCAAGTTACCGTGAAGGGATTGACAACCCCTTTATCGCGTTGGTTGCGAGGTTCTTGTTTGTTTGTGTAGGTGCGTGGGACTTTTGAGGAGCCTCCTACTGGATTGATACGTTGGTTCTCAAAACTAAGGGAAATACTTACGCTACTTTGTTGCATCACCCTTTCCTCTTCAAGGGAAAAACCAACGCAGTGCTCAAGAGGTAGCACTTGTTTGCCCAACACTTGGTGAAATTCTGTCAAAAAACTTTCATCAATCTCAGATCCATAAATGACCGCCTTGATAATGCAATTTGGGCGGCTCAAATAATAACCTGGTAACCCGCCAATCTTATGCCGACCTAACCATAAATTTGTAACTTGTCATGTTCAAATCACTCCATAACAACTCATTGCTACTGAATTATCACCATAATCATTTAGGCGGCTCACCATCGTGACTTTAACCCACCATATTTTTGCTTCCAGGCCGTAGTTTTTTAAACCGCCAATTATGACCAAGACTCCCACTTCTTTGTGATTGGGTCACTTCTGAAGTTTCTGAACTTTCTCTCCAAGAGTATGTGGATATGGGAGTCTTGCCATCGAAGGATACCATCCACTGGCGTGTTCCAGGCGCTGAAACTAGACCTCAACCTAAAGAAGGTGAGTCATCATCTTTGTAGATCACCTCCTCCATAGCTTCTCACCACCCGGGTAAAAATTCTTCTGGGATGTTCTCCACTTTTACAATCTTCACCCTCAAGACATCTATCCCAACTCTGTTTCCAGTATCTGCCATTTTCAAGTCGTCTGCGAAGTGTACCTTCAACAAGAGCCGGGAGTTGATCTATTTAAAGAGTATTTCTATCTGAACCGTCAAACCGAGATGTCCGATGGGACTAGTCTTGATGTCGACGGGATCTCCATTCAGAGGCGACGAGATATTTCCTGCAGCTATACTGCCTAGTCACCCTAAAGATTGGAACTGTACGTGGTTCTACTGCCAAGACACCTCTCTAGACAGTGAAAATCCCCTGTCGGGTTATCGCCCCTTCCAACTTAGCCCCACTCACGTACTTCCAGATTGCACCTTCGCTGTAGAACGAGCCAAGTATTCCACCATCTTTTCAAAGATAAGAGATCTGGTAGCCAATGGCTTGTCTGGAATGGACCTGGTCCATTGTTGGGTTTCATGGAGAATCTTGCCATTAAGCCGACGCAGCGGCTTAATGTGTCAATACGCAGGTGACACCAAGGACCCTCAACGCTACAACCAGAGACCCTCGACTGATGAGGAAGCCACCGCTATGGTTAAATCATTATTTGGGGAGACTCTGGAAAATTTCCGCAAAGTAGGAGTGAACCCTTTCTGTGTGCTCAATGCCCCTCCACCTGTGAGTGTCTTCCATAAAATTTCATCATATTGCCATCAATACTTACAACTTTCACTTTATTTCAATTATCGGTTGCTCATTTGAAATATAGGCTGACTCTCCTTTCTGGTGAAAGAAACTTCAAGCCGCCCCCAGTCAAAAAGCTTAAGACCAACGCCCGTGGCCTGGGTCGCCGTAAAAAATCAGTAGCGGAAGGTCTTATCAAGCTAGATGACTCGGAGGTAGAACTTGACTCCCTTGGTCGCCTTTTTATGCAACTTATGGACACTGACTCTTCTCACGATGACGCAGAGACCAGCCAAGCCGACGCTGCAGAGGTAATCCCTGTCTCCTCCGACTGAGAACCTTTGCCAAGAAAGAAAACTCGGGTCATCCGGAAGGTGACATGTTCTCATCCTCTTGCTCACTTGGATCCCAAATTTCTTTTGAAGAAACATCAACATGAACCCAGATGCCCGACTCGAAGCGGCGGCTCTCAAAATCTTATCTCCGGCTTACCTAGTATGCCGGCTCCTCACAAACGTCATCATGAGGTGCTACACAACCTAGACTCTCGTTACCCCTTAACTGGCCAAATACGTCAACCACTTAACCCTTCCAACTCAAATTATCAGAAGACACCTCCATCGTCTGGCGACTCTTCCGGGACTCAAATGCCAACTTTCAAGATCGCCCAGGGGTAAGTATTTTAATTGTTTATCAACAAATTTTGAAACATACTCATACACTTTGTATTTTTGTTGCAAAGGTGTAGCAAAGGCCGGCAAAAAGCAGAAGCTTGATGGGTCTTCAAAGGATTCAAAAACCGCTGAGCCAGAGAAACAATCTGCGAATATCTCTGAGGCCCACACTCATGACCCAGAAGGTCCTATTGATGACCCACCACATCATTCGATGCCACCATATCTGAGCAAATGGATGCAGAGCTTAACCCGGCGGCCAGCCATGACCTGCCGAGCCCTAAATCACCAACTCCAAAGCCGGCTGAAGAGATCCTTTTTGAGAAGGATTATGATGACATGACCATCACTGGGATGGCTCACACTGCACCGGGGGCTTGTACTGTGTTAGCCAAGCATGGTACGAAAGAAGTATCTCACTCTTTAGACAAGAGCAAGGTGAAGCTGGATCTGGAACTTATGCTGCCCTTAGTGCAAGTGACATCCACGCTGGTTATCTGAACTGCCTTCACACTAGCCGTGATATGGAAGCCGGCTTAGTGAACCTTATGAAGGAATGATATGAGGTATGTTTCTAACACCGTTCCATATGCCTTTATATAGCCACCAAGTCTAGAGTATAGGAAAATATTGAGTATGTTGTAGACTTGATGAAAATTGTCCAAACTGTAGCCTCTCAAGGCCGGCTTATCTTATCAAGATGAGCCAGGTCTTCGAATACTAATCTTGACCGAACCTTGTACAATTTTTTAACCATTAGTTTATAGTAACAAGATGAACCACATACTGAGAAAAAGCTCTAAGATCCGATACTTAGACCCCAAGGGCTGGCTTAACATAATAAGATGAGATGGCACTTACAGTCACTTTAGAAATCCAAATATGTAGCCCCCAAGGGCCAGCTTAAACTGACAAGTTATCTCGGGTCACAAAAGATTTGAAAATGACCCACAATAGCCCCCAAATGCCAAGTTTATTGCTTGCAATGTGCTTGGGACTTAATTTAACCATGTCTTCACCAATCCTGCTCTTTGCATTATAATCATTTCTTTGTGTATCACAGGTTGAACTGAACATGAAGGAATCACAAGTTGACGATTTAAGAAAGAGCTTGAAACTACAGCAAGCCGAAACCTCCAAGGCCAAGTCGGATTTGAAGGCCTCGTTAGAAGAGATTGAAAAACTTAAAGCAAGGATTGTTGCTGAGAGAGCCGCCTGGGAATCGGACAAGGTTGCTCTAGCCAAAACGGCCGAAGAGGCAGAAGCTGCGCTAAAGCGAGTAACTAAAAAGTTATCCAGCTTAAAACAACACATTATACAAATGACAACCGCCATCTTAGGTAAGATTGATATACAAGTCATCATCTGTTTTAGTATTTCTTTAACTCACCTAGCGACTTGTAATATGTAATTTTTTTAATCCGCCTGGCAACTCTTATGCCTCACTTGAACAGGTCCGAGAAGCACCAGCCTTGGTGAAAATATGTTGCCGAAATTAAAGGCAGTGTACTCCTTGACCGAGCAGTTACATATGGGAGCTCCATGTAGTCTTGTTGCCCTGTTAGGTGGGAAAAAACCTCCAACACTTATCAAGATTGAGCTAGAGCAGCTTTCAATAGCACCGACTCAAATCAAAGAGTGCCGGTTGTCAACCACTCGAGTTGGAGCTATCGTCTCTCTAGCTCGAGCCAAGGCATGTCAAGCAGAACTTGACCGAAGGAGATAGACACCGGATGCCCCGAATTTAAAGATGATGGGTCAACTTTTGAAGAACAAGATTTTAACAAGTGTGTCAGGGAGATGCGGCCCGTGGCATGCAAGCTTATCGAAGAACTAGACATGAAGCACTACACGCCGGCTTACAATGATCAGAACAACAAAATTAAGCCGCCCGCCCATGAAGTCATGCATCTTGTTCCCGCCAGGCGTAAGCACCTCTTTGCCCCTGACCTTGACTCTGATCTAATTATAAATGATGAAGCCATATTCGAGGCCTTAACCAGCATTGACTGGACGTCGCTTGACCTTCAGATGGTCGAGGAAGAAGAGCCGGCGCGGGATGACCCAGAGTCGTCAACTCGCCAAGAAGGAAACTAAATAATAACAATGATGACCTAGGTGACTCTCAGGCCAGGGTATAAGAGTGCACTTCCAAAAAAACACTTTCTCCAAACTTGTGGGCTTATACATGCCTTGTAATAGGTTAGTTGAAAACAATGGTCCGCCATGTCATGCCTTCATGCATGTTGATCTTCACTTTTGATCCGCCCATTTTAACTTTGTGATAGGCCTGATATGACCATTCATATGAGTCATAGCAGCACTCTTATTTGCATGCCAAGCTTTGCATGTCCTGCCAAAAGTTAAACAACATATGCCCTGGTGGCTTAAAACTAGGGTGGGTGACAACCCGAACATATATGGCCTTACATGATTATCGAGAAAGCTACAATCTAGGCCATTCAAGCCAAACTATACTGACGACTTAAATTTGAAAATCAGGGTGGGTTACCAAACCTGAATATTCATGTAACAATTGAAAACATACCTATAGATTTGGACCATACTGACAGCTTAAACATCAATATCTAGTGCAGGTGACAACCGAAAGACTTGCAACCGCACGATCACAATTGTTCAAACCAAAGCATACTGGTGACTTAAAGTCCATAGCCAGGGCGGGTTACCAAACCCAAAATACCCAAACATGAGTCATACAATCGGAGCTTTATGACCCGTATTGTCAAAATTTACTTAACAGAAAAAAATCTTTAGGAGAAACAAATCCAAAGGACTCAAGAGAAAAAATTCAAAAAATCTCAAATAATTTCCTGTCCGGCTTACCAAAGCACGAACAAACAAGTTGGCTCATAGGGTCATGTGCTTTCAAGGCCGCACAACCGTCGAGTAAATCCTAGATCACTGTAAGCCGGCTCTCACGTGACACAAGTCGTCGTTTTAACCTTAATGAGTTTAAGGTTTAAAAAAGATTGACTATTAAGAGTTCGGGGGGTCACCTAGTGCAGTAGCAAGTTGCAAACAGGTAGGATAACTCATTATTTGGCGTCCACGCTAGTTCAAGAGGGCATGAAAGCTAAACTCGGTGGGTTGGAAGCCCCCAAGTGACATTATGACCAAATAATAAAGACTCGGATACGCAGAAATGAAACGACATAGGCCCTGAATTTTTTCAGGGATGCCTGCTTTGTTATATTGATCATAAAATATATATACACTAACAAATGTGTGTACAAAGACGAGAGCCGGTGGCTCAGGTGTAATAAGGCCAAAGATGAGCAATATTCCAGGGCCGACGGGTCTCCTCCTCCGACTTGCATGAATCCTTGTGTTCTCGTATATCAATGAGGCAATAAGATCCATTATTCAGGTTTTTGCTGACCACAAAGGGCCCTTCCCAAGGAGGCGATAACTTGTGCATATCAGTTTGATCTTGAATCAGCCGGAGTACCAAGTCACCTTCTTAAAACGCTCGAGTTTTAACTCTGCGGCTATGATAGCGACACAAGTCTTGCTAATATATTGCTGAACAAGCCGCCGCAAGGTCACCCTCCTAATCAAAAGAATCGAGTGCGTTTTGACATGCTATCTCATTATCAGCTTCAACATAAGCCGTCATGCAGGGCGAGTCATGACGGATATCACTTGGAAGAACCGCCTTTACACCATAGACCATGAAGAAATGCATATAGCATGTTGACCTGTTAGGGGTGGTATTGATACTCCAGAGTACTGAAGGTAACTCCTCAACCCAACAACCCGTCGTTCACTTCAAAGGAACCATAAGCCAGGGCTTGATTCCTCTCAAAATTTCTTGGTTATCCCTCTCAGCTTGACCATCAGACTGCGGATGAGCCATAGAAGAAACATCAAGACAAATATGCTCTCATTGACAAAACTCCTTCATAGCACCCTTAGACAAACTAGTACCATTATCAGTGATGATACTATGAGGGTAACCAAAATGGAAGATCAGTTTTTTTAACAAACTGGACTGTGATCGCCGCATCACACTTGCTGACCGCTCTGCTTCAACCCACTTGGTAACTTTGTCAACCGCCACCAAGAGATGGGTTTTCTTATCCTTAGACCTCTTGAAAGGTCCAACCATATCAAGCCCCTAGACTGCAAATAGCCAAGTAATCGGAATCCCAATGATTTTAGACCTATTTCTTTACTTAATGGTGTGTTCAAGATTATCACAAAGTTGTTGGCAAACAGATTACAACAAGTTATTCTGCAACTAATTCACATTAACCAGTATGGGTTTTTAAAAGACAGGGTCATTCAAGATTGTCTGGGTTGGTCCTATGAATATTTGCATCAGTGCTACAAGTCAAAGAAGGAGTTACTGGTTCTCACGTTGGATTTTGAAAAAGCATTTGATACTATTGAACACCAAGCCATAATTGACATTTTGAGAGCAAAAGGATTTGCTGAGAGATGGATTTCTTGGATTCAAATGCTCTTTAACTCTGCTTCTTCTGCTGTAATGTTAAATGGAGTCACTGGTAAGAAATTTTACTACAGGAGGGGAGTCAGGCAAGGAGACCCTCTGTCACCACTCTTGTTTGTCCTAGCTGCAGATCTACTCCAATCCATCTTAAATAAAGCAAGAGATCTTGGGCTTATTTCTGCTATCCTACAAATAAATTCTTGCCCTGGTTTTCCAATAGTGCAATATGCTTATGATACTTTGTTGGTTATGAAAGCTGATGCCACAGAACTATTTTGCCTTAAAGCTCTCCTGAACACCTTTGCCACAACCACTGGACTTAAGGTGAACTACCAGAAATCTATCATGGTTCCAATCAACATCAATGAGGAAAGTGTAGAGATTTTTACCAACACTTTAAACTACCAAAGAGGAACCTTCCCTTTCACATATTTGGCCTTCCTTTAGGCTTGTCTAAGCCCAGTGTTGAGCAGTGTATGCCAATCATTCAAAGAATTGCAAAAAGACTAGCAGGCTTGGCCACTTTCATGACAAGTGCTGGAAGAGTACTACTGGTAAAGTCTGTGCTGGCTTCCCTACCAATCTTTTTTATGGCTTGTCTGGATGTCCCAGTTACAATCAAACATCAGGTTATTAAATACATGAGACATTGTCTATGGAGAGGTCCAGACATGGAAGATCATAGGCCTGCCTCTGTAGCTTGGACTACAGTTTGCAGACCAAAGAACCAAGGAGGGTTGGGAATTATGGACATTTTTGCACAGAATAAGGCTCTGCTAATGAAAAACCTGCACAAATTCTACAACAGGCATGATATTCCTTGGGTCAACCTCATTTGGGAAACTCACTACCATGATAATAAACTTCCAGGACAAGATTTGGTAGGGTCTTTCTGGTGGAAATCTATTCTTCAACTAACTGATCAATACAAAGCCATTGCAAGATGCCACCTAGGAGATGGAAGAACTGCCCTTTTTTGGTCTGATTTGTGGAGTAATGTGGTATTACAGCAAGAATTTCCTCACCTGTTCTCCTTTGTGCAAAACCACACTATGACAGCACAACAAGTGGTCAACACAGAATTCCTTGAAGATTTGTTCCAGTTACCCCTTTCCATTCAAGCACACCAACAATTTCTTCAGCTGGAGCACAAATGTCAGATGCTAAGACAATCTGAATTTCAAGGTATGACTGACACTTGGAGTTACATTTGGGGAAGCAATGTCTTCACTGCCTCAAAAGCTTACAATGTGATAATTGGAGTCAAACAAGTTCCACCTCATTTTTCTTGGATTTGGCAGTCCTCATGTCAACCTAAACATAAAATGTTCTTCTGGATGCTTCTACATGATAGACTGAATACAAGAAACTTACTGAGAAGGAAAACTTTTGATTTGGAGGAATACAATTGTGCTGTGATGAACTGCCAGCAAGAGGAGACTCTACATCATCTATTTGGGGGATGTCAATTTTCTAGGATTTGCTGGGATTTCATTTGTCCACAAAGAACCCAAAATCTGTTCTTGAAGCTTTCCAGGATTTAAAGAATAAGTTGAGAGTTCCCTTATTCATGGAAATTATCATTCTGGGTTCATGGGCAATCTGGATTGTCAGAAACAACAAGATTTTTGAGAACATTCAACCTTCATTTCAAGGATGGAAGCAAATTTATTTTGAGGAAATGAAGCTCCTGTCACACAAAATTAAGAATAAGTATGCCAATGATTTCAACTCTTGGCTGCCATCTTTACTTTCCTCTTGAAAGCAGCTCATCTTTGTTCTTGTATCTATGTAATTATAGTTTTTCTTTTTGGGCTCACCTCAAGCCCTCTTTCTTTACCTTTTTTAGCTAGCTAGCTTAGTTTTTCTTTCTTTTCTTTCTTTGTATAGTGCTTCTTTTGTACAGTGATACATGTTCTCTGTTATTTTAATATAAAAATTGCAGTGGGGTTTTTCCCTACTGTTCATAGTCAGAAAAAGTAATCGGAATCATCCTCAACTCTTGAGCCGACACATGAGCCTGTCAAGAAAATTTCTGACATCCATCACACTTACTGACGATATCCTCTGCATCAGCATGAGCCATCAACCAATAAAAACCATGAAAAAAAGCTTTAGCCACCAAAGATTTAGAGCCGACATGATGACCACAATCACCCTCATGGATCTCTCTTAAGATCTCACAGTAGAAACGCATCGTTGGAACACGCCTGTCACAGTGCATCGGTGTAACTCGCCATTGACAATAGTCGTAGAATTAGACCTCCTGATGATTTAACTTGCCAAAGTTTCATCTTCAGGTAACTCGCCCCGGGTCATATAAGCCAAGTAGAGAGGCGTCCAATCAGGAACGGCACGGACAACCACCACCAACTATGCCTGCGGGTCAGAAATAGCGAGATCCTCTTCTGATGGTAACTTGACTGAGGGATTATGCAATACATCAAGAAACACATTAGGAGGCATCAACTTACATTGAGACCCAAGCCGGCTCAAGGCATCGGCCACCTCATTCTTCCATCAATCCAGATGTCCACCTGGTACCCCTTGAAGTGACCAGCAATGTTGTTAATCGCCCAACAATAAGCCGCCATGAGCGGGTCTTTGGAATCTCATGTGCCTGAAACTTGCTGAGCCACTAGGTCTGAATCGCCAAAACACCTGACCCGGCTTAAATTCATCTCTTTGGCCATTTGAAGGCCATGGAGTAAAGCATCATATTCTGCTGCATTGTTAGTACAAGGAAACATCAGCCTTAAAACATAACAAATTTGTCACCTCATGGGGAAGTCAAAATAACTCCAGCCCCCAAGCCTTCCATCTGCTTGGACCCATCAAAATGAATCTTCCAATATGTGTTATCAGGCTTTTCCTCAGGTGTCTACAACTCTGTCCAGTCATTGATGAAATCCACTAGAGCCTGAGATTTGATAGCTGTTCTTGGTACATATTTCAAACCATGAGGTCCAAGTTCTATTACCCACTTAGCAACCCGGCCTGTATGAAGGAAATATGCCCCAGAGGCAATAATAAGGTTGTATTTTATATTTCCTTATTCATGATAAGGGTTTATTATTCATGCTAGAATTGTATTAATCGGAAACTTACATGTGTGAATACATAAACAAATACCGTGTCCCTAGTAAGCCTCTACTAGACTAGCTCGTTGATCAAAGATGGTTAAGGTTTCCTAACCATAGACATGTGTTGTCATTTTATAATGGGATCACATCATTACGAGAATGATGTGATGGACAAGACCCATCTGTTAGCTTAGCAAATTGATCGTTCAGTTTATTTCTATTGTTTTCTTTATGTCAAATACATATTCCTTTGACTATGAGATTATGCAACTTCCAGATACCGCAGGAATACATTGTGTGCTATCAAACGTCACAACATAATTGGATGATCATAAAGATGCTCTACAGGTATCTCCGAAGGTGTTTGTTATGTTGGCATAGATCGAGATTAGGATTTGTCACTCCGAGTATCGGAGAGGTATCTTTGGGCCCTCTAGATAATACACATCATAAGCTTGCAAGCAAATGACTAAGGAGTTCGTGATGAGGTGATGTATTACGGAAAGAGTAAAGAGACTTGCCGGTAACGAGATTGAACTAGGTATAGACATACCGACGATCGAATCTCGGGCAAGTAACATACCGATGGACAAAGGGAATTACGTATGTTGTCATAATGGTTTGACCGATAAAGATCTTCGTAGAATATGTAGGAGCCAATATGGGCATCCAGGTTCCGCTATTGGTTATTGACCAAAGAGATGTCTCGGTCATGTCTACATAGTTCTCGAACCCGTAGGGTCCGCATGCTTAACGTTGGATGACAATATAGTATTATATGAGTTATGTGATTTGGTGACCGAATGTTATTCAGAGTCCCGAATGAGATCACGGACATGAGAAGGAGTCTCGAAATGGTCGAGAGGTAAAGATTTATATATAGGACGATGGTATTTGGACACCGGAAGTGTTTCGGGTGGTACCGGATACTTATCGGGTCATCGGAAGGGGTTCCGGGCAGCCCCGATAGGCTATTGGGCCTTATGGGCCAAAAGGGGAAGAGCACACCAGCCACAAGGGGCTGGTGCGCCCCTCTACCCCCTGCCCATGCACCATAGGAGGGAGGGTAGGAAAGGGGAGGTGCCCAAAGGCAGCCATCTCCCTTTCCTTTCCCCCTCATGTTCAAATAAGGAAAGGGGGGCGACTAGGCAGGTGCCGTAGGGCAGCCGCCGGCCACTTGGGGTGCCCTAGTGGCTGCCTCTCCTCCCCCCACCTATATATATGAGGGAGGGGCTCCACACAATCCACGACATTATTCTAGCCGTGTGCGGCACCCCTCTCGACGGTTTTGTCCCTTGGTCATATTTTCGTAGTGCTTAGGTGAAGCCCTGCGGATATGACTTCACCATCACCGTCACCATGCCGTCATGATATCGGAACTCATCCACTACATCGCCATCTTGTTGGATCAAGATGGTGGAGGACGCCACCGAGCTGAACGTGTGCAGAACTCGGAGGTGTCGTACGTTCGGTACTTGATCGGTTGGAGCGCGAAGAAGTTCGACAACATCAACCACGTTACTAAACGCTTCCACTTACGGTCTATGAGGGTACGCAGACACACTCCCCCCCTCTCATTTCTATTCATATCCATGGATAGATCTTGCGTGTGCATAGAATTTTTTTGTTTTCCATGCAACATTCCCAATAGTGGCATCATGAGCAAGGTCTATGCATAGATGATATGCACGAGTAGAACACAAAGAGTTGTGGGCGGTGAGAGTCATACTGATTACCACCAACGTCTTATTTTGATTCGGCGGTATTGTGGGATGAAGCGGCCCGGACAACGTTACATGTCCATGCACATGAGACCGGTTACACCGACTGACATGCAACTAATTTCGCATAAATATGGCTGGCGGGTGTCTGTTTCTCCTACTTTAGTTTAATTGAATTTGACTACGGCCGGTCCTTGAAGAAGGTTAAAACAGCAAACTTGACGAATCACCATTGTGGTTTTTGCCGTAGGTAAGAACGGTTCTTGCTAGAAACTCGTAGCAGCCATGTAAAACTTGCAACAACAAAGTAGAGGACATATAACTTGTTTTTGCAAGGTATGTTGTGATGTGATATGGTAAGGACATGATGTGATATACGTTCTTGTATGAGATGATCATGTTTTCTAAGATATCAGGCAACCGACAGGAGCCTTATGGTTGTCTCTTTATTGTATGAAATGCAAACGCCATGTAATTGCTTTGCCTTATCGCTATGAGTTAGCAATAGTTGTAGAAGCAATAGTTTGCGAGACGACCATGACGCAACGATGGAGATCAAGGTGTGACGATGGAGATCATGACAATGGTTTGGAGATGTAGATCAAAAGCACAAGATGATGATGGCCATATCATGTCACATATTTTGATTGCATGTGATGTTTATATTATATGTATATTATTTCGCTTAGAATGACGGTAGAATTATATGATGACCCCCTCACTAAATTTCAAGGTAAAAGTGTTGTCCCTGAGTATGCACCGTTGCTACAGTTTGTCGTTTTGAGACACCACGTGATGATCGGGTGTGATAGACTCTACATTCACATACAACAGGTGTAAGACAGTTTTACACACGCGGAATACTTGGGTTAAACTTGACGAGGCTAGCATGTACAGACATGGCCTCGGGACACTAGAGACCAAAAGGTCGAATGTGAATCATATAGTAGATATGATCAACATAGAGATGTTCACGATTGATGACTACCCCATCTCACGTGATGATCGGACATGGGTTAGTTGATTTGGATCATGTATCACTTAGATGGCTTGAGGGATGTCTATTTAAGTGGGAGTTCATTTGTAATATGATTAATTGAACTTCAATTTACCATGAACTTAGTCCTAATAGTTTTTGCATATCTATGTTGTAGATCTATGCTCGCAATATAGCTCCCCTATTTTTGATATGTTCCTAGAGAAAACTAATTTGAAAGATGATAGTAGCAATAATGCGGACTAGGTCCGTGATCTGAGGAGTATCCTCATAGCTGCACAAAACAATTATGTCCTTGATGCACTGCTAGGTGACAGGCCTATTGCACTAGCAGATGCAGACGTTATGAACGTTTGGCAAGCTCAATATGATGACTACTTAATAGTTTAGTGCGCTATGCTTTACAGCTTAGAACCGGGACTTCAAAAACATTTTGAACGCCACAGAGCATATGATATGTTCCAAGAGCTGAAATTGGTATTTCAGACTCATGCCCGTGTCGGGAGGTATGAGACCTCTGACAAGTACTTTGCCTACAAGATGGAGGAGAATAGCTCAGCCAGTGAGCATGTGCTCAGAATGTCTGGGTACTACAATCGCTTGAATCAAGTGGGAGTTAATCTTCCAGATAAGATTGTGATTGACAGAGTTCTCTAGTCACTATCACCAATCTACTAGAACTTCATGATGAACTATAATATTCAAGGGATGACGAAAACGATTCCCGAGCTCTTCGCAATACTGAAATCGGCAAAGGTAAAAATCAAGAAAGAGCATCAAGTGTTGATGGTTAACAAGACCAATAGTTTCAAGAAAAATGGCAAGGGAAAGAAAGGGAACTTCAAGAAGAATGGCAAGCAAGTTGCCACTCCCGTGAAGAAGCCCAAAGTTGGACCTAATGCTGAAACTAGTTACTTCTACTTCAAAGGGAATGGTCACTAGAAACATAACTATCCAAAATAACTGGCGGATAAGATGGATGGCAAAGTGAACAAAGGTATATTTGATATACATGTTACTGATGTGTACCTTACTAGTATTCGTAGTAGCCCTGGGTATTTGATATTGGTTCAGTTGCTAAGATTAGTAACTAGAAACATGAGTTGTAGAATAAATAGAGACTAGTTAAGGACAAGGTGACGATGTGTGTTGGAAATGATTCCAAGGTTGATACGATCACCATCACACACTCTCTCTACCTACGGGATTAGTGTTGAATCTAAATAAATGTTATTTGGTGTTTGCATTGAGCGTGAATATGATTTGATCATGTTTATTGCAATACAGTTATTCATTTAAGTCAAAGAATAATTGTTGTTCTGTTTACATGAATAAAACCTTCTATGGTCATACACCCAATGTAAATGGTTTATTGAATATCGATCGTAGTGATACACATATTCATAATATTGATGCCAAAATATGCAAAGGTGATAATGATAGTGCAACATACTTATGGCACAACCATTTAGGTCATATTTGTTTGAAATATGCCCTAGAGGCAATAATAAATGGTTATTATTATATTTCTTTGTTCATGATAATTGTCTATTATTCATGCTATAACTATGTTATCCGGAAATCGTAATACACGTGTGAATACATAGACCACAACATGTCCCTAGTAAGCCTCTAGTTGACTAGCTCGTTGATCAACAGATAGTCATGGTTCCCTGACTATGGGCATTGGATGTCGTTGATAACGGGATCACATCATTAGGAGAATGATGTGATGGACAAGACCCAATCCTAAGCATAACTCAAAGATCGTGTAGTTCGTTTAGCTAGAGCTTTTCCAAGTGTCAAGTATCATTTCCTTAGACCATGAGATTGTGCAACTCCCAGATACCGTAGGAGTGCTTTGGGTGTGCCAAACGTCACAACGTAACTGGGTGACTATAAAGGTGCATTACGGGTATCTCCGAAAGTGTCTGTTGGGTTGGCACGAATCGAGACTGGGATTTGTCACTCCGTATGACGGAGAGGTATCTTTGGGCCCACTCGGTAATACATCATCATAATGAGCTCAATGTGACCAAGTGTCTGGTCATGGGATCATGCATTACGGTACGAGTAAAGTGACTTGCCGGTAACAAGACTGAACGAGGTATTGGGATACCGACGATCGAGTCTCGGGCAAGTAATGTACCAATTGACAAAGGGAATTGTACACGGGATTGATTGAATCCTCGACATTGTGGTTCATCCGATGAGATCATCGAGGAACATGTGGGAACCAACATGGGTATCCAGATCCCGCTGTTGGTTATTGACCGGAGAGGCGTCTCGGTCATGTTCAAGATGTCACCCGAACCCGTAGGGTCTACACACTTAAGGTTCGGTGACGCTAGGGTTGAAGAGATATGAATATGCAGTAACCCGAAAGTTGTTCGGAGTCCCGGATGAGATCCTGGACGTCACGAGGAGTTCCGAAATGGTCCGGAGGTGAAGGATTATATATAGGAAGTGCTGTTTTGGCCATCGGGAAAGTTTCGAGGGTCACCGGTATTGTACGAGGACCACCGGAAGGGTCCCGGGGGTCCACCGGGTGGGGCCACCTATCCCGGAGGGCCCCGTGGGCTGAAGTGGGGAGGGGACCAGCCCCTGGTGGGCTGGTGCGCCCCCGCTTGGGCCCCCCTGCGCCTAGGGTTGGGAACCCTAGGGGAGGGGACGCCTCCACTTGCCTTGGGGGGGCAAGGCTCCTCCTTTTGCCACCACCCCCCCTAGGAGATCCCATATCCTAGGGCCGGCACCCCCTGGGGACCCTATATAAAGAGGGGGGAGGGAGGGCAGCCGCACCCTTGCTCTTGGCGCCTCCCTTTCCCCTTGCTACACCTCTCCCTCCCGCAGACGCTTGGCGAAGCCCTGCCGGATCCCTGCTGCATCCACCACCACGCCGTCGTGCTGTTGGATCTTCATCAACTTCTCCTTCCCCCTTGCTGGATCAAGAAGGAGGAGACGTCATGCTGACCGTACGTGTGTTGAACGCGGAGGTGCCGTCCGTTCGGCGCTAGGATCTCCGGTGATTTGGATCACGACGAGTACAACTCCCTCAACCCCGTTCTCTTGAACGCTTCCGCTCGCGGTCTACAAGGGTATGTAGATGCACTCCTCTCTCTCATTGCTGGATGAACTCCTAGATTGATCTTGGTGAACATTGGAATTTTTTTATTTTATGCAACGTTCCCCAACAGTGGCATCATGAGCCAGGTCTTTGCGTAGTTCTCTTTGCACGAGTAGAACACAATTTGTTGTGGGCGTAGATGTTGACAACTTTCTTGCCACTACTAGTCTTATTTTGTTTCAGCGGTATTGTGGGATGAAGCGGCCCGGACCAACCTTACACGCACGCTTACGTGAGACAGGTTCCACCGACTGACATGCACTAGTTGCATAAGGTGGCTAGCGGGTGTCTGTCTCTCCCACTTTAGTTGGAGCGGATTCGATGAAAAGGGTCCTTATGAAGGGTAAATAGAAGTTGGCAAATCACGTTGTGGCTTTAACGTAGGTAAGAAAACGTTCTTGCTAGATCACCTATAGAAGCCACGTAAAAACTTGCAACAATAATTAGAGGACGTCTAACTTGTTTTTGCAGCAAGTGTTTTGTGATGTGATATGGCCAAAGGATGTGATGAATGATATATGTGATGTATGAGATGATCATGTTCTTGTAATAGAATCACGACTTGCATGTCAATGAGTATGACAACCGGCAGGAGCCATAGGAGTTGTCTTTATTTTTTGTATGACCTGCATGTCATTGAAGAACGCCATGTAAATTACTTTACTTTATTGCTAAACGTGTTAGCCATAGAAGTAGAAGTAGTCGTTGGCGTGAAAACTTCATGAAGACACGATGATGGAGATCATGGTGTCATGCCGTGATTTAAGATGATCATGGCGCTCAAGATGGATATCAAAGGAGCAATATGATATTGGCCATATCATGTCACTATTTGATTGCATGTGATGTTTATCATGTTTTTCATCTTGTTTACTTAGAATGACGGTAGTAAATAAGATGATCCCTCATAAAAATTTCAAGAAAAGTGTTCCCCTAATCGTGCACCGCTGCGAAGGTTCGTTGTTTGAAGCACCAAGTGATGATCGGGTGTGATAGATCCTAACGTTCGAATACAACGGGTGTAAGCCAGATTTACACACGCAATACACTTAGGTTAACTTGACGAGCCTAGCATGTACAGACATGGCCTTGAAACACGGAAGACCGAAAGGTCGAACATGAGTCGTAGAGAAGATACGATCAACATGAAGATGTTCACCGATGATGACTAGTCCGTCTCATGTGATGATCGGACACGGGCTAGTTGACTCGGATCATGGATCACTTAGATGACTAGAGGGATGTCTATCTGAGTGGGAGTTCATTATTTGATTAGATGAACTTAATTATCATGAACTTAGTCTAAAATCTTTGCAATATGTCTTGTAGATCAAATGGCCCACGCTAATGTTGCCCTCAACTTCAATGCGTTCCTAGAGAAAACCAAGCTGAAAGACGATGGCGAAACTATACGGATCGGGTCCGAACTTGAGGATCATCCTCATAGCTGCCAAGAAAGCATATGTCCTAGATGCACCGCTAGGTGAAGCACCTGCTTTCCAAAGAACTCAGACGTTATGAACGCTGGCGATCGGCAGAGTGATGATTACTCCCTGTTCAAGGCGGCATGCTTTACAGCTTAGAACCGGGCTCCAAAAGCGTTTTGAGCAGCATGGAGCATATGAGATGTTCCAAGAGCTGAGAATGGTTTTCCAAGCTCACGCCCGGTCGAGAGATATGAAGTCTCCGACAAGTTCTACAGCTTGTAAGATGGAGGAGAATGGTTCACAATGAGCACATACTCAAAATGTGCAGGTTGCACAACCGCTTATCTCAACTGGGAGTTAATATCCCAGATGACGCGTTGGTCGACAGAATCCTCCAGTCACTCCCACCAAGCTACAAGAGCTTTGTGATGAACTTCAATATGCAGGGGATGGAAAAGACCATTCCTGAGGTATATTCAATGCTGAAATCAGCGAAGGTGGAGATCAAAAAGGAAAGTGTTGATGGTGAATAAAACCACTACGTTCAAGAAAGGCAAGGGTAAGAAGAACTTCAAGAAGGATGGCAAGGGAGTTGCTGCGTCTGGTAAGCCAGTTGCCGGGAAGAAGTCAAGTAATGGACCCAAGCCTAAAACTGAGTGCTTTTATTGCAAGGGAAGCGGACACTGGAAGCAGAACTGCCCCAAGTACTTAGCGGACAAGAAGGCCGGCAAAACCAAAGGTATATGTGATATACATGTAATTGATGTGTACATTACCAGTACTCGTAGTAGCTCCTGGGTATTTGATACCGGTGCGGTTGCTCATATTTGTAACTCAAAGCAGGAGCTGTGGAATAAGCGGAGACTGGCAAAGGACAAGGTGACGATGCGCGTCGGGAATGGTTCCAAGGTCGATGTGATCGCCGTCGGCACGCTACCTCTAAATTTACCTACAGGATTAGTTTTGAACCTAAATAATTGTTATTTAGTACCAGCTTTGAGCATGAACATTGTATCAGGATCTCGTTTAATTCGAGATGGCTACTCATTTAAATCCGAGAATAATGGTTGTTCTATTTATATGAGTGATATGTTTTATGGTCATGCCCCACTGGTGAATGGTTTATTCTTAATGAATCTCGAGCGTAATGTTACACATATTCATAGTGTGAATACTAAAAGATGTAAAGTTGATAATGATAGTCCCACATACTTGTGGCACTGCCGCCTTGGTCACATTGGTGTCAAGCGCATGAAGAAGCTCCATGCTGATGGACTTTTAGAGTCTCTAGATTATGAATCGTTTGACACATGCGAGCCATGCCTCATGGGCAAGATGACCAAGACTCCGTTCTCCGGAACAATGGAGCAAGCAACCAACTTATTGGAAATCATACATACTGATGTGTGCGGTCCAATGAGCGTTGAGGCTCGCTGAGGATATCGTTATGTTCTCACTCTCACTGATGACTTGAGTAGATATGGGTATGTCTACTTGATGAAGCACAAGTTTGAGACCTTTGAAAAGTTCAAGGAATTTCAGAATGAGGTAGAGAATCAACGTGACCGAAAGATAAAGTTCTTACGATCAGATTGTGGGGGTGAATATTTAAGTCACGAATTTGGTACACACTTAAGGAAATGTGGAATCGTTTCACAACTCACGCCGCCTGGAACACCTCAGCGAAATGGTGTGTTCGAACGTCGTAATCGCACTCTATTGGATATGGTGCGATCTATGATGTCACTTACCGATTTTCCGCTATCATTTTGGGGATACGCTCTAGAGACAGCTACATTCACTTTAAATAGGGCACCGTCGAAATTCGTTGAGACGACACCGTATGAATTATGGTTTGGGAAGAAACCTAAGCTGTCGTTTCTAAAAGTTTGGGGATGCGATGCTTATGTCAAGAAACTTCAACCTGAGAAGCTCGAACCCAAGTCGGAAAAATGCGACTTCATAGGATACCCTAAGGAAACCATTGGGTATACTTTCTACTTAAGATCCGAGGGCAAGATCTTTGTTGCCAAGAACGGGTCCTTTATGGAGAAAGAGTTTCTCTCGAAAGAATTAAGTGGGAGGAAAGTGGAACTTGATGAAGTACTGCCTCTTGAACCGATGAGTAGCGCAGCTCAGGAAGATGTTCCTGTGGTGCCTGCTTCGACAAGAGAGGAGGTTAATGATGATGATCAAGATACTTGGGATCAAGCTCTTACTGAACTTTGAAGGTCCACAAGGACACGTTCCGCACCAGAGTGGTACGGCAACCCTGTCTTAGAAATCATGTTGGTAGACAACGGTGAACCTTCGAACTATGAAGAAGCGATGGCGGGCCCAGATTCCAACAAATGGCATGAAGCCATGCAATCCGAGATAGGATCCATGTATGAAAACAAAGTGTGGACTTTGACAGACTTGCCTGATGATCGTCGAGCAATAGAAAACAAATGGAACTTTAAGAAGAAGACGTACGCGGATGGTAATGTTACCATATATAAAGCTCGACTTGTCGCTAAGGGTTATCGACAAGTTCAAGGGATGACTACGATGAGACATTCTCTCCCGTAGCGAAGCTGAAGTCCGTCCGAATCATGTTAGCAATTGCCGCATACTATGATTATGAGATATGGCAAATGAACGTCAAAACGGCATTCCTTAACGGTCATCTTAAGGAAGAACTGTATATGATGCAGCCGGTCGACCCTAAGAATGCTAACAAGGTATGCAAGCTCCAGCGCTCAATCTATGGGCTGGTGCAAGCATCTCGGAGTTGGAACATTCGATTTAATGAGATGATTAAAGCGTTTGGGTTTATGCAGACTTATGGAGAAGCCTGCGTTTACAAGAAAGTGAGTGGGAGCTCTGTAGCATTTCTCATATTATATGTGGATGACATACTTTTGATGGGAAATGATATAGAACTTTTGGACAACATAAAGGCCTACTTGAATAAGTGTTTTTCAATGAAAGACCTTGGAGAAGCTGCTTACATATTAGGCATCAAAATCTATATAGATAGATCAAGACGCCTTATAGGTCTTTCATAAAGCACATACCTTGATAAGATATTGAAGAAGTTCAATATGGATCAGTCCAAGAAGGGGTTCTTGCCTGTGTTGCAAGGTGTGAAATTGAGCTCAGCTCAATGCCCGACCACGGCAGAAGATAGAGAAAAGATGAGTGTCGTCCCCTATGCCTCAGCCATAGGGCCTATCATGTATGCCATGACCTGTACCAGACCTGATATAAACCTTGTCGTAAGTTTGGTAGGAAGGTACCAAAGTAATCCCAGCATGAAACACTGGACAGCGGTCAAGAACATCCTTAAGTACCTGAAAAGGACTAAGGATATGTTTCTCGTATATGGAGGTGATGAAGAGCTCGTCGTAAAGGGTTACGTCGACGCTAGCTTCAACACAGATCTGGATGACTCTAAGTCACAAACCGGATACATGTATATTTTGAATGGTGGGGCGATGGTGGTGCGAGCTGCAAGCGAGGCGTCGTGGCGGGATCTACATGTGAAGCGAAGTACATGGCAGCCTCGGAGGCAGCGCATGAAGCAATCTGGGTGAGGGAGTTCATCACCGACCTAGAGTCATACCCAATGCGTCGGGGCCGATTACACTCTTCTCGTGACAACACCGAGCTATTGCACTTGCCAAGGAGCCTGTGTTTCACAAGAAGACCAGCACATCAAGCGCCGCTTCAACTCCATCCGTGAAAATGTTCAAGATGGAGACATAGCTATTTGTAAAGTACATACGGACCTGAATGTAGCAAATCCGTTGACTAAACCTCTCCCTAGAGCAAAACATGATCAACACCAGGACGCAATGGGTGTTCGATACATCACAATGTAACTAGATTATTGACTCTAGTGCAAGTGGGAGACTGTTGGAAATATGCCCTAGAGGCAATAACAAATGGTTATTATTATATTTCTTTGTTCATGATAATTGTCTATTATTCATGCTATAAGCGTGTTATCCGGAAATCGTAATATTTACCTTAAACACCTTGAAATCAGATTGAGATGTTTAAAAACTTCCAGAGGATTAATAATTATCACAATAAAGATTCTCCCAAGAATTTACCTCATCCTCTCACCTATTTTCAAAATTGCTTTCCTTGAAAATTGGACTTATTGTAATTTTGCTATTTATAAATTTTTATTGGTTTATTTGGTAACCATATTTCTTTCTTAAATCTGATTTGAAATACGTTATCAAATATTAACCTTATATGGGTTGAAACTTACTAATCTTTGAATATAATGATAAATTAGGGCTCTACCTAAGGGGTGTGCCCCCATCATCATGTTTCAGAGAAGTGATAAGCATCCGAAACAATGAAATGGAATAATTACCAGATGGAACTAATCTAGAAAATCATCAAAATTTAAACTGTTATCCTATTCTGGCTTGGTTCAATTTCCCTATATTTTCCATGCCACTTGCAACCTAGTTCATCAAGGCTGATCGGACTTTTCTACATTTGAAATTTGTGATGAACAACATGGTTATTTCACATGTGTCCTAGGCTTTTCCCCGTTATAACAATATGTTAGGTTATTTTTGGAACAACGCAAGACATATGTTGACCATAATTTATGCTTGTCCCAAAAAGTTAGCACTCTCATTAATTTTTGAAGCTTAGTTTTGTTGTTTCTAGTGTCTTCCCTACTTATCGGCCAAAAGCATTTTAAGTTATGCTTTAATTAAGGGCACTAATTTAAGTATAATCTCAACTTTTAGAGAACTTCATGGATCTCGGGCCGAGAACATTATGTCCTTTGGGGAAATAACTAATACCGTCATAGACTTTTCATAAAGATCACCCATGTAAAATTGTGCAAATTTCACATACACGCCTTTGACACCCTAAAACAAATATATTCCAAACCTAGGCTGAACTGGAATTCTCGTTGGGATTTCTCCCTCGTTTTGACGCTCTTATTGAACACTTCATAGGACCCACATGGTCCTGGCTTGCTCAAATTCAAACTGTTCTCTACCAAGAAAGGTTTATCGGAAGCTTATATCCATGAAATGGAATAAGTAATCCCTTAGTGCAATTTAAGAAATTCGGTTATTCAAAATCCATACAAATACAATGATTTGGTTCTATCTTCCTTCATATGTCTCAAAATCATGAAAGCCTAAAGAACTATCCCACAGCCTTTATAATGAAAATTGGGGGAGGTAATAACTTCATGTATTTTCCCCCCAATCCTTTGAAAATACCTTGTATTTTCATACCCCAATATTGTCAGCCGTCTTCAATCCATAGACTTGCGTTTTTCTTTTAATTTTACGCAAACCTTCGGAGTTCAAAAACTTCTTTACCCAAAAAGCTAATATTAATCAATTCTCTGTTCACGAAACCCAGTACCAATTTAGACATCACCCCATCATAAAAATCGATTGGAACTGTCCGAACATTTCATAGCGGGCCTTTAAACATCCTTTGATAAATCCTTCTTGTCCAAATATGACAGTCTACTTAGTTAACCGTACACAGTTCTGTCCTCCCTTTGAAAACTCCCATTTTGCTCAAGATCATGGCTTCCGATTTTCCGAAGAACCAGGACAATTTTCCTTCATGAACCTTCTTTTTTGCGCCCAGCCTTGGTCCAGGCCCAATTGCTCATCAACCTTCATCCATAGTTGAGGTTGGAATGCCAACTCCCAATTGATTCAAATATTCTAGCCATCTAAAGAGCTCGATAACACGAGCCCAAATAATATCAAGTTCATTTATAATTAGGGCCCCTAGGGTCAGACCCATACAATTGGCCCTTTTTAGGTAACCAAGTGAAGGAGGTAAATGTATATCCAGATTACTTTTTATCATTCCTTGATGGAATTCTTCAGTAGGTTCTCAACCTTTATTGTTAGGATCTTACCTATCTTGCCAATACCCAATTGAGTTCTTGAAGGATTAAACAATATCCTTTCATTTGGCCGACTTATTAATCCCTTTGCAACCATTGCAAACCTCAATAACTTAACTAATCCCAAGGTTGTTTGACAGACGGAACCTTGTCTGGGTTCCAAGATCTATAGTCATTTAAAATTCTGAATGAAGGCAATGAATAAACCCAATTTGATCTAAGTTATGCGTAATCGGGTAGCATTCATAATTCCAACAATCTAATAAATACGTAATTTTGACAACCTTTTTAATGGTCTGTTTATACCAAGGTTCGAAACTTTTTTCTTTAATCAATGAATTTGCCAACAACTAATATTCAAGATTAATTCAAACTTCTTTTTGCTTGGTAACAAGTTTCCATTCCAACTAATAATTCTAGAAGTTATTTATTTCTATTGCTGTTAAGCATTTAACAATTCCCAATATATCAAGAACATTTTTAGTCAAATAACCTTATATCGTAGAGTGCTCAATTAACCAATGGTTATTTTTTTATTTGCCAATTGTAATTTCCCAGTCAATGATTTTAATTTCCCTTAGCATCCAGTTAAATTTAAAAACTTAATATTAAAAAATGAACTTTATAACTTCCATTCCAAAATTCCTTATTTTACGCAGGATTTCCTAGGTTTAAATATTAACCATGCAACCAGTAAACCAATAGTTATATCATTTTTTGCATTTGGATAAATTTATTTTAAATTTGTGGGTTTGCAGTCATTAACAACTTCCATTAATTCAAGGAAATATTAATGGCATTAATATTTGCTTAATAATCTTGCAACTCATGACTTATGAATTTAAACGATTGCAATAAAATATTGAATGACCTTTCAATGACTTTTGCCAATAAACTTTTAATTAAAATTTTCATCCAATCTACTTAACATCAAATGTTTCCTATTTCCCTACCAGTCCTTTTGGTTCTCCACAATCCATTCTTAGTTCTGCTAATTGATCTCGAATCCTGGTATATGTCTTATTGCAATTTTAACGCATTCTTAAATATGCATAACTTTGAACTATAATACACTCTTTCAAAATTTGTTCATTTCCTTCCATCTTTCATTCCAATATTATTCGCTCAAGTCTTCCTTATTCGTAACACTTAATTGGTCTATCCAAGCTTTTGTTCTACCTTCCCGTACTAACCATCCAAATTCTATTGTTGGTCCATGACCTTTATTGAAAAACCTGAAATCATTTCCAACCAAAGTCTTCCTTGGTTTAAGGTAACATTAAGGTACCGGAAATTTATCAAACTTAATTTAATAGTTGCCGTAATGAAATACTAAGTGTCTCAAACCTTCTATTTCCAAGGTTTGGACGGACTCAATCTATACTGTCTATTGTTCATCCCAACATATGGAATCTTGAATAGTTCTGATATTTCAAATAAATACTTCCAAACCGAACACGTAAAGTTTTACGTGATACTTAAAGTTCAATTTTATCCAAACCCCATTGAAACTTCTTTCATTCCAATTCGGATCAAACTTATTTCTTTCATTTTGGAAATTACCTTTTTGAAATTCCATTGGCAATTTGTTTGTTCGAGTTATCCCTTTTTAGTATCACTAAAACACAGGTTCAAAATTCTTTGCCAATATGGACAACTTTGAAATTTCACCTTAAGATCCCAAAATTGAATAGAGAGTTTAGTGCATTTAAAATGGTGTTTAAGTGAAAATATTTTTTTCAAAATAGTTTACTAATTAAGGAGGCCAATAGTCACTAAATTATTAACTGCATCATGAAAACCTATTTTGTTACAGTTAACTAAAATTCCTTAATTTCTAATAAAATTTTGGTAGGATCTACAAACATTCTAAACATAATCTCTTCCCAATAAAATATTGAGATATTCAATAATTGTGTCTGTGATCTTACCTTGAAACAATTCAATACCTCCTCCAATCCCTTAATACTTTGTTGGTTTTAAAGCATTGCCTTTGCCAAATCCGGGGTTATATTCACATATTTTAATTCATTTGGATAATATTTATGAATAAAGGGAGTTCAAAACCTCAAGGATACACCCAAATTTTTTAAGCCATTTTCTCGCCAAAATTAAAGTTCTCGATCGAATTGTAAAAACCAAACCCATACATATGGTTCACAATTAGCCAATAATTCTTGATCTATACGTAATCAATTAAAAACCCAAGTCTAAAATACTAATTTTTATGACAACACAATAAGGTTATTTAAGACCCGGTTAGAAACTAAACCCAAAAACCCTTGTTTCAACCTCTCCCAAATTTGGGAACCAACAATTCCCTGTTAAACCTTTTGTTCCATTTTTCCCCATTTTCTTTCCATTCGTCCTTGCAGTATTGATTTCCAGCATTTTGGAAAACAACCAATTTGGGGTAAATTTTTTTCATTAAATGCATTAGAATGTTAAAAAATCTAAAAAATTTTTGCCACAAGTGGCATGTGTAATGTCAAAATTTGATACAAAAATAAAATAATTAAACCGCAAAAAAATTAAAAAAAAAAATTGTTCCTCAAGAACAATGTTTAGGTTGATATTCATATTTTAACCTTAGATTTAAAAGTTAAAACAAAAAAATGCCTAGAAGATTTCATCACTCAATTTCATTTATTATTACATAAATTTTGAAAACCAAAAGCAATTGTGAAATATTAATTGATTTGCAAATTAAACAACTAAACATTTAGTAACTGGCAAACAAACTAAATCAAAATTCAACTTTGATGAATTCTTTAAGTCAAATTGCCCTCAAAGCTAAACCTTCAATTCCAAAGGACCAAAATTTAGTTAACCAAATTCCCTTTAATTAAAAGGGCCTTCCTTTCCTATTCATATCGTCTTAGATCAGGCTCAAAGCCACCGACCCAAATCCTTTCGCCCACGCTTTTCTAACATTCCATTTCCTCAGCCTATTATTTACCGCATAAGAAAACCCTTTGGCCCTAGAAATCTTTGGTGCCCCATGCGGGTTGCTCTCACAGGGACCTTGGAACTTTCCCCCAACCATGATAACACGCATCAGGGCCCTTTTGGGTGTCGGTCCCATTGCTGATCCAGTAAAACCGCCCTTGGTCAGACCAACCTTGATCGGTCGCCCTTTGACCTCCAAATGGCCGCCATGAAAGGTCCTTGAGTTTTCCCCCATGTCCATGAGCATTTTTAAAAAACCCTAAATTAGGATGATATTCACACTCATTGGTTGCATGAAATCCAAAAAATTAAATCAAAGCAAGCACCCACAAGGAATAGGAACATAATTTCCTTACCCATTATCAGTTTATAATTATCCATGAAAAAGATAATCGGCCTTGAATAAGAAACAAGTAATGATGAAAAAACACCAATGAAAGAAGAAATTTGGAAAGGAAGTATCAAGTGAAAGGGTCCCAAAAGAACCCTTATACTGTATCCTTCGGTAAATTTAAAAGAAAATCTACAAGGGAAGGTTCTACCACAAGGAAATTGGCAGATGTTGATATCAACAAATAACTACATTTTAATTTCCAGAAGGTTGCCCCAATCAGAAAATTTAGTTTTTGGAACTCCTTTAAGGACCCAGCCATACGCATGGGTAAATCTGGAGGTGGGTTCGGATTGATTTTGCAAAAGTGAATCTTAATATCCTTTTGTTAATTTAATGTAGCCTTTGTTTTCTAATGAGACTTCCAAATGATCATTAGTTGTCCAACCAAATCTTCATCATAATAAATTATAAAAGATGTATAAAAATGGTAATTGGGCCGAAAGTAACTACAAACCTAGATTCCATTTGAAAGAAAATTATGAAAATAAAAACAATAAAAAAGGAAGACCATTACAAAAAAATTTAAAAGTTTAAAAATAAAGAAGAAGTAAAACAGGATGTTTGAAAGTTGAAAATAAGGATGAACATGAGCCAATGCCCAAAAAATTAATTCCAACTGATAAAACGTAAAAAAAAACCGGGAATAAATGAAAGTCCAAGGAAGAGACAAAACCAAAAAGTCGAATTCAGAAGGGACAATAAGGACCGGCGAGAAAGGTCAAAATGGGGTTCATGATAAGATTGAAGGAGATCAATTATAGAATTGGCTGATTTTCACCTCTAATACGGGAAATAGCTCTTAGGGCTTAAATGCTCCTTTTCCGGGAATTGAAATTAGGAATCAAGGCGATCAATTGGACTTGTCCCTGGATGAAAGTGAAATCATGCCTAATAAGCCTTCCACCCCCTTTGATCCTACTTTGTATCCCAAAAAAATACCAAAAACTTAGGATTGATACAATTGTCTCACCAACATCTACTCCACCTAGGCCAAATTATCCCTTTAACCCCCCTCCCCCATTTCTTCCCAATCCGTTGAAAAATAAAAACCAACCGAACCGAGAGCTGAAATACGGTCTGTTGAACAATTTTCCCGCCCAAGTTTCCGCCACCTCTTTCCCCGTTCGGGCCAGCCGAACCCACAACATTCCATACCGTCAACGGGAAAGCCAGACCCAGATGCCCGGTCGGCGGCCTCGGGGTTTCGGCGCGCGGCCGCGGAACCCAAGACGCCGGTCCAGGGCTTCGTGCCCTCCGGCCGTGCCAAGGGGCCACGCCTCCTCCCCGCCTGGACAGCGTGGGCCGGACCCCCGGGCCTCAGGGCCGCGGGAGCCCCGCCTCGCAGGCCGGCAAGGCCTCCCCGCGGGCCAGCGCGCGGGCTCCAACGGCCGGAACTCGCGCCCATAACCGCCAACTTGCGTTCGCCCGCGGCCGGAGAAGGCCCGCGGGAGCCGGGAGCGGGCCTCGCGCCTCCCGGGCCTCCGGCCTTCCCGGGCCGCCCGTGGCCCGGGCCATCCTAACTCTCGGCCGGCCTCTTCCGACCACCACGGCACGCGGGCGGCCCCGGAACCCGGCGGCAACAGGGAGCTTCTTCTCTCCAGCCCGGCCCGCCACGGGTTTAAGGTGCTGCGCCGGCCCGCCGGCATCAACGACAATAGGCCACCATCGAGAAGTAACGACTCGACGACATGGTAAAAAGCGACACTCCGAGGAATTGAGCCGGCAGCACGAGCAAAACCCCCGGTACAAAACAATGAGAACAAGTCGTACCGGCAAAATTACATATTGGCAAAAATCACCCAAATTCCCATAATATCGGAAAAACGAGGCATTTTGTCAAAAAATGTTTAGTTTAACGAATATTACAACCATATTTTCAAAAAATGGTTATATAAGAATCAACGTTTCGAATGTTAGGTTTTCCCTAGTATGGGAATTTTGGGAAAAAATCTTGATTTTAATTCCAAAAACATCTGCAAAATAAAATTAATCCACAACAAACTTAATCGAATGGGTAATGACGTGGACATGGTCTCCCTGTTGTAAACTTTCCATCCAGGGGCCACTTTAAGGGAAATCATGACCGCAGAACCCAAATTTTCTGGAAATAAAATGGCCGGGAAAACTGAGTTGTTTTGAGTTGCCATAACCATATCTTGCCCTGAGGCCTACTCAACCCAATTCCGGCCCAGTAGGAACTTTACCCGAAGAAGCGTGCCAATCTCGGGCCGAACCTGGGCCTTCCAGGGACGCAGCCTAATGGTCTAGTTTTCTTGTGATAAGTTCAGACCTTATATTGTTGATTCTAAAGTAACTGCTCATACTGATCATGCTGCTATTAAATATCTTATGGAAAAGAAAGATGCTAAACCTAGACTTATTAGATGGATTCTCCTACTACAAGAATTTTATTTGCATATTATTGATAGAAAGGGAGCTGAGAACCCCGTTGCAGACAACTTGTCTACGTTAGAGAATGTTCTTGATGACCCACTACCTTTTAATGATAGCTTTCCTGATGAACAATTAGCTATCATAAATGCTTCTCGTACTGCTTCGTGGTATGGTGATTATGCTAATTACATTGTTGCTAAATTCATACCACCTAGTTTCACATACCAGCAAAAGAAAAGGTTCTTCTATCATTTAAGACATTACTTCTGGGATGACCCACACCTTTATAAAGAAGGAGCAGATGGTGTTATTAGACGTTGTGTACCTGAGCATGAACAGGAACAGATCCTACGCAAGTGTCACTCTAAGACATATGGAGGACACCACGCTGGAGATAGAACTGCACATAAGGTATTACAATCCGGTTTTTATTGGCCTACTCTCTTCAAAGATGCCCGTAAGTTTGTCTTGCCTTGTGATGAATGTCAAAGAATTGGTAATATTAGTAGACATCAAGAAATGCCTATGAATTATTCTCTTGTTATTGAACCGTTTGATGTTTGAGGCTTTGATTATATGGGACCTTTTCCTGCCTCTAATGGGTATACACATATTTTAGTTGCTGTTGATTACGTTACCAAGTGGGTAGAAGCTATTCCAACTAGTAGTGTTGATCATAACACCTCTATTAAGATGCTTAAAGAAGTTATTTTTCTGAGGTTTGGTGTCCCTAGATACTTAATGACTAATGGTGGTTCACATTTTATTCATGGTGCTTTTCGTAAAATGCTTGCTAAGTATGATGTTAATCATAGAATTGCATCTCCATATCACCCACAGTCTAGCGGTCAAGTAGAATTGAGTAACAGAGAGCTTAAATTAATTTTGCAAAAGATTGTTAATAGATCTAGAAAGAATTGGTCCAAGAAACTTGATGATGCATTATGGGCTTATAGAACTACTTATAAGAATCCTATGGGTATGTCTCTGTATAAAATGGTTTATGGAAAAGCATGTCACTTACCTCTCGAACTAGAACATAAGGCATATTGGGCCATTAAAGAGCTCAGTTATGATTTCAAACTTGCCAGTGAGAAGAGGTTATTTGACATTAGCTCACTTGATGAATGGAGAACCCAAGCTTATGAGAATGCCAAACTGTTTAAAGAAAAAGTTAAAAGATGGCATGACAATAGGATACAAAAGCGTGAGTTTAATTATGTGTTGCTATACAACTCTCGTTTAAGATTTTTTGCAGGAAAACTTCTCTCTAAATGGGAAGGCCCTTACGTTATCGAGGAGGTCTATCGTTCCGGTGCCATAAAAATCAACAACTTCGAAGGCACAAATCCGAAGGTGGTGAACGGTCAAAGAATTAAACACTATATCTCAGGTAACCCTATAAATGTTGAAACTAATGTTATGAAAACCGTAACCCCGGAGGAATACATAAGGGACACTTTCCAGAACATTTCAGACTCCAAAAAGGAATAGGTATGTGGTACGGTAAGTAAACCGACTCCAAAACAGTTCTAATAGCAATTTTTCTCTGTTTTGGAATATTTAATAAAATAGGAAAATAAGAAGTAGTCCGGGAAGGACACGAGGCATCCACGAGGGTGGAGGGCACGCCCTGCCCCCGTGGGCGCGCCCCCTGCCTCGTGGGCACCTCGTGTGCTCTCCGGACTCCATTTTCTTGCACGATACTTCTTTCGGTCGGTAAAAATTCATTATATAGTCTCCCGAAAGTTTTGACCATCATATCATGCAAATTTCCTCTGTCTTTGTTTCGAGCTGTTTTCTGTCAGACTTGTCAAGGCCAGCCATCATGGCGTCACCCTCCTCCAACAATGAAGACAAGGATGCTTGGCTATTGAAGATAGAGCTGAAGAGAGAAGAACCTGGGGAGATCAACACGGAGGATAGGATCAAGAAGGTCATGGAGGATCAAGCTCCAGCAGAACATATCGTTGCACTCAAGGGCATTATCCGCAAATTGGAGAAGCTTTTATGCTCGATGTGCGACTATCCATCATCATCATCACCACCTTCTTCACCAGCAAAGGAGACATAATCACATGAGTATGGGCACTCCCCTTGGCAACTGCCAAGCTTGGGGAGTTGCCCCAGTATCGTATCACCATCACACTCCTATCTTTACTGTTTTACTTAGTTCAATCCTTTTGGTAATATCTTGATCTAGTAGAATAAAAGTTTTGGTATGAATTAGTTTTCAGTTTTGCTTGGTGATCCCTCTATGTAACCGAGTCCGTGAGCTATATATAATAAAGATTAGTGTTGAGTCAAGGGCTCTGCTATCTTGCTATGATCTTGAGTGAATAAAAGAATAAAAAGAAATTAAGAGATCATATTGATATTATGGATAGTAATGACTTCACATATAAAGAGTATGATGATTAAAAGTTGTTGAGAGTTGGCAAACATATTTTTGGTCATCGTTGCAATTAATAGGACGTAATAAAGAAAGAGAGGTTCTCACATATAAATACACTATCTTGGACATCTTTTATGATTGTGAGCACTCATTAAAGTATGACATGCTAAAGAGTTGATGTTGGACAAGGAAGACAACGTAATGGGTTATGTTTTCTCACATCTCAGTTAAAGTATATTGTCATGGATCGTCCAACATGTTGAGCTTGCCTTTCCCCCTCATGCTAGCCAAATTCCTTGCACCAAGTAGAGATACTACTTGTGCTTCCAAATATCCTTAAACCCAGTTTTGCCATGAGATTCCACCATACCTACCTATGGATTGAGTAAGATCCTTCAAGTAAGTTGTCATGTTGCATGCAATAAAAATTGCTCTCTAAATATGTATGACTTATTAGTGTGGAGAAAATAAGCTTTATACGATCTTGTGATATGGAAGTAATAAAAGCGACGGACTGCATAATAAAGGTTCATATCACAAGTGGCAATATAAAGTGACGTTCTTTTGCATTAAGATTTCGTGCATCCAACCATAAAAGCACATGACAACCACTGCTTCCCTCTGCATAGGGCATATCTTTTACATTATGCAAGAGTCAAGGTGATCTTCACCTTTCCTTTTTACATTTTATCCTTTGGCAAGAACCTCGTGTTGGAAAGATCCTGATATATATGTATGTATGTATATATATATATATATATATATATATATATATATATATATGTTGCTGTTATAAGAATGATCATGATGCCCTCATGTCCGTATTTTATTTTATCGACACCTCTATCTCTAAACATGTGGACATATTTTTCGATATCGGCTTCCGCTTGAGGACAAGTGGGGTCTAAGCTTGGGGAGTTGCTACATCCATTTTGCATCATGCTTTTATATCGATATTTATTGCATTATGGGCTGTTATTACACGTTATGTCACAATACTTATGGCTATTCTCTTATTTTACAAGGTTTACATGAAGAGGAGAATGCCGCACTGGGATTCTCGGTGGAAAAGGAGCAAATATTGAAGACCTATTCTGCACAGCTCCAAAAGTCCTGAAACTCCACGAAAGTCATTTTGGGAATTAATAAAAAATATTCAGTGGAAGAAATACCTGAGAGGGGCCACCCACCATCCACGAGGGTGGGGGGCGCGCCCTACCCCCTGGGCGCGCCCCCTGTCTCATGGGCCACCTGGCAGCCCTCCGGTGCCCATCTTCTGCTATATGAAGTCTTTTACCCTGGAAAAAATCATAAGCAACCTCACGGGACGAAACTCCGCCGCCACGAGGCGGAACCTTGGCGGAACAAATCTAGGGCTCCGGCGGAGCTGTTCTGCCAGGGAAACTTCCCTCCGGGAGGGGGAAATCATCACCATCTTCATCACCAACGATCCTCTCATGGGGAGGGGGTCAATCTCCATCAACATCTTCACCAGCACCATCTCCTCTCAAACCCTAGTTCATCTCTTGTATCCCATCTTTGTACCAAAACCTCAGATTGGTACATGTGGGTTGCTAGTAGTGTTGATTACTCCTTGTAGTTGATGCTAGTTGGTTTATTTGGTGGAAGATCATATGTTCAGATCCTTAATGCATATTAATACTCCTCTGATTATGAACATGAATATGCTTAGTGAGCAGTTACATTTGTTCCTGAGGACATGGGTGAAGTCTTGCTATTAGTAGTCATGTGAATTTGGTATTCGTTCGATATTTTGATGAGATGTATGTTGTCTCTCCTCTAGTGGTGTTATGTGAACGTCCACTACATGACACTTCACACCATTATTTGGGCCTAGAGGAAGGCATTGCGAAGTAATAAGTAGATGATGGGTTGCTAGAGTGACAGAAGCTTAAACCCTAGTTTATGCGTTGCTTCATAAGGGGCTGATTTGGATCCATATGTTTCATGCTATGGTTAGGTTTACCTTAATACTTATTTTGTAGTTGCGGATGCTTGCAATAGGGGTTAATCATAAGTGGGATGCTTGTCCAAGAATGGGCAGTACTCCAGCACCGGTCCCCCCACATATCAAATTATCAAAGTAACGAACGAGAATCATATGAGCGTGATGAAAACTAGCTTGACGATAATTCCCATGTGTCCTCGGGAGCGCTTTTCTCATTATAAGAACTTGTCCAGGCTTTTCCTTTGCTAAAAAAGGATTGGGCCACCTTGCTTCACCTTATTTACTTTCATTGCTTGTTACTCGTTACAAATTATCTTATCACAAAACTATCTGTTACCTATAATTTCAGTGCTTGCACAGAATACCTTACTGAAAACTGCTTGTCATTTCCTTCTGCTCCTCGTTGGGTTCGACACTCTTACTTATCGAAAGGACTATGATAGATCCCCTACACTTGTGGGTCATCATGAACGTAGAACCTATCACACCCGATCATCACGTGGTGTCTCAGCACGAAGAACTATCGCAACGGTGCATACTCAGGGAGAACACTTATACCTTGAAATTTTAGTTAAGGGATCATCTTATAATGCTACCGACGTACTAAGAGAAATAAGATACATAAAGATAAACATCACATGCAATCAAAATATGTGAAATGATATGGCCATCATCATCTTGTGCCTTTGAACTCCATCTCCAAAACATCGTCATGATCTCTCCATCGTCACCGGCTTGACACCTTGATCTCCATCGTAGCGTCATGGTCGACTCGCCAACTATTTCTTCTACAACTATCGCTACCGCTTAGTGATAAAGTAAAGCAATTACATGGTGTTTGCATTTCATACAATAAAGCGATAGCCATAAGGCTCCTTCCAGTTGTGATAAATTTTACAAAACATGATCATCTCATACAACAACGTACATCACATCATGTCTTGACCGTATCACATTACAACATGCCCTGCAAAAACAAGTTAGACGTCCTCTACTTTGTTGTTGCAAGTTTTACGTGGCTGCTACGGGCTTTTATCAAGAACTGTTCTTACCTACACTACGAAACCACAACAATGATTTATCAAGTTTACTGTTTTAACCTTCAACCAGGACCGGCTGCAGTCAAATTCGATTCAATTAAAGTAGAAGAAATAGATACCCACCAGCCACCTTTATGCAAAACTAGTTGCATGTCTGTTGGTGGAACCGGTCTCATGAACATGGTCATGTAAGGTTGGTCCGGGCCGCTTCATCCAACAATACCACTGAATCAAAATAAGACATTGGTGGTAAGCATTATGATGATCACCGCCCATAACTCTTTGTGTTCTACTCGTGCATATCATCTACGCATAGACCTGGCTCGGATGCCACTGTTGGGAAACGTAGCATAATTTGAAAATATTTCCTACGCTCACGCAAGATCTATCTAGGAGATGCATAGCAACGAGAGGGGGGGAGTGTGTCTATGTACCCTCGTAGACCGAAAGTGGAAGCGTTTGGCAATGCGGTTGATGTAGTCGAACTTCTTCTCGTTTCGACCGACCAAGCACCGAACGTATGGTACCTCTGAGTTCTGCACACATTCAGCTCGATGACGTCCCTCAAACTCTTGATCCAGCAAAGTGTCGAGGAAGTAGATGAGCTCCGTCAGCACTACGGCGTGGTGATGGTGATGGTGAAGTGATCCATGCACGGCTTAGCCTAAGCACTACGAGAATATGACCGAGGGTGTAATCTACGGAGGGAGGCGCCGCACACGGATAACAGATGTTGTTCTGTGTTCTAGGTGCCCCTCCCCATGTATATATAGGTGGGAGAGGGAGAGGAAAAGCAGGGGCGCCCCAAGTAGGAGGAATCCTACTTGGGCTCCTCCCCCAATTCGGCCTCCCCCTTCCTTATTCACCGGAGGGGAAAGGAAGGAAGAGGGAGGAGGGAAGGAAGGGGGAAGCCGAATCCCTCCCCTTCATTTATCTCTTCCCCTCTTTCCTTCCCCTCAGGTGCGGCCCCTGCTGGTTGATGTGTTTCTCCTCTTGGCCCATTAGGCCCATATCATTGTCAGGGGAGTGCCCGGAACCCCTTCAAGTGACCAATTATGTACCCGGTACCCTCCGGAACACTTCAGGTGTCCGAATACCATTGTCCTATATATCAATATTTACCTCTCAACCATTTCGAGACTCCTCGTCATGCCCGTTATCTCATCCAGGACTCCGAACAACATTCGGTCACCAAATCACATAACTCATATAATACAAATCGTCATCGAACGTTAAGCGTACGGACCCTACGGGTTCGAGAACTTTGTAGACATGACTGAGACACCTCTCTAGTCAATAACCAATAGTGGAACTTGGATGCTCATATTGGCTCCAACATATTCTACGAAGATCTTTATCAGTCGAACCGTAATGATAACATACGTTATTCTCTTTGTCATCGGTATGTTACTTGCCCGAGATTCGATCGTCGGTATCTTCATACCTAGTTCAATCTCGTTATCGGCAAGTCTCTTTACTTATTCCGTAATATCATCCCGCAACTAACTCCTTAGTCACTTTGCTTGCAAGGCTTCTTATGATGTGTATTACCGAGAGGGCCCAGATATACCTCTCTGATACTCGGAGTGACAAATCCTAATCTTGATCTTTGCCAACCCAGCAAACACCTTCGGAGATACCTGTAGAGCATCTTTATAATCACCCAGTTACGTTGTGACGTTTGATAGCACACAAGGCATTCCTCCAGTATTTGGGAGTTGCATAATCTCATAGTCAAAGGAATATGTATTTGGCATGAAGAAAGCAATAGCAATAAAACTGAATGATCAATATGATATGCTAACGGATGGGTCATGTCCATCATATCATTCTCCTAATGATGTGATCTCGTTCATCAAATGACAACACATGTATATGGTTAGGAAACTTAACTGTCTTTGATTAATGAGCTAGTCTAGTAAAGGCTTACTACGAACATGGTGTTTTGTCTATGTATCCACACATGTATCAAGTTTCCGGTTAATACAATTCTAGAATGAATAATAAACATTTACCATGATATAAGGAAATATAAAATAACAACTTTATTACTGCCTCTAGGGTACATTTCCTTCAGTCTCCCACTTGCACTAGAGTCAATAATCTAGTTCACATTGACATGTGATTTAGCACCAATAGTTCACATTTTTATGTGATTAACACCCATAGTTCACATCGCCATGTGACCAATACCCAAAGGGTTTACTAGAGTCAATAATCTAGTTCACATCGCTATGTGATTAACGCCCAAGAGTACTAAGGTGTGATCATGTTTTGCTTGTGAGAGAAGTTTAGTCAATGGGTCTTCCACATTCAGATCCATATGTATTTTGCAAATTTCTATGTCTACAATGCTCTGCATGGAGATACTCCAGCTAATTGCTCCCAAGTTCAATACGTATCTAGATTGAGACTTAGAGTCATCTAGATGAGTGTCAAAGCTTGCATCGATGTAACTCTTTACGATGAACTCTTTATCACCTCCATATCCGAGAAACATTTCCTTAGTCCTCTTTAAGGTAACAAAGAGTAATTTTGACCGTTGTCAAGTGATCTATTCCTGGATCACTATTGTACCCCCCCTTGCCAAACTCATGGCAAGGTACACAACAGGTTTGGTACATAGCATGGCATACTTTATAGAACCTATGGCTGAGGCATAGGGAATGACTTTTATTCTCTCTTTATCTTCTACCGTGGTCGGTTTTTGAGTCTTTACACAACTTCCCACCTTACAATACAGGCAAGAACTCCTTCTTTGGCTGATCAATTTTGAACTCCTTCAAAATCTTGTCAAGGTATGTACTCATTGAAAGTCTTATCAAGCGTCTTGATCTATCTCTATAGATCTTGATGCCCAATATGTAAGCAGCTTCACTGAGGTCTTTCAATGAAAAATTCTTATTCAAATATCCTTTTATGCTATCCAGAAGTTCTACATCATTTCCAATCAACAATATGTCATTCACATATCATATCAGAAATGCTACAAAGCTCCCACTCACTTTCTTGTAAATACATGCTTCACCATAAGTCTGTATAAAACCATATGCTTTGATCACCTTATCAAAGCGTATATTCCAACTCTGAGATGGTTGCACCAATCCATATATGGATCGTTGGAGTTTGTACACTTTGTTAGCACCTTTAGGATTGACAAAACCTTTTGGTTGCATCATATACAACTCTTCTTCAAGAAATCCATTAAGGAATGCAGTTTTGACATCCATTTGCCAGATTTCATAAAATCGACAATTGCTAACATGATTCTGACAGTCTTAAGCATCGCTACGAGTGAGAAAATCTCATCGTAGTCAACACCTTGAACTTGTCAAAAACTTTTTGCGGCAAGTCGAGCTTTGTAGATAGTAACACTACCATCAGCGTCCGTCTTCCTCTTGAACATCCATTTATTCTCAATGGCTTGCCGATCATCGGGCAAGACCACCAAAGTCCACACTTTGTTCTCATACATGGATCCTATCTTAGGTTTCATGGCCTCAAGCCATCTGTCGGAATCTGGGCTCATCATAGCTTCTTCATAGTTCGTAGGTTCGCCATGGTCTAATAACATGACTTCCAAGACAGTATTACTGTACCACTCTGGTGCGAAACATGCTTTGTTCTACCTACGAGGTCCAGTAGTAACTTGATCCAAAGTTTCATCATCATCATCATTAGCTTCCTCTCTAGTTGGTGTAGGCATCACGAGAACGGATTTCCTGATGTGCTACTTTCCAATTCGAGAAAAGGTACAATTACCTCATCAAGTTCTACTTTCCTCCCACTCACTTCTTTCGAGAGAAACTTCTTCTCTAGAAAGGTTCCATTTTCGGCAACAAAGATCTTGCCTTCGGATCTGTGGTAGAAGGTGTACCCAATTGTTTCCTTAGGGTATCCTATGAAGATGCACTTATCCGATTTGGGTTCGAGCTTATCAGGTTGAAGCCTTTTGAAATAAGTATCGCAACCCCAAACTTTAAGAAACGACAACTTAGGTTTCTTGCCAAACCACAGTTCATACGGTGTCGTCTCAACGGATTTAGACGGTTCCCTATTTAACGTGAATGCAGCTGTCTCTAATGCATAACCCCAAAACAATAGTGGTAAATCGGTAAGAGACATCATAGATCGCACCATATCTAATAAAGTACGGTTACGACGTTCAGACACACCGTTATGCTGTGGTGTTCCAGGTGGCATGAGTTGTGAAACTATTCCACATTGTTTTAAATGAAGGCCAAACTCGTAACTCAAATATTCACCTCCGCGATCAGATCGTAGAAACTTTATTTTCTTGTTACGATGATTCTCCACTTCACACTAAAATTCCTTGAACTTTTCAAATGTTTCAGACTTGTGTTTCATTAAGTAGATATACCCATACCTACTCAAATCATCTATGAAGGTCAGAAAATAACGATACCCTCCGCGTGCCTCAACACTCATCGGACCGCATACATCGGTATGTATTATTTCCAATAAGTCATTAGCTCGCTCCATTGTTCCAGAGAACGGAGTTTTAGTCATCTTGCCCATGAGGCTTGGTTTGCAAGTATCAAATGATTTATAATTAAGTGATTCCAAAAGGCCATCTGCATGGAGTTTCTTCATGCGCTTTACACCAATATGACCTGAACGGCAGTGCCACAAATATGTTGCACTATCATTATTAACTTTGCATCTTTTGGCATCAATATTATAAATATGTGTATTACTACGATCGAGATCCAATAAACCATTCACATTGAGTGTATGACCATATAAGGTTTTATTCATATAAACAGAACAATAATTATTCTCTGACTTAAATGAATAACCGTATTGCAATAAACATGATCTAATCATATTCATGCTCAATGCAAACACCAAATAACATTTATTTATTTAGGTTCAACACTAATCCCGAAGATAGAGGGAGTGTGCGATGGTGATCGTATCAACCTTGGAATCAATTCCAATACACATCATCACCTCGCCCTTAACTAGTCTTTGTTTATTCTGTAACTCCTGTTTTGAGTTACTAATCTTAGCAACTAAACCGGTATCAAATACCCAGGGGTTACTACGAACACTACTAAATTACACATCAATAACATACCTTTGTTCACTTTGCCATCCTTCTCATCCGCCAAGTATTTGGGGTAGTTCCGTTTCCAGTGATCATTCCCTTTGCAGTAGAAGCACTCAATTTTAGGCTTGGGTCCAGCTTTGGGTTTCTTCTGGTCCAAGAAAAATCATCAAAAAGTTTCGTTCCGTTGGTATTGATTTATTGTAAAAGACAAAAACATGGAAAAACAACAACTGGCACTGGGCACTAGGTTAGTAAGTTAGTCACTAAAAATGATACAAAATAATATAATAATGCATATAAAACATCCAAGGTGGATAATATAATAGCATGTAACAATAAAAAATTATAGATACGTTGGAGACGTATCAATGATGATGTATGTGTAACATGGAGTGTAGAAGTAGTTTTGATAATCTAAATAAATACTTACAATAAGGTAACACGTAACAAAAGTGAACAAAAGCAATGTTCCTATGCTTCAAAACAAGGGAAAATTTTGTTTTTGCCACTCTAGATTTTGCCAATTTTTCTTATGCCACTCTAGATTTTGACATTTCACTTTTGCCACTCTTAGTTTTTGAAAATTATCACAATTGCAATTATGTGGCAAAAGTGAAATGATTTTATTTCATTTTTGCCACTCCTAGCTTTTGAAGATTATCACAACTACCACTCTAAAAATTTTGCTTTTGCCACCGGAATGGCAATTGTGATAATTGTCAAAAACTAAGAGTGGCAAAAGTGAAATATCAAATTCTAGAGTGGCATAAGGAAAATTGGCAAAATCTAGAGTGGCAAAACAAAATTTTCCCTCAAAACAAAGCCTAGGGTTCATACTTTCGCTAGTGTCAACCCTCAAGATCATTAACATAGTTAACACACATGATGTGCCCTCAAAAAGTGCGATGAAAAGTCACTCCAAACTTTCTCTTAATATCGGATCAAAGTAGGATGAGATCGTGTAGGCGTGCTAACAGCAAACCACCTCAAAGTCATCTTTTCTAATATTAATATTCGGGCCAATTCCATTTCCCCCTAATTTCAGCCTGATCTCATCTTTACCCCTAAATAAAAGCAGTGCTCAATTATGCCCCTCTTCCGTCTGAAGCCCCTATGCAAATCCCCCTTTGTGCCGTTTTCGTCTGAGCAAAGGCCTTTGACCGTCTACGGGACATTTACTGGACATTTTTACCCCTCCCAAAGAAAATGAAAAATGAAACAGAACAAAAAAAGGCAGAGAGAACCTTATGTGTAGCCGGCCCATGTAGCCAGTCCAGCCCACCATCGCTGCCCGTCCTCGCCTTCGAGCTCGTGCCTGGAAGCACGAGGGCGTGTGGAGGCCGCGTGCGCCGCCGCCATCCGCATAGTCACCTGACTCCCATGGCGTCTAACCATGCCCAGAAGCTCCGTCGAGCTCCGCCATGTGTACATGATAACACCCATGAGCTGAGAAGAACCGCATCGTTGCCTTTGTTGTCACCTTCATCGTTGGCCACCGAAGGTTGCCATCACCGATTCGTCGTCGTTAGAGCTCCCCCAACCCTGCCGGCCTGCCCATCAGAACCACCTGATCCACTGCGTGTTTTCCCCTTTTCCTTTGCATGTTCCCATTCCGCGGCGTCATTCCCCGCGAGCTCTGAAGCCGTCGTCCGCCATTGACAGAGAACCCAAGCACCTTGAGCTCGAGTTGCCCCGTTTTGCACCTCGAGGTCGGGCCGAAATTAGGGGGGAAATGTAAATGTCCCTTAATCTATTGTACCACCCCAATGTCACCATAGGCAGCCTCCAAAATTATTCTACAACAACCCCATATTCTCTTTGTTTTCCTAATATATTATGGATAGAGTTACCCCAATGTCACCGCGAGACTCTGCGGATTGTACTAGATATGCATCATGTAATCTAATTGATTCCCAAAAGATTAAATCATAAAGAAACTCGTAGAAGGAGCAAAGGTTCAATTCACCACAAAGAGAATAGATGGGGATACATCACAATATTGAACTCCATTAATAAAGAACATGATGAAAACCATCATCAGAGAGAGAGAGAGAGAGAGAGAGAGAGAGAGAGCACATAGCTACCAGTACATACCCTCAGCCCAGAGGGAGGACTACTCACACATCACCATGAGAAGAGAGTAACAGTTGTTGGTGATGGTGATGGAGATGGCGGAGATGTCCCCAACGGTGTTATGGCGCCACCTGAGGAGAGGGAGAGGGCCCCCTCCTTCATCGCCTCCTCCTTCATCTTCTTCCTTGGCCTTTTCCCCTTGTTAGAGAGGTGTATGCTCCTGTGGTTTCATGGCTATGGTGGTCTTGGGGGTGAGATCCTCCCCCGAGATTGGGTCTCTCTATGTCTTGTCTCCTATTTTTCGACGTTTTCTAAATCATTTCACCATTTCTTAAATTTATCTGGAGGTTTGTAACCCCGATTGGCCTGAAATTTTAAGGGTGGTTCAGAACTTTCGGGGCTTTCTTGCACTGAAGGAGAACCCCCAACTGACCTCCATAGCCTCCAGGCAGATGGTCCACACAGCCATGGGGCGCGTGGAGGGGCCATGTGGATGTAGGATCGAAAGATACAATAAGTGTCATATAAAAACTTAACAGAACAAGACCTAAAATATCATGAGTAACAATGAAATCAAATTGTAGAAAAGCCATTGCGGTTGGAGGAACGAAATCATAATGGTATTTGCAAAGAAAAAAATGAATCAAAGGATGAATATTTCAAAGACAACATAATGTATCATAGAAAAATAAAAAGTTCGCATAAAGAGCAACGATTTGTGATGGGAAAATGATGGCATGAACTTGCGGAGCGACTGAACATGACGAACGGCTCAATTGACCTCATGAAAAGCAAAATAATTCCAAGGAAAAGAAATAGAGAAACAACGCGATCAAAGGATTGAAAGGAAGAACACAAGAGGACGCGAAAGAGAAGAGTACTGAACAGTTAGGGTGGAACAAGTGGGCCAAGGAAGAAGGTGATCAGTAACATGGATGGCTCGAACAGGGTTGAAGAATAAAGAAGAAATTGAACATGAAGGGACGATGCACCATACTTATAGGAACATGGACGTAGAAGAACGGTTGCACAAAGTATTCATACAAGATAAACATATATATTGTCTCGTATTGAGAGGGTTTCAAATTTGCATATATTTTTCAGCCAATTTTCATCGAAACAATTTTTCAGATCACGGCGCAGATCAACGGCTCTAGACAGATGCGCAGGTGCGTGCCCCGGGATTGCGGGACTCGGTGACAAGTGACATATGCAATATATGGAAAAGATATGCATTTGACTTTGACCTTCCATACCTCTAAAATGAGATCCAATTTAATCTAAAAAAATTACGCAGCCATAAATACTCCCTTCTCTCCGTGCTCATATAATTAGAAACTACTTAATTTGGTATTCCACCAGCAAGCAAACAGTCAAGCTTTAGGAAAATCCATTTGTTTGATTTAGAAAGAAATTTGTCTAAATCATCTTCTTTCTACTATCCACCAGCCCTTCCACCCCCATTTGTACTCCTAATCCACCCCTTTCTCATGATCCCAAAATAAATAGGGTAAACAAGGGAAAGAAACGTTGAAAAATGTGATGCTGAGCATACATATGTCTCAACCTAATCTGGAGATCTCACCTACTCCTCGGCCCAAACTGTATATAAACCCGGCACCCTCCACTTTTCTCCTCAGCTCTACCCCAAGAGCGTTATAACACATCAACCTAAAACCCACACCGTCGAATCGAACACCCAAGAAAAGCCGAAAACAAATCAGAGATTCTAGTTCGAGTATCCGTCAATGGTGGATTTGGCCAAGACCGCCATGGAATGGCTCCAAGATCCACTGAGCTGGCTGTTCGTCGCCTCGGTGGTCTTCGTGGTGCTGCAGCGCCGCCGGCGGGGCAAGGCGCCGCCGTTTCCTCCCGGGCCGAATCAGCTGCCGATCGTCGGCAACATGTCGATGATGGACCAGCTGACCCACCGGGGCCTCGCGGCGCTGGCGAAGCAGTACGGCGGCCTTCTCCACCTCCGCCTCGGCAAGCTCCATGCCTTCGCCGTGTCAACGCCGGAGTACGCCCGGGAGGTGCTGCAGGCGCAGGACGGCGCCTTCTCCAACCGGCCGGCCACCATCGCCATCGCCTACCTCACCTACGACCGTGCCGACATGGCGTTCGCGCACTACGGGCCCTTCTGGCGCCAGATGCGCAAGCTGTGCGTGATGAAGCTCTTCAGCCGGCGCCGTCCGGAGACGTGGGTCGCCGTGCGCGACGAATCCGCGGCGCTCGTCCGCGCCGTGGCTCGGCGGAGCGGCGAGTCCGTGAACCTCGGCGAGCTCATATTCAACCTTACCAAGAACGTCATCTTCCGCGCCGCGTTCGGTGCTGGCGCCGCCGCGGACGGCGACGGCGGCAAGCAGGACGAGTTCATCGCCATCCTCCAGGAGTTCTCCAAGCTGTTCGGCGCGTTCAACATCGGCGACTTCTTCCCGTGGCTCAGCTGGGCGGACCCGCAGGGCATCAACGTGCGCCTCCGCGCCGCGCGCGCCGCCCTCGACGAGTTCATCGACAAGATCATCGACGAGCACATGGCGAGGGGCAAGAGCCCGGACGACGTCGACGCGGACATGGTGGACGACATGCTGGCGTTCCTCCCTGAGGCGAAGCCGAAGAAGGCCGCCGGCGACGGCGGGGACGAGCTGCAGAACACGCTCCGCCTCACGCGTGACAACATCAAGGCCATCATCATGGTACGTGAACCGAAGCTTCCGTTTTTACTCCGCTAATCAATTACTACCATAATATGCGCACAAAAAACAGATCACCAGCGCAATATTTCGCCAGATAATAAACGGACAAAACAGGCAAGCGATTTACTTTTGACTCGAAATCCTGATTTATCGTAGTAATTAAATGGTTGATTAATGCCTGGCGAGTGTAGGCGATATCTGACGATTAAATAGGACACTCCTACTCCACTAAGATATATACGGCGATCGAGCTGTTCTTGAGGTTTCTTCAAAAAAAAAAATGTTCTTGAGGTTAGTTTTGATCGTCCAGAAGTACTACTACCATGCAAAAAATTTAAATTAAATTAATATCATACCAAAAAACGATCGTGCAGATATCTCGATATATATGGCGATTAATGCACACGTCAATGTCCAGCACGTGGTGTAATAAACATCCGCTAGTCGCCTATGCTTGGTACTACCATGTTGGCTAAAATTTCATCGAAATTCCAGCAAGCACTAATATATTTCTGGCAAATAAAATTAATCCAAACAGAACCCAAACTTTTATCGGATTATTTGTTGTGTGTTGGCCCGAGGTGATGAGGACACATGATCAAGCTTGCTCCCTTGAGCTTTCGTCCAACATTTTGCACCCTGAGCCCTAGCTGGGCAAACACCTCACCTCAGAGCAGTAGAGACACGTGACGTGCACATTTTTCTTCCCTTCGGAAAGCCCGACCCAACCAACGAGGTGGCGCCGTATACACTACGGGCAAGCTGCTTTGACGCATGAACCACACATGACGTAGCATATGCATACAATAGGTACGTTGGACCCTACTAGTTATGTTTGTTTCCTTACGTACCGGAATGCCTTATTATGCACCGAAGGCCAGATACCAATGGCAGATCCAGCACCGAGAGCTGGCAGATATACGTGAAGCGTTGCCGGAGCCTGGGGACCTATTTTGGTTCCTTCGTTCGAGGGGGAAAAACCCCGCCACGCCTCGACCATGAACGATCATCCCGATGACGCTCGGTGCAGGTGGAACTACTGTTGAAAGGTAGCGAGGTGCAGAAGCCGCGCCCATGCAGCTATGGCTGCCAGTAATCTGCTTGTACTTTTCAGTTCTCACTTGCTTCATTCACGCCCACCCACACACCGTACCCCTACATCATTTTCAAACCTGGCGCTGAGAACCAAATCACGCACGAAAACTTCCAAGATTGGGGCTCTGCATCCGACTTTTTATGGTGCGTCATTTTTTCACCTTATGTCACACGCAGATAAGCTTTGGCCGGCCGGCCGGCCGACTTGGTGTTGTAGTGCGTGTCCCCTTCCCGAGTGAAAAGCTCTCAACCTCTGAACACAACGGCTTCCCTAAGCTTTGCACCAACCACTTCGTTTTCTTTACTTTCACGGTAGGAATCATGTTAAGCCTCGGCCCTTCCGCGGTTGAGTGCACGTCGAAAAGGAAAAACGATCACGACCTCGTAACTTCAGGACCGGCACAGCACTACGCGTGCGAAATTGGACACCTATGCCACGCTCTACTGCTGCTGTACGCATGCATGACACCTGTTTGCGATCTATATACTGTACGCATGTATGACACCTGTTTGTGATCTCTTTTTTTTTTGACGTGATCTCTCATGTTTTTTATGAACTAACCTGTTGACGTGGATGTGTGGCAGGATGTGATGTTTGGTGGGACTGAGACGGTGGCGTCGGCGATCGAGTGGGCAATGGCAGAGATGATGCACAGCCCGGATGACCTTCGCCGATTGCAGAAGGAGCTCGCCGACACGGTGGGTCTCGACCGGAATGTGGATGAGTCAGACCTCGACAAGCTCCCATTTCTCAAGTGTGTCATCAAGGAGACGCTCCGGCTGCACCCGCCCATCCCGTTGCTCCTCCATGAGACTGCCGAGGACTGCGTCGTCGGGGGCTACACCGTGCCCCGAGCCTCCCGCGTCATGATCAACGTCTTCGCCATCGGTCGCGACGCCAAGGCATGGAAGGATCCGGACACGTTTCGGCCGTCCCGGTTCGTGGCGGGGGAAGGAGAGGCTGCCGGGGTTGACTTTAAGGGCGGCTGCTTCGAGTTCCTCCCGTTCGGGTCTGGTCGTCGCTCATGCCCCGGGATGGCGCTCGGCCTGTACGCGCTGGAGCTCGCCGTCGGCCAGCTCGCCCACGGGTTCAACTGGGCGCTACCTGACGGCATGAAGCCGTCGGAGCTTGACATGAGCGACATCTTTGGCCTCACTGCACCGCGCGCTACCAGGCTCTACGCCGTGCCCACACCCCGGCTCACCTGCCCCTTGGTCGCTGACGTTGATATTAACGGCACGCGTCAGGCGTGATATCATACGCTTGCGTGTGCGATCTATGGTATCTACCGGCTGCACAGGGTGAAGTTGTTTGGTCAGAGGTGGTGGTGGCACCATTGCAAGAGTTTGGTGGTTTCCTCTTGCATTTTGTTGTTGTTTTTCTTCTTTTTTTTTCTGTCTTTTGAATTCTGATACTGCAGAACATAATAAGTGGATCTCCATGCTACCTGCGTGCATGCTTAGATTAAGATTAAGCATATGATGGTGTTCTATGACTAAGAACACAAACTGTATAAAACCGTATTGTTTGAGACTTGTTGGGCCCAAATTCTGTAAATTTTCTTCGTAAGACAATTTCTTTTAAGATCGCAAATATTGGCGTCTCCGTTTTCTTATCTCATAAGCGTGATATATTAGTTGATGTGAAAAATTCGCATGGATTTGAACTCCACGCTTCTGCAATTTGCTTGGGTACTTCAAAGCGCGTCGGTCTGCATTTTACAAGGTACTTTTTCGGATTTTTAGAACAATAATTGTGCATTTGCACAAAAATAATACTCCATCCGTTCCTAGTGTCGAAAACGCTATTATATTATGGGACGGAGGGAATATATAATAGTAGCGCACAACTACTCAACTATATATAGCTAGTTATTCTTTACTAACGCCGAATATAAATTGACAGTAATGCGAATAGCTACTAGTGTTATAGTGCAAGGACAAGATTAATTTAATCCTCAATTTAGTAGTCGTCCTTACACAGTTCGTACAGGATGATGTTTAAGTGCGATAATCTAGGCATTAATGTGACTTGCGACTTGCGAGTACATGATTTGGTCACCAAACACAACAATAGAGTTCGTAAGGAACAGCTAGCTATCTGGTTTGTCCGGTAAAACAACCTTTTCCATATTTGTGGGTGAACTGATGGTATACCAACAAATAGTACTCCCTCCGTCCTGAAATACTTGTCGAAGAAATGCATAAAAATGGATGTATCTAAATCTAAAATATGTCTAGATACATCCATTCCTCCGACGAGTATTTCCGGACGGAGGGAGTACAACATTACTTTGGTACTCAAATAAGAAATTCGGCAGAATTGGTTAAGAAATGACTGTGTAAGGAATTTGCCCAACTAGTTGCCCGCACAACCTATATTGTCTCTCTTTTTTTCTGATTTTCCAAACATATGTGAAATAATTCATACTTGTCCTTGTAAACACTCATCAACTAATATGACAATTTGTGAGCTAGACGGAAAATACAAGATTCAAATGAATAGTGCATAGCTAAACATAATGTACTTGATATAATTTTTTTACATGTTACAAGAAATCCTATCTAGTTATGAGTTTCTGCACATGCGCATTATGTAGCATAGGCACCAACATTACTGAGCTACAGTGATCGACACAGGGGACACCATCGACTTGACGTCCCTCTTGCTACCATGAGAGCCTAGACCCCTTCCTAGCACTGCGCCGCAATGATCCCGCCTAAGGGCATGTATCGCATGTATCACTGTCTTTTCTTCTTCGTTTGTCGTACTTCGTCAGACTTGGTGAATTCGTAAGGGCCTCGGTCTAAGGCCGGGCAAGCGCCTCTTTTCTAAAAAAAAAAAGACACAAACATTACTTTCCGCTAGTTATATCTATCAAAAAAGGAATTGTCTTACATGTTAAGGGTACCATCCATGTGCACCCACGCTTTTTGTTTCTTCTCAAGCTGAACTGTTATCGTGCATGCCAAAACGGCGAGTCAAAATGGCAAAAAGTTGTGGAGAATGAAGACACGAGAGTAGTTGAACCAATGTGTAATGTGGGGAAACAACATGGTTTTCATAGCTACAAACTGGACCGTAGTTTCAGCAGATTTTAGGGACCTCAGAGTGAATGCCTGCAGCTCTAAGGACGCGTCGGAGAATTTAGAGTTCAAAAGATTCACACGATTTGTGAATTTGTATTACGAGTGTAGGCAGGTCTATACAAGAATTAGATCCGGTAGGAGATGTCAAGTCTATAGAGCGGTAGCATGCGTGAAGCCTGGTGAAGTTTAGAGCCTCTTTGATTCGTAGGATTTTGAAAACGTAGAAATAGGAAAAGTATAGGATTGGAGTGGCATGCCCATAGGATTAGCAATGAGTGTTTGATGGCACAGGAAAAACAAAGGAATTGTAAAAAGAGGTTGGAGTGGATGTTAGATTTCCTATGAAATGTAGTACAAAAGATTCCATAGGAAAAATTCCTATGAGATTCAATCCTATGAATCAAAAGACCAACATAGGAAAAAAAATCCTAAGGATTTCAATCCTCCAGTAATCCTATAAAATTCCTTTGAATCAAAGGAGCCCTAACGTGTCCGCATAAATCTCCAAAGTGTCGATACATGCTTGTCCACTATGCAAGAGAGAGCAAGAAACGGGGTCGCACCTCTTCTTCAAGTGTTGATACACGCTTGTCCACTATGCAAGAGAGAGCAAGAAATGGGGTCGCACCTCTTCTTCAAGTGTCGATACATGCTAGGCTTTGGAGATCTATCATCGAGAAGCTTGGGCTACCTCACGTCAACATTCCCGAGGCATCTTGATGAATTCGTCAAGGAGTGGTGGGACAAGCGATCCGATAACCGAAACCCGAATTGGCATGTCATGACCTCTCTCATCATGCCCACCTCTTGGACCGTTTGGAATGAGCGAAATGCTAGGGTATTTCGGCGAAAATTTGCGCCACCGCCTATTCTCCTCCAAACAATCCTTGAAAAGGCAAAGTTATGGGTTACTGCCGGCGCAAAGAAACTAGGGACTATGATTTTGTGTGAGTAATTGTCATGTCGCTTGTATGGGTGTCTGTAAAACTCTAAACTCTATTCTCTTTTTATTTAATAGATGAGTCAAATATTATGCCTTTGTTTCGAAAAAAAAATCTCCAAAGTCGTGGTATTCTTTATCGTCTTTCTGTTTGTGAAGTCCTAGGTATTCATTTCTTATTATTTGATCCCCTTGCTTTCAGTCTAAAAATATCCAAGTTCGTAAGACGCACAAGGATATCTCGGAAATGCGCAGGGGTACTCACCTGCTAAGTCATGTCGCCTGCTCGTTTTGCCTCGTGATTCGGAGTAGTTTAATCCCGCACGAGGGCGCACAGTAAAATAGGAAATGCTAAAAAAGTTTTAAGTTTCAACGATGAAACTTACGATTTTTGCATCTAAAACTGACATGTTTCAACTAGTTTTAGAGATGTAATTTCAAGCATTTTTTTTGTTGCGTGTAGACACAAAATAATTGACTTTTATCAATCGCTCATACTAAGTTTCAACAATGAAACTTATCATATATTTATAAAAGTTGTCAAAAATATATTCAAATGGATCTTATTTAAAAGAACGGGTCACGAGTAACACAAATATAAAAACAAAACTTAATTTGAATTTTTGTTTAAAAGATATAAAATTTTGAAAATCGGAAGTCAAAATAAAAAGCGGACACCAAGAACATATGGGTGCCCCCGCACTTGTGTGCTATAAATCATCTCCCAAGGATATCTAGGTCTTCAACTAAACTAGCGAAGTGTATGTTATGTATCACTTGAAATATATCACTAAATTCGTCGAATGAAGAGCATACTACACGCATTTTGTCGGTCCAATTAAAAAAATCGTGCCCGCCTATCAAACCTGGATAGAGGTAGTACAAAATAATCATAATAGGTCCACTTTCCCAGAAATCCTATGGTACCACTTTTTGCTTACCTGTGATTTAGCTAATATAGGTCCGAAAGATGAACTAGAGTTGCCAATGAAGCATCGGCATGCCAAAAACTTGCAATCATCCAGAAAAGGATCAATATTTTAGCCATGACAGAAAAAAAGTAAGGTAAGCTTTGAAGCAAATCAAACATATACCTAAGTTGCTATAACAATAGATTTGAACTTTTTCCTGCAAAGAATAATCCCAAGATTTTTTTACCTGATAGGACCTACCACCACTACTAGAGAAAAGCTTACCAGTAGCACTGGTTTTTTTTGCTACTAGTAGCGTGGGCACCAGCGCTACTGCTACGGCGCTACAACTATTTTGTAGCAGTAGCGCGTTTCCAGACCAGCGCTACTGGTAAGTTCAAGTACTAGTAGCGCGTTTTTAGGCCAGCGCTACTGCTAACATTTATGTCTTTTTTTAATATTTTGGCGATGTACATGTTTAAATAGATATATCTTTTATACAATAACAACTCATCATGAACTAGTCTGTTTAAATAGCATATTCATTACCATTAGTCATCACCACCAAACAATGTTCGTTAATGAGACATCATATATATAACAAGTTGGTCACTAGTCATAATCACAACTCCTCATCCTCCTCATCAACTCTACTCCCTCCTTTCCGGTTTATAGGGCTTATCTCAAAATTTTAGTTTTTCCATTTTATAAGGCTCAATTTAGTTGTTTTCCATCACATGTTCAGATTCCAAGGTGCATTAAATCATTGCATGCAAGTATTAAGAGAAAATTGACCAATGCATGTAATTTATGCATGCATGCATTGCAATTAATGCATTGGTAAACACACTTTTTTGAGGAAACAAGAGCATTAATTGGGTAATTTTGCAAACTACAAAAAATATTCCACCACTCACCATCTACCTTGGTTGGTGAGATTTTTAAATTGAGCCTTATAAACCGGAAAAGAGGGAGTAACACATTATAGCACATAATAACACATTCTACCTAGGACCTACTCCTCTCATAGGACCTACTCTACCCTCTCTTAGGTAAAATATCATAAAATAAGATAGGCATTGACTCTTCATTAAGGAAACTGAACTCTCCATAATGAAGAACAGAGATCATCCCGTCTCCAAGTCTTGGCCTACGCACAATGTTGCTTCCAAGTAGCTCTCTACGATGGTTGAAACATTTTTTCCAATCATTTATTATCATGGCTTCCTTGCTTTTAGAAATCCGGTATGGACAAGAGTGATGTGGATACTGTGGCTGACCTGGCCGTGGTGGCCGTAAGCTCATAACATCAACGCGACCTCTTGGCAACATCAGATGAGGCACACAATCCATCGGGATTTTCTGTTCAAAAACATAATAATAACTTTGTAGTTAGAAATGTAGTTTAGTTTTAAAAAAAATTATGCAAAAGATGCACGGATGTCGTAATAGTACAAAATCTTACCATGATATCTTCATTGATGTTACTGTTGGGGAACGTAGTAATTTCAAAAAAAAATCCTACGCACACGCAAGATCATGGTGATGGCATAGCAACGAGAGGGGAGAGTGTTCGTCCACGCACTCGTGAGACCGTAAGCGAAGCGTTATCACAACGCTGTTGATGTAGTCGACGCCTTCACGATCCGACCGATCCAAGCACCGAACGTCACGGAGCCTCCGAGTTCAAGACACGCTCAGCTCGATGACGATCTCCGCCTCCGATCCAGCCGAGTTCGAGATGAGTTACGCCAAGACGACGGCGTGGTGACGATGATGATGTTCTATCGGCGCAGGCTTCGCCTAAACTCCGCGACGATATGACCGAGGTGGAATATGGTGGAAGGGGCACCGCACACGGCTAAGGAACAATCCGTAGATCAACTTGTGTGACTATGGGGTGCCCCGCCTCGTATATAAAGGAGCCAGGGGAGGAGGCCGCCCGGCCTAAGGGGCGCCAAGGGGGGAGTCCTACTCCCACCGGAGTAGGACTCCCTTTCCAAGTTGGAGTAGGAGAGAAGGGGAAGAGGGAAGGAGGGAAGGAAAGGGGGCGCTGCCCCTTCCCTTGTCCTATTCGGACTAGGAGGGGAGGCGCGCGCCCCTCCTTGCTCCTTCCTCTTCTCCTCTTGGCCCATGTAGGCCCATTAACCCCGGGGTTCCGTAACCTCCCTAGACTCTAGAAATGCCGATTTCACCCGAACCATTCCGATGTCCAAACACAGGCTTCCAATATATCAATCTTTATGTCTCGACCATTCCGAGACTCCTCGTCATGTCCGTGATCACATCCGGACTCAACAAACTTCGTACATCAAAACTTATAAACTCATAATAAAACTGCCATCGAAACGTTAAGCGTGCGGACCCTACGGGTTCGAGAACTATGTAAACATGACCTAAAACCATTCTCGGTCAATAACCAATAGCGGGACCTGGATGCCCATATTGGTTCCTACATATTCTACGAAGATCTTTATCAGTCAAACCGCATAACTACATACTTTGTTCCTTTTGTCATCGGTATGTTACTTGCCCGAGATTTGATCGTCGGTATCCAATACCTAGTTCAATCTCGTTACCGGCAAGTCTCTTTACTCGTTCCGTAATATGTCATCTCATAACTAACTCATTAGTTACATGCTTGCAAGGCTTAGGTGATGAGTATTACCGAGAGGGCCCAGAGATACCTCTCCGACAATCGGAGGACAAATCCTAATCTCGAATTATGCCAACTCAACATGTACCTTCGGAAACACCAGAGAGCACCTTTATAATCACCCGATTACGCTGTGACGCTTTGGTAGCACACAAAGTGTTCTTCCGTAAACGGAGTTGCACAATCTCATAGTTTGTAGGAACTTTGTATAAGTCATGAAGAAAGCAATAGTAGTATACTAAAACGATCAAGTGCTAGGCTAACAGAATGGGTCATGTCAATCACATCATTCTTCTAATGATGTGATCCCACTAATCAAATGACAACACATGTCTATGGTTAGGAAACATAACCATCTTTGATTAATGAGCTAGTCAAGTAGAGGCATACTAGTGACTATAGTTTTGTCTATGTATTCACACATGTATCATGTTTCCGGTTAATACAATTCTAGCATGAATAATAAACATTTATCATGATATGAGGAAATAAATAATAACTTTATTATTGCCTCTAGGGCATATTTCCTTCAGTCTCCCACTTGCACTAGAGTCAATAATCTAGTTCACATCGCCATGTGATTTAGCACCAATAATCATATCTGTATATGATTAACACCCATAGTTCACATCGTCATGTGACCAACACCCAAAGGGTTTACTAGAGTCAATAATCTAGTTCACATCGCTATGTGATTAACACCCAAAGAGTACAAAGGTATGATCATGTTTTGCTCATGAGAGAAGTTTAGTCAACAGGTCTGTCATATTCAGAGCCGTATGTATTTTGCAAATATTCTATGTCCACAATGCTCTGCACGGAGCTACTCTAGCTAATTGCTCCCACTTTCAATATGTATCCAGATTGAGACTTAGAGTCATCTGGATCAGTGTGAAAACTTGCACCGAGGTAACTTTTACGGCGGGCTCTTTTATCACCTCCATAATCGAGAAATATTTCCTTAGTCCTTACTAAGGATATTCTTGACCAATGTCCAGTGATCTCTTCATAGATCGCTATTGTACTCCTTGTCAAATACTGAGCAAGGTATACAATAGGTCCGGTACATAGCATAGCATACTTTATAGAACCTATGATCGAGGCATAGGGAATGACTTTTCATTCTCTTTCTATTTTCTCATTGTGGTCGGGATTTGAGTCTTACTCAATTTCGCACCTTTGCAACACAGGCAAGAACTCTTTCTTTGACTGTTCCATTTTGAACTATTTCAAAATCTTGTCAAGGTATGTACTCATTGAAAATCTTATCAAGCGTCTTGATCTATCTCAATAGATCGTGATGCTCAATATGTAAGTAGCTTTACTGAGGTCTTTATTTTAAAGAACTCCTTTCAAACACTCCTTTATGCTTTGCAGAATAATTCTACATTATTTCCGATCAACAATATGTCATTCACATATACATATCATAAATGTTGTAGTGCTTCCACTCACTTTCTTGTAAATACAGACTTCACCGCAAGTCTGTATAAAACTATATGCTTTGATCAACTTATCAAAGCGTATATTCCAACTCCGAGATGCTTGCACTAGTCCATAGATGCACATTTTGTTAACACCTTTAGGATCGACAAAACCTCTTGGTTGCATCACATACAACTCTTCTTTAATAACTCCATTAAGGAATGCAGATTTGTTTATCCATTTGCCAGAATTCATAAAATCCGGCAATTGCTAACATGATTCGGACTGACTTAGCATCGATACGAGTGAGAAAATCTCATTGTATTCAACCCCTTGAACTTGTTGAAAACCTTTTGCAACAAGTCGAGCTTAGTGGATAGTAACACTACTATCGCTGTCCGCCTTCCTCTTGAAGATCCATTTATTTAACATGGCTTGCCGATCATCGAGCAAGTCAATCAAAGTCCATACTTTGTTCTCATACATGGATCATATCTCGATTTTATGGCCTCAAGCCATTTCGCTGAATCTGGGCTCATCATCGCTTCCTCATAGTTCGTAGGTTCATCATGGTCTAGTAACATGACTTCCGAACATGATTACTACACCACTGTGCGGATCTTACTCGAAGACCTACGAGGTTCTCGCAAAGAACTTGATCTCAAGTTTCATGATCAATATCATTAGCTTCCTCACTAATTGGTGTATTTGTCACAGAACTGATTCCCGTGATGAACTACTTTCCAATAAGGGAACAGTACGCTTACCTCATCAAGTTCTACTTTCCTCCCACTCACTTCTTTCGAGAGAAACTCCTTCTCTAGAAAGGATCCATTTTAGCAACGAATATCTTGCCTTCGGATCTGTGATAGAAGGTGTACCCAACTATTTCCTTTGGGTATTCTATGAAGACGCACTTCTCGATTTGGGTTCGAGCTTATCAGATGAAACTTTTTCACATAAGCATCGCAGCCCCAAACTTTAAGAAACGACAACTTGGGTTTCTTGCTAAACCACGCTCATATGTTGTCGCCTCAACGGATTTAGATGGTGCCCTTTTAATGTGAATGCAGCTGTCTCTAATGCATAACCCCAAAACAATATTGGTAAATCGAAAGAGACATCATAGATCGCACCATATCCAATAAAGTGCGGTTACGATGTTCGACATACCATAACGTTGTGGTGTTCCGTGTGGCGTGAGCTGTGAAACTATTCCACATTGTTTTAATTGAAGACCAAACTCAGAACTCAAATATTCGCTCCGCGATCGATCGCAGAAACTTTATTTTCTTGTTACGATGATTTTCCACTTCACTCTAAAATTCTTTGAACATTTCAACTATTTCAGACTTATGTTTCATCAAGTAGATATACCCATATCTGCTCAAATCATCTTGTGAAGGTCGAAAATAACGATACTTGCCACGAGCCTTCATACTCATTGGTCTCGCATACATCAAGATGTATTATTTCCAATAAGTCGGTAGCTCGCTCCATTGTTCAAGAACGGAGTTTTAGTCATCTTGCCCAAAAGGCACGGTTCGCAAGCATCAAATGATTCATAACCAAGTGATTCCAAAATCCATCTTTATGGAGTTTCTTCATGCGCTTTACACGATATGACCCAAACGGCAAGTGCCACAAATAAGTTGCACTATCATTATTAACTTTGCATCTTTTGGCCTCAATATTATGAATATGTGTATCACTACGATCGAGATACAACAAACTATTTTCATTGGGTGTATGACCATTGAAGGTTTTATTCATGTAAATGTAACAACAATTATTCTCTCGATTTTAAATGAATAACCGATTGCAATAAACATGATCAAATCATATTCATGCTCAACGCAAACGCCAAATAACATTTATTTAGGTTTAACACTAATCCCGAAAGTATAGGAGTGTGCGATGATGATCATATCAATCTTGGAACTACTTCCAACACTCATCGTCACTTTCCTTCAACTAGTCTCTGCTTATTCAGAACTCCTGCTTTGAAGTTACTAATCTTAGCAACCTAACAAGTATCAAATACTCAGGGGCTACTATAAACACTAGTAAGGCACACATCAATAATCTGTATATCAAATATACCCCTGTTCACTTTGCCATCCTTCTTATCCACCAAATATTCAGGGCATTTCCGCTTCCAATGACCATTTTCTTTGCAGTGTAAGCACTCAGTTTCAGGCTTTGGTCCTCTTCACGGGAGTGACAACTTGCTTGTCATTCTACTTGAAGTTCCCTTTCTTTCCCTTTGCCCTTTTCTTGAAACTAGTGATCTTGTTAACCATCAACACTTGATGCTCTTTCTTGATTTCTACCTTCGTTGATTTCAGCATCACGAAGAGCTTGGGAATCGTTTTCGTCATCCCTTGCATACTATAGTTCATCACGAAGTTCTAGTAACTTAGTGATGGTGACTAGAGAATTCATCAATCACTATCTTATCCGGAAGATTAACTCCCACTTGATTCAAGCAATTGAAGTACCTGCATAACTGAGCACATGCTTACTAGTTGAGCGATTCTCCTCCATCTTTTAGCTATAGAACTTGTTGGAGACTTCATATCTCTCAACTCGGTATTTGCTTGAAATATTAACTTCAATTCTCGAACATCTCATATGGTCCATGACGCCCAAACGCCTTTGAAGTCCCGATTCTAAGCCGCTAAGCATGGTGCACTAAACTATCAAGTAGTCATCATATTGAGCTAGCCAAACGCTCATAACGCCTACATCCGCTCCTCGCAATAGGTCCGCTACCTAGCGGTGCATCAAGGACATAATTCTTCCAGGCAGCAATGAGGATTAACCTCAGATCACGGATCAAATCCGCAACATTGCTACTAACATTTTTCAACACAGTTTTCTAGGAACATATCAAAATAAACATATGAAAGCAACAACGCGAGCTATTGATCTACAACATAATTTGCAAAATACTACCAGGACTAAGTTCATGATAAATTTAAGTTTAATTAATCATATTACTTAAGAACTCCCACTTAGACAGACATCTCTCTAGTCATCTAAGTGAACACGTGATCCAAATCAACTAAACCATAACCGATCATCACGTGAGATGGAGTAGTTTTCAATGGTGAACATCACTATGTTGATCATATCTACTATATGATTCACGCCGACCTTTCGTCTCCGTGTTCGAGGCCATATCTGCATATGCTAGGCTCGTCAAGTTTAACTCGAGTATTCGCGTGTGCAAAACTGGCTTGCACCCGCTGTAGATGGACGAGAGCTTATCACACCCGATCATCACGTGGTGTCCGGGCACGACGAACTTTGGCAACGGTGCATACTCAGGAGAACACTTCTTGATAATTAGTGAGAGATCATCTTAAAATGCTACCGTCAATCAAAGCAAGAATAAGATGTATAACAGATAAACATCATATGCAATCAAAATATGTGACATGATATGGCCATGATCATCTTGCGCCTTTGATCTCCATCTCCAAAGTATCACATGATCTTTATCGTCACCGCACGACACCATGATCTTCATCATCTTGATCTATATCAATGTGTCGTCACATGGTCGTCTCGCCAACTATTGCTCTTGGAACTATTGCTATCGCATAGCGATAAAGTAAAGCAATTATTTGGCACTTGCATCTTATGCAACAAAGAGACAACCATAGGGCTTCTGCCAGTTGCCGATAACTTCAACAAAACATGATCATCTCATACAAAAACTTATATCTCATCACGTCTTGACCATATCACATCACAACATGCCCTGCAAAAACAAGTTAGACGTCCTCTGTTGCATGTTTTACGTGGTTGCTACGGGCTTAAGCAAGAATCAATCTCACCTACGCATCAAAACCACAACGATAGTTTGTCAAATAGACTCCGTTTTAACCTTCGCAAGGACCGGGCGTAGCCATACTTAGTTCAACTAAAGTTGGAGAAACTGACACCCGCCAGCCACCTGTGTGCAAAGCACGTCGGTAGAACCAGCCTCGCGTAAGCGTCACGCGTAATGTCGGTCCGGGCCGCTTCATCCAACAATACCGCCAACCAAAGTATGACATGCTGGTAGGCGGATGACTTATATCGTCCACAACTCACTTGTGTTCTACTCGTGCATATAACATCAACGCCAGAAACCTAGGCTCGATACCACCGTTGGGGAACGAGTAATTTCAAAAAATCCTACGCACACGCAAGATCATGGTGATGGCATAGCAACGAGAGGGAGAGTGTTCGCCCACGCACTCGTGAGACCGTAAGCGAAGCGCTATCACAACGCGGTTGATGTAGTCGACGCGTCTTCACGATCCGACCGATCCAAGCACCGAACGTGACGGAGCCTCCGAGTTCAGACACGCTCAGCTCGATGACGATCTCCGCCTCCGATCCAGCCGAGTTCGGAGATGAGTTACGCCAAGACGACGGCGTGGTGACGATGATGATGTTCTATCGCGCAGGGCTTCGCCTAAACTCCACGACGATATGACCGAGGTGGAATATGGTGGAAGGGGCACCGCACACGGCTAAGGAACGATCCGTAGATCAACTTATGTGTCTATGGGTGCCCCCCCCAGTATATAAGGAGCCAGGGAGGAGGCCGCCCGGCCTATAAGGCGCGCCAAGGGGGAGTTCTACTCCCACCGAGTAACACCCCTTTCCAAGTTGGAGTAGGAGAGAAGGGGAAAGAGGGAGGAGGAAGGAAAGGGGCGCCGTCCCCTTCCCTTGTCCTATTCGGACTAGGAGGGGGAGGCGCGCCCCCCTTGCTCCTTCCTCTTCTCCCTCTTGGCCCATGTAGGCCCATTAACCCCGGGGTTCCAGAACCTCCCAGATCTCGGTAAAATGCCGATTTCACCCGAACCATTCCGATGTCCAAACACAGGCTTCCAATATATCAATCTTTATGTCTCGACCATTCCGAGACTCCTCGTCATGTCCGTGATCACATCCGGACTCAACAAACTTCGTACATCAAAACTTATAAACTCATAATAAAACTGTCATCGAACGTTGTTGTAAGGACCCTACGGGTTCGAGAACTATGTAGACATGACCTAAAACCATTCTCGGTCAATAAACAATAGCGGGACCTGGATGCCCATATTGGTTCCTACATATTTTACGAAGATCTTTATCGGTCAAACCGCATAACTACATACTTTGTTCCTTTTGTCATCGGTATGTTACTTGCCTGAGATTTGATCGCCGGTATCCAATACCTAGTTTAATCTCGCTACGGCAAGTCTCTTTACTCGTTCGTAATATGTCATCTCATAACTAACTCATTAGTTACATGCTTGCAAGGCTTAGGTGATGAGTATTACCGAGAGGGCCCAGATACCTCTCCGACAATCGGAGTGACAAATCCTAATCTCGAATTATGCCAACTCAACATGTACCTTCGAAACACCTGAGAGCACCTTTATAATCACCCGATTCGCCAGACGTTTGGTAGCACACAAAGTGTTCTTCCGTAAACGGAGTTTCACAATCTCATAGTTTGTAGGAACTTTGTATAAGTCATGAAGAAAGCAATAGCAGATACTAAAACGATCAAGTGCTAGGCTAATGTATGGGTCATGTCAATCACATCATTCTTCTAATGATGTGATCCCACTAATCAAATGACAACACATGTCTATGGTTAGGAAACATAACCATCTTTGATTAATGAGCTAGTCAAGTAGAGGCATACTAGTGACTATAGTTTTGTCTATGTATTCACACATGTATCATGTTTCCGGATAATACAATTCTAGCATGAATAATAAACATTTATCATGATATGAGGAAATAAATAATAACTTTATTATTGCCTCTAGGGCATATTTCCTTCAGTTACCGTAGCACACCGCGTGCACTAGTGGCACATATTGACCATAATTTTGAGGAATTCGATAATAGCCATCGTAATTCTCAAGATTAGCAAAAAATGTGATAAGACCATATTTCTCCTTATAAGTTAATTGTGCTTCATCATTGTAGTAGTAGGTTCTGTCTACCATCTTTCGTACATTTTTTGAAGAATGAAAATAAGCTGTCAATGGAAATAAGCTGTCAAATATTTTGAAATAAACAATATAAATTACTTAGTAAATATGTTTAAGAAACTCACACAGCGTAGAACTGAAGCGTGTCAACAAGGACCCAAATGGTCATATCATTTTGTCGATGTCGATCACCAAGATCGAAGGTGAGAAGTATACCCTCATGAAAATCATACGCCTTGAAAGGGCTTCCCAATTTGGGCAACCAAAATTGGATGAGTTCACGAAATTGTATGGTTTTACAAAGAAAATCATAACCATGATGGGTCCTTAGTTGAATTATCTTTGTCTCCGTGCTTTCATGATCTTCAAACCCCATCTTCTCCAAGACATAGCGCCTTGCATGGCATGAGATAAGCTAGTCGAATTGTAAAAGACGGAAATTACACGTTGAAGAAGCAGAGAAGTCGTGCAAAATAACAAAAACACTTGTCATCGCTATGCATCAGATCAACATCGAAGGTCTCTTGGAGCTTGATGTCAAGCGCCGACCTTCTACCAGGTGAGGCCTATCGCACATACCGCGCTTATCTTCGCAGTAAACGCACATAGCGAATTCCCTTTCGTCGTTAGACATTTCCTAATAGGTAATTAATAATCCATCATCGAATACATATATAGTAGTTTGTAGCAAAGATCATCATATAACAACTAAAACACCTAAAATTTGTAGTTTGTAGTAGTTTGTAGCAAAGATCATCATATAATCCATCATGAATACATATATAGTAGTTTGTTGCACAAACCGCGCTCATCTTTTGCATTCAATAAGCAAATAACTAATAGGTAATTAATAAGCCATCATCGAATACATATATAGTAGTTTGTAGCGAATTTCATCATATAATATCACTAATACATCTCGAATAATAGCTCCTCCAGGTTCACTGTGCCGCGGCGGACACCCAAAGAGAAGGAACCATCACCGGATCATAGCTCCGGTGAGATCCCCAAAGAAATCGCCGGTATTGGAGAACCGCCGCTCGCCAACGCAACCAAGTAGCGCTGGGCGGCGTGTTCTCCTCCGTGACACGGTGTTGTACCACCTGCTGGGGACTCAAGCCTCTCCACCGATGCAGCCCACGGACCGCCACCAAAGAAGCTCCGGTCGACGACGGGCTGGCTCCTCACTAAGCTGCGCCACCAAAAGGTAGCACAACCCAAGACCACCAAAGCGGAGCCCAGTCTCGACATGGCCCTCGACTCAACCAGAGTCCTTCACGAGTCGGCATTTACGAGGATGCGGATAGGCATCGTCGACGCCGAGAACAAAATGCTTAATTATGAAAACAAAATTAATAAACACTTAGCAAAATTTGGCATGACCTTTGCTAAAAATAGACATATCGAAGCGCTGAAATTTGCCGTAACGTAAAAGAATTGACATTTCGCAAAACATAGGCCACTCGAAAAATATGACATGTCCAAAATGTGACATGTTCAAAACATGACATGTCCACTGCAAATTTGCATATAACAGGAAAAATTGCTTTATCTAAAAAAAATAACAACAATTGCTTTAACTAAAAAAGTACCTAGAATTCTGTTAACTACACCTAAAACAACTAAAACACCTAAAATTCTGTTAACTACACCTAAAAAACTAAAACACCTAAAACTCTTTTAAATACACTTAAAACACCTAAATTCTATTAATACACCTAATTAAAAACCTAGCTGAATTTTTGTCCTAACTTTAAAACCTGGCTAAATTTAAAAACCTAGGGTTCATACGAATTAACTAGGGTTCATACCTAATCTGTCCTAGCAAGGGTTCGATCATAACCTACATTACTCTAATAACCTACATTTTTTTCAACTACATAGGATTCAAAATAACTACTCTAATAACTATAACTAGGGAGGGAGGAGGAGGAAGGAGGGAGGAGTACCTATCGGTGGAGGGCGGCGGGCGCGGGGCCGGGCGGGCGGCGGAGGAGGAGGCCGACGCTGGGAGCTGGGCGGCCATGGAGGAGGGCCAAGGGAGGAGGGTCAAGCAGGTGAGGGCGCCAACGCAGGGAGGAGAGCCACTGGGGACGGCAGTGTCGGGGTCGACAACGGCTGGGGGATGAGGGAGGAGTCGGAGGTGAGTGAGATATGAGGCCGGGCCGGGGGGCGCGGGGGTAGAAGGGCTTAACAAAGAATACGGGTATGGGCCAATACATCGCTAAGCCCACTAGTTGTAGCGTTGGTTGGGCGAAAAGCGCTGCTAACATTAATTGATCAGGGGATGTGGTGTTTTACACTTAGCAGTAGCGTGGGGCTAGATAACAGGCGCTGCTGCTAACAGTTACCAGTAGCGCTCTTTCTAGGCAGCTACTACTAACTACTAGTAGCGTGGGATCGTAAACAAACGCTACTGGTAAACTTCTATCTATAAGCGTTTTTCTAATAGTGCACGCTAAATCCTTTGATTACAATGCGCTTCGGTAAGCATTTAACAAGACAAGGATTTAATAATTGCTTTGAACCTAAACCTTTCATTCTTTATCGAATATGTATTAATGCGAATAGGTTATTTTAGCGAACTGCAAAGTAATTGATTTTCAACCCAATAAAAGATTCATAAGTTAACGTATAGGAGTTTTGGTATAAAAATTCCATTTTAATGATTGTGGTTCAATATGTTCCACAATATTTTTCCAACAGAATTTAAAATGATGGAAATTAATCTAAAGTTTCAAACACCATCCTGACATATTTTGGGGAAATAATTACAACATAATATCAACAAGAAATTACAAATAACTTGTAAGAATCCAACTAGTTGGCCGACACAATTATTGTCCTTTTTATTTTCCAACAAGGAAAATCATTGCCTTGAAATCACAACTTATGCTTTACAGAGGAAATAAAGACAATTAATAGATGCTAAACTAATTTAATGTTGATCACTTTTTTTTCTGTCCTCATTTTTTGCATTTAAGGCCCACTTACTAGAAAAACAACATACCCTGAATACAAACCCTTTAACCTAATGAGCCTTTGCCTAGCTGACGCGACAAACTAATCAAATGTGTGACCTTGTAACCTTTGGGTGGACAAGGGTTTAATTTTTAAGTTACAATTAGCCCATTATCTAAAGGCCCAATTAATTGATTAATACAATTGGAATTTGTATCTTACAGGAACCATACTTGTCCCCGGTTCGATGAAGGGCCCAAATGGGAATGGCCTATTCAAAGGTTGGGAGAAAGGATTATACAGATGCCCCTTGGTCAAGATTTTAACCAAAATGTCGTAGGTTCCGGAATTAGTAGGTAAAAGGCCTGACTCTAGAGCAAATTAAAAACCCAGGAATTTAAATCAAGTAAAGCGTCTATAAATGGTAAGGTTCAGGCCTTAAGTGGAACTAAAGGCTTATAGGTTTTAGATGGAGAAGATTGCAAAAAGGGTGATGTTTAAAATGGAAGGAATGAAAAGAGAGGGATGTTGATTTTTCAATGTGATACAAAGATTCATAGAAATTCTATGTTCAACCATGACAAAGATTAAATCTAAGGGATGAAATCCTATCAAACCTAAAACCTTTAAAATTCCAAATCACCACTGCCCAAAATGCAATGGATTTCAGGTTGTCCCTATCAAAAGAGAAAAATCGACCTTCTCAAGTGTCAAAGCTGGACTATCGAGGAATTGTCGAACCAGGTTTAAATTTAAATTTAAGATATCATTTAAGCTTTTAAAACTAAATCCGGGAAAGTTTTTTTAAAGGTTGGTCAAATCAAAGATGTTTTGGCAAAATACAATTTAGTTTCCATTGACTAAAGGATCAGCTAATTATTTCTATGTAATGTTCAAAATTACCCGGAAATAAAAACAAATTTAAAATTATGTCATTTACAACAGAAAAATCCTATTTTGATTAGTTAATTTAAGTTTGTAGACAAAATTAAAACCCTAAAGTCCTATTCTTATTAAAGTGTCAATAATGCTTGTCCCAAAAAGCGGAGGTAAAAAAATTCCAATTTTTTTTAAGTTAAATACGATTTTAATTTATAAAGCCAAAAAAAGGAGTTCAAATTCTAAAAATTGTCAACTCACTAGGTTAATTATATGTTATAATTTCATTTCATGAATCCCTTTTGGCTCTACAAAAATAAAAACTGTTTAATTTGTGAACAAGATAATCAAAACCAATTTTAGAAATAACCATTTTTTACGTGCACAAAATTATTCCGAGTGACTAAATTCCAATGAAGGTATTCATAATTTTCGAAAATTATTTATCAAAAATACATTTGAAAAGAAGTATACACAATTAACAAAAAAAATTTGAAAACCATGATTTTTTAAATATTTCAAAAATGGACCACCCTATGGTTGCCATGGTTTCTATAATACGGTTGCTTAATAATGGCATAAATATTTTATCTTTTAAATTTAATCAGAAATAAATAAGTTTTTTTCGGCACTTAATAATCTTAAATTCATGTACTTTTTAAATAATATGCTTTCAGCAACTAATACTGTTACTAGATGATTTGTTATCCGAAGATGCCTTGCAAGGTCCTACCTAAATTGCATGCCTAAACCACCTTTTACCCTCAGAGAATTTTAATTGAAGCATAAAATTTATTCTAAATTTTCATTAAGATTAAAATTCTGATAAATAAAATACCATAATATTTTATACATACATTAAATTCTAGAACACAAAATTTTTTAAAGGCTCATATAATTTCAATAAACTATATACAAACTCTTCCTTTATTTAATCACCTTAAGTTAAGGTACTAAATAAAGTTTTCCAAAACCTAATTTTTTTAAATTTTAGAATTTAAATAGATAATTTTTAAAATCAATAATAACAGTCGCCAATACAATTCTCCCATTTAACCAAGTGCTTATGGAATTTAACATTTCAAAATATCACCCTTCCTTTTTAATTTAATATGTCTTTAACGGGGGAATAAAATTTAAATTTTCATATAGGCTATCCTGATTTCCTCTCAAATTAAAATTGTCTAGCAAATGAGGAAAGATCAACGTAATTTGCAGGCATGTAAAACTTAAAAATTTTAAAATTTCCATTTTTGGGCTTGAATTTAAAAATCCATGACATTAAACTTGTGGTGGGGATTTAGTTACCTAAAGGAACAGAGTGAGTAACAATCTGCCAAAAACAATTCCCGATAAAGTCATTTTTCATGGAAAATCCAGTCGGTAAAATTACTAACATGAGTCTTTAGGAGAATTTCAAAATCCCTCGAGAATCATCCGATTAACGGTGTGGTCCGACCCTCGGAGAAAGTACTTATCCAATATTATTATGGTTCCTTGCACGACCGGGCCGCAGGCGGGCTACGGTGGTCCTTTTGGAGTGGGGGGAGCCAAACCCCAATTCCAAGGACTGAGGGCCCACCTGCGGTTATTTCTCCTCCCATGGAATATTTAAGGAATTGGTGTTAAAAATTAAATCACGGATCAATTTATAAACCTAATAACTATAAGTTTACTGCCATAATTATCGCCAAAGATCATTTCACAAAAACAATTCTGATGGAAGAAGGGAACGGTAAGGAGAAGTAGTGCAACTTCCATCGGTCAAACCGCGGGCCTCCGTCATTCCCTCTACCTGTTTCCGAATTCTATCGTTCCAATTGTTCCATTTACATGGCCAAGGTATGTTCATCAATGCATTCAACGTTCCGGAAGGGCTCAACCTAGGAACCAAATAAAACATATTGCCAGAGCGTTAGGTTAGGGCGGGGAGCAAAGCCAGGATAAAACAATGGGACATTAATGTTATGTTGAAAACAGAAGACTTTTCACCCTTCTTCATTATTGGTGCCCTTTGTCTTCCTTTCGGATTGAGCCAGGTTAAACTTGTCAGTAAACACTCCCTTTCCTAAACTCCATTCAGGACAATGTAGTCAAAATCAATCTAATATTGGATTCGGCCTCTATTCAAATGCAACACCGACTTAAACACATAAACTTAAATATAATCACCGCATCAAGTTGTTGGCCTTGCAAATTTCCGTACCAAATACATTCTCTAATTAAAATAGGAAATATTTTTAATATTCTAAATCTATCCAAAGCATTCATACATCCGTTTTGACAATATATGGATTTACATACCATCCTTTAAACCAAAGTAAATTACCAATCTTGGTTACACCAAACATTAATTTTGCCATGATTAAAATTTATTGGAGTATAGAAAATTAAGTAACTTTATTGCAACTATTAATTATTGAACTCCAACATTGTCCTGAATCGTAACAATTTAACCTTAAGCCATCCAAGTATTTTGATCATGTTCCTGTCGTACAACCAAGTCAACTCAAGTGATAACATGTATGTTGATACAAAGGTAAAGGAATTCATTTCTCATGAGGGAAGTTATCACACTCTTTATTGACAGAACAAGATTCTTGTCCATTTGAACCTCTGTTAAAGCTCATCAAATACCGATCTTACGATCATTTGGTTCGGTATTACGAACCGGGAAATAATTTCTCATTTTAACTTCATTAAATCCCAAATAATTTTTGCCCTTGGAATTTTTTCCAAGACCTTGCCATTAAACAATAGATAACAATTTCATCCGTATATAAAACCGGGGAAGGAAGCCAATGCTTTATTACTTTAGTTGACCTTTTATTCAACTCTTTAACCAAGGAAGAATGTTTCTTGGAATTATAAAGGTTCTCTGTTCAGATGTTATGTCTATATGGATCTCAAGTTACCCCTTTCTCCTTTTATTAACCTTTCAAATGGCCTTACTAAATTCCTAAATTCAACTGCCCTTTTTAATCAATTTTCCAATTCGGAAATCTAGGCCAATATAAAATACTTTTTCCTTCCAATTCTATCCATTTTCCTGCAAATCGAAGCAAAATGTACATCAAACCTTATAAACTCTTTATCATAAACTGCTTCAATTCCCTCTATGGTTCTTTGTCATTTGGATTTAAACCAATTTCTTTCAACAGTCAGGGACATCTATGTATTCTAAATTTAAAACCTTAATCAATCCTACTAAAACTACTCTAGCCTTTTTACGATATTTTTTACTGTTGAATCAGCGGTTACAAATCCTTTGTAATTCGGCATTCACATGGTCCTAATAGTGTTCCAACCTTCAACCATTTACCGCAAGTTCTTTAACGGTCAATGATCCCGACATTAACCATCTGCACTATAAGACTATGTAAACCAATTTCGGATAAATCGAGCACCTTTTAATACCATTGCGGAACGTTTGGTACCTTCCATAAACGTTTTCCGTTCCAGTTGACACTTCCATTAAATTGAAACTCATTAAACAAGACCATTTAAACGATCAATGCATTTTTATGGTTAATTACAATATTCTTTGATTTTGAATCACTTATCCAGGTTAGGTATCAAACAAACATCTTTAAGCAATAATTTTGCTACATATCATATGGATTTTGGCTAAGTTTATTTCCTAATCGGGCCATTGTCTCTTAAAGTTTACAATTTGGCTAAAAAAACATTTGTCAATGATTATAAAATGATTTGATTTCCCTAAGGGTTTTTTGATTGAACTTGATCTAATACAATCAAACTTTCAATGATGTCGATAAACTTCCATAATCAATTTACGTATGATTACAATTCATTTCTTAACATCCATTTTCACCAAAATTTCTTCAAGCAAAATATTTACATTAGTACTTCCAATTGGGTGGGTTAACATCTTTGGATTTAAAAATGTTTTCCCATATTCGAACGTTTTTCATTACCAAAAGATCCAAACTCAATATTAAACATATTGTTTCTTTAAATATTCTTGTTCCCCAACATGCCCTTAGGTTCTAATCATTTTCTTGCATTTCCCTAATTTACGGAAATTTATTGATCCACTTGGTTCCAATTTTAATATACCTTGTTTCATTGACACTTACTGATTTATTTTAATGAAGGCTAACTTTAATCATTTCCATGATCGAGGAAATATTATTTGTCTTATAAGGATATTCTTCAATTCATTCAACTATCGCTTTGAACTGTCAATAACCGTTAACTAATTTGCATCCGTAATTTAGCTAAACTTTGGAATCATAACTATCACAAGGTTACTTTTTCCATTCTTTTTCAATTTAATCATTGGCCATGTTCAATTTTGAGTCATTAAACCTTAGCCAACTTTCAGTGTTAATCCTTTTCAATGTTTTCCATCCTTCTGATTTACAACTGCAGCCAATGACTTATTCTTCTTTGGTTATTACTGTAATTATCAATGCTACAAATTAAGTTTCTCTTGATACAATTAAATAATTAAAACTCCGTTAAAGTTAATTTATACATATAATTCAATTACTCACTAACTTATTATTAATAATAAAATTAATTATAATCCCTTGGATCTTCACTCATATTCTTGTAATCTACCTTAACCGAATTCTAGTAAATATAATTAATCTGGAATCAACTATATAAGGCATTTCAACTCTACGATTTCTACTTCTAGCCACTATTAAGCTTTCGAAGCTCTGAAGTGATTCCATCAACCTCTTCCTTAATAAACTTCTTGTGGCAATGAGATTTCCTATCCATTCATTCTGAAACTTGTACCTAACATTTTCTCAATTAAATATTCAAAGAAAGCTAAAGAAAATTTGCCATCCTTGCTTTGTCTACTTAATTTAATTTTGAAAATGTACGGACTATCGATAATTAATCACTTTACTTATCTGTGCGACATGCTTGGACATTCTCTTAACATGACTGATAAAAACCATATTCATCATTGTTAAATGGATAATTCAATTTTAACCATTGTTGAATCACTCAACATTAGTTCATTGGCCTTACATCGTTTCACCATATACTCAAATATACGCTACTCCTCTTATTTGCGGGTTCGCGAGTTGTAGATTACTAGTACACACCCACATCATATTTCAACGCGATTCTTTGAAATCATTGAAAAACCTTAGGGAAATACTTTCAAAATTACCGCACCGAAAATTTAGTAAAATCCATTAAAATACTGCCCATTGTATTGGTTCCCCATCTAAATTTACGATCCTTATAAAACCCATCCTGTGGATGCTTATTTCAATCACTTGTTCATCAATCTCTAACCAGCTCTTGGTACGCTTGGGCATGCATAATCAAAATCCTTACCCCAAAAGGATCCAGAGGTCCCTAACCTGTGAAGGGCGATTATCTACACTTGATATCCACTCGCCACAACGAGCAACCCAGAACACCTTAGCTCAATGAGGCTTTTTCGATAGCAGGAAGAGATATGACCTCACACGTGATAATTTCCTGATCGTTTAATTCCCAAGACCCTGATCATTTTCGCCGAGACGTCAGCAGACTATTATTCATGTGCTTTGCCCAGCCGACTTGGTAACGCGATTAAAGCATTTTGCATGCCTAAGAAAAAACATTCCCCAAATTGACAGGGTCCCAAAATTTAAGCTTCCATACCTTGGTTCCCAATTATCCCTCCCGGTAACGTGGTCTCGGGCCATTTGCAAGAAATTATTCAAAACCCAAATATTAGTCAATGATCTCTAGGATCCAGCCAATTGTTCCAAAACCTTGAGAACTAGGTTACATCCGTTGCTGCGCCCCGGTTGAACAGCTATAAACCCCGTTTCCCTTATGAAAGGATCCTCACCAAAATTCTGGGTGACGTTACGTTACCAACGTCCGTGTTTCCAATTTTACTCGAATAACCGAATTGCCGGAAGGTAATCATCGGAATGGCAACAACGACGCATAAGCAGGGTTATAACGGGAAGCCCTAATCCGGTAAAGAGTGGATGTGGCCTCACGTCCTAAGACCCCCAACCACGACTTCGTTAACACCTTTCAACCAAAGGCATCCGGCGGGAACAACCGTCTTGGGCCATGGAAGAGTTAGCGCGTTTAACTCCCAGGATTAGGGAAATCCAGTAACCTCTTCCTAAAGCCCATAAATGAATTTTCAAAAATAGTAGAGCAAGGGTTGGCCGAAGAGGGACTTTTTGGCCAACTGTTGGCCGAAAAGTTCTTTTTGGCCAATGGTTGGCCGAGAAGTCCTTTGTAACGCCCCGGATACAACTTTCCATATTCGTAACTCCAACCCTTGCCTTTTCCGGAGATGCGATATGATATTTCCTTCGTGGTTGGGGTTTTGTCTGTTGTTTTGTATTTTGTTCTTGTTATGCATCTCGCCTCATGTCATCATTCGCATTGCCTCGGCATCGTTTTCTTAAAACTTGCATTCGTTCGTCGTTGCCGTTTCTCCCTTTTGCCTTCATCACCTTCCCTCGGATCGCCTTGCCCGCGCTGACCGTCCAGACCAATCGGGTTTTTGCTTCCCTCTTGACCGTGGCGACCAAACCCCCCCTCGGGTGCGCATCCGAACTTGCCCAAACCCGACCCGCTCAGTCATCGCCGTTGGGTCCGGATCATCCCCAAACATCTATAAAACATCTCCGTTTTATTATTTGGACTCCCTGCCTATTTTATTCTCGACCGTTCGATTTTGATCGAAGGGTTCATTTTGCCCTAAGCTAGTCCACCTAGCTATTTAAATAGTTCTAACCCTAAAATCTAGGGACCTGTCCCATCCTCCCAGCCGCGCCGCCACTCCAACAAATCCCCTTCGGGATCACCCACAGCCAACCACCATCCTCCCCTGCCTCACTCGTTTTCCTCGGCGCCGCCACCACCCCGATCCTCTTCCTTGGGATCCATCCCGGACCAACCAGCAGATGAGCGCCGTCTCTCTCCTTCCCCGTGGTCTCTCCCTCCCTCTGGATCTTTCTCCGTCTCTCTCTGAATTCTTCTCTCTCTCTCGATCTTCTCCAGGGAACCCCGACGCCCAAGGAGGAGGCTCGCCACCTGGCCCTCAAGTTCGCTGCGCCGTCGGTCGCCTCCGCGCTGTCCTTGCCCATCTCTGGCCTCGTTCATGTCGGAGTTGACCCCGCGCCAAGCCCCTGCTGTTGCGCCTTCGCCGTCCCGCGAAGTCCCGCGCCATGGACGCCCGAGCGAGCTTCCAATTGCTGCCTCCTCCTCGACCCCCCTGCAAGCCCCAGACGCCACCTCATCCTTCCGCCGCCGGTGACCAGCAGGTCATGTCGCGGTGCCTCTTCCTTCCCCGTCCCCATCGCCCTCTCCTTCCCCTGTTTTCCTTCTCTCATGTACCTCTCTCTCTCTCTCTCTCAGGTACACATGAGCAGGGACGCGCGCCATGGATGCATCCTCGAGCTCCAGTTCACCTCGCGGTCGCCGGGAACCGATGCCCCGCGGCCGGATCCGTCAAGCTCCGCCTCCCCGCGCTCCGTTCCGCCCGTTCCGGCCGGTTCCCGCTGGCCCCGTCGCCAGGATCCCCTGTCGCCATCTTTTGCATCGTCTGCTGCTGCTTCAGTTCTTCAGAAGCGAGCAGCTCGCCCGCTCACCCCGTTGACCGCGTCGCCCTTCCCCGCTTCGGCCCAGCGCCCCCTGCCAGGCCTCTCCTCCTGCCGGGCCGAAGCCCATGGGTGAGGCCCCATCGCCTTCCTTTTTTTTCCTTCTGTTGAGCCTGCTCCAGTCAGTTTCGGCCCATATCATGTTTTTTTTCCCAGATCTGAATTTGTCTATTATCCAGTGAACTACTGTTTTACAGAAAAACCCCTAGAGTTCATGCATTTAATAACTCACAAGTGGTGCATCATATGTAAAAACTTTATATATGTAAGATGCTTAGAATTTTGTCTAGTTTAATAATATGCAACTTTCATCCATGTTAAAAATGATTAAAATGTTGTTTGTGTTTATTTGCTTAAATGCCATGCTAAAATGATTTATTTCATAACTAGATAACCGTAGCTTGGTTTTAAATAAACTTTATATGTAAATGGGGTGGAAAATGCCTAGTTTAACATGGTGGACTTTATTTTCCTGTTTAACAACAATAAAATATGTTTTAGGGCAGAACAGTACCGAATTCAAAATATGGACATGAGGATTTTCCGGAATTGTTGTTTGTGTTTCGGCCTCATTTAAACTTACCTAAAGTTAGTTTAATTATGCTTCACCCCTTGCCATGTTTAACAACATTTAATATTGATGAGTAGCATAATTGAGAGAGAACTAAATAATTGATGTGGTGTTTCGTCAATATGCAACTCGTTGCATATTGAGCTCCACGTAACTTGTAGTATTGTTTGTTGCACTTTGCCATGCCATGCCTCATTAAACCGGACATGCATCATACTTGATCATGCATCATGCCATGATTATGCTTGTGTGTTTACCATGTTGTTTGTTTCTTTCCGGTGTTGCTTCTTAGTTCCGGTAATGTTGCGATTGTGAGGATTCGTTTGACTACTCCCGTTCGTCTTCTTCATGGACACGTTCTTCTTCCTTGCGGGATTTCAGGCAAGATGACCGCTACCCTGGATCTCACTACTATCATTGCTATGCTAGTTGCTTCGTTCTATCGCTATGCTGCGTTACCTATCTTTTGCTCTTCAAGCCTCCCCAAAATGCCATGAACCTCTAACCTTTGACCCCATTCCTAGCAAACCGTTGTTTGGCTATGTTCCCGCTTTGCTCAGCCCCTCTTATAGCGTTGCTAGTTGCGAGTGAAGTTGAAGATTTCTCCATGGTGGGCAGGATTTTGTTGGGATATCACAATATCTCTTATATTATTAATGCATCTATATACTTGGTAAAGGGTGGAAGGCTCGGCCTTATGCAGTGTTTTGTTCCACTCTTGCCGCCCTAGTTTCCGTCATACCGGTGTTATGTTCCCGGATTTTATGTTCCTAACGCGGTCGGGTGATTTATGGGACCCCCGACGGTTCGCTTTGAATAAAACTTGTCCAACAAGGCCCAACCTTGGTTTTACCATTTGCCTCACCACCACCTATCCCTTTCCTTGGGTCGGCCAACCCGAGGGTCATCTTTATTTTGGCCCCCGACCGTTGCTTATCTAAGTCTTTGGTCGAACCGGCGATGTCCGGCGCCCACAGCAACGAGGTCTATGCCAACCAGACGTCTTGCTCATCCGGTGTGCCACGAGAACGAGATATGTGCAGCTCCTATCGGGATTTGTCGGCCAGCGGAGGCTTTGCTGGTCTTGTTTTACCATTGTCGAAATGTCTTGTAAACCGGGATTCGAGATCGATCGGGTCTTCACGGGAGAAGGTCTATTCGCCGTTGATCGCGAGAGCTTGTCATGGGCTAAGTTGGGACACCCTGCAGGGTATAAAATTTCGAGAGCCGTGCCCATGGTTATGTGGCAGATGGGAATTTGTTAATGTCCGGTTGTAGATAACTTGACACGAGATCCGAATTTAAAACGCATCAACCGTGTGTGTAGCCGTGATGGTCTCTTCTCGGCGGAGTCCGTGAAGTGAACACGGTTTCTGGGTTATGTTTGACGTAAGTAGGAGTTCAGGATCACCTCTTGATCTTTGCTAGCTTCACGACCGTTCCATTTGCTCTCTTCTCGCTCTTATTTGCGTATGTTAGCCACCATACATTGCTTAGTCGCTGCTGCAACCTCACCACTTTACCCCTTCCTTTCCCATTAAGCTTTGCTAGTCTTGATACCCATGGTAATGGGATTCTTTGAGTCCTCGTGGCTCACGGATACTTCAAAACTAGTTTGCGGTGCCTATGTTACCGAAAGCAGATTCGCAACCAAGCTCAAGGAGGAGCTTGATGAAGATCTTGCCCTTTGTGCTGTTTCGTTCTAGTTGATCAGTAGTGGAGCCCAGTTGGGGTCGATCGGGGACCTTTGTCGCATTTGGGGTTCTTCTTTTATTTTGGTTCCGTAGTCAGACCTTGATTGTATCTGGATGATGTAATGCTTTACTCATGTAATTGTGTGAAGTGGTGATTGTAAGCCAACTATGTATCTCTTTCCCTTATGTATTACATGGGTTGTATGAAGATTACCTCACTTGCGACATTGCTTTCAATGCGGTTATGCCTCTAAGTCGTGCTTCGACACGTGGGAGATATAGCCGCATCGAGGGCGTGACATTCTTTTTGGCCAACGGTTGGCCGAAAAGTCCCTCTTCGGTCTATAGGCCGAAAAGTCCCCTCTTCGGCCAACAGGAGACCGGGGGGGGTGATACTTTTGATTTTTCTGCATTAGGGTGTATAGTTTCCGAATTTGTTTGTAAAAATCATCATAGTTTCAAAAAAAAAACAGACAAACATGGGGGCTTTGCGGGCATCTGCACCACTCCCAAGCCCATGCCTGACCGACCTAGCCCACCAAAATCACTCCCTAGCCAGCGTGCGTTTACTATCCAACACGGTCACCGCCGGACCAGAGCGTCAATGATGCATTCATGCCCGACCAAAGCGGATGCGACCTCTCACTGGCACCGGCATTGAAGCGGCGCGCTGGCCTAGAGAGCGTGCCCGCACATGCTTCCCAGTGCGGGCGACTGCTCCGCGTTCAAATGACACCACAACCTTACGTCTGCCCGTCAGCCGCCCACATTGATAACACACGGTTGCCAAGGATCGTACTCTGGTGCCACCCGTTTGTCCCTCTGCTGCCCATCATTGCCTCCTTGCCCGCTATATAAACTGCAGCCCTGGCCATAGCCGCATTCATCCTCATCTGGTCCCTTTCCCCTATTTCGCACCACTCCCATCATGGCCTCCTCGCGCGCCAAAGCTCCCTGGGACGGACTGTCGCTGGAGCATAAGAAGGAGATGGCCGCTATTGCTGCCGGCTGGCAGGCCAACTGGCAACTGGAGGCCGATGATGCCCCGATGAAGGATGCGACCGGCGACAAGCCGACACCATCCTTGTCGTCGGTGCCACCCTCAGTGGTGCATTGAACCATGACCATCAGGGAGGCCCGTGCCCATTACATGGACATGGTGCGAGAGGAGCAGGTGAAGAAGTTCCAGGAGGCGCCGCCGCTCGGTCACAATTAGCCCACCACTCCTCCCCTTCCATTAAAGCCAAGCTTGGTGGATGAACATCATCGGTCGATTAGCCACTTGGCGATGATGTGGAGGCAGATAGCTTCACTTCCCGGGGCTTCGAAGGCAGAGTTGGAGAGCAGCGAAGCAAAATTGGAGAAGGCAAAGCTTTAGTCTCAGGGCTCATGGCCAGAGACGGGAAACGGGCACCGACGATCATTTACTTTAGGTATTATACCTCCAGAGTCAGACGAGCACCGTTTTTAGTTGAGGCATGTCTAAAATGTAATAAATTATGTCATGTTTATATGAAATGCAACACGTTTGCATGAATGTCGTCCGGTTAATATGAAATACGGCGTGTTTGCACGAATTTTGTCCGCTTAGTTCGAATAGTAATTGAAATTTATGCGGGCAGCGTTGGATGGCCGCCTCCCGCATCCGTGTCCGTAGAATGGTCCTCCTTTATCCGCAGATGAATGTGGGAGGAAATTTGCGGGTCGTCGTTGGACATGACCTTACCCATCTTAAAATGCAACTTCCCACGCCGTTTGGATGTTTAACTAGTGAGTTTGGGAGAGCTTCTAACCATGGGAGCAACTAACCGTGGTTACCCCTTGCGGCAACCCCTCGAATGTCACTTTGATGGACTGAGAGCATGTTAAGTGACGCACTCTCGGCAACCGTCACGTGTCGCCTGTTAGGTGCTCCCTCGGGATATTTTAAGTTATTTTTTACGGGGTTTTGGGTTATAGATGGGGTTTTCTCGATTTTTTCTGCTCTTCGGTTTTTCCTTGGTTATGGACAAAAAATTACAAGAAAAATATGGTTTTTTTAATTCCACGAGAAGAAAATCTATGCCTCTCGGAAAATAAAAGAAAACATGGTTTTTTCTTTCATGGTAAGCATAGATTTGCCTCTCGTGGAGGCACGGTTACACTAGCTTGTGCGTTTGGGCAACTATTTGACACAGCGGGCATCCAATAAGATTTGCAATAGTAGATGCTTGTAGGTGTCAAATAGATGAGGTGACGGTGAGGTGAGCACAATAGTCCAGCTCAGTAAGCGTGCTAACCTTTGTTTCTGTAGTCATGCAGCGCGGTTTTCGAGTTTATTCATTTTGCTTCATTTTTTTATGGTTTTCCGCTCTTCATAAATCCACCTCTTGTGAAGAAGCTTACGATTTCTTCTAGATTGTAATCAAATACCCATGTTAATCATAAGGATCGAAGATGGCATGCCACTCTATTCGTGTATTTTAGAATCTTGCAAATCAAAGAGGCTTGTAGTAGTGTTCAAAACTGCACGTAGGCACTAATACGTTCTCTTCTTTTGCAGATAAGATTAGGCCCGGTAGTGGATAATGTTATACAATATACAACCACATCGAATGCCTTCATCTGCATCTGTCAGAAATTACTTTGAACTCCTACCGAGGGCCCTTACTAAAGATTATATTCGCCATGTTCTTTGTTGTGAGAGCAAGGGTCCTAAAGGTAATGAGGTTTTCCCAAGATTTATTTCACAAAATGAATGGTTGCTGATCAGTGCCAGCGGCTAGCAGAATGGACAAGGCTCTACAAAAGCTGAATTTCATTTTGGAAGTTCAGTTGACAGAGTAATCGAAAGTTATTATGTCAAGCCCATACATGACTTGTCAGTGGCTGATCCCTTTGCAGAAATGTTGAGGTTTCTAAACAAGTGTTACAAGTGGTAATATCAGTCTGAACCTCTCATATGTCCGTGTTCAACTGATCAACGCGAGCGTTTCTAATATTAGTTTGAACCTTGTTACTATTACAGGATACTGCTAACGTGACACTATGATCAGAGACCCTTTGCCGAAACTATGTGCGATGCAGTAATTGCAAACGGCGGTGTAAAAAACCATAAAAAAGGTGCAAAACATTTGCAATGGCGGAGCCGTCAAACACGGTTCAGATATGCATGACATACGGTTAATCCATTCAAACTGTTTACGATGAGATGGAACAACAGAAATGGGTAGCCATAACAATGTGTGTGCGATACAGGGAACACAGTTAATCCATTCGAACTGTTTGCGATGAGGTAGAACAACAGAAATGGGCAGCCATATCGATGTGTGTGCGATATACGGCATATGGTTAACTCGGACGAATTGTTTTCGATTAGGGAACACAACATGAACGGTTCAACTTAACAAGATGTGTGTGATATGCGGCATACAGTTCACATGGATGAACTGTTTGCGATGAGCCAAAAGAACACAAACGAGTCGTGTAAACAAGATGTGTGTGATACATGGCAAACAGTCGACTCAGATGAACTGTTTGTGATGAGAAATTACAACATAGACGGTCAATACAGTTACTTCGTGTGCAATTCTGTGTGTACAAAAAAACTTTGAAAATCCAAATTAGTTGCTTGCGGTGGCGGAGTATCGCACACGATGCGTCTGCGAGTACTCTTGTGCGATGATTAGTATGTTACACATACGTTTCCTTATGTTAACATGTGTGTGAATTTACATTATGGATAGTTAATATGCAAATGCCTTCTGAACATCGGGCACACGCTTAAAGTCAATGAACTATGTATGATACTAATACTTTCCATGAAAATTTATGAACTTGGGTAACAACATTTGAGTAACATATATATAGTGGTTACACTATTCGACAAAAGGAGGATCTTCGTAAGACGGTTTTTACAACCATATGGTCCATATCTACATACTTAACATAGTAACAACTATCACATTTTAAGAGGCTAAGGGCCAACAACCATATGGTCCATATCTACATACTTAACATATATAAGTAACAGCTAGCACATTTTAAGAGGCTGAGGGCCAACAACCACAACTATCAACTGGAAGCAGCTTGATCATGGCGACTCGGCATCTCGTCAATGAAAAGAAAGAGCCCTCATGTGCCTTGGTAGAGCATGAGTAGAACAGTGCCTCCAATTTTCCAATATGGATGCATTGCCACGAGAAGCGAGAACTTGTTAATTTGAATGGTTCCATTTCTGCGGGAAATGCAGTACCTTGCAACCACTTTGGCGTTATTAGCAGGCACAAGTGTAATTCGACCACGCCGGGAAATCGATCCAGGAACTACTACAGGGGGCAATTTCTGTTGACATGTAGAATAAAAAACAATTGTAACATATCATTGAAGATATATATAGTTTATGAGCATCAACATTAAAATAAGACTTTTTACTAGCATTTTGTGCACACAATTGGTCTTGTTCAGTGTGTGCACCATAGGTCTAATTAATCCCATCCAAAATCCAGCATTCATACGTTGTGCTATCTCTGTTAGATTACCAACAAAGTTTATGACATGCTTCAAGTCCTTCCAATGAAATTTGGTACGCTTAGTAACATACAGATCATTCAGTATGCATCCAACATATCCTGCTTAAAAGGTGGAAAGGTATTATTTGTTCAGAACATGGCAGAAGAATATATAGTGCGCATAAATTGGTAAATAGAATTTGTTACTGCCTAGGAACGGAGTCAGAATATGATATCACAATTGGTTGCTTAAATAGTGATCAATTGGTTGCTTAAATAGTAATATGACAACATGGAGAAAGTTGAAAGGACATTAACCTCGATCAGACTTTGATCGGCTGATGACGTTGGGGAAGTAAACATCCATGTTAATTAGACCAGGCTATGGTGCACACACTAGAATTTTATTGCCAGCTTTCAGTTCATAACACTTAGACATTATTCTCCAAAGGTCCACATTAAAATAGGAGTGACCATCTTTATTAAGTTTTACGCTAACCCTCATTGTAAATCCATGTTGCGTTGTCAATATGACATCCCGAGTCATCAGCAAAGTAAAGCCCAAGATTTCCTTCTACTCCTGTTCTTGCAAAGCAAGGGATGTACTGCTTGAAATGAAAATTAAGATCATAAATTAGATATATTGAAATAACAGAGCAAGATGCAAACATGGGAGTAACTGATAGAACAAATCCATATATATAGATGAAAGCAAAGTACAAAAATATAGAATTAAAAATAGATAATGTAACAAAGATTTGATGCAAATATATAGATAATGTAGCAACAACCGGTATATGTTCACAAATTTAGGCCATGCCGGCTGTGGTAGGTTGAGATTGAACATACCGAGCGCTCCCTGAAGTCATCTGGAATGGTGAGATAGAACTTCATTTCTGACTGGCCACGACCACAGTTGCCCGATTTGTGCTCGCACTGTGGACATTTGAATGAACACCCACGAATCAGCTAGAACAAAAATGATTCCATGGTGATTTCCACCGGTTGATTAACAACGACGGACGAACTGCGATAAGAGATGAGTGAGTATTTCTCTAATTAAGTTGATTACCTTCTCCATGAGAAAAATCCCCGGCCCAATCCCGCAGAAAACACCAGTGGACCAGAGTCTAGAATGTCGGTGCAGATAGGCAGCAGAAAGCGTTAGGGGTGAAATTCGGTGCCGTTTGGAGCGCGACCTACGCCCGCCGCCAACAACCGTCGAGCTTAGGATGCAGAATTGCGGAGGAGTCCGCGGCGAGTGAGTGGGGACAAAGTGGGCGAGGGTTTTCTTTTTTCCTTTTGCATGTGTGAGTGAACACACACTGTTCGCAGAGGTGACAGAGATGAATCGTGTGTGATAGTAAATCACCGAGATTGAATGGGAATCCAAATTTCCTTTGTCCTTCATCCATGAGTTTTTTTTCTACAATGAACATAAACCCTACTAATCACCTTGTTTAAATTTGACCCTTTTCTGGGTTCATTTACAATATTTAGGGGATTATTTGCATTTTGTAGGCATTAATGCACGCAATTCAAATTCAAACAATCGATGCATGAAAGGGTGCACAAGAACGGTCTGGAAAAAACATACTCGTGGTATTTAGTAATTTCCCAAGCCTTTTACAAGGAATGGGCAGAGATTTCAATGGAATGCGTGGCAATAGTCAACCACAAACGCGTCATTTACTGGGTTATCAACTATAGAACAATGAAATATGTGCTTGAAAAACATGACGGCTGGCATGGTGCCATGGTATGGCCTCACCGTGCCCTGGTTAAAAGCTGAGAAGGTTTGATTTATGTCATCATGCACGCCCTTCATAAATCGAACCATCACCGTGGAAGTTCAATGCTTTCGAGAGGGAAATCACCAAGATTGAAGGGGAATCCAAATTTCCGTCCTAGTTTGTCATTCAGTTTTTTTCCAACGATCAACATACCACCTCAAATGCAACGTGTTAAAATTTGACATTTTTTCGAACTCATTTACAATATTTAGGGGATTTTGTACATTTTCTAGGCATTAATTATGCACATAATTCAAATTCGAACAATCGGTGCATGAAAAGGTGCACAAGAACGGCCTGGAAAACCATGCTCGCGCTATTTAGTACATTCTCATGCCTTTTATAGAATGGCCAGATATTTCAAGGAAATGTGTGGCAATAGTCAACCATAAACGCGCCATTTACTAAGTTAACAACTATACAAAAATGAAATACATTCTTGGAAAACATGACGCTTGGTGTAGTGCCATGGTATGACCTCACCGTGCCCTGGTAAAAATGTCGGCATGCATGCCTTTCATAAAACGAACCATCACCGAGGAAGTTTCATGGTTTCGAGGGGGAAATCACCAAGATTGGGGGGGGGGGTTCCAAATTTCCTTTTTCATTTGTCCACAAGTTTTTTTCTATGATGAACATACAACCTGCAAATCACCGTGTTCAAATTTGGCACTTTTCCTGGTTCATTTGCCATATTTAGGGGATTATGTGCATTTCCTAGGCATTAATGCACATAATTCAAGTTCAAACAATCGGTGCATGATAGGGTCCACAAGAACGGCCTGGAAAACCATGATCATGCCATTTAGTAAATTCTCTTGCCTTTTACCAGGAATAATGACAAATATTTTGATGAAATGTGTGACAATAGTCAACCACAAATGTTTGTTTGTTGGATTTTCAACTATAGAAAAAATGAAATAGATGCTTAAAAACATGACGCCTGGCATGGTGCCATGGTATGACCTCACCATGCCCTGGTAAAAATTTGAGAAGGTTTGGCTTATGTCGTCATGCATGCCCTTCATAAATCGAACCATCACCAAGGAAGTTCCATGCTTTCGAGAGGGAAATCCCCAAGATTGAAAGGGAATCCAAATTTCTGTCCTAGTTTGTCATTCAGTTTTTTCCAACGATCAACATACCGCCCAAATGCAACGTGGCAAATTTGACATTTTCCCGGGCTCATTTACCATATTTAGGGGATTATGTGCATTTTCTAGGCATTAATGCACATAATTCAAATTCGAACAATCGGTGCATGAAAAGGTGCACAAGAACGGTGTAGAAAACCATGCTCGTGTTATTTAGTACATTCTCATGCCTTTTACAAGGAATGGGCAGATATTTCAAGGAAGTGTGTGGCAATAGTTAATGATAAACGCGTTGTTTACTCGGTTAACAACTATACAAAAATGAAACACATGGTTCGAAAACATGACGCCTGGTGTGGTGCCATGGTATGGCCTCACCATGCCCTGGTAAAATTTGGAGAATGTTTTCCTTATGCCGTGATGCACGCCTTTCATAAATTGAACCATCACAGAGGAAGGTTCATGGTTTCGAGGGGGGAATCACCAAGATTGAAGGGGGGGGGGTCCAAATTTCCTTTGTCCTTTGTCCAAGAGTTTTTTTTCTACGATGAACATACAACCTGCAAATCACCATGTTCAAATTTGGCACTTTCCCGGGTTCATTTGCCATATTTAGGGAATTATGTGCATTTCATAGGCATTAATGCGCATAATTCAAGTTCAAACAATCGATGCATGGAAGGGTTCACAAGAACCGCCTAGAAAACCATGCTTGTGCCATTTAGTAAATTCTCATGCCTTTTACAAGGAATGGACAGATATTTCGACGAAATGTGTGGCAATAGTCAACCACAAATGTTTGTTTGTTGGGTTTTCAACTATATAAAAAATAAAATAAATGCTTAAAAAACATGATGTCTGGCATGGTGCCATGGTATGACCTCACCATGCCCTAGTAAAAATTTGAGAAGGTTTCGCTTATATCGTCATGCACGCCCTTCATAAATCGAACCATCACCAAGGAAGTTCCATGCTTTTGAGAGGGAAATCCCCAAGATTGAAGGGGAATCCAAATTTTCTTCATTCTTTGCCCTGGAGTTTTTTCTACGATGAACATACACCCTGCAAATCACCGTGTTCAAATTTTGCATTTTCCGGGCTTATTTACCATATTTAGGGGATTATGTGCATTTTCTAGGAATTTAGCGCATATAAATCCAATCCAGATACGGGTTCACGGGTGTGATGTGAGGGACGTGGATTGCCGTTCGATCGCGGCCCATCCTACGGTGCACACGCGCGATCCCCGTGGCTGGGGTCCGGCCAATCATAACACTACACACAATAGGCTTAGCGCACACTGTTTCCGGAAGCGACGGAGATGAACCATGTGCGATAATGAACGAGCAAAATTGTAAGGGAAGCCAAATTTCTGTTGTCGTTTGTCGTTGAGCTCTTGAATACCACCACACTGTACGGCTGCCCGGCCCCTTCGTCCCAGACCTCTCTCCAGGCGTCGTCCATGGCACCGCGGTGCACAGTAACTGGTAACGAAGCGATGGCATCCCGCCGCGCTGCATTCCTCGCCGCCCGCGACCGCACACATGCTAAGGAAGCGATGGCATCTCGCCATGCCGAGTTCATCGTCGCCGGCAGCCAGACAGTTACATGGGCAGACTTTGAGGCGGCCATGGCCGAATGGGTGGTGGATCTAGAGGCGGCCAAAGCCGCACAGAAGGAGCAGAAAAGGCAGAAAGCAATCCAGAAAAGAGAGTCCCGCCACCGCAAGAAAAAGAGGCCGCACGCCATGGTGAGGAGAGCTTGGCGGAGATCGAAGCATGGTGGGATGCCACCTACAAGGCCGGGAAGGAGAACGTCGGCGTCTGGCCAGCATGCCCCGATGGCAGCATGTGAGAAGTAGTTTAAGTTTGTAGTATTGGAGCAAATTACCAGTAGTACTTTAAGTTTGTAGTATTAACGTACAATGTCGGTAAGCGCATCCTTTGAGGGCTTTGAGCGTTGATTAGCATGAGTGCCCATGTGCGCTTTTTGCGTTAATCATTAGAAGATGACAAAACACACGGTTTTTATGCCGTACCCGTCTGCGTTATGTTGCGTTAATGACCCATAAGTCAGTTACCTATGCGCGATGTTTCCTAATAAACCAGGCATACCATTACCGAAAAAAATCAAGTACACGTGTACATTTTTTGTAGAGGGGATCTGCCAACTTTATTTTTTCTCGCACACGAGTATTTTACGCGCTTCATCTGCATTGTGTGTTCCCCCCGCCCAAGTTTCAAGTTTCACACCGAAATTTTCATTAGGCGCGCAATTTCAGAATTTATTCCTCCAACTACATCCTTTTCCCCTCATTATCCCCCCTCATGCCGCCCCCTACCGACATCTCAAACCGCCGCCACCGCAACCACATCTTCAACCACATCTATGTTCTGCTCGGATCTAGTGAGGTAACCCACCGATCTCTATCACGTCCCCGGCCTGATTGCTGAAATGGCGCCTGTAAAACATCCTCATGCCTCCAAATCCCCCCCGCTAGGAGCTTATGGCGGTCCATGGCGCGATGGCCGCTGTGCGTGTTGACCCTGAGGAACACCTCGCCTCCGTCGCCGTCGCTGACATGGTGCAAGCTCTGGCCCAGATGAAGTCCCCCAACGACTACCCCCAGGACTTAACAGGTAAGATCTGACCAGCTAAATCTTACCAATACCACTTGCAACGGCTATGATTTGTATGGTTGATGTATTAAGCATGTTCGTGCCTTTTTTATTTCAGTACTGCGCACTATGTGATGTTCAAATATTACAGTGTCCAGCTCAATTTCACCAATACTAGCAACAAACTTACAATACATGACTCAGGATATCACTAGAGATGCTGGCCATTTGCTATTTTTAGTGGATGCTAACCCTGTTGTACTTAACATGCCTATCCATGTACTTAAGCAGGGTCATAATGGTTGATGCTTTTGTTTGTCGTCGAGGTGGGCTGCATCCCATTTCTTAAAGTATTTCACATAATTTGTGCAATTGTAGTTTAACTTCTACCATTTACTGGTTGCCTATAGGTACACATATCAGAGGCACTGACCCATGCTTCGACCCGGAGGAACAACTCGCCTCCATCGTCGCTGACTTTGGACGATCTCTGGCCAAGATGAAGTGCCCCAACAACTACCTTTCAAGACTTACCAAGTATGTACTCGCCAGTTCAATCTTACCAATACCAATTGCAATTAATGGCTATGTTCTGTACGGTCGATGTATTAAGCATGTTCTAGTAAACATGCCTAACATGTTTTTGCTACTTTCCCTACCTTTTTATAGACATCTGGGCCATTCTCTGCTCTGGCAGCACCTGCCTTGTGCTGTTTAACTATGCCAATTGCATTTTTATCAGTACCGGTTTCAATGTCTATTAAGCCTGTTGCAATTAATAGTTGAATCCATTTTAAATAGTTGTATTTCAATGGCTACGAACTTACAAAACATGACTTAGGATGCTGTTAAGCCTGTTGCAATTAACAGTTGTATCCATTGTTTAATCTATCAATTTGCTACCATGCTACTCTCTGCAATGAAGATATACTAGAGATGCTGCCCATTTGCTATTTTTGGTGGATGCTAACCCTGTTGTACTTAACATGCTTGTCCATGTACTTACGCAGGGTCATAGCGGCCAATGCTGTTGTTTGCCGTCGAGGTTAGCTGCATCCCATGTCTTACAGTATTTCACATCATTTGTGCAATTGCAGTTTAACTTCTACCATTTACTGGTTGCCTGTAGGTACACATGTCAGTGGCACTGATCCACCCTTCGACCCGGAGGAACAGCTTGCCTCTGCCGCGGCTGACTTTGGGCAGGCTCTGGCCAAGATGAAGTGCCCCAGCAACTACCTCTCAGGACTTACCAAGTATGTACCCACCAGTTCAATCTTACCAATACCAGTTGCGATTAATGGCTATATTTTGTATGGTCGATGTATTAAGCATGTTGTAGTAAACATGCCTAACACATTTTAGCTATTTTCCCTACCTTTTTATAGACAAGTGGGCCATTATCTGCTCTGGCAGCACCTGCCCTGTGATGTTTAACTCTACAATTGCATTTTTATCAGTACCGGTTTCAACGGCCATTAAGCCTGTTGCAATTAACAGTTGTATCCATTTTTAAAGAGTTGTATTTCAATGGCTACAAACTTACAAAACATGAACTAGGATGTTGTTAAGCCCACTGCAATTAACAGCTGTATCCATTTTTAATCCATCCCTTTGCTACCATGCTACTCTTTCGAAATGAAGATATCACTACAGATGCTGCCGTTTTATTACCATTTGCTATTTTTGGTGGATGTTAACCATGTTGTAGTTAACATTGGCTTTCCATGTACTTATACAGGTGTAATAGCCTGGCTTATTAGGGATGATAGACTACTCATATCAATAAGGAATTCCTTCTTTTCCGGGAGCCCATTCGGATAGAACTCCAAAGTTAAACGTGCTCAGCTTGGAGTAGTCTCGGGATGGGTGACCGGCCGAAGTTGCTCCGGAGTGCGCATGAGTGAGGACAAAGTCGCGAGAAAAGACTAGTATTGATCTGTGGGGCCATTCTAGATCCCGCCAGAGTAACGACCACCGGCGGGTGTGTCGGGCGTTACAAGTTGGTATCGAGCCGACCCTCGCGGTTACGGATGGTTGCGACAGGTCTTGCGGTCATGTTGTTCATAGCGTTTGTGACCCGTCGTGGCACACGGCATGGCACATGTACCGGACTGGATGCACATACGGTTGTGCCAAGAGGAGCGTTCTGTGGCCCGACGAGGACGTCGGTTCCTCACGAGTGGGGGTGTATGTAATAGCTGGCTTATTAGGGATGATAGACTACTCATATCAATAAGGAATTCCTTCTTTTAGGGAGCCCATTCGGATAGAACTCCAAAGTTAAGCGTGCTCAGCTTGGAGTAGTCTCGGGATGGGTGACCGGCCGAAGTTGCTCCGGGTGCGCATGAGTGAGGACAAAGTCTTGCGAAAAGACTAGTATTGATCTGTGGGGCCAGTCTAGATCCCGCCAGGAGTAACGACCACCGGCGGGTGTGTCCGGGGCGTTACAACAGGGCTACAATGGGCGATGCTATTGTTTGCTGTCGAGGTTAGTTGCGTCCCATGTCTTATACACCATCTAGTCCCAAATATATGTATTTTTATAGATTCCAATATAGACTACATAAGGAGCAAAATGAGTGAATCTAGATTCTAATCTAAACTATATCTATAATTCTATGTACATCCATATGTAGTTCATATTGAAATCTCAAAAAAATACTTGTACTTAGGAACATAGGTAGTTGTATTTTACATCATTTGTGCAATCTCAGTTTAGCTTCTAACATTTACTGGTTGCTTGTAGGTACATATATGAGCAGTACTGATCCATGCTTCTACCCCTTTTGCATATGGGGCAATGAGATATTCATGAACAAGCATCAAGTGAGGAAACTAAGAAAGATGGTTAGGCTAAAGAAACGGGTGATTGGAATTAAGCTCTTTATTTACACTTTGTCGAAGACAGCAGTGAACTTTAAGATGGTAAGTAATGTGTTGCCTTTCCCCCCTGCCCACAACAAGTTACTCTATTAGACCTTAGTATCCGATATTTTTCTCTTTTCAGTGGTTTCCGAAGCTATTTACTGATGATTACCTTGCAAACTACATGACCGGAGTGGAGGCAACTAAGGTTAAAGTATATAATTCATGCTACCATGATAATGCTCTAGATGTCTTCCTAAAGGCGGTGAAGGATGGGCGGGCGATCGTCACAAGGGGTTGGGCAAAAGTGGTTTGTGCCTATGGCATGCAGGAAGGCACATTATGGGCATTCCACTTCTTCAACACCGTCGGCAATCAAAATGATTTACACTTGTCTCTTCACCTTTACCGCCTTTAAATACTACGGTTCATCATAGTTAATTGCTACCTAATCCTGTAATTACTGAACATATTGTACTGGCAATTTTATTTATGGATTCGTTGTTGAACCATTGTGCTGAGAATTTGAATTGCACATTTAATATTTCAAAATTTACAATTCGAATAATAAATTACAGGAAAAAAATAAAAAGAGAACAGACGGTCATGGGCCTTTGCAAACGGTTCTAGCAGTAAAAGCGCTTGCGATGGATAGCCCAATGCCACACAATTTTCTTCATCAAATCGTGTGATATAGTTGATAAAAGCAAACAGTTAACCAAGGCAGACCGTGTGTGATAGTTACACCTTTCACACACGAGCCTACACATAAAACTGCATGGGATGTACATACGAACGGAAATGTTTTCCCTGGATTGACTGTGTGGGATGTACATAAGATGGGAAACGTATTCCTTGGATTGACTGTGTGTGATATACATATGAATGGAAATGTTTTTATGGGATTCACCGTGTGGGATGTACATACCTACAGAAATGATTTTCTCGGATTACCGTGTGGGATGTACATACCTACGGAAATGATTGGGTTTCGATGCCTCGCCCGATCGCACACGACCCCAGCCTTGTTCCCAGGAGGGCCTATCCCCAACGATTTCTGGGTCGTGTGGGAAGGACCCCCTATCGTCCACACTCACTTGGTGACGGTTCCAAATGCTGCCGCGGAAAGGGGTTAAAAATCGTTTGTTTAGGATCGACGGACACCAGTGTGTAATCTTCGAATGTCATTTCTAATATTAGTTTTAACCTTGTAATCTTGGAATTTGAACCTTGTAATATTTTGCGTTTTTGTGGTACAGTCGTAGAAACGGAATCGTATGAGACTCCTATATTGGTAGTACTATTTTGACCTTAACATGCAATGGACGATTAATATTTGGACCTCAATGGACTTGATTTTATTTACCACTCTCGAGTGTGTTTCCCCTGTCGATCTCATTGCAACCGATCTATATTGCGAACTCGCCAGCAATCTTCGATATTATTGTACATAGTTGGTTTCTTCAACTGTGTGCCCTATAGAGCGCAGAATTATTGCACTTGGGTGTCAATCATTACCCGTCTGTGTAACTTTGACCTCATCACCCACGGGTAAACTTATTGTCGAATGTGTGCCATGCTTTAAGTCATTCCACACACACTGTTTTTTAAAGCTTTTGCTAGTAAATTAACACCCATGATTCCTCTTCTAGCCGACGCTTTGCCAAACAAGCCAGGTGGGAAGCTTGCGTGGTTGCACGTGGTAACCTGCACGGTTGTGCGGGAACAGGCTCACCAAAGATACATTTGGCGACTTTTTGAGCCCACGCGTGGTCAAACGAAATGTGTGTGGAGTGCTCAAGCGTGCACTGGAATCCTCCACTAGGAACACGATGACAAGACGTGGTGATTACAGGCCGTCCGACCCCCATTTATTACAGCAGCCATTTAACCCTTGTGTCTCTTCAACATTTCGATCGCGCCCCAGTATTGCAAGAAGGACATGATGACCTACCAGTATAGGGGATCAATCGTAGTCCTTTCGATAAGTAAGAGTGTCGAACCCAACGAGGAGTAGAAGGAAATGACAAGTGGTTTTCAGCAAGGTAATTTCTGCAGGCACTGAAGCTGTCGGTAACAGGTAGTTTAATAGCAAGATAATTTGTAACAAGTAACAATAGTAACAATAAGTGCAGCAAGGTAGCTGAAAGTGCAACTATCCCTGGGTGGTTTTGGTAATGATTAACAACATATAGCTCATTGAACTAATGCCATTTCAAGATAAATATTTCAGGAAAGTTCAATGATTGGCATGGCATGGATTAGGATTGTGGACCCCTCAAAATGCTAAGGACAAAAGATTGGCTCAACTCTAAAGTCCAAGACTCTACATTTTCTATTTTTAGTGATCCAAGATCACATTGAGTCTATAGGAAAGCCAGTACTATTAAAAGGGGATGAGGTGTTGCTTGCTCAAAATGCTTAGTGATATGCTCCAAAGACCTCAACCACTTTCTCATATCCACATATGTCCCAAACCAAAAGTCAAACTCGGCCCCACCGATTTGATCCATCCGGCGCCACCGAGTTCATTTGACATAGCCACTGCCAGAAACCTTAGTCACTTCGGTCTCACCGATAGGGATCTCGGTCTCACCGAGATGGGGTTGCAAACTCTCTATTTCCCTTTGTAACATTTCGGTCTAACCGAGATGAGTGATCGGTCCCACCGAGTCTGCAATGCAAACTCTCTGTTTCCTTTTCGTATCGCTTCGGTCCCACCGAGACGATCGAATCGGTCCCACCGAGTTTGCATGACCAACTCTCTAGTTAGCTTATTACCAAAGTCGGTCCAACCGAGTTTGTGTAATCGGTCAAACGGAGACCACGTTATGCCCTAACCCCAATGATATCGGTCCCACCGAGTTGACATGTCGGTCCCATCGAAATTGTCTAATGGTCACATTATGTACTGGATCGGTCCGACCGAGTTTTCTGATTCGGTCCCACCGAGTTTGGTATATTGTGTGTAACAGTTAGATTTTGTGTGGAGGCTATATATACCCTGCCACCATCTCCTCATTCGTGGGGAAGCCATCAGAACGTGCCTACACTTCCACTACTCATTTTCTGAGAGAGAGCCAACTACTCATGTGTTGAGACCAAGATATTCCAATCCAACCATTTGAATCTTGATCTCTAGCCTTCCCCAAGTTGCTTTCCACTCAAATCATCTTTCCACCAAATCCAATCCTATGAGAGAGAGTTGAGTGTTGGGGAGACTATCATTTGAAGAACAAGAGCAAGGAGTTCATCATCAACACACCACCTATTACCTTTTTGGGGTTGATAGTGGAAAAGTCGACAGAGAAGGATCAGCATATCCTTGTTTAAATAGGTCCACTAGACCTTAGCTACTTAATTTCATGGTATTTAGCACGGACGATAGAAGATTGGAATGATGGTATCAATGTGCCGCATTGAAATGAGAGTGGCTATATCGCTATCAATCAAGGTGGGACAGATCAGCCATCTCCACAGTTGCTAGTTTTTGAAAACAATCCAGCTTTTGCCAAAAGAAAGCCAAACTCTCATCCAGATGCATCTCGATTCACATTTCTATATGATAATATGCACGACCGATTCTTGTATCTGCTGATACAAGAGATTCTTTCAAAGATAACCCTAACCCACGGGTGGGCGAAGGATGGAGACAATCTGCCGTTGAAGCGCAAGAGTGAGCAGCGATCCGGTCGACCCTTGCTTTCTCAACTTGAGCGAAAACTTCCAACCAAATAGGAGGAGGGCACTCTCAAATAGGAATGCAAACATAAAATCGTGCTCTTGAGTGTCAATTCCTCTTGACGAAGTGAATAACAAACATCCCTTCCATCTGGACCTTTGAATAATGAGAGAATCGTAGAAGTTATCGGAATCCGGGCTAGAGTCTTTGGCTGAACATCCACAGATGATCGATTCCTGCGCTAGCAAGTATTGGATTGGAGTGGGGTTAGTTGGCTCACCATATGGTATAGATCAATAGATATATTTGATCGTCCTATAACATGGAGACGGAGATAGCCAAGCCCCTTTCTCGAAGGCAAACCCTCTTTATCATCCAACACAGGATCTCCCTATGGAATACCACCATTGTCTTTCTCCATCTCACTCAATAGTATATATCGGTATAAATAGCTCAGCTCACGAAATAGAGCGAGCAAGAGCTCGAACTTGGTAGGAAAGTTCGGATAAGTCGACTCGACTCCTTAGTGCAGCGTACACTTTGAAGCAAAGCGAGGCTCATCCATTTGTTTTGATCCGAATCACACTCTAGACCAGCTCTTCTTATAGAGAAGGAACTCCACTTTGATAGTCATACGAGAGGAAGAGACTCAAAGTTGATGAGAATAGTCGATTTGACGGTATCACGAATAGCAGTTTTAGTAGAAAAGGGCTTTGATGATTGAAAGGATTTCTCCTCGAACCACTAGTAACTATGTCAGCTTTTGTCATTACGATGATCTTGAATCGGATCAATATTTGGAATAACAATATCGATCTATCAAATCGATTCATCATCGAGAATGGAATAGTATAACATAGGAATTTGATCCAAACAAACTCGAATTGGGATTTCTTATTGGATCAGAATCCCATTGCATTTGCATCCTTTTCCATTTGCTTCTTTCGAGCAGTTTTGGCTCTTAATAAAGCTAGGGTCTGATCGAGCAAGACTACGTCCTATCTATCTACCTCTCCAAACACAATATCTTGAGTACCTATGATGGTGACTATATCTGCTGGCATGTGATGTTTGGACATAGAATCGAGTCCTTGTGAATGGGCAAAGCCAGGTGCTCTTATTTTACAGCGGTAGGGACGATTACTCCCATTCTTGACAAGAAAGACACCAAATTCACCTTTAGGTGCTTCAAGCTATGGTATAGGTAGAAGGAGCTGATGCGGAAAAACCTTACATAAAGTTCAAATGGTGAATTGAGATAGAGTAGACCGATGATCCGGTAGTCATTTGGCGGCTATGGAAAGAAAAAGCTTGCATCTGCTCCCCTAAACTATAACGGGTCCCATCTCTCTCCAAACCTAACGTGGTAGTTTCCCATCATAAGGCTTTCCATCTATAGATTGAGCCATTACCCACCAAGGATCCCATTAGCTTCGAACTCGATCATTGCTTCTATAGATAAGGCGGAACGTCCTTAGTTCAGCATTATAGCACATAGTCTCCGGCGCTACTCTGGTAACCGCTAACTTTCAAGCGCCTCGCTATGAGAATGACGTCGTCGCTAACGCTTCGGCTAAGTCGTCGAACCCTCGCGCTGACCATTTGCTTTCTCGATGGCGGCGCTTCTCTTGCCCTTAACTTCATAAAGTATTTGGAAAGAAAAGAAAGAGATTCTTGGTTTTATTGCTCCGCTTCCTCATCTGCGCTCGTCAAGCCAACTTTGCTTTTTGGGAGGCGAAAGAGGGTTGAAGCGGACATGTCGAAATGACAGATCGAAGATATCTATATACAGGAACACTTATTCGGACTGCGTTCGGAAAAAGTAGCCTACTTGATGAAAGGGCGGCACTCTCGGAGCGGAGGTAGGCACTCTCGTCTTTCAACCCCACCGTCACTTTGAATTTAGTGGGGCCTTTGTTTACTTATAGCCTCTACGAGTTGCAAGTGAATGGGGCGGTCGTGGTGAGCGGAAGGGTTCATCAAGCCATTTCTGCCTTAACCCTAAACTAAATAGGAAGAGGGTACTTGACTAATAGGGGCAATTGCATTGCACCCGATGTGAGGACCTCTTGATACCTTATGTTCACTTCCTAACTAGTAGCCGGTTTCTGTCATGAAGCCTTTTCCCGATCTTGTGAGCCCGATGAGGAAGGTGTTAGTGCTTTCTCATGGGGTCAATAATGCTAATCCCTCTTTTTGTGCAGGGAAGAAGATAAGAAAAGGCGAAGCCTTCTCTTGGTTTCCCAACCTGTTGCTTCTAAAGGCTGCCCTCTCTCGGCTGGATTTTGGTCCAGCCTACTGCGAGGATCCCGTATCCCGTACATCGTCTTTCTCCCTCCTGGGTTCCCGTGGTTCCTATGCCGCCGCGTTTCCCGGTCCTTTTCTTTTAGTGCTTCGACCCGAAGCGATAGCTTGATGCGTTTTCCGTGGATAAGATGGCAGCGCTCCAGCTCACTAAAGAATGGGACGGCAATGGTCCACCGTCAGCAAGAGCAAAGAGTTCATCATCAGCAAGGAGATTGGTTAGGTGTCACTTGGGAGCCTCTGACAAGATTGTGGAGTTGAACCAAGGAGTTTGTAAGGGCAAGGAGATCGCCTACTTTGTGAAGATCTACCCTAGTGAGGCAAGTCCTTCATGGGCGATGGCCATGGTGGGATAGACAAGATTGCTTCTTCGTGGACCCTTCGTGGGTGGAGACCTCCGTGGACTCGCGTAGCCGTTACCCTTCGTGGGTTGAAGTCTCCATCAACGTGGATGTACGATAGCACCACCTATGGGAACCACGCCAAAAACATCCGTGCCTCCAATTGCGTTTGCACACTCCAATCCCATACCTTTACATTCTTGCAAGTTGCATGCTTTACTTTCCGCTGCTTATATACTCTTTGCATGCTTGCATTAATTGTGTTAAGAATGCTTGACTTGTGCTAAGTTGATAAAATCTGCCAAGAACTAAAATTTGGAAATGGTTAAGTTTTTATTTGGTCAAGTAGTGTAATCACCCCCCCTCTAGACATACTTTCGATCCTACAATTGGTATCAGAGCTTTGGTCTCCATTTGCCTTGATTTCCATAGCTTTTGGTGATCATAGCCTTGGTGTCACAACCTAGGAGAGTATGGCATCTAGCAAGGGAAATTACCACCGTAGAGGTCCTTACTTTGATGGTACTAATTTTGCTAGTTGGAAGCATAAGATAAAAATGCATATTATTGGACATAAGCCCGCCATTTGTTCTATTGTGTGTATTGGCTTGCAAGGTGAATTATTCGATGGGAGAGAACCAAACCGTGAAGCTACCGTGGAAGAGTTGAAGATGCTGCAATACAACGCTCAAGCTTGTGTTATCCTCTTCAACGGATTGTGCCCCGAAGAATTCAACAAAATCAGCCGCCTTGAGAATGCAAAGGAAATTTGGGATACTTTGATTGATATGCACGAAGGTACCGACTCCGTCAAGGAATCCAAATTGCATGTGCTTCAAAGTCAACTTGGCAAGTTCAAAATGAAGGATGGTGAAGGTGTCGCTGAAATGTACTCTAGGCTTGCTCTCATCACAAATGAGATTGCCGGCTTAGGAAGTGAAGAGATGACCGATAAATTCATCATCAAGAAGATCCTAAGAGCCTTGGATGGAAAATATGATACCGTATGCACATGGATCCAAATGATGCCCAATTACAAAGATCTCAAGCCAACAGAAGTCATTGGAAGAATTGTTGCTCATGAGATGTCACTCAAGGATAAGGAAGAGCTTCACAACAAGTCAAGTGGTGCTTACAAAGCCTCATGTGATGCTCCTACATCATCAAGTGAGAAATAAACCTTCAATGAGGAATTGAGATTAATGGTGAAAAACTTCAACAAGTTCTACAAGAGTAGAGAAAGGAAAGAAGCTCCAAGTCAAGGTCCTACAATGACAAAAGATCTTCGAGTCGTGAACGTAATTGCTACAATTGTGGAATACCCGGACACTACTCCAATGAGTGTACGGCTCCTTACAAAAGGAGATAAGATTCACCTAAAAGAAGAAGTAGAAGAGAAGAATCACCACCAAGAGAGAGAAGGAGTAGAGATGATCGTTATGAACGAAGAACCTCCCGGAGAAGCAAGAATTCGTAAAGAAAGGACAAATCATCAAAGAGCTACACAAAGCGAAGACATCAAGCTCTTGTTGGTGAATGGGTATCCGGCTCCGAATCCGACCATCACTCCAAGAGAAGCTATCGCTCCGACTCTGAATATACTCAAGATGAAGGTGTTGCTAGTCTAGCACTTGTGTCAACCAACTCCTACGACATATTTGACTCACCAAATGAAGGAATTGGAAGATGCTTCATGGCTAAAGGCCCAAAGGTATCACACCCTGAGTATGTTGATTTCAATAGTGATGAAGATGACTTGTTAGGTGATGATGATTTACTCGTTGACAACTCTAGTGATGAATACTATGATGAAACATCAATTAATCATGCTAATCAAGATAAAACGAATGCCAATCATAAGGAGAAGATTGAGCGTCTAACTAAAGAACTAAACATTCTTAAGTTATCTCATGAAACTACCTTGGAAGATCATCGAGAACTTTTAAAGACTCATGAGAAGTTACGCTTTGAAAAGCTCAACCTTGAGCAAGAAAATGAGTTTTTAAAGGCAATCAATGATGATCTTCGCAAGAAAAGTTCTTCTTACATTGCCTTGTGTTTACTCTGATCTACTTACATGCCACAAGTAAAATCTAGCAACAAGAGTAAGAAAGATTCTTCTTCTAGTAGTAACAATAATCATGCTAAATCCAATGTTGTTGCTTCTAGTAGTTCTCTTGATTCCACTAATGATTCTCTTAGCCAAGTCACACTTGAGCAAGAAAATAGCTTATTGAAGGGAATTATAGAGAAAGGTGTCTACAAGAGCCTTGCCGGAAGTAAGCAATTTGAGGAAATTGTACGCAAGGAAGGTAGGCACCGGAAGAATCAAGGTGTTGGTTTTGAATGAAAGTTCAATGCCAATGGAGTTGAGTGGGAAGAAGATCAATACCCCAAGATGAAGTTTGTTCCCCAACAAGAGAAGTATGATCCTACTTCTTTCCAAGGAACACATGCTCAAGATGACCTTCCACCAGAAGACTACAAGCAAAAAGGCAAGGACAAGCTTCAAGAGGAGATTGATGCATTTGAAGAAGCTCCCAAGGCCTTGGTAAAGTGGGTTTCCAAGACTACATCAGGTTCTACTTCATCAAGATCCACTACAACCCCAAGGATTCCCATCAAGATGATGTGGATCCCAAACAAGAAGGACTAGAGAGTTCTTGAGGGTGACGCCTCCAATATACTTCACTCATATCATTTTGGCAAGGACAAGTGCAATCTACTTCCACACCTTGCACTAGTTCAAGGAGTCACAAATCCTCTTGTTGGTAAGACAAGGGACAAGTTAACCTAATGCTTTCATGGACATCATCTTGTGTGTGCATCACTCTATGTCTATGGATATCCTTGTTTGTTCCTTGTGGGACTAACCCGTGTAGGTATTGAAAGTGCAACTCACTCCAATGGATTGCTCCAAATGATCTACAACAACATTGGGCATCCACATCTTCAACACCTACATGAAGTCATCATCGACAAAACCCAAGGTTAGTTCATCCCTCTTAGGGGCGATCTCATATCTAGGGGGAGCTTTACTCTAAAGAATTGAGCTAAAGCAACTCTAATGGTGTGAACATAACAATGCTTTATGTAAAAGTGGTAACCCCACTTGTGCTTAAACGATGAGTATGACCTATGATCAAATGTTCTCATTTGACTCCTAAGTCATTATACTCATATATAGATGACCTAGTCATCGCCAATTGGTTGATAGATGATAGAATTGGTTGTGCATGCTTTGTCACATATTTCATTTGCCATTTTATTGTGTGAGCATGTCGCTTGCATATTTTACTCATTTGAGGACATCCACTTGTTGTTTTGTTTGTTTGGTTTCTTTTTCTCTTTTTCCAAGTGGATGGACAAGAATGCCTAAGAACCTTCTCTAGCTATCTATCCTTTTCTCATCTCAAACTCTCTTCTTGCTATATCACAAAGTTGATCAAGTCAGATTCGAACCACTCTATGTGAGGAGCACTCGGAGTCCCCGATTCGTCATAGACTAAAACTTCCAAAACCTCTTTGTGCATTTCGGTCTGACCGAGACATCCATTTCGGTCAAACCGAGTTCACTAAGTTGATCTAGGTTTTCATCTCGGTGCAACCGATTTGAACACTTCGGTCACACCGAGTTGTAGCAACCGCTTGTGATTCTGCAATCTCGGTGCCACCAAGCTGTTCCACTCGGTCACACCGATAGGGACGGGATATAAATACCAACGAGTGAGATTTTGGAAATTACTTCAAATCCTCTCAGCCCGTGCGTGTCCTGCTCTGCCTCCTCGGGTTTCCGGATCGCCTCCTCGCCGCCAGCGACCTCCCGCCATTGCTTTCTGCCACCGTCAATGGATTCTGCTTCACCGTCACCACCGCAGCGAACACTCGCCATTCTAGGGTACGTGTTCGACCCCTTGTGCTCTCTTTTTAACTCTGATTCCTAGCATAAGGACAATGCCATGATTCTTGCCACAAATGAGATTGATCTATCTAGCTCCTTAGGCCTAGATTGATTCAAAAAATTTAGGGTTAGCTCTCCGCAGAACTCATCTCGGACCGACCGAAACGTAGAAATCGGTCCCGCTGATTCGGCTTAGCCCATTGCACATGCGCTTTTCGGTCTGACCGGAAATTGCAAATCGGTGTGACCGAGTTCAAGATTCTGTGAAACCCTAGCAATCTTGGTGCCACTGAATTGTGACTTGGTCTGACCGACTTCACTAGTTTAGGTTCCAAGTGTTGCTTGGGTATCACTGAGTTTGTCAATTCGGTAGCTCCGAGATAATTTCTATAGAGAACTAAAACTAAGTTTTTGACTCAAATTGTTTTGCAAAACCTCTGTACTTTGTGATGCTCACCTACTCTACCTCATCTACAACCTATTCACAGGGTCTGCTGATAGTTTTCCTGCAAGATGTCTGACTAGAGTGACAGCCAGAACAAATCTGAACAGCAAGAGCAGTTGAGTGAGGGCACTAGTCCCTCTAGTAGCTATGATGAGGGCATCAGGAGCACTCCTAGTAACTTGCCCAAGGCAGCTACTAGAGCAAGAAAGAAGAGAACTTCAGATTCAGAAGATGAAGATTACGTTGCAGCTGAGGATGAGGCCACTTCCGAGAAGAAAGTGCTGAAGAAAGAATATGGTACTGCTGCTTCAACCAAGCCAGGGTTGAGCAAGAAAGCACCAACAAGGAGAGTTCCTATGTCTAAGTCCAGAGCCTCCACTCAAGAAACTTTGGGATCTGAACCCAAAGAGACTATTGCAGAAAGGAAGAAGAGGAAAGAGAGGGTCAAGAAGACCACTGCCAGGATCATTGGCAAGCCCTCTATGATGAGAGATTCTAAAGAGGAAGAGGATGCTGCTCCAGCACCTAAGGCACAAAAGCTAATGGGAGATTCAATTAAGTCAGGGGCTGCTGCTAAGCCCAAACCTGCTCCCAAAATTGCTGCTCCAGCCACCAAGACTGCACCCAAGAGGAGTACAAGAAATATTCCTGCTGAGGAGAAGAACAAGGCCCCAGTGACTAAAGTTGAAGAAGAAAAGCTAAAGCCCAAGTGCTAAGGAAGGTCAAACCAAAGATTCCAGACCACAAAAGATACACATCCTGTGGCAGAGGACATGGGCATCCAAAAGGATGTAGGTCTGAGACTTTGGAGGAAAAATGACCCATATGTTGTAAGAAGGAGAACTGCTGTGGATTACAGGTTCCACACTAAGGAACAACAAGACTTCTATGAGACTATTCTGCTTGACAAGAAGCCAATAGTATGTGACATGAGATGGGTTGACTGGACATACATTAGAGAAAATGAAGATCACTTCCCAGGTGTCTATGATAGCTTCAAGGCTTGTGAAGTGGACAAGTTTGTTGGCCAGAAGCTCACTAAGTGGAATGATGAGGTTATCATGCAATTTTACTCCACTGCGCACTTCTATCCTGATGGCAGAATTGTATGGATGTCAGAAGGTACTAGGTACCAATCCACTATTGATGAATGGGCCAGATTGATAAATGCCCCAGAAGCTCATGAGGATGAGTTGGATGTGTATGCCAAGAAGAAGAAAGACCATAACTCAATGGCAAGTATGTATAAGGAAATTCCTGATGCAGACCTAGAAACTCACAAGCTTGGTTTAGTAAAGCACTTATTGTCAGGCCTGCCTACAATCAATACCATCCTGAGGCATACCCTTTTGCCCAAGTCTAGAGATCACAGAATGATAAGAGGGCCGGCGTTCCATCAACTTGCTGCACATATTTGATGTTCCTCAGAAGTTCAAAGTGATGAGTCTGATTGTGGAAACAATCAAGAGGACAGCTGCAGATCAGAAGAGGTCTTGTGAGTATGCTCCACAAATTCAGGTGCTCATCAATTACAAGATGTGCACAGGCACTTATTTGTTGGACAAGTAGCATTTACCTCTCAAGCCAGATTTTGATGATAACACTGTTGTCATGGATGAGGAAGATCCTTCCTCAGTTCAAGCACATGAGAAGAGAGAGAAGGCAAGGGCAGAGAAAGCTATAAAGATGCCAAGTGCTGAAGAGGCATCTTAGGTGTTCTTAAAGAGTAAGCAAGATCAACTTGGATATCTGATCCAATCCACCATGGGGATTGAGAAGGGCTTGGCCACCCTGACTCAAAATTAGGAGATTTGGAGAGGATCATTAAACAGAAATTCTATGATCTTGATGTCAAAGTAACCGAGATTCAGTCAGTAGTTGAGCAACTCCAGGAGGAAGTAGAGGAGAAGAAAGACAAGTCTACTACAGATGCTTTCACAAGAGTGCCAAGAGGTCAGAGTTCCACTGTAGTGCCTGTTCCAGATACTAGAGCCACTACATCTGCACCAGCAGCCACAGCTTCAGTGCCATCTCCAGCAGCCACTCCACTAGCTCCAGCTACATCAATAGAAGCCTTCGTCCTTGGAGTCATCTCTACACCACCTCATGAAGACCAAGCTTGAGATACGGTTAGCACTATGCATATTTTTAACTTTTTGATAACTTGTTGCCAAAGGGGGAGAAATATGTATAGATCATAGTCTTCGAGAGAGAGAGAGTGTTGTTTTTGTCTCTCTTTGCACTTTATTTGCTCGATACATTATGTATTTTGTGAGATACTTGGATGATCACGTGTTTGATCATATGCTACCTTAATGTGTGCTTGAATGATATTATCCCTTATATCCATTTATGATCATTCACTTTGCTTGGTGATGAGTGCATGTTTTCAATTGTTATCATTTTGAGCGCTCCACCAAAGATGTATGCGACATGGAAGAGTGACCCATGATCCTAACACATTGTGCATTTGTAGTCCAAAGCAAATTTTAAATAATGCACAAATTTAGGTGGAGCTCTTGCTTGTCACATACTTCTCGAATCTACGATTTATTTCAATCTTATTATCATTTGTCGAAGCTTTGATCGATATATTGTCATCAATTACCAAAAAGGGGGAGATTGAAAGTGCAATTATCCCTGGGTGGTTTTGGTAATGATTAACAACATATAGCTCATTGAACTAATGCCATTTCAAGATAAATATTTCAAGAAAGTTCAATGATTGGCATGGCATGGATTAGGATTGTGGACCCCTCAAAATGCTAAGGACAAAAGATTGGCTCAAGCTCTAAAGTCCAAGATTCTACATTTTCTATTTTTAGTGATTCAAGATCACATTGAGTCTATAGGAAAGCCAATACTATTAAAAGGGGATGAGGTGTTGCTTAATGGCTTGCTTGCTCAAAATGCTTAGTGATATGCTCCAAAGCCCTCAATGACTTTCTCATATCCACAAATGTCCCCAACCAAAAGTCAAACTCGGCCCCACCGATTTGATCCATCCGGCGCCACCGAGTTCATTTGACATAGCCACTGCCAGAAACCCTAGTCACTTCGGTCTCACCGATAGGGATTTAGGTCTCACCGAGATGGGGTTGCAAACTCTGTGTTTCCCTTCGTAACGTTTCGGTCTAACCGAGATGAGGGATCGGTCCCACCGAGTCTGCAATGCAAACTCTCTGTTTCCTTTTCGTAACGTTTCGGTCCCACCGAGACGAGCGAATCGGTCCCACCGAGTTTGCCTGACCAACTCTCTAGTTAGCTTATTACCAAAGTGGGTCCAACCGAGTTTGTGTAATCGGTCAAACCAAGATTACGTTATTCCCTAACCCTAATGATATTGGTCCCACCGAGTTGACATGTCGTTCCCACCAAATTGGCTAACGGTCACATTATGTACTGGATCGGTCCGACCAAGGTTTCTGATTCGGTCCCACCGAGTTTGGTATATTGTGTGTAACGGTTAGATTTTGTTTGGAGGCTATATATACCCCTCCACCATCTCCTCACTCGTGGGGAAGCCATCAGAATGTGCCTACACTCCACTACTCATTTTCTGAGAGTGCCACCAACTCATGTGTTGAGACAAAGATATTCCAATCAAACTATTTGAATCCTGATCTCTAGCATTCCCCAAGTTGCTTTCCACTCAAATCATCTTTCCACCAAATCCAATCCTATGAGAGAGAGTTGAGTGTTGGGGAGACTATCATTTGAAGCACAAGAGCAAGGAGTTCATCATCAACACACCATCTATTACCTTTTGGAGAGTGGTGTCTCCTAGATTGGTTAGGTGTCACTTGGGAGCCTCCGACAAGTTGTGGAGTTGAACCAAGGGGTTTGTAAGGGCAAGGAGATCGCCTACTTCGTGAAGATCTACCCTAGTGAGGCAAGTCCTTCGTGGGCGATGGCCATGGTGGGATAGACAAGATTGCTACTTCGTGGACCCTTCGTGGGTGGAGCCCTCCGTGGACTCGCGTAGTCGTTACCCTTCGTTGGTTGACGTCCCCATCAACGTGGATGTACGATAGCACCACCTATCGGAACCACGCCAAAAACATCCGTGTGTCCAATTGCGTTTGCACACTCCAATCCCATACCTTTACATTCTTGCAAGTTGCATGCTTTACTTTCCGCTGCTTATATACTCTTTGCAGGCTTGCATGAATTGTGTTAAGATTGCTTGACTTGTGCTAAGTTGATAAAATCTGCCAAGAACTAAAATCGGGAAAAGGTTAAGTTTTTATTTGGTCAAGTAGTCTAATCACCCCCCTCTAGACATACTTTCAATCCTACAATTGGTATCAGAGCTTTGGTCTCCATTTGCCTTGATTTCCATAGCTTTTGGTGATCATAGCCGTGGTTTCACATCCTAGGAGAGTATGGTGTCTAGCGAGGGAAATTACCACCGTAGAGGTCCTTACTTTGATTGTACTAATTTTTATAGTTGGAAGCATAAGATGAAAATGCATATTATTGGACATAACCCCGCCGTTTGGGCTATTGTGTGTATTGGCTGTCAAGGTGAATTATTCGACGGGAGAGAACGAAACCGTGAAGCTACCGCGGAAGAGTTGAAGATGCTGCAATACAATGCTCAAGCTTGTGATATCCTCTTCAATGGTTTGTGCCCCAAAGAATTCAACAAAATCAACCGCCTTGAGAACGAAAAGGAAATTTGGGATACTTTGATTGATATGCATGAAGGTACCAGCTCCATCAAGGAACCCAAACTGGATGTGCTTCAAAGTCAACTTGACAAGTTCAAAATGAAGGATGGTGAAGGTGTCCCTAAAATGTACTCTAGGCTTGCTCTCATCACAAATGAGATTGTCGGCTTAGGAAGTGAAGAGATGACCGATAAATTCATCATCAAGAAGATCCTAAGAGCCTTGGATGGAAAATATGATACCGTGTGCACATTGATCCAAATGATGCCCAATTACAAAGATCTCAAGCCAACAGAAGTCACTGGAAGAATTGTTGCTCATGAGATGTCACTCAAGGATAAGAAAGAGCTTCACAACAAGTCAAGTAGTGCTTACAAAGCCTCATGTGATGCTCCTACGTCATCAAGTGAGAAACAAACCTTCAATGAGGAATTGAGCTTAATGGTGAAAAACTTCAACAATTTCTACAAGAGTAGAAGCAAGGAAAGAAGCTCCAAGTCAAGGTCCTACAATGACAAAAGATCTTCGAGTCGTTAACGTAATTGCTAAAATTGTGGAAGACCCGGACACTACTCCAATGAGTGTACGACTCCTTACAAAAGGAGATAAGATTCACCTAAAAGAAGAAGTAGAAGAGAAGAATCACCACCAAAAGAGAGAAGGAGTAGAGATGATCGTTATGAACGAAGAAGGATTCGGAAAGAAAGGACAAATCACAAAGAGCTACACAAAGCGAAGACATCAAGCTCATGTGAATGGGTATCCGGCTCCGACTCCGACCATCACTCCGAGAGAAGCTATCACTCCGAATCTGAATATACTCAAGATGAAGGTGTTGCCGGTCTAGCACTTGTGTCAACCAACTTGTCGGGGGGATGGACGCCAGGCATGCAACAAAACCCGGATCCTTTTCAAAAACAACGGGGCCGGCATCACCCCTCAAGCCGGCATGCGCTTGGCCGGGACGCTCGACCCGGCCAAGCCCCGCAACCCGGCCGAGCTCTCCGACCCGGCAAGACGCGTCTACTCGGCCTCAACAACTAGCGCAAGACATCGGAACCTGGCACAACCAAAGCTTCCTCGACAAGCCAGCTTCACCTGTGGCGTGCTCCGCAATCCAGCAACGGGCCAGCTCCCGTCCCATCCAGGCCGTACGATGGGACGAGTCTTCAATCATCGATGACCAAGGCAACAGTGCCCTGCCCATGCCTCTGGTCAGACGAAGCGTGGCAACAAAGCCTTACCTACCGGTGACCGGGGTCGCGTGGCTACGGTGCCCCGCCCTCTCCGCGACAGCAACAAGTGGAGACTGACGGAGAACCATCAGACAGACTTGACTCGGCCATGCTCTGACGATCGACAAGACGGCGCACAGTCCCCCTAGGCACGCGGGGCCCGCACCTAGGGGAACCCGGCAAACCACAGGCCCTCGGCGGGTCCCAGCCCGGGTTCCCGGACGCCGACAACCTGTACCCTCCGACTTGTAACATTACCATTGTACCCCTGGGGGGTTGGTCTATAAAACCCCCAGAAGCCCACGCATACGGGCATGTATGTAAGAAAAGAGAGATCGGGAGAGAAAGCAAGTAAGCACAGAACTAGCCACCGAGACAGCAACACTAGAGAGAAGGAGCAGCCTAAGCCTTGGCCAGCTTCCTTCCTCCCCCATACAACTCCAGGAGCAACATGTACTATCCAACATCAAACTACACTCGGTAGGACTAGGGGTGTTATCTCTCCGAAGAGCCCCAAACCTAGGTATGTCCGGCGTCCCGCGCCCGCTCATGCCAACCTCGCCTCTGGAGCCCACCAGTGCCCTCGAGCCTCCTCCCCTCTTTAGCCATCCCTTGGCATCTGCCGTGCACCCACCATGATAGTTGGCGCCCACTGTGGGATAGCTCGAGGAGCTGGCCGGGAGCATGCTTCAGATGGGGCCCTTCTCCTACTCCGACGAGTCCGTTGCGCTAGCGGACAACGTCGTCGGCGCGCTCGTCGCCTCCTTCGCCGCGCTGTGCATCTCTGATGCGTTTTTAATGCCGACGAGTACGCCAGCGAGGGGCTCAGCTACTCTAACTCCCCCTCTCCCTCGGCGGCGGCATTTCTGCCGAGGCGATGGACGTCCACGTGGAGGTTTCCGTCACCGGCGATGGTGCCTCCTCCTCGTCGAGCAAGACAAGGAAGGCTGCCGAAGCCAGGGTCGCAGCAGAACGGACTGAGCCATCCGATCCATTGTGCGCCGCGATGCAGAGCCTCCGCATCCCCATCAGCACCGACGTGGACGCCACCAACACCGTGGAGGCCCGAACCCAGCTCGAGGAAAGGCGCCAGCAGATGCTGGACCTGTCCGAGATGCTCGCCGCCACCCAGCGTCGCCTGGACGCCGCTCAGCTGGAGTGCAATGCCTCCTACGAATTCACGCCCGCCGCGGCTGAGCCAAGCCGGGTCGTCGATGTGCGTGCCCGGGGAGGAGCGATCGGCCGGGCTCTCGGTGCTAACCCGACCGTCTACGAGACCCCAACGAAGAACATGCACGCTGCCCAGGTAGCCGCAGTCGGCCTGGACCAGCTCACGGGTGAGGAGCTGAAGGAGCGCATCGGGCGGATACGTGAACTCGTCAACGCGGCCAACGCCTAGCAGGACCGCCTCAACCAGCTCGCCAAGCCGGCGGGATCCGGCTCCGCCCGCCTTGGCGGACCCAGCGAACTTTTGCACACCGCTTCCTCACCACCCGGCGAGGCGCACTCCGGCGAGCCTGGACTCGGCGCGACCCGGCCGCCACAGCCGCTGGAGGGTTGGGCGACGGGCCTGTCCCAGAGATCCAGCGCGGACCTGGTCAGCATGGCCGGCGTCCGGCTCCAATTGACCCGCCCCCCGTGGCCTGTCCGCTAGTCGACTCGACCCGCGCGCCATCGACGACACCGACGCTCGCCACCGCCTCGATCAGCTCGCTCGCTCCCTGGAGGTGGAAGAGAGAGGTGCTCTCGGGATGGCGTGCTTCAGCCCACACATCCGGGAAGAGCCCTTTCCCAAAGGGTTCATGCTCCCCTGCGACACCCCCATGTACAACGGGACCGTGAAGCTAGAAGACTGGCTCACCGACTACACCACGACCATTGGCATCACCGGTGCCAATCATCGTCTCGCCGTGTGCTACGCACTGCTCATGCTCCAGGGGTCGGCCCGCACGTGGTTGAATAGTCTGCTGATGGGAAGCATCAACACGTGGGTCGATTTCGAGCAAGCCTTCATCCACAACTTCACGGGGACCTACAAGCAACCCGGCCGCCCTAGCCAACTCTCCATGTGCGTGCAAGGGCTTGCGGTGACCGGTCGCGAGTACCTCGCATGCTGGACCGAGCTCCGGAACAGCTGCGAAGGCGTCCATGAAGTCCAGGCAATCCAGTACTTCGTCAGCGGGTGCCGAGATGGCACCCTCCTCAAGCACAAGCTCTTACGCTCTGAGCCGGCCACCATGGCCGCACTCATGGTGACGGCGGACAAATACGCCAACGCCGACTCCGCCATGAAGATCCAGGTGGTGCTGGATGAAGCCGGCAAGGCAAAACCAGTTCCCCCTCCGAAGCCGGCCAGCGAAAGCAGCCGACAGCAGCATCACCAGAACAACAAGCGCAAGGCCGACCAGCCGGCGCAGCGCCACGACAACCGACTCACCGCGGCCACCGAGCCCGCGGCGGACCCGACGGCAAAGCACCGGCAGACCGGCAAGACGGTGTGGCAACCCGCCATGAGTTTCGAAGAGATGCTCGATGCCCCCTGCAAGCACCACAGTGGCGCAAGACCCTCCACGCACACGCTTCGGAAGTGCGCCATCACCAAGTGCATCATGAGGGGCGACGTCCCGCCTCCTCCGGCTCCGGCTCCAGGCACGGGACAGCCGCCTCCACCTCCACCGCCGCCTCCAGCTGGCGGCAGGAAGCGCGACGACGCCTCCCCGGACCAGAACGCGGCCTACGTCATCTTCACCAGCCTCGGCGATGACAAGCGCAACGAGCGCCTCCTTCGGCAGGAGGGGAACACCGTCGTCCCGGCCAAGCCGGAGTTCATTCACTGGTCGGATCGCCCGATCACCTGGACCCGGGAGGATCACCCGACGGTCATGCCGAGTCCGGGTGGTTACGCCCTTGTCCTCAACCCCACCATTGTCGCGCGGCACACGTGCAAGTTCTCTCGAGTCCTCATCGACGGCGACAGCAGCATCAACATCCTCAACCGCGACACGATGGCCAAGCTCGGCCTCAAGGCCGAGGACCTGGAGCCGACCCGGACAATCTTCCACGGTATCGTGCCCGGCCTCTCCTGCTCTCCCATTGGCCGGGTTCGGCTCGATGTCCTGTTCGGTGACAGTAGCCACTTCCGACGCGAACCAATCTGGTTCGAGGTGGTGGACCTGTCCAGCACATACCACACATTGCTGGGCCGGCCCGCCATCGCCAAGTTCATGGCGGTTCCCTATTACGCGTATCTGAAGATGAAGATGCCGGGGCCAGAGGGCCTCATCACCATCACCGGCGATTACCACAAGTTCCTGGAGTGCGCCCGAGACAGCGCCAATTTGGCCGAGTCGCTGGTCATTGCCGAGGAGCGGCGCCAGCTCGACCGGATCGTCGCCCTGGCAGGCAAGGCCTCCGCTGCGGCAATCCCGACCAAGGACCCGGCCGACGAGGCCGCCTTGAAACCCTCCAAGGAGACCAAGAAAGTGAAGCTGAACCCGGAAGACCCCAGCTGCAGCAAGTACATTGTCGTAGGTGCCTAGCTCGACAGCAAATAGGAAGGCGAGCTCGTCTACTTCCTCCGTGGGAATCGGGATATCTTCGCATGGACCCCCAAGGACAGGCCGGGTATCCCGAGGAAGTACGCCAAGCACAAACTTCACGTTTGCAAGGACGCCAAGCCTGTCCGTCAGCCCCTACGACGATTTTCCGAAGAGAAGAGAAGAACCATTGGTGAAGAGGTCACCAAGCTTTTGGCAGCCGGCTTCATCATGGAAGTGTTTCACCCCGTGTGGCTGGCCAATCCAGTCCTCTTCCTAAAGAAGAAAAAGACCTGGCACATGTGTATCGACTACACCGGCCTCAACAAGGCCTGTCCCAAGGATCCGTTCGCTCTCCCACGGATCGACCAAGTCATCGACTCGACCGCCGGGTGCGAGCTCCTGTCCTTCCTGGACGCTTACTCCGTCTACCACCAGATCAAGCCGGACCCGGCCGACGCCCTGAAGACATCCTTAATCACGCCCTTTGGGGCGTATTGCTACATCACTATGTCGTTCGGCTTGACGAACGCCGACGCCACCTTCCAGCGCTGCATGCAGAAATGCCCGCTGCCACAACTCGGCTGCAATATCCACGTTTACATGGACGACATCATGGTGAAGACCAAACAACATCTCACGCTCCTCGATGACTTGAAGGAAACATTCACCAACCTCCGCGAATACAAGGTCAAGCTTAACCCGGAAAAGTGCGTCTTCGGCGTCCTGGCCGGAAAGCTACTCGGCTTCCTCGTCTCGAAGCGCGGCATCGAGGCGAATCTGGAGAAGATCAAGGCCATCGAGCGCATGCGCAAGCCGTCTCGGCTGCGCGATGTCCAGAAGTTCACCGGATGCTTGGCCTCGGTCAGCCGGTTTCTAAGCCGGCTGGGCGAGAGGGCGCTACCACTGTACCAGCTGATGAAGAAGACGAACCCGTTCGAATGGAACGACAAGGCAGACGAGGCTTTCCAAGACCTCAAGCGCATGCTCTCCACCGCACCAGTCCTGGCCGCACCGACCGACAAGGAGCCGCTGTTGCTCTACATAGCCGCGACCTCGCGGGCGGTCAGCATGGTGCTGGTGGTCGAGCGACCAGAGAAGGGCAAGGTCCAAGCCGTCCAAATACGATTTACTACGGCGAGGTGCTCTCCATCTCCAAGCAGAACTACCCGCACTACCAGAAGATGTGTTACGACGTGTACTTTACCGCCAGGAAGCTAAAGCAGTACTTCCAAGAGCATGTCGTCACCGTGGTCAGCACGACGCCTATCAGAGAAATCATCGGGTGCCGGGATGGCTCTGGCCGGGTCGCCAAGTGGGCGATCCAGCTAGCCGGCCACACCATCCTCTACAAGCCCCGCACCACGATCAAGTCTCAAGCCCTGGCCGACTTCCTCGTCGACTGGACCGAGACCTAGTACTTGCCGCCGCCCCCCAACTCAACGCATTGGCGCAGGCATTTTGATGGATCCAAGATGCGACTCATCCTGGGGGCCGACATCGTACTATCGTCCCCGAAGGGTGACCGGCTCCGCTACGCGCTCCAGATCCACTTCGCCGGCTCCAACAACATTGCCGAGTACGAAGCCCTTGTGCACGGCCTCTGGCTCGCCAAGGAACTCGGCATCCGGCGCATCCTGTGCTACGGTGACTCGGACCTAGTGGTGCAGCAGTGCTTCAGCGAGTGGGACGCCCGCGACTCCAACATGGCAAGCTACCGCTTCCTCGTCCAGAAGCTGTCCGGATCCTTCGAGGGCTGCGAGTTCCTCCACGCCCCGCGCACGGAGAACGAAGCGACCGACACGCTCGCCAAGATCGCCTTGTCCCGACAGTCCATCCCGTCCGGCGTCTCCCTCGAGCACCTGTGCAAGCTGTCCGTCAAGCCATCGCCGGACTCCGAGTCCATCCACGTTCCAGACGACCCGGCCGCACCTCAACCTGGCCCTGGGGCTGCTGAACCTGGCCCGGGGGCTGCTTAGATCGACCCGGCCCACCATCGCCCCGGACCCGGCCATCGCCATCCCCGACCCGGGGGCTGCTCAACCCGGCTTGGGGGCTGCCGACTCAGAACCCACCCTGGTGGCCGTCTTCGCCGTTGTTACGGCTCCGTCTTGGGCCCTCCCAATATCAGAATTCCTGGAGAGCAGGGTTCTCCCCATGGACGAGACCGAAGTCTGGCAAGTGCAGTGCCGGGCGTCCGCCTACAGCATCATCAACAACGATCTCGTCAAGCGCAGCTCCACCGGCGTGTTCCAGCGCTGCGCTGAGCAGGAAGAGGGCATCGACATCCTCCTCGCCATACACTAGGGCGAATGTGGGCACCATGCCGCGTCGCGATCCCTGGTGGCCAAGGCATTCCTCCATGGTTTCTACTGGCCCACGGCCCTCCAAGATGCCGAGTCGCTCGTTCTCAAGTGTGAGGGGTGCCAGCACTTCAGCAAACGCAGCCACCAGCCGGCATCAGCACTCTGCACGATTTCGATCGCCTGGCTCTTCGCGGTCTGGGGACTCGACATGGTGGGACCCTTGAAAACCGCTTGAGGCGGCATGACGCACCTGCTGGTGGCAGTGGACAAGTTCACCAAGTGGATCGAGGCATGGCCAATCAAGAATGGATGGGCCAACAGCCGTTCGGTTCATCAAGGACAAAGCAGTGTGCTACGGCATGCCGAACAGCATCATCAAGGACAACGACACCAACTTCGCCAAGGACGCGCTCGAGCAATACTGCTCCGTCTCCGGCATCCGCCTCGACCTGGCCTTCGTTGGGCATCCACAGTACAACGGGCGGGTCGAGCGGGCCAACGGACTCATCCTGTCCGGCGTCAAGCCATGACTCATCGAGCCGCTCATCCGCTCACTCGACAGCTGGCTTGACGAGTTGCCGGCCGTTCTCTGGAGTCTACGCACCATGCCGAATCGGTCGACCAGGTTCACCCCATTCTTCCTCATCTATGGAGCCGAAGCCGTCATTCCTACCGACATCGAGTTTGACTCACCACGCGTCGCGACGTACACCAAAGACGAAGCCAGAAAAGCCCGCGAAGATGGGGTCAACCTGCTCGAAGAAGCACGCCTCCTAGCGCTCAGCCATTCGGTCATCTACTGTCACAACCCTAGAAATCTTCTTGTAATTAGTGGCATTGCATCCATGCATCATTTTCATTTTCATTTAAACTTGAAATGGGGATGCTTAAACCCTAGCACCAAATGAATTCAACTAGGGTCAAAATAAAATCTTTTTCATTGAACTCAAAATGCCCTCTATAAATGTTCAACATTTCTGGTTTGAGGTGGAAGCATCTACCAAAAATGGTTTATATTTTTGCAGGACATATTGGGCTCTGAATTAAATCATACTCTATTTGCATTTGGGCATTTAAATGCTATACAATATTTAAAATGCTCAAATAATCATAAACTAAAATGTTTGCTGTTGATTATATTTCAAACAGGGGCATTGAGCAGCTTCATGATTTCTGGATCTGTTGAAGTATTTTAAGAAAGCCCTGAAGTTACAGAAATAATAGAAAACAGAAAATAGAGGAGAGAGAGAGAGAACTTACGACTTACTGTCATGCCCAAAGAAAGCCAGCCCACTGTGCTGCCCAGCCCGCCTGGCCCCTCCCCTGTCGTCTTCCTCCTTGCAAGGAGGACGGGCGCGTGCCCGGCGCGCGAAGCCACACGCCGCGCCACCTCCTGCTTCCCGCCGCTTCCCCGACGCGGCTGTGAACGCCACGACACCCCCAGACCCTCTGCACCTCTCCCCTCTCTCGCTGGACCTCCTCCCCTCCTCTGGCTCTCTCCCTCGCACCACCCGGACGCGCCCGCCACCGCTGACGTGCACCACCACGGCCACCGCCTCCCACTCGCTTCCCTGACTAGCTCAAGAGCTCCGCCTCGTCGCCCTCGTCCTCTCAGCCGAGCCACGCGGCACCGGACGCCCCCGAACGGCGTCGCCGCGGTCGTCTTCTACCTCGGGCAACCGAGATTGCCGTCGCCCATCCGTAGTCCACGGTGCCTCCACGAGCCTGCTGATCCCTCCATTGGAATCCATGTGAGCTCCGCCGCCTTTCCCCCTTCTCCCCGTGCTCGGTTTCCCTCTCTAGCCGCCGTTCCCATTGAGCCCGAGAGCTCGGCTCCGCCGGCCATGTCGCCGCCGTGGCCACTGTCACTTAGAGCTGCAACCGAGCACATAGCCGTGCTTTCGCCGCAACGCCGTGAAGCCCAAAACCCTCCGGCTTCTCCTACCGGTGCCCATAACACCTAAACCGCCAAGACCAATTCGGCCATCATGAAATGCTCGTCGCCGTCAACTCCAGCCACCCCCGCTCCAGCCGCCTCCACCACTGGACGCGCCACTCCGCCAACTCCCCGTAGATGCTCCCCGCGCCCCAAACCGTGGCCTGTAGCGCAATCCCAACGCGGACGCCGTTGCGATCTGAGGTCGCCGGCGGTTAAACACCGGCAACTGACGTGGCGCCATTAGCTTAGGCGCTAAACTCGTTTAGTTAGTGCCTGCGCCGATGACATGTGGGCCCCCGAGCCCAATTAGTTTAGTCTAACTCCTGTTTAGATTAGTGCTAATCTGTGTGGACCCCACGTGCCAGCTTTGACTTTGGTCAAGTCAACGTTGACCGGTCCCACCTGTCATCCACCCAAACCAACCTGAGACACTGACGTATGGGTCCCACATGTCAGGGTTGACCTGGACCGGCCTCGTTGACTGCTGACGTCATAGTGACGCAATGCTGATGCAATAAGTATTTTCTTGATTTATTTTTATACAGGAAATTCCAGAAAATTATCTAAACTTCTAAAATTCATAGAAATTCAACCGTAACTCCAAATTAAATAATTTATATATGAAAAATGATCAGAAAAATCCAATCTATCCATCTGTATCATTTTCATGCATGTTAGAACAACTTATAGCTGCTGTTTAGCACAATTCATATAAATGGCATTTAAACCTTCACATATGGAGTTTGATTTTGAATCTTGGATTCAAACCAACTCCATTTAACCTGCTTCTACTTGCATTAGTTCAAACCACATCATATTGCCATGTCATGATCATGCATCATATTGTGTATTGCATTGATTGTGTTCTTCCTTGTTTGTCGGTGTTTGTCCCCTCTCGATAGACGTGACTCCGACGCTGAGATCGATGACACCAATGAAGAACTATATTATCTTCAGAAGTGCCAGGAAAGCAAAACCCCCTTGTTCATTCCGATACAATCCCACTCTCTCGCTCCTGCTCTCTTTTACTGCATTAGGACATCAACGATTCATCTGTTACTTGCTGCGGTAGCTGAACCCCTTTATCCTTTGCATGACTGTCATTCCACAGTAAATAGATGAAACCCACTAGCATGAGTAGGAGTTGTTTGAGCCCTGATGTGCCTACTCATTCATGCTTGTTTGTCATGCCTACTATTGCTTAGAGTTGTGTCAGGTCTGATTCATCCGGGATGAATCAGAGGTGTGTGAACATGTCCTACTGTGTGTGAGCTAAGTGTGTGAACACGATTTGGTAAAGATAGCGGATAGAGGCCATGTATGAGTACATGGTGGGTTGTCTCATTGAAGATATCCTTATGAACTGAGTTCTGTGTTTGTGATCCATGAAACAGATACTACCACGCATTGGGCCCGAAACCAATGGACCCTCTCGGCTTCTTAATCACCCTTGTTCTCTGTCCAGGAGTTGCAACTAGTTTCTGGTGTTTGTACGATATGTGTTGGAGGCCGTGCGTAGCGCTGACCCTAGGGGTGGGCTATGATGCGGTAGATACACCATGGCCCGGTGTACCGAGCGCCTGTTTGGTGTCTCGGGAACCCTGCACACATCGTTTGGGGCTGTGAGCGAAACCCCGACCGGATCTCCCCCCGGATGTAACCCGAATAGGCGATAAACCTGGACTATAGACTTGAGTGTTTAGGTAGGTCGTGGCCGACACCCTCGTTGGGCTTCCGCTTGAAGGTTGCCGAGTACATGTCGTGTAAACGACGGTAAGTGGTGAGAGCGTGTGTGAAGAAGTACACCCCTACAGGGTTAACATCATCTTTTCGAATAGCCGTGTCCGCGGTAAAGGAATTCTGGGTTGCCTATAACAGTTCATAGACAAGTGAAAGTGGATACCCTAAAATACGCAAGATAAGCGTGAGTGCTATTGATGGCGTTCTCGTAGGGAGACGGGAGCAGATCCATAGTGGTGTATTGATATGGTGAATATGTGGACTCGTGTGCGCCACCTCAAAATAGTTACTTGCAGTCGTAGTTTAGGATAGCCACTGAGTCAAAGCTGGCTTGCTGCAGTTAAACCACACCATCCCCTTTGTTGACAATGATGCATAAGTAGATAGTTCTGATGTAAGTCTTGCTGGGTACATTTTTACTCACGTTTGCCTATTTTATGTTTTTGCAGAGAGACGCCAGTCTCGTTAGTAGTTCCGCGTGGACTTCGACGTTTAGCTTGTTACCTCAGCTACGATCTTGTGCCCTCGGCAGGATCTGGTAGATAGTCAGGCTTCTCAGCCTTTTTCTTTTGTAGATGTCTGTACTCAGACATGTTTGTGCTTCCGCTTGTGCCTTGACTTGTATGTTCTGAATGTTGGGTCATGAGACCTATGTATGTAATACCTCGCTCCTCGGAGCCTATTGAATAAAATACTTGAGTTGTAGAGTCATGTTGTGATGCCATGTTGTATTTGCACATATCGAGCATATTGTGTGTATGTTATTGAAATTCTTGGTATGTGTGGGATCGACTATCTAGTTGTTTATCCTTAGTAGCCTCTCTTACGGAAATGTCTCCTAGTGCTTCCATCGAGCCATGGTAGCTTGCTACTTGCTCCGGAACACTTAGGCTGGCCAGCATGTGTCCTTCTTCGTTCTGTGGTTCATCCCTCGAGGAAATGTCACGCGATGAATACCGGAGTCCTGTTAGCCCTTCTGCCCGGTTCACCGGAGTCTGCTAGCCCAAAGGTTGCTACAGACTGGATTCACTCACGATGACCGACACGTTCGATCTTTGGGTCATGGATGCTGTCCTGTAAGTTTGTGCCACTTTGGGTTTACGACTAGCCATGTCAGCCGGGCTCCTTATCATATGGATGCTAGCGACACTATCATATCGTGTGCCAAAAGGCGCCAACGGTCCGGGCAAAGGTAAGGCGACACCCGTGGGAATACCGTGCGTGAGGCCGCAAAGTGATATGAGGTGTTACATGCTAGATCGATGTGGCATTGAGTTGGGGTCCTGACAGCGTTGGTATCAGAGCCTGACTGCCTGTAGGATTACCAAGCCAAACTGGTCGAAGTTGAGTCTAGAAATTCTTTAGTTATATAAGGGAATTGATTGTGTTTGGGAACGTAAGGCTCTTTTTTCTCCTTATACCTTATGCCCTTCTGATCTGAGTCATCCTATTTTTCCTACGGGGTTAAGGAACTAGGCTTTCTCTTCTTTCTATCAGGATCACGTGTTACTAATCAGTAGACTTATAGAATTTTTGGACTTAAGCCTCGGTTCAGTTCCTACTACTTCCGTATGTTAACTGTTGATCTCGAAACCTTGATATGGTGCTTCTGAGTGGCTATGCCACCATTTTTGTAGCATGTCTCCAATCTTTTGAGCATTTACAGCCGTTATCTTTGTCCGAGTCATCCTGTGTTTCTAAACAATCGATGCACTTGCAAATCCTTTCCCTCTGGTTTTGATGTTCCTTTGGGCTAGGTTAATCACACTAATTGCTGAGTTGAGGTATTCTATTGCCTCGACATATATGCTGGAATTCTTATTATGACGCTAGGTGTCTTAGGGGATCACCTAGTAATCTAGCCATGTTTTGTGATCCCGGTGTGATAATTCTAGCCACCATTCTCGAAAGCATCCCGTGATGCAATTTAGCTAATAGGTATTCTATTCCTGGGTTTTGAACCCAAGATTCACCCTACTTACTTCATGTTGATAGTGTTTTCTCGTTCCTTTAGGTTATTAGTAACCTTTGCATTAGTCCTCGAGGTCCGTGGTATTTCCTTCTTCCAAATACTATGAACCACTTATAGCAGAAGTTTGTTGGATCAAAAGATCACAATAGGAGTGCCCTCGATGAGTTCTCCATTCATAATTGTGATTCTCCCAGTCCTACCTTTCTGCATGGGTTATCTGGAAGAAACCTGTTGAACTTGGTTCAACATACTAACCTATGCTCCACAACTCAGAAAGTTATATGCTCCTTTGAGTTGTCCCTCTTTAGTTGTATTCCGACCCTCGTCTATCAATTGATAGTCAAGAGTATGCATGCATTCGTTCATCGATACCTATTACTCTTATGGTCCGTCAAGCCATTCTATTCTGGAATGACTGGGAGAAACAAACTCCAGTACCTTATCCATTTCCCGGATTGGGTTAAAGCAGTTGTACTCTGCAGATCAAAATGCCAACCCAGCTTTTGCTCTGTTCTACACTGAAGTATTACCCACTTTATGTCAGGAATGTCATGAGGGTTGCACCTTCTCTTATGAACTCTTGATACAGTGATACTCTCTCCATCATTATTCACACCTCGATCCCCGTGTTATAATAACTGGAATGCCGACAAGCGAATTGTGATGTGTGAAATCTATACTCCTAGCAACTCCGTTGCTTGGTAGTTAAAGGATAATAATTACATCCTTATCATGTTGGTTATTAAATCATCATCCTAAGATTGATCGTGCTACCTAGTCCTTATTTCTGGTGCACTCCTCGATCAATAAGTTCGGATTGTGTCAATCCCTCACTCTTTTGATCATATCATCTTGCCCTGAAAAGCAAGGTTGTTCTCGAGCTTAGTAACATACCGGTGGTTCGTGAATTTTCCGAATATCTTCTCGGAAGTATTACCAGGTTGTCCCCCGACTGGTATGTTGAGCTCGTGATCAAGTTGGTTTTCCAATAAACCACTTTTCTCCAAGAATCTATGTTTGGATACCCCTGAGCTAGTTGGTTAAGCCAAACAACAACTTGGAGAGTTGGGAGATAAAAGCTTATCTAACTTAGTTCACTTCCAAAGGGGATATCTTTGTGTGTGTGTGTGTGTTGAAGAAAGATGATATCTTCACCAAATGGTCCTCGTGATCAGTTGTTGGATCTATTGCCTTCTCAAAAACTTTGACTTGAGTATGGGCCATCGTCAAGTCAAATCAGAACCAACGATGTTCGTAATGTTGTATTACTCGTGGTTGATCCCTCGAGCATACACCACTACATCTTTGGTCTGACCAATGCTATCACCGTGTTCACATGATGGTGGAAGTCCAGTGATATGGAAATTCCGATGAGTTGTTGTTGAACCCCATCAGCAGCATTTTGTCTCCCCCATGATTTATGCTGAACATCAACCTAGTGTTGAAAATTTTATAAGCAATGCCTTCGTGTTCCGTTCATGAAGCTTATGCTTGGATGGAAGGGGTGACTTCCTCGAATTCATGTGCATTTGGTGCAAGATGATGCCGTGAGTTCGAGAAAGATTGTTTTTGTTTTCCCGGAATCATCCCAAGTCATTCATGCATATGTGCGAAGTATCCCGTGGTTTGTAGACTTGCAACCTTCATTCCATATGTTCCCTAGCACTTCAAGCCACTGGTTGACTTGTTTAAGGAAAATAAGTCTAGTGCGCGTAAAGACTTCGAAATCCTTGATGATGGATCCTAACTTGAACTCGATAGTGTTTCATTATAAGACTACTACGTGGTCATGCTTGTCTTGGACAGCGTGTTCACAGGTTTGTAGCAGAACCAGCTCATGTTTTGGAGCTTGCTATCGTAGTTCATTCCCGAGAATCTCACAACTCCGTCTCATCAGTTTGTGTTGCAAACTTTCTTTTCCAGACATGCTGTCTGAAATATCTTGTTTCCAACCATATCTAAATCTTAGGCAGATATGATGGTTGGAACATTTCCAACATTTGCATGTTGTTCCTAGCTTGCACCCCATCGGGCCAATTTTCTATGGGTTGTCCTTCTCAGCAGTTGCTGTCTAGGATCATCTTAAAAAGTGATCCTACTATGGGTCCCATCCATCCCCGATGATAAGCAAAATCATCCATTGTGTTGTCTTCAACAAGGTAGTCCACATCATCTATTCTGGTATGAGTATGCCATTCTTTCGAATTTGTTCACACGATCGTTTGTGATTGCCTTAGGCTGGTGTAAAGAATTTCAATGATCTTTGTATCAAAAGTAATTCTTTTTGCCACTTAAGGGAATAGTTCTTTGAGTCATCTCCCTTGAGGTGCCCCATTTTGGAATCATGGCAATTTCCCTCGCTACATTGAAACCCTCGTCAAATTGTTTCTTCTGTCGCTCCTGATGCATGTTTTGCCTCTCAGCTCCAGAGATGTTTTCATGTCTTATTCCGTGAGCTGATCTTGTGATCATTAAGATGATCCTAAGTTGCTTGAACCTCAAGAATATCGATTCTTCTAAACTTCTTCCTTCTACTCGTGGTCATGTTGGTTGTAGTTCTCAAGGCAAGACGTCAAGATAAATTTGAAGCAATGAATCAACATCCTCAAGAAGGGCAATTGGATCATGAAGATCGTGTTAGCTTCGTGTCCCCTCTATCTTCTTACCTCACGTCTTGAATCTCGGGACGAGATTCTTGTATAGTGGGGGTGAGTTGTGACAGCCCTAGAAATCTTCTTGTAATTAGTGGCATTGCATCCATGCATCAGTTTCATTTTCATTTAAACTTGAAATGGGGATGCTTAAACCCTAGCACCAAATGAATTCAACTAGGGTCAAAATAAAATCTTTTTCATTGAACTCAAAATGCCCTCTAAAAATGTTCAACATTTCTGGTTTGAGGTGGAAGCATCTACCAAAAATGCTTTATATTTTTGCAGGACATATTGGGCTCTGAATTAAATCATACTCTATTTGCATTTGGGCATTTAAATGCTATACAATATTTAAAATGCTCAAATAATCATAAACTAAAATGTTTGCTGTTGGTTATATTCCAAACAGTGGCATTGAGCAGTTTCATGATTTCTGGATCTGTTGAAGTATTTTTAATAAAGCCCTGAAGTTACAGAAATAATAGAAAACAGAAAATAGAGGAGAGAGAAAGAGAACTTACCTAACTTACCTGTCGCGGCCCAGCTGGCCAGCCCACCTGCGCGGCCCAGCCCGCCTGGCCCCTCCCCTGTCGTCTTCCTCCTTGCCAGGAGGACGGGCGCGTGCCCGGCGCACGAAGCCACACGCCGCGCCACCTCCTGCTTCCCGCCGCTTCCCCGACGCGGCTGTGAACGCCACGACACCCCCGGACCCTCTGCACCTCTCCCCTCTCTCGCTGGACCTCCACCCCTCCTCTGGCTCTCTCCCTCACACCACCCGGACGTGCCCGCCGCCGCGGATGTGCACCACCGCGGCCACCGCCTCCCCCTTGCTTCCCTGACTGGCTCAAGAGCTCCGCCTCGTCGCCCTCGTCCTCTCAGCCGAGAAACACGGCAGCGGACGCCCCCGAACGTCGTGACGGCGGTCGTCTTCTACCTCGGGCAACCGAGATCGCCGGCGCCCATCCGTCGTCCATGGTGCCTCCCCGAGCCTGCTGATCCCTCCATTGGAATCCATGTGAGCTCCGCCGCCTTTCCCTCTTCTCCCCGTGCTCTATTTCCATCTCTAGCCGCCGTTCCCATCGAGCCCGAGAGCTCGGCTCCGCCGGCCATGTCGCCGCCGTGGCCACTGTCACTTAGAGCTGCAACCGAGCACATAGCCATGCTCAGCGCAATGCCAGAAGCCCAAAACCCCCTCCAGCTTCTCCTACAGTGCTTCGCAACACCTAAACCGCCGAGACCCGAACTCCGGCCGCCGCAGAAATGCTCGTCGCCGTCAACTCTGGCCACCCCCGCTCTAGCCGCCTCCACCACTGGATGCGCCACTCCGCCAGCTCCCCGTAGATGCTCCCCGCGCCCCAAACCGTGTCCTGTAGCGCAATCCCGACGCGGACGCCGCCGCGATCTGAGGTCGCCGGCGGTTAAACACCGGCAGCTGACGTGGCACCATTAGCTTAGGCACTAAACTCGTTTAGTTAGTGCCTGCGCCGATGACATGTGGGCCCTCGAGCCCAATTAGTTTAGTCTAACTCCTGTTTAGATTAGTGCTAATCTATGTGGACCCCACGTGCCAGCTTTGACTTTGGTCAAGTCAACATTGACCGGTCCCACCTGTCATCCACCCAAACCAACCTGAGACACTGACGTATGGGTCCCACAGGTCAGGTTTGACCTGGACCGGCCTCATTGACTGCTGACGTCATAGTGACGCAATGCTGACACAATAAGTATTTTCTGGATTTGTTTTTATACAGGAAATTCCAGAAAATGATCTAAACTTCTAAAATTCATAGAAATTCAACCGTAACTCCAAATTAAATAATTTATATATGAAAAAATGATCAGAAAAATCCAATCTATCCATCTGTATCATTTTCATGCATGTTAGAACAACTTATAACTGCTGTTTAGCACAAGTCATATAAATGGCATTTAAACCTTCACATATGGAGTTTGATTTTGAATCTTGGATTCAAACCAACTCCATTTAACGTGCTGCCAGTTGCATTAGTTCAAACCACATCATATTGCCATGTCATGATCATGCATCATATTGTGCATTGCATTGATTGTGTTCTTCCTTGTTTGTCGGTGTTTGTCCCCTCTCGATAGACGTGACTCCGACGATGAGATCCATGACACCAATGAAGAACTATATTATCTTCAGAAGTGCCAGGTAAGCAAAACCCCCTTGTTCATTCCGATACAATCCCACTCTCTCGCTCCTTCTCTCTTTTACTGCATTAGGACAACAACGATTTATCTGTTACTTGCTGCGGCAGCTGAACCCCTTTATCCTTTGCATGACCTGTCATTCCACAGTAAATAGATGAAACCCACTAGCATGAGTAGGAGTTGTTTGAGCCCTGATGTGCCTACTCTTTCATGCTTGTTTGTCATGCCTGCTATTGCTTAGAGTTGTGTCAGGTCTGATTCATCCGGGATGAATCAGAGGTGTGTGAACATGTCCTACTGTGTGTGAGCTAAGTGTGTGAACACGATTTGGTAAAGGTAGCGGTGAGAGGCCATGTAGGAGTACATGGTGGGTTGTCTCATTGAAGCTGTCCTCAGGAACTGAGTTCTGTGTTTGTGATCCATCAAACAGATACTACCACACATTGGGCCCGAAACCAATGGACCCTCTCGGCTTCTTAATCACCCTTGTCCTCTGTCCAGGAGTTGCAACTAGTTTCTGGTGTTTGTAGGATATGTGTTGGAGGCTGTGCGTAGCGCTGACCCTAGGGGTGGGCTATGATGCGGTGTATCGAGCGCCCGTTTGGTGTCTCGAGAACCCTGCACACATTGTTTGGGGCTATGAGCGAAACCCCGGCCGGATCTCCTCGCGGATGGAACCCGAATAGGCGATAAACCTGGACTAGAGACTTGAGTGTTTAGGTAGGTCATGGCCGACACCCTTGTTGGGCTTCCACTTGAAGGTTGCCGAGTACATGTCGTGTAAACGGCGGTAGGTGGTGAGAGCGTGTGTGAAGAAGTACACCCCTGCAGGGTTAACATCATCTATTCGAATAGCCGTGTCCGCGGTAAAGGACTTCTGGGTTGCCTATAATAGTTCATAGACAAGTGAAAGTGGATACCCTAAAATATGCAAGATAAGTGTGAGTGCTATGGATGGCGTTCTCGTAGGGAGACGGGAGCGGATCCATAGTGGTGTATTGATATGGTGAATATGTGGACTCGTGTGCGCCACCTCAAAAGTGTTACTTGCGGTTGTAGTTTAGGATAGCCACTGAGTGAAAGCTGGCTTGCTGCAGTTAAACCCCACCATCCCCTTTGTTGACAATGATGCATAAGTAGATAGTTCTGATGTAAGTCTTGCTGGGTACATTTTTACTCACGTTTGCCTATTTTAAGTTTTTGTTCAGTCTTGTTAGTAGTTCTGCGTGGACTTCAACGTTTAGCTTGTTACCTCAGCTACGATCTTGTGCCCTCGGCAGGATCTGGTAGATAGTCAGGCTTCTCAGCCTTTTTCTTTTGTAGATGTCTGTACTCAGACATGTTTGAGCTTCTGCTTGTGCCTTGACTTGTATGTTCTGAATGTTGGGTCATGAGACCTATGTTTGTAATACCTCGCTCCTCGGAGCCTATTGAATAAAATACTTGAGTTGTAGAGTCATGTTGTGATGCCATGTTGTATTTGCACATATCGAGCATATTGTGTGTATGTTATTGAAATGCTTGGTATGTGTGGGATCTGACTATCTAGTTGTTTATCCTTAGTAGCCTCTCTTACCGGGAAATGTCTCCTAGTGCTTCCACTGAGCCATGGTAGCTTGCTACTGCTCCGAAACACTTAGGCTGGCCGGCATCTGTCCTTCTTCGTTCCTGTGTTTGTCCCTTCAGGGAAATGTCACGCGATGAATACCGGAGTCCTGTTAGCCCGCTACAGCCCGGTTCACCGGAGTCCAGCTAGCCTAGTGCTACAACCTGGATTCACTCGCTGAGGACCGACACGTTCGATGCTGGGTCAAGGATGCCTGTCCCTGTAAGTTTGTGCCACTTTGGGTTTACGACTAGCCACGTCAGCCCGGGCTCCTTATCATATGGATGCTAGCAACACTATCATATACGTGTGCCAAAAGGCGCAAACGGTCCTGGGCAAAGGTAAGGCAACACCCGTGGGAATACCGTGCGTGAGGCCGCAAAGTGATATGAGGTGTTACATGCTAGATCGATGTGTCATTGAGTCGTGGTCCTGACATCTACCACCAAGGCCTGAGGCACTACCATAGAAAGAAGATCAAGCCCCTCACGTTCTGCGAGGGCAACCTCGTCCTCCGACTCGTCCAAGAGCAAGCAGGCCAGCACAATCTGCCCCCTCCATGGGAGGGCCCATTCATCGTGAGCAAGGCCTTGCACGATTGCAACGCCTACTACCTCATCGACGCACGCAAGTCAAGGAAGTGCAAGAAAGACACCGCCGGCGAAGAAATGATCCGGCCGTGGAACGTGGAACTCCTCCGTCTGTTTTACAGTTAGCCGCACGATTGTATGTATTGTTCCCTTTTGTGAACGCTCGAAACTATGGGGTCCCCGAACGAGACTCGGGGGCTGCCTTTTGTCGACCAATTTATTGTGTCCCTACTTTCTTGCATCACTATGCCTCTGAACCCTGCCATCGGTCCGACCCGGTCGATCAGGGGGCTCGGGGCCTGGCCGGCTCAATCGCCACCCTGCCACCTTACTTGGTGATTCCTGATACAGTTAGGATGCCGCAGTCCCCCACTTCGCCCTAAAGCCACAGATCCGACTTTGGCTGTCAGCTGGCAAGCACAACGGGCCAGAGCTCCTTTACGATTCATACACTAAGTCAAAGGCTGCCGGGTCGATCAACCCGGCCCGCCGCTCAGAAAATAAACAGCCGCACGACCGGCTGCTCGCCAACCGACTTCGCCGGATCGCCGCCAGCCGGCCCAGTGGGTGTTTCGCTCGCGCTCAACGTTTTGAAGGACCCAAGTCCTGCACGCTCCTCTTGAAGAACCAAACTCCTTGTCACGGACCAGAGCCTCGGCCGTTTGACTCGCATGGGGAGGTGGAGAAGGTTTGAGAAAGGAAAAGCGCAAGAAATCGGTCCAAAAAACGGAAGGCAAAAAGCAAAAACACTCACGACATTTACACACAAATATTTAGAAGTCCCACGGCCCAAGTTCATTACACCCTAAATCCCCCAGTGGGTGGGTGGACCTGCTACTTAACAAATTGTACTAAGAATGTCTCAGGCATCTCCAGCGCCGCGTCGCGACGTCAACGGTTCTACCCTGGCGGCCTCCGGGTCCAGCGAGGCACCGGTGTCCTCCTCGGCACCCCCATTGCGGTAGACGCCCGTCTCCTCGGAGCTCCCCTCCGGATCACGGAGAAGCAAGCCGTAGTTGTCGCCATCCATGACCCTGCCATCTCCCGTCCGCTCCGGGTGGAACTCGTCGTGGAAGACGAACTCGGCGATGTAGCTGGCCCGGGAGGCAATCCGGCCGGCTTGCTCCTGCAACAGCTGCTCCGAGCTGGCCCGCTGGCCCATCAGCGCGTCTAGCTACAGGTCTGGATGCCAAGACAGTGCAAACCGGAGCGCCATCTCAACGCTGGCACTAGCGGCGGAGACGCGCCACTCGTGAAGCCGGTCTGGCCCCATCTCCAACCAACGTGCCAGGAGCGTGAAGCTGCTCGGCTCGACGGAGTCCGGCCAAAGGGCAGCCGTCATCATGGTGCCGGCCTGGGACAACTACCCCATCTGCGTCCCCAAGACCTGCAGGCAGGCTTCAGCAGCAGCGATGATTTCCAGGAAGGTCCATGCGACCCGCGGGTCTGTTCCGGATCCAACGACCCTTGTCGGGTCATGCTGAAAGCGGACGGCTTCCTTCGCCAGCCGTTGCGTCTCCGGGAAGGCGCCTGCCACAAAAAGGCGAAGCATATCAGAAGAAGGACAACAAGGACGAAGGCCGGATCCCGACCCGGCAAAGTACAAGAAAAGCACTTACTGGAGAAGGACTCTTCCAGGTGCTGTGCTTCGAGCAACGTACCACGCCACTCCCGTTCAATGGCGCGGTCGCGCTCCTGGAGCGCCTTCTCCAGATCGGCCGCCTTGGCAAGGCCGCCTTCAGCTCGGCGTCCTTGTCATCGACTGCCTTCTCGGCTGCCTCGCGACGACGGGCCTCATCCTGCCGGGCCCCCTCAGCCGTGGTGACTTGCCCCCGCAGGTGATCCACCTCGGCCTGCAGCCGGCCCTTGTCATCGGCCAGTGATAACCCGCAAGTATATGGGATAGTTGTAGCCTCTTTCGATAAGTAAGAGTGTCGAACCCAACGAGGAGCTAAAGGTAGAATAAATACTCTCTCAAGTCCTATCGGCCACTGATACGACTCTACGCACGCTTGACGTTCGCTTTACCTAGAACAAGTATGAAACTAGAAGTACTTTGTAAGTGTGAAAGGATAGTTTTGCAAGAAAGTAAAGAATGGGTAAATAAAAAGTAGGAGCTGTTTAGACAAAGATGCAATAAAAGTAAATATAGCGAGTGTGGAAAAGTGGTGGTAGGAGTTGTGGAATTGTCCCTAAGCAATTTACTACTTTACTAGACCGATAGAAAGTATTATGTGGGAGAGGCCACTGCTAGCATGACATCCTTGACTTGGAATTCTATGCACTTATGATTGGAACTATTAGCAAGCATCCGCAACTACTAATGTTCATTAAGTTAAAACCCAACCAAAGCATTAAGATATATTGGTCCCCCTTCAATCCCGTATGCATCAATTTCTATGCTTGGTTGAAGCTTCTGTCACTCTAGCCCTCCAATACATAGTCCTATCAACATACAACTAACCCTATGGTGTGATCCACGCACGCGCTCATATGATGGGCACCAAAGGACAACAACATAACCACAAGCAAATTAAATCAATCATAGCAATTCATCAACCACCAAATATGACAACAAAAATCTACTCAGACATCATAAGATGGCAACACATCATTGGATGATAATATGAAGCATAAAGCACCATGTTCAAGTAGAGGGTACAGCGGGTTGCGGGAGAGTGGACCACTTTAGATAGAGGGGGGAAGGTGATGGAGATGTTGGTGAAGATGACAGCGGTGTTGGTGAAGATCGCGGTGATGATGATGGCCCCCGGCGGCGTTCCGGCGCCACCGGAAGCAAGGGGGAGAGAGCCCCCCTTCTTCTTATTTTTCCTTGACCTTCTCCCTAGATGGGAGAAGGGTTTCCCTTCTGGTCCTTGGCTCCCATGGCATGGGAGGGGTGAGATCCCCTCCGAGATTGGATCTATCTCTCTGTTTCCGCGTTCCCAGATTCTACCCGTTCACCGTTTCTTAAATATCCGGAGATCCGTAACTCCGATTGGGGTGAATCTTTCGCCCAGATTTTTCTCGTAAAATTAGCTTTCTTGTGCCAAAAGAAGAGTGTAAACCGCCTTACGGGTGGCCCATGAGAGCCCAGGGCACGCCCAGGGAGGGAGGGCGCGCCCCCCTGTCTCGTGGCCACCCCGGACACCGTTTCACGTTGATTCTTCCTCCCAAAAATCACAAATATTCCAAAATAATTCTCCATCCGTTTTTATCCCGTTTGGACTCCGTTTGATATTGGGTTTCTGCGAAACAAAAAACATGCAACAGACAGGAACTGGCATTGGGCACTGGATCAATATGTTAGTCCCAAAAATAGTATAAAAAGTTGCCAAAAGTATATGAAAGTTGAAGAATATTGGCATGGAACAATAAAAAATTATCGATATGACGGAGACGTATCATCCTCCCCAAGCTTAATTCCTGCTCGTCCTCGAGTAGGTAAATGATAAAAAGATAATTTTTGATGTGGAATGCTACCTAGCATAATCTTGATCATATGTCTAATCATGGCATGAATATTAAGACACGAGTGATTCAAAGCAATACATTTGACATAAAAACAATAATACTTCAAGCATACCAACCAAGCAATTATGTCTTATCGAAATAACATAGCCAAAGAAAGCTCATCCCTACAAAATCATATTGTCTGGTTATGCTCCATCTTCGTCACACAAAATACTCCCATCATGCACAACCCCGATGATGAGCCGAGCAATTGGTTCATACTTTTTAACGCGCTTCAGCTTTTTCAACTCTTACGCAATACATGAGCGCAAGCCATGGACATAGCATGTGGTGGTATATGGTGGTGGTTGTGAGGACAAAAAGGGAGAAGATAGTCTCACATCAACTAGGCATATCAACGGGCTATGGAGATGCCCATCAATAGATATCAATGTGAGTGAGTAGGGATTGCCATGCAACGGATGCACTAAGAGCTATAAGTGTATGAAAGCTCAAACTGGAAACTAAGTGGGTGTGCATTCAACTTGCTTGCTCATGAAGACCTCGGGCGTTGAGGAAGCCCATCATTGGAATATACAAGCCAAGTTCTATAATGAAAATTCCCACTAGTATATGAAAGTGAAAGCATAGGAGGCTCTCTCTATGAAGAACATGGTGCTACTCTGAAGCACAAGTGTGGTAAAAGGATAGTAACATTGCCCCTTCTCTCTTTTTCTCTGATTTTTTTCTTTTTCTTTTTCATTTTTTTTCATTTTTTTCTTTTTGGTGGGCTTCTTTGGCCTCTTTTTATTTTTCACAAAGTCCGGAGTCTCATCCCGACTTGTGGGGGAATCATAGTCTCCTTCATACTTTCCTCACTGGGGCAATGCTCTAATAATGATGATCATCACACTTTTATTTACTTACAACTCAATATCTAGAACAAAGATATGACTCTATATGAATGCTTCCGGCGGTGTACCGGGATGTGCAATGATCTAGCATAGCAATGACATCAAAAAAAAAACGGACAAGCCATGAAAACATCATGCTAGCTATCTTACGATCATGCAAAGCAATATGACAATGAATGCTCAAGTCATGTATATGATGATTATGGAAGTTGCATGGCAATATATCTCGGAATGGCTATGGAAATGCCATAATAGGTAGGTATGGTGGCTGTTTTGAGGAAGGTAAATAATGGGTTCATGATACCGGCGAAAGTTGCGCGGCACAATAGAGGCTAGCAAAGTGGAAGGGTGAGTGTGTGTATATCCATGGACTCACATTAGTCATAAAGAACTCATATACTTATTGCAAAAGCCTACTTAGCCCTCGAAGCAAAGTACTACTACGCATGCCCCTAGAGGGATAGATTGGTAGGAAAAGACGAGCCCTCGTCCCCGACGGCCACTCATAAGGAAAGCAATCAAAGAGCACCTCATGCTCCAACTTCGTTACATAACGGTTCACCATACATGCATGCTACGGGACTTACAAACCCCAACACAAGTATTTTCTAAATTTCACAACTACTCAACTAGCATGACTCTAATATCACCACCTTTATATCGCAAAACTATTGCAAGGAATCAAACATATCATATTCAGTGATCTACAAGTTTATGTAGGATTTTATGACTAACCATGTGAATGACCAATTCCTGTCATCTCTCTAAATAGATATAAGTGAAGCATGAGAGTTTAATTCTTTCTACAAAAGATATGCCCACGCTCTAACAAATATAAGTGAAGCAAAAGAGCATTCTACAAATGGCGATTTCCTATGTGAAGAGAAGCAGGCAATCCAAACTTCAAATGATATAAGTGAAGCACATGAAGCATTCTATAAAGCCATACTCAAAAGATTTAAGTGAAGTGCAATGAGCATTCTATAAATCAACCAAGGACTATCTCATACCGGCATGGTGCATAAAAGGAAAGTGAAAACTAAATGCAAAAGACGCTCCAAGACTTGCACATAATGCATAAACAAAACGAATACGAAAACATACCGATACTTGTTGAAGAAAGAGGGGATGCCTTCCGGGGCATCCCCAAGCTTAGACCTTGAGTCTCCTTGAATATTTACTTGGGGTGCCTCGGTCATCCCCAAGCTTGAGCTCTTGCCTCTCTTCCTTTTCCTCATATCGAGACCTCCTCGTTTAGACACTTTATCCACACAAAACTTCAACAACAAACTCGGTAAGATCCGTTAGGGAAAATTTTGTTTTTGCCACTCTAGATTTTGCCAATTTTCCTTATGCCACTCTAGATTTTGACATTTCACTTTTGCCACTCTTAATTTTTGACAATTATCAGAATTGCCATTCGTGTGGCAAAAGCAAAATTTTCAGAGTGGCAATTGTGATAATTATCAAAAGCTAAGAGTGGCAAAAATGAAATAAAGTTATTTTGCTTTTGCCACAAAATGGCAATTGTGATAATTGTCAAAAACAAAGAGTGGCAAAAGTGAAATGTCAAAATCTAGAGTGGCATAAGGAAAATTGGCAAAATCTAGAGTGGCAAAAACAAAATTTTCCCGATCCGTTAGTATAATAAAGCAAATCACCACTCTAAGTACTGTTGCAAACCAATTCATATTTTGTTTTTGCATTGTGTCTACTGTAATATAACTTTTCCATGTCTTAATCCACCAATACAAATTGATAGATTCATCAATACAAGCAAACTATGCATCAAAAACAGAATCTGTCAAAAACAGAACAGTCTGTAGCAATATGAACATCCACCATACTTCTGGTACCCCAAAAAATTCTACCAAAATTAGGAAAAATAAACAAGTTGTATATCAAGACAGTGCAAAAGGAATCAGAACCATTTCACATTCCAGTTAAAATGTAAAATCACGCACTACAGCCAAAGTTTCTGTCCTGCACCGTACAAACCAACAAGCATTGTAAACGTCCTAAAGGCAAACCTTAGCATATTATTTTTATAATACAATGGAATTTTACAAGGGGATAATTATTTTTGATGAAAATTTTCTGTAATCAAGATTCACAAAGTTTCCATGAGCATGAACAAAGTTCAAGGCTAGCTCCCACTTCAACACTGCTTGTCTTTCTCACTTTCACTTTCCTTTTTGAAAAGTTTTTGAGTTCCCCTCTTTATTTTTTGTTTTTAATCTATAAGAAAGCACTCAACAGAAATAAATGACTCTCTAAAACTTCCGGGTTGTCTCCCTGGCAGCGCTTTCTTTAAAGCCATTAAGCTAGGCATTTAGTGCTCAAGTAACGAATCCACCCGGATCCCAAGGTATATCAAAGCCAATTTTAATGAACAATGATTTGTAATTTAGTAGTGAGCACCAAGTAACATATATCATGCAACAACAAAGTCTAACTGTCTTCCTATGCATCGGCATGTCATAAAAGAACAATTCGTGCACACATAGTAAAGGCCAATGCATAGTATAAGCAGTTTCTTGCAATTCTATCGTGTTGGAAACATAGAGAGGTGGAGACATAGTTCCTCTCTCATAATATTTGCAAGTAGGAGCAGCAAGCACATGCATATTATATTCATCAAAATCATCATGTGCAATGGTAAAAGGCAACCCATCAATATAATCCTTAATAAGCACAAACTTCTCCGATATAGTGTAGTTTGGAGAATTCAAAAAGATAACAGGACTATCATGCGTGGGTGCAATAGCAACAATTTCATGTTTAACATAATGAACTATAGCTAGTTCATCGCCATAAGCATAATTCATATTGGCATCTTGGCCACAAGCATAGCAAGCATCATCAAAAAGGGATATTTCAAACAAATTCAAGGGATCATAGCAATCATCATAGCAATCATACTTCGGTAAGCACGAAGGGGAATTAAATAATGTATGAGTTCGAGGGTTACTCTCATTAGAAGGTGGGCACGGGTAGCTAATCCGCTCTTCCTCCTTTTGTTCTTCGCTCTCCTCATCATCTTTTTCATCCAATGAGCTCACTGTTTCATCAATTTCTTCTTCCATAGCTTCCTGCAAAATATTAGTCTCTTCTTGGACAGCGGGGACTTTCTCAATAAATGCATTAATATAGTAATTGTATTCATAATTTTCATAGCAATATCTAAGTATAGCAAGATTTCAGGCCTATAAGCATCATCATCTAAAGCTTCATACTTTTCAAACAAAGATTCAATTTCATAAGCAACCTTCAAAGCAACAAATTCTTCTATTTGTTCCACATCATAGTAATCATATATACCATTAGCATAAGAAGCTAAGGTTTCATTATCATTAAATTTGCATGAAAAGGGAAGGTGTGGAGCCTTCATCCTAGAGCAACAAGTAATATCATATCTCAAGCATAGATTCCAGGCATACCAACACAACATAATAAATTGATCCCACAATAGTTTCCCTTTTTGTGTCGAGCGATAATCCCTAAAGTATCCACGTTGATCCAACGTGTCTCCCATTATAAAGTTGACTGGGGTTTTCTCAGGATTATCAAAGTAGTACATAATATCTTTCGCATAATGAGAATCGAGGGTTTTAGGAGTTACCCCATCTCCAAGAGTAGCAAGTACACCTAATTTTTTTTGGTATTTTGCGTTCCATATCCATAACTAAAGATAGAGAACAACTTATAACAGCAAATAAAAATTACTTAGTGATAAAGCAAACAAGCACACACGAGAATATTCACCCCATGCTATGACTCCCCGGCAACGGCGCCAGAAAAAGGTCTTGATAACCCGCAAGTATACGGGATAGTTGTAGCCTCTTTCGATAAGTAAGAGTGTCGAACCCAACGAGGAGCTAACGGTAGAACAAATAATCTCTCAAGTCCTATCGGCCACTAATACGACTCTACGCACGCTTGACGTTCGCTTTACCTAGAACAAGTATGAAACTAGAAGTACTTTCTAGGTGCGAAAGGATAGTTTTGCAAGAAAGTAAAGAACGCATAAATAAAAAGTAGGGGCTGTTTAGACAAAGATGCAATAAAAGTAAATATAGCGAGTGTGGAAAATTGGTGGTAGGAGTTGTGGAATTGTCCCTAAGCAATTGACTACTTTACTAGATCGATAGCAAGTATTATGTGGGAGAGGCCACTGCTAGCATGTCATCCCTGACTTGGCATTCTATGCACTTATGATTGGAACTATTAGCAAGCATCCGCAACTACTAACGTTCATTAAGGTAAAACCAAACCAAAGCATTAATATATATTGGTCCACCTTCAATCCCGTATGCATCAATTTCTGTGCTAGGTTGAAGCTTCTTTCACTCTAGCCCTCCAATACATAGTCCTATCAACATACAACTAACCCTATGGTGTGATCCAAGCGCGCTCTCATCTGATGGGCACCAAAGGACATCAACATAACCACAAGTAAATTCAATCAATCATAGCAATTCATCAACCACCAAATAGGACAACGAAAATCTACTCAGACATCATAAGATGGCAACACATCATTGGATAATAATATGAAGCATAAAGCACCATGTTCAAGTATAGGGTACAACGGGTTGCGGGAGCGTGGACCGATGTAGATAGAGGGGGGAAGGTGATGGAGATTGTCGGTGTACTAAAGTAGGGGTACCTTAGTACCCCGAACTTGTGCACGGGCAGTTGCAGCACCCCGCGGCAAGGCTCGCCTAGCGCCCGCCAAGACCCTCCGTCATTTCTACTTACTGCCATCCAAGAACAAAGTGTCAAATAAGTAGACAAAGACCCGGCAAGAGGAGCTTGCCGGGAAGGCCAACCAAAGCGCGTCCAGAAGACTTGCCACGACACCCCGCGCGTCCTGGCAAGGCCCGACGACCGGCAAGCTTGCCGGCGCAGCAAGAGAAGGGCCGCGGCAAGGCGCTTGCCGCGGCAAGGCTGCCACCCTGCACCCAAGCTCCAGCGCATCCAACGACGTGTCACCCTGGTCCATCCCAGAGCGCGTGGCGGCGTTCTATGCAGCCATGCGGTCGCGAGGTGGCGAGCGACAAGGAGGCCATCGCGCAACCGGTGGCTCACCTAGCGGTCGTTTCTTTACCTTTGTTGGGGGCGCGCCGGACGGGCATTAAATGCCCTTGTCCCCTGCCGTCAGAGTTAGGTAGGACACTGTTGTACCAACCTGCGTTTTTACTCTTTTACCCCCTCTTCCTACGCTGCCACCTGTGGGTTCCCCCTTCAGACTATATAAGGGAGGCCCATGCGCACGTAGAAGGGGTTCGGGGCTTCGGAACTTTTCCACACTGGGGTTCCACCGTTCGTAGATCCAACACCACCATACGTTCGCGCTCTCGAGCAAGAACAAATACAAACACAAAGCAGCAGTAGGGCTTTTATATCTCCGGAGAGCCCCGAAGCTGGGTAAAAATCGCCCGTCTCCCCCGCGCGCCCGACCTCGATCTGCTCTGCGCACGCCCTCCGCTCCCTTGCCGGACTAGAAGGGGCCCCCTGCCCCATAGGTGCTCGTGGCCGCATAGAGAGACGCCCCGACATCTTTGGCGCGCCAGGTAGGGGGGCGTCGAGGTCGTGAGCATCTGATCCGGTCTCCGCGCGCGCTACATCAACGCCTTCATCAACATGCCACCAAAGAAGAAGCCTTCGGAGGTGGCCGCTCCGTCTACATCGATTCTTCCGCCACCGCCGGAGCAAGCGGGCGGTGGAGTGGACGCCGGCGGAGGAGTGGGTGCCGACGGTGGGACCCACATCGTCACCAGGACCAAAAACAAGGCCCCGCAAGCGTCGGCAACCATGCAGACATCGCACCCTTCCCAGGAGGTGCAAGGTCGACAACGCCCCGGTGCTCCTAGCACCGTGCTGCGATGAGCAAGGCCAAGCTGGTGGGTCGCGAGGCGTTGAAACCAGCATGCACGCCAAGATCTTTGGCGCAAGTGAGGTGCGTTCGCCGGACGGGCGTTGCTCCTTCAATCCAGCTTGGGAGTCCGAGCACATCCGCTCCTCGCGCCGCTTCGTCGCCACCGCCACCCAAGATAATGCAGAGAAGCGCCGACCGCGCGCTTCTTCTAGATTACCCTCCGGTGCCACACAAGATTGGCGGCGGAGGATGACCATTTACAACCTCATCGGCCGCTTAACGGCGATAAGCCCGCAACCGAGCGCATCAAAGCCCGGCGGCGCCCAGCGCAAGCCGACGCCGACAAGACCGCTGGGGTGCCACCTCCATGCACTCCCAGCCCGAAGGCTAAGATCGCCCGGCTCGCCGAGCCAACCCCGACGCCCGACTCCACGGCGTCGTCGGACCCATGAACCGCGCGATCAACGCCCGTTCTCCAAGAACGGCAACACGAAGATGCTCGCACTTCGCATCGCGCGCAGAAGGGAAGCGCGGCGTCAATCGACTTCGGTCGCTGGGCCCACTGCCGATATGCATGCGCCGAAGAACCAGCGACTTGCCGTCTGTGGCGGGTTGCCTGCATTCACCCGTGAGCTGCGGCAAGTCCAGTGGCCCAGGACCAAGAACTTCAAGCTCGACGTGCCCGAGAAGTATGATGGCAGGATACATCCGTCGGAGTTCCTCAGCATCTACACCATAGCGGTGCAGGCTGCCGGAGGGCGCGACGAGAAAATCCTCGCCAACTACTTCCTGTTGGTGCTCAAGCCCAACGTCAGATCTTGGCTCATGCACTTGCCGGACGGCTCCATCTCTTCATGGGCGGACCTGTGTCATCAGTTTGTCGGCGCCTTCACGGTGACCACAAACCCCATGGCGGAGAGTGATCTACATCTGCTCGTCGAAGGAGGAGAGCCCTGCGCAAGTACATCTGAAGATTCAGCCAGTGCAACGCAACATCGAGCGTCCACCACCCACGGTTATCGGCGCGTTCCATCGAGCGTGCGTAACGCGAGATGAGGAGGAGATGGCGATGTGCAAGATCGAGATGTCGGCGAGCTCTATGCTCGGCCGACAAGTGTGCACGGTGCGAGGAGGAGGAAAATCCCGGAGATTGCAGGAGCGAAGGATCGGCGGTGAGGATGCCGCCCCGGCAAGGAAGAACTAGAGGAGGAACAACAGGAAGAGAAAGGCTAAGGATGTGCTAGCTGTCGAGCATTCCGACAACGGAGGCAGCTCCGACAAGGCCAAAGCTGATAACTCCGGCGAGGCTGTGGTAGCCGCTGACAAGCAGGATGGCTCCGGCAAGCGGTATTGCAAGATCCACCGCACCAAGGGCCATGATCTCCAAACCTGCAAGAAAGTCGAGCAGATGGCGGAGCTGCAGAAAGCTGAGTACGAGTGCCACGACAAGGAGAGAGCCCAGGGAGGTGGCGGAGGATCCGGAGCAAGTTCCCGCCGGGAGGGCACACAAGCAAGCCAAGCGCGGCAAGGAGACGAGCCTCCCGTGGCGCGACAAGGACGAAGATGAAGATGAGGATGAAGAGATGGAGGAAGATGAGACTGATGACCAAGAGTTTCAGAAGGCAACGGAGGTGTTGTGCACTGACGGCGGTGCCTCTCTGCACACCTCGCACTGCCAACTCAAGCAGTGGGTGCGAGAAGTAAACGCAGCGGAGCCGTCCGTCGAGTCGCGCAAGCCTCTAAAGTGGTCCAGCACGCCCATCGTCTTCGATGTTGAGTATCACCCTGACCGCATCACTGCGGTCGGGTGCTTGCCGATGTTGGTCTCACCAACAATCCGCAACCTCAAGGTCACAAAGATGTTGGTTGACGGCGGGGCTGGCCTGAACCTGATTTCCTCCGCAGTGCTCAAGAAGCTCCAGATCCCCGACAGCAAGCTCGAAGAAACTGGTACCTTTCAAGGGATAAATCCGGGAAGAAGCAAGCCGAAGGGGAAGATCACACTGCCCGTGACATTCGGCAGTGAGCTGAATTTCAGGAAAGAGAAAGTCACATTCGATGTTGCTGATATCCCGTTGCCTTACAATGGGATACTAGGCCGTCCAGCGCTCGCCAAATTCATGGCAGCCTCTCGCCACGCCTATAATGTGCTCAAGATGCCTGGTCCGATAAGTGTCATTTCTGTCCAAGGCGACAAGAAGGATGCACTTATCTGTACCGACAAGATCTACCGGGAAGCAGCAGCCGCAGCAGAGCGCAAACCACTTGCCGCTGAAGCTCCCCGGGAGAAGAAGAAGAATGGCAAGTCCGGCAAGAGCATCTCTGATGCCCACTCCGGCAAGCGCACCTCCCCGGAGCGCTATGCTACCGTCGAGGACGCACCATCGAGCTCCACCGGCAAGTGCAAGAAGGCGAAGATAGCCTCACCAAAGACTAAGTCCGGCAAGCGTAGCTCTAATGCCCACTCCGGCGAGCGCACCTCCCCGGAGCGCTGCGCGGCCGTCGAGGATGCACCATCGAGCTCCACCGGCAAGTAGAGCAAGGAGAAGCAGTCAGTTTCAAACTTTTGAGTCGTATTCCTTGAAAGACCGTACCTTGTATGGAAAACTTGTGCACGAAGGGGATCGAATCGTGGCTAAGTTGCGCCCTTGATCTGTTTTGAGTCCGCTCAACAATGAAGGTGCGCCGCAACTAGCTCGACGAGGTTTCTCGCCGGAGGCAACACCGCCAGGCCAGCTCTTGACGTTCACTTTTCGATAAGTGTGCTTGCACCGGCGAGTTCCCTAAAAGTGTGAGGGTGAAAACATACAAGGGAGAGAATCGAGGAAGAAGTGCGATCCTGCCGGAGCACGGAAGACAGGAAAAGCTAAGTTGCCCGAAGTTTGAGTGCAGAGCACCATCAGTTTTTAATTTTTATGTTATGTTCCTTGAACGTCCGTGCCTTGTATGGGGAACCCGTGCGCGGAAGGAGCCGACTCGTGGTTAAGTTGCGCCCTTGCTTTGTTTCGAGTCCGCTCAACAATGAAAGCGCGCTGCAACTAGCCCGACGAGGTTTCTTGCCGGGGGCTACACCGCCAGCGGGCTGCTGATGTTCCGCACTCGGCAAGTGTGTATGCACCGGCGAGTTCCCTAAAAAGCATAGGGTAAAAACATACAAGGGGTGCGACGGAGTAAAGGATATAACGTAGCGAGCCTGGACGTGGGACGTGCTTTGTATGAAAAACCTGTGCGCGGAGGAACCAGCTCGCGGCTACATTGCGCCCCTGATTTGTTTTCGAGTCCGGTCAACAATGAAAGCGCGCTGCAACTAGCCCGACAAGGTTTCTTGCCGGGGGCTACACCGCCAGCGGGCTGCTGATGTTCCGCACTCGGCAAGTGTGTATGCACCGGCAAGTTCCCTAAAAAGCGTAGGGTAAAAACATACAAGGGATGTAACACGGCGAGCGTAGCCCAGGATGAAGTTACATTACAAAAATAGCTTACTACGGCACTGCCTAAGTTGTTATTATGACTAAAATAGCAGCGACAAGGAAAGAACAAGAAGATGCACCGGCACCTGAGCCCGGCAAACCCGCATTGCCGGGGGCTGCGGGCACAAGGGTCCCTCCGCGGCAAGCCAGGGTCGCCGGGGGCTGCGATGCCAGCGGCAAGAACAAAAGAAAAAAGGCGCAGGCTCCTGTGTCCCAACAAGCCAGAGTTACCGGGGGATGCGATATCAGATAAGTTTTTCATCCCTCATCATGTATCCTCTTATGGACTGGAGAATGCGAGGCCGCGTCCTTGAACGAGCGTGCCTTGTATGGGAAAACCTGTGCGCGGAGGGGCCGAGTCGCGGCTAAGTTGCGCCCTTGATTTTTTTTCGAGTCCGCTCAACAATACAAGTGCGCTGCAACTGGCCCGACAAGGTTTCTTGCCGGAAACAGCACCGCCAGCGGGCTGCTGATGTTCCGCACTCAGCAAGTGTGCTTGCGCCGGCAAGTTCCCTCAAAACATAGGGTGGAAACATACAAGGCACAGAATCAAGTAAAGGATATGACCCGGCAAGCATTCCCCTCTTTTCATTAAAAAACATCCCATTCCAATACAAGTCCATAGAGGATGAAAAACATGATAGAGAGGATTACAAGTTTTAAATGCAGCTAAGGCCCGAAGGCTTACAAATTAAAAAAAAAAGATAAGATGCCCGTAATCCTTCTCCTGTTTCTCTCTTCAGGAGGTAGGTCAAGGAGGCCCGGCAAGAGAAGCTTGCGGGGAGGGCAAAAGGCGCCTAGGTGAGCTCTGGTGCGAAAGACACCAAGAGAACACCGGGGCCGGCCAGGGAGCTTGGCGGAGGCGGAGGCGCCGAGCGAGGCTCGAGGCAGGCGGCGGGGCGTCGGCCTGTTGTCGAGGCACCTCACCCTCGTACTCCGACTTGACGGCCTTGCCGCCACCCTCTTCCTCTTCCGCAGCCTCCCTCGCCATGGCCCAAGGAGGCGGCCCCGGGAGTTCGAGAGGCCAGCGACCGGATGATGGGGTCGCCCGGTGGCCATGAGGCGGTGTCAACGCCTGGTCGGACCCGCCCGTCCTCGTCGTCGCTGTCGCTCCCTCCTCGTCACTCTCGCTCGAGGAGGAGCCTTCGCTCGGAGGAGCTGTCCACGGAGCATCTCGCCCGGTGCCGGAATCCCGAAGACCTTGGCGGCGAGAAGGTCGCCTCCATTAACTTAAAATGGAGGTGAACCCCGCCGTCAAGCTGTGGATCTTGGTGACGTCTTCCACCCTCGATCGAAATACATCACGCCGGGGCTGGGATCGACACTAACTCGCGTGCCGCTAATCCCACAGCCCCTCATGCATAATTCCAACATCTCGGGCGGGTCCGGCTCCATCGCAGCTATAAGCGGAGCCGAAAGGCGGAGGCGACGACGAGGTGCCCGGCGCAGCAGCGAAGAACTCCCAGGGATCGTCCCCGGTGTGGACCGCCTCGAGGAGAGGAGCTGCCGGCGGAGGCGGGGGTGGCGCACCGCCCCGGCCGCCTCTTCCCCGAGCGCTCCGACCACGCCCTCGACCTCGCCCACGACCTCGCCCCCTCCCTCTTCCCCTCGTGGCTGGCTCCGCCACCACTGGCGCGGGATAGGGAGAGGTGCGCTGCCTAGTGGCGACCCTTGCCGCCACCAACGAGGACCAGGGTTCCCTCCCTCCATGGCGGGTGAGAGGAAGGGAAGCAGAAGCTGAAGAAGGGAGAAGAGGAGGAAGTGCGGGATTTTTGCGCTCCCCTTCCGCCCCTTTTTAAGGAGCAAAGTGGGGGCTCGGTCGCCCCGCTCAGCCAATCGGAGCACGGGGAGAGCAGAGGAACGGGGCCGACCCACCACCTCCGCCTGTGACGGCTCGGTTTCCCACCTTCACCGCCCACGACCCCACGCGCATGGGAGCTGCGTGGCGGGAAGGCGAAGCCGGGGCGACAGATGAAGCGACCTCACCCTGCCCCATGATCACAGGGGTGGACGCCTTGAAAATCGCGCGCACTACCCATGCCTCCCACGACGCCGCAATCGACGCGTGCCGTTCAGAGAGGGGCGGTGGGGCGGAATGGGTTTTGTATGGACCCGGGCAGCGTGTGCCGTGCCTTTGTTTTGGGCCTGGCCCAACATGCTTTCGGCACCGTGTATGCCCCAGCCCGGGGCTCTGTCGGTGTACTAAAGTAGGGGTACCTTAGTACCCGAACTTGTCTGCACAGGCGATTCAGCTCCCAGCGGCAAGGCTCAGCCTAAGCGCCGCCAAGACCCTCCGTCATTTCCACTTACGCCATCCAAGAACAAAGTGTCGGATAAGTAGACAAAGACCCGGCAAGAGGAGCTTGCGGGAAGAACAAACCCGGCAAGAGGAGCTTGCGGGAAGGCCAACAAAGCGTCGAAGACTTGCCACGGCGCCCGCGTCCGGCAAGGCCCGACGGCCGCAAGCTTGCGGCGCCCAGCAAGAGAAGGGCATGCACAAAGGCGCTTGCAGCGGCAAGGCTGCCACCCTGCACCCAAGCTCCAGCGCATCCAACGGCGTGTCACCCGGGGCCATCCGGGAGCATGTGGCGGCGTTGCGCAGCCATCTTGGTCGCGGTGGCAAGCGGAGTGACAAGGAGGCCATCGTGGCAACTGGTGGCTCCCCTAACGGTCGTTTCTTTACACTGTTGGGGCGACCGGACGGGCATTAAATGCCCTTGTCCCCTGCCGTCAGAGTTAGGTAGGACATTGTTGTACCAACCTGCGTTTTTACTCTTTTACCCCCTCTTCCTATGTTGCCACCTGTGGGTGCCCCCTTCAGACTATAAAAGGGAGGCCCATGCGCACGTAGAAGGGGTTCGGGGGTTCGGAACTTTTCCACACTGGGGTTCCACCGTTCGTAGATCCAACACCACCATACGCTCGCGCTCTCGAGCAAGAACAAATACAAACACAAGGCAGCGATGGGGTTTTATCTCTCGGGAGAGCCCGGCTGGGTAAAATCACCCGTCTCCCAGCGCGCCCGACCTCGATCTGCTCTGCGCCGCCCTCCGCTCCTTGCCGGACTAGAAGGGCCCCTGCCCCATAGGTGCTCGTGGCATATAGAGAGCGCCAAGCAGAGATGTTGGTGAATATGACGGCGGTGTTGGTGAAGATCGCGGTGATGATGATGGCCCCCGGCGGCGTTCCGGCGCCACCGGAAGCAAGGGGGAGAGAGCCCCCCTTCTTATTCTTCTTCCTTGACCTTATCCCTAGATGGGAGAAGGGTTTCCCCTCTGGTCCTTGGCTCCCATGGCGTGGCAGGGGCGAGAGCCCCTCCGAGATTGGATCTATCTCTCTGTTTCTGCGTTCCCAGATTCTACCCCTTCACCGTTTCTTAAATATCCGGAGATCCGTAACTCCGATTGGGGTGAATCTTTTGCCCAGATTTTTCTCGTAAAATTAGCTTTCTTGTGCCAAAAGAAGAGCGTCAACTGCCTTACGTGTGGCCCATGAGAGCCTAGGGCGCGCCCAGGGGGAGGGCGCGCCACCCTGTCTCATGGCCACCTCGGACACCGTTTGACGTTGATTCTTCCTCCCAAAAATCACAAATATTCCAAAATAATTCTCCGTCCGTTTTTATCCCGTTTGGACTCCGTTTGATATGTTTCTGCGAAACAAAAACCATCTGTGAGAGCGAGGCGCACTTTGAGCCTTTGGATCAATATGTTAGTCCCAAAAATAGTATAAAAAGTTGCCAAGAGTATATGAAAGTAGAAGAATATTGGCATGCAACAATCGAAAAATATAGATACGACAGAGACGTATCAGCCAGCTGGCCGCGCTGGTGATCTGCCTCGACCAAGGCATGCTACGCCTCCACCACCTTGGTGGCTTCCGCCTTAAGAAGCTCCAACTCGGCCTCGAGGCGGCTCTTGTGACCTGCCAGCTACTCATGCAGCTGGTTGGCCTCGTCGAGAGACCGCCAGGCCGCGGCTGCCTCCGCCCTCGCCTGCGCCACCTCGACGCCAAGATGGCCGGTGTCGGCAACGAGCCGATCATAGTGATGACCAACCCGGAGCAGACGAGTCCGCCAGGACAGCACCTCAACTGCGAAAAAGAAGGATTCAATGAATAAGAAAGCAAGACTTGAGATTTGGCCCAACTGTTACACAGTTGGCCCGAATCTCGGGGGCTACACCCAGTGGGTGCGCTAGTGCGCCCCCACTAGAAAAGAGCACGAAAATACCCGCAGTGACGTGAAGCTCCTCCTCCTTGGCAGCAAGCTGCTCCTTGAGCTCCCAGTACTTGCCCAGGAGACGGTTGAAGGCGCCGACCCGGTAGGCGTCGAGTTGCTGAAGAAGGCCGAAATCAGAACAAGGACAATGCTCTAAAGATTCGACCCAATTACTACGTAGTTGGACCGAACCTCCTCCTCCTGGGCCTGAGGCCCGAAGACCACGGCGCCTCCGCTCTCCGCCGGCTGCGGCGCGGCTGCCCGGCATCCTCCCTGCCGGGGCACCAAGGCGTGCTCCCCGCTGGCCGCTCCCGACGCGTCCAGCACCTCCTCCTATGCCCTTTCCAGCACCGTCGACGACCCGGACGCCGGGACGCCCTGGGTCGCCGCCTTTGGTCCGGACGCCAGGACGGCCTGCTGTGCTGCCACCAGCCCAGCTGCCGGGGTGGCCTCCGGCATCGCCGCCCGCGATGCCTCCTCCAACACCGGCGGCGCCTTCGGCACCGCCGCCCGTAGCGCCTGAAGCCACTCAGAGGATTGAACTACGCCTGGCCAGCATAGTGCAGTCTCAGGAGAGTCTTGAGAGGATAGTTGAAGATAAGTTCCATGCTCTGGATGTCAAGGTGGTGAAATCACAGTCACCGTCAACAAGCTTGAGGCGGACATTGAGGAAGCCAAGAGGAGAAAGCGAGAGCTCATGAAGGAGATGGAAGATGATCTAGTCGGGATGACTATGAAGCAGCTTCTTTGCGGTGCCCACAAAGCCCGGATCAGCTGCAATTCGATGAGCAGACCCGAGACTCTGACATCAGCACCTCCTCTGACTCCATCGGTTCAGCACCGGCTCCGGTGTCTACTCCTCCAGCTCCACAGACTTGAGCGAAGCCTTTGCGGATGCAGCTATCTCCACTCCATCGGCCTTGAGGCAGGCCGCCGCCAGCCGAGTCCCTAGTGACGATTAGCTCTATACCTTCGAACTTTTTGGTAACTTGTTGCCAAAGGGGAAAATGTATAGATCATAGGACTTCGAGAGAGAGAGTGCTTGCTTTTGCTCTTTCGTTTGCGGTTTTCCTTGAGATACTTTTGAGTTCTTGAGACATTTCGTGTGTTTGATACTCGTTTGCTCTATCTTTGATGAGTGCTTGATCATACTATGCTTAATGAGTGCTTAATGCTTATCATATTCTATCCATATCTTGTATGATCATTTACTCATGTCTTGGTGATTGGGTGCATGCTATTCATTCTTATCATTTTGTGCGCTCCACCAAGATGTATGTGACATGGAAGAGTGACCCATGATCCTAATCGATTGTGCATTTGCATTCAAGCGCAAATCTTAAATAATGCACAAATTTAGGGGGAGCTCTTGCTTATCACATACTTCTCAAAGCGACGATGTTATTCATTGATTATATCATTTGTCGAAGCTTTGATCTATATGTTGTCATCAATTACCAAAAAGGGGGAGATTGAAAGTGCAACTAATCCCCGGGTGGTTTTGGTAATTAATAACAACATATATATCATTGAACTAATTATTTCTTGAGAATGTTTGAAAAGTTCATTGATATGGGTATGGCAATGACTGATGATGTGGACCCCTCAAAATGCTAAGGAAGGCATTGGCAAAAGCTCAAGACTCTATTTTTGGTTTAGTGATCCAAGATCACATTGAGTCCATAGGAAAGCCAATACTATTAAAAGGGGATGAGGTTATGATGATGATCTGGTTGCTCAAAGTGCTTAATGATTTATCTCTCAAACTATCAGCAATCTTTCATTCCAACATAAACTCATAAGTAATCTCGGTCCCACCGATTCCATAAACTTCAGTCACACCGAGATGAACCACCTCAGCCATATACCCAAACCCTAGAAATTTCGGATTTTCCGATTCCAAACTCGGTCTTACGAAATTGGTGTTGCCAACCTTACAGAACATACGTACTCAAATCGGTGTCACGAGATGAGAAAGTCGGTCCCACCGAGATTGGCAAACCCTAGACTTTGGAAGAATCGGACTAACCGAGATTGTATTTTCGGTCCCACGAAAATCCCAACGTTCTAAGATTTGAACTTTCGGTCTCACCGAGTTGTCAACTCGGTCGACCGAGATTGGTCAAATGTGTGTAACAGTTGGATTTTGTGTGGAGGCTATAAATACCCTCCACCTCCTCTTCATTAGTGGAGAGAGCCATCGAGAAAGATCTACCACTCCTACCTTACATTTACGAGAAGAAAACTACCTACCCTTGTGTTGAGATCAAGTTGCTCCACTCCCACCATATGAAACTTGATTTCTAGCCTTCCCAAGTTGCTTTCCACTCAATCCCTTCCTCCACCACAGCCAAATCAGTGAGGAGAGTTGAGTGTTGGGGAGATATCATTTGAAGCACAAGAGCAAGGAGTTCACCATCACCAACACCATCTATTACCTTTTGGAGGTGGTGCCTCCTAGATTAGTTAGGTGTCGCTTGGGAGCCTCCGTCAAGATGTGGAGTTGAACCAAGAAGTTTGTAAGGGCAAGGAGATCGCCTACTTCGTGAAGATCTACCCCGAGTAAGGCTAGTCCTCCGTGGACGTAGGCCATGATGGCATAGACAAGGTTGCTTCTTCGTGGACCCTTCGTGGGTGGAGCCCTCCGTGGACTCTCGCAGCCATTACCCTCCGTGGGTTGAAGTCTCCATCAACGTGGATTGACGATAGCACCATGTAGGATCGGAAGTATGTCTAGAGGGGGGGGTGATTAGACTACTTGACAACTTAAAAATTTAGCCTTTTGATTTGAGTAGTTTCTTAGCAAGTTCACAATGATAACCAAGTCAAGTATCACCCTACACATGCAATTCTAGAGTTATGGCAGCGGAAAGTAAGTTGCATGTATAGTAAATGAGAGGTGGAGAAGAGCAAACGCAATGGAGACACGGAGATTTTTTCTCGTGGTTCCGATAGGTGGTGCTATCGTCAATCCACGTTGATGGAGACTTCAACCCACGGAGGGTAGCAGCTGCCTTGAGTCCACGGAGGCTCCACCCACTAAGGGTCCACGAAGAAGCAACCTTGTCTATGCCATCATGGCTTACGCCCACGGAGGACTAGCCTTACTCGGGGTAGATCTTCACAGTAAGCGATCTCCTTGCCCTTACAAACTCCTTGGTTCAACTCCACATCATGACGGAGGCTCCCAAGCGACACCTAACCAATCTAGGAGGCACCACCCTCCAAAAGGTAATAGATGGGGTTGGTGATGATGAACTCCTTGCTCTTGTGCTTCAAATGATAATCTCCCCAACACTCAACTCTCCTCACTGATTTGGCTGTGGTGGAGGAAGGGATTGAGTGGAAAGCAACTTGGAAAGACTAGAAATCAAGTTTCATATGGTGGGAGTGGAGCAACTTGATCTCAACACAAGGGTAGGTAGTTTTCTTCTCGAAATGTAAGGTAGGAGTGGTAGTTCTTTACGATGGCTCTCTCCACGAATGAAGAGGAGGTGGAGGGTATTTATAGCCTCCACACAAAATCCAACCGTTACACACATTTGAGCAATCTCGGTCGGACCGAAGTTGACAACTCGGTGGGACCGAAAGTTCAAATCTTGTGAGCGTTGGGATTTTCGGTGGGACCGAAAATACAATCTCGGTTAGACCGATTCTTCCAAAGTCTAGGGTTTGCCAATCTCGGTGGGACCGACTTTCTCATCTCGGTGACACCGATTTGAGTCTGAAGATTCTGAAGCTTGGCAACACCATTTTCGAATGACCGAGTTTGGAATCGGAAAATCCGAGATTCTAGGGTTTTGGCTATATGGTGAGGTGGTTCATCTCGGTGTGGTGAGTTTGGAATCGGTGGGACCGAGATTACTTATGAGTTTATGTTGGAATGAAAGATTGCTGATTGTTTGAGAGATAAATCATTAAGCACTTTAGAGCAACGGATCATCATCATAACCTCATCCCTTTTAATAGTATTGGCTTTCCTATGGACTCAATGTGATCTTGGATCACTAAACCAAAAATGGAGTCTTGAGCTTTTGCCAATGTTTTCCTTAGCATTTTGAGGGTCCACATCATCAGTCATTGCCATACCCATATCACTGAACTTTCTGAAATATTCTCAAGAAATGATTAGTTCAATGATATATATGTTGTTATTAATTACCAAAACCACCTGGGGATTAGTTGCACTTTCAATCTCCCCCTTTTTGGTAATTGATGACAACATATAGATCAAAGCTTCGACAAGTGATATAATTAATGAATAACATCGTCGCTTTGAGAAGTATGTGATAAGCAAGAGCTCCCCCTAAATTTGTGCATTATTTAAGATTTGCGTTTGAATGCAAATGCACAATCGATTAGGATCATGGGTTACTCTTCCATGTCACATACATCTTGGTGGAGCGCACAAAATGATAAGAATGAATATCATGCACCCAATCACCAAGACATGAGTAAATGATCATACAAGATATGAATGAAATATGATAGACATCAAGCACACATTAAGCAAGATGATCAAGCACTCATCAAGATAGAGCAAACGTAGTATCAAACACACGAAGTATCTCAAAGAACTCAAAAATATCTCAAGGAAAACCGCAAACGAAAGAGCAAAACGAAGCACTCTCTCTCGAAGCCCTATGATCTATACAATTTCTCCCCTTTGGCAACAAGTTACCAAAAGTTCGAAGGTATAGAGCTAATCGTCACTCGGGACTCTGCCGGGCGCGGCTCTGTCTGCGTCGATGGAGTGGAGATGGCTGCATCTGCGAACAGCTTCGCTGAAGTCTGTGGAGCTGGAGGAGTGGATCTGGAGCTGGTCTTTGGGCCGACGGAGCTGTAGGAGGTCTGATGTAGTAGCCACAGGATCGACATCGGAATAGCAGCTGATCTGGGCTTTGTGGGCCTTCTGCAGGCTGCTCATAGTCATCTGGACCATGTCACCTTCCATCTCCTTCATAAGTTCTGCCTTCTCCTCTTAGCTTCCTCGATATCTCGCATCAAGCTTGTTGACGGTGACTGCACTTGATCGACAGCGTCGAGCATGGAACTTATCCTCAACGATCCTCTCAAGGCTCTCCGAGATTGCACTATCTTGGCCAGGTAGCTCAATTCTCTGAGTGGCTTCAAGAAGTTGTTCTGCAACACTCTTGGGCTTTGTTGCTTTCCTTCTCGGCTTTAGCTTGTTTAGCGACTTCAGACTTAGCATGTCCTTCTACTGACGTGGGAGCATTCTCGGTCATCACAACCTCGTTGTCCTCATGTTAGAGCTGCGGTGGCAAGTGGGGTCTATCCAACGGTAGGTGTCCGTGCCAAACTTGGCATTAATGAGCATCTGAATATGCGGAGCAAACCCACACGACCTCTTTTGGTCATTGCTGTCCTCTTGATAGTCTCAACTATCGGTCCATCACCTTAAAAGGTGTCTTCGATCTAGAATGTGCAGCATGTTGATAGAGTACCCTCTTATCATGCGGTGGTCCCGACTTAGGCATCAAAGTATGCCTCGAGAATGGTGTTGGTGGTTGGGAGACCTGCACGAAGGTAGTAGACTGATCCAAGCTTCCAAATCTCTACATCCTTCTCATCAACCTCATTATACATGTTCTTCATTGACTCGTGATTTTTCTTGAATGCCATACACATCAATGTCATCTTCCCTTGAAACAGTGCATTCAGCAATGCTCTCCATTCCTCAGCTGTGAATGAAATCTACGCCTTACATCATCCATACAATCCTGCCATCTGGATAGAAGTGTGCGGTGGCATAGAACCGCATGATCATCTCATCGTTCCAGCGTTCGACCGACCAACAAACTCGCAATCCCACAAGCGGTGAAGCTTTCGTGCACATGTGGGAAATAGTCTCTGTGCTCTTCACTTTGTCGATGTATTTCCGTCCACGTATCTGGTGTCGAGAACAATTGGCTTCTTGTCCATGAGCACTTTGCTCATAAAAGTCTTGTTGCTCTCTTGTGTGGAATCTTGAGTCAACTGCTGTTCTTCTCCTGCTGGCATATGGATCTGTTTGCCTCCATAGCCTGAGTCCTTTGTCCTTTCTCTCCTTCATATTTTCAGCTCGAGGATGAGCTTCATTATGAACTGGCAGTTTCTGTCTTAGCTTGAGCAGAACATGAGCCTCATCATCTGATTCTGCAGGTGGCACATTGTCCTTTTTCTTCTCTGAAGCTGGAATATTTCTCACAGTCTTCCTGGGCTTGGCAGCTGGTTTGGCTTGGGCTGCCTTTCTTTGGAGCTGAAGGCTTAGCTTTAGGAGGTGCTCCCTTACGATGGCATCACCCATCAACTTCACTTCGAGGTGGCTGAGGTGCTTCCTCATCGAATCATCATCATCATCAGCCTCTTCATGAACTTTCCTCTTCCTCTTGGAAGTCTTCTTGATTTTCTTTGGAGGTTTCTTCCATCTTTGAGCTTCGTACAACAATGGATTTCTTGACCTTCTTGGTGCCTTTCTTGGTTTGTTGCCCTTGATGCTCTTTGGCAACCACCTTCCTCTTTGGCTTAGACGTTATTTCCTCATCTGCAACGAAATCTGAATCTTCCTCATCGAGTTCCTCTTCCTCCACAGCCTGTGGCGGCAGAGCGATCCACTTGGAGTGCTTCTCTCTCCATCATCTGAAAAACTGCTTGCTTACGGACTTGTAGCTGCCTCTGGAATCTCAACGGCATCTCGGACCTGTTACGACTGTCACTTCCTTCGAGACATGTCGACAACTTGTGAATAGAGTGGGTATGGGCGAGAATAGAAGAGTTATCACAAACTATGAGGATTTTGCAAAAAAATGAGTTCAAACTTTAGATTTAGGTTTTCACAGAATACATGTCGGTCGACCGAAGTCTATCAATTCGGTGAAACCAAACGCCTAAACAGACCACATACACCACTTTCGGTTGGACGAAATGGGTTTCGATCTAGCCGAGACAGATTAGGGTTTCACTAAATCTTCACTTGGTCTTACCGATTTGCACAACTTCGGTTTCACGAAACGTGCGGTCTGCATGGCCGAGGCCAAATCGGTCGATCCGAAAATGCGAATCGGTCACACCGAGATGTGTTGGTGAAACCTAACCCTAAAATTTTCACTCGAAATTTGTTCTATGATCTAAATAGCTGGATATGGAGATCTCAAACTTGGCAAGAATCATGGCAACACCTATCGTGCATAGAATCAGCGATTGGAACACGAGAGGATGAAGCTCACCAATGCGGTGGAGCTTCACTCTGGCGGCAACGGTGCGGTCTGAAGGACCGTTGACGGCGATGGAGACCAGCGAGGGCGCCTGAGGACGGCGGCGAGGCGATCCGTAGACCAAGGCGGCGGCAGCGAAGAGTTTGAGGCGAAGCGTTTGAAGAAGTAATCAACGCTCTCGTCCTCGGTATATATACTCTTGGTGTCGGTGGGACCGAGTTGCAAACTTCGGTGGGACCGAGATGGTTAGCTGCGTGCGATTACACACATCGATCACGCCGAAAATTGAAACTTCGGTTTCACCGAGGTGAAAACCTAGATCAATCCAAGTGATCTCGATCATCGATTTGATATATCGGTTTGACCGAAAGTACTTAGAAGGTTTTGGAAGTTAGGCTTTTGACGGATCGGTGGCTCAGAGTGCCCCTCACTCGGTGCAATCCGAAAAAGTCTTGTTCAAAGTTTGTGATATAAGCATGAATAGAGTTTGAGACAAGAAAGCATAGATAGCTAGGGGAAAAACTTAGGCATTCTTGTCCATCCATTTGGTCAAAAGAAAAATCCAAAAAGACCAAAGCAACAAATGGATGTCCTCGAATGGATAAAATCATGCATCCAACATGCTCACACAATAAGATAGCAAATGAAATATGTGTCAAACATGCACAAACAAAACACTAACAGCTAGCACACAGTTTGGCGATGACTAGGTCATCTATATATGAGTATATTGACTTAGGAGTCAAATGAGAACATTTGATCATAGGTCATACTCATCGTTTAAGCACAAGTGGGGTTACCACTTTTCCATAAAGCATTAATGTGTTCACATCATTAGGAGATGCTTTAGCTCATTTCTTTAGAGCAAAGCTCCCCCTTGATGTGAGAACCCCTTTTAAAGGGTCAAACTAACCTTGGGTTGTCGTTGAAGACTTCATGTAGATGTTGAAGATGTGGATGCTCAATGTTGATGAAGATCATCAAGAGTTGGGAGCAATCCTTTGGATTCGGCACTTTCAATACCTACATGGGTTAGTCCCACAAGGAACAAACAAGAATATCCATGGACATAGATTGAAGTTCATAATAGATGATGTCCATGAAAGCGATGATTACCTTGTCCCTTGACTTACCAACATGAGGGTTTGTGACTCCATGAACTAGTGCAAGATGTGGAAGTTGATTGCACAAGTCCTTGCCAAAATGAATATGAGTGAAGTATATTGGCGGAGTCACCCTCAAGAACCTTCTAGTTCTTCTTCTTCGGAATCCACATCATCTTGATGGGAATCCTTGGGGTAGTAGTTGAGCTCGTTGAAGTAGAACTTGAAGTTGCCTTGGGAACCCACTTGACCATGGCCTTGGGTGCTTCAATGAATGCATCAATCTCCTCTTGAAGCTTGTCCTTGCCTTTTAGCTTGTGGTCTTGTGGTGGAAAGTCATCTTGAGCTTGTTCCTCATTGGAAGAAGTAGGATCATACTTCTTCTCTTGAGAGACAAACTTTGGAGTGGGATATTGACCTTCTTCCCATTCAACACCCTCGGCGTTGAACTTTCGCTCAAAACCAATTCCTTGATTCTTCCTGTCTTCCTTGTTTGCGAACAATTTCCTCAAAGCTCTTGCTTCCGCAAGACTTTTGTAGACACCTTTCTCTATAATCCCTTTCAAAAGACTATTTTCTTGCTCAAGTGAAACTTGGCTTGAAACATTGTTAGTGGAATCAAGAGAATTACTAGAAGCAACAACATTTGATTTAACATGATTATTGTTACTACTAGATGAAGAATTTTTCTTATGCTTGTCATGCTTAGTTTTAATAGGTGGCAAGAAATTAGACAAGAGAAGTCGTTTGGCAAGATATGAAGAACTCTTCTTTCAAGATCGTCATTGATAGCTTTTAGAAACTCATGCTCTTGCTCTAGATTGAGCTTCTCGGCGTAGCTTCTCATGAGATCTTAGGAGCTCTCTATGATCTTCTTGAGTTGTTTCATGAGCTAACTTAAGAGTGTTTAGTTCTTTAGTTAGGCGCTCAATCTCCTTCATAGCATTGTCATTCGACTCATCTCGACTATAAAGACTACTAGCATGTTCATCATTACTAAGCTCACTAGATTTATCATGTAAAAGCTCATCTTCACCAAGCAAGTCATCCTCATCACTATCAAAGTCAATGAACTCAGGATGTGTTACCTTGGGGCCTTTTGCCATGAAGCATCTTCCAATTCCCTCATTTGGTGAATCAAATATGTCATAGGAGTTGGAGTTGGAGGATCTGAGAGCAAGACCGCAACACCTTCATCTTGACTGTATTCGGAGTTGGAGTGATAGCTTCTTTCGGAGTGATTGTCGAGTCGGGCGGAAACCCATTCACCAACATGAGCTTGATGTTTTCTTCTTGTGTAGCTCCTTGATGACTTGTCCTTCCTTTCCTAATCCTTGCTTCTCCGAGAGGATCTTCGTTCATAACGATCATCTTTACTCCTTCTCTCTTTTCGAGGCGACTCTTCTCTTGAGCTTCTTCTTCTTGGAGATTCTTCTCTTCTCTTGTGGGGAGTCGAACACTCATTTGAGTAGTGTCGGGTCTTCCACAATTATAGCAGTTTCGATCACGACTAGAAGATCTCCTTTCATCATATGATCTAGACTTTGAGCTTCTTTCCTTGCTTCTACTCTTGTAGAATTTGTTGAAGTTCTTCACCATTAGGCTTATCTCTTCATTGGAAACTAGCTTGTCACTTGAGGATGTGGGAGCTTCAACTGCAGCTTTGTAAGCACCACTTGACTTGTTGTGAAGCTCTTCTTTATCTTTAAGTGTCATCTCATGAGCAACAATCCTTCCAATGACTTGGTAGGCTTGAGATCTTTGTAGTTTGGCATCATTTGGATCAAAGTGCACACGGTGTCATACTTTCCATCCAAAGCTCTGAGGATCTTCTTGATGATGAATCGGTCGGTCATTTCTTCGCTTCCTAAACCTGCCATCTCATTGGTGATGAGAGCAAGCCTAGAGTACATTTCAGCGACTCCTTCACCTTCCTTCATCTTGAACTTGTCAAGCTGACCTTGAAGAACATCTAGCTTTGATTCCTTCACGGACTCGGTACCTTCGTGCATTTCGACCAAAGTATCCCAAATCTCTTTTGCATTCTCAAGACGGCTGATCTTGTTGAACTCCTCGGGACACAAAGCATTGAAGAGAATGTCACAAGCTTGAGCATTGTTCTGTAACATCCGCAACTCATCCGCAGAGCCCGCGATCCGGAACTTTTCCTTCCTCGAAGAACTCACCTTGCAAGCCAACACAAATAATGCCCCATGCGGCGGGGTTATGTCCAAGAATATGCATTTTCATTTTATGCTTCCAACTAGCAAAGTTTGAACCATCAAAGTAAGGACCTCTCTGAAATTACCCTCACTAGGCGCCATACTCTCCTAGGTTGTGAAACCAAGCTTATGGAGTCAATGCAATGAAACCAATCCAATGGAGACCAAGGCTCGATACCACTTGTAGGATCGGAAGTATGTCTAGAGGGGGTGATTAGACTACTTGACAACAAAAATTTAGCCTTTTGATTTGAGTAGTTTCTTAGCAAGTTCACAATGATAACCAAGTCAAGTATCACCCTACACATGCAATTCTAGAGTTATGGCAGCGGAAAGTAAGTTGCATGTATAGTAAATGAGAGGTGGAGAAGAGCAAGCATAATGGAACACGGAGATTTTTCTCGTGGTTCCGATAGGTGGTGCTATCGTCAATCCACGTTGATGGAGACTTCAACCCACGGAGGGTAACGGCTGCTTGAGTCCACGGAGGGCTCCACCCACGAAGGGTCCACGAAGAAGCAACCTTGTCTATGCCATCATGGCTTACGCCCACGGAGGACTAGCCTTACTCGGGTAGATCTTCACGAGTAGGCGATCTCCTTGCCCTTACAAACTCCTTGGTTCAACTCCACATCATGACGGAGGCTCCCAGCGACACCTAACCAATCTAGGAGGCACCACCCTCAAAAGGTAATAGATGGGGTTGGTGATGATGAACTCCTTGCTCTTGTGCTTCAAATGATAATCTCCCCAACACTCAACTCTCCTCACTGATTTGGCTGTGGTGGAGGAAGGGATTGAGTGGAAAGCAACTTGGAAAGACTAGAAATCAAGTTTCATATGGTGGGAGTGGAGCAACTTGATCTCAACACAAGGGTAGGTAGTTTTCTTCTCGAAATGTAAGGTAGGAGTGGTAGTTCTTTCTGATGGCTCTCTCCACGAATGAAGAGGAGGTGGAGGGGTATTTATAGCCTCCACACAAAATCCAACCGTTACACACATTTGAGCAATCTCGGTCAGACCGAAGTTGACAACTCGGTGGGACCGAAAGTTCAAATCTTGTGAACGTTGGGATTTTCGGTGGGACCGAAAATACAATCTCGGTTAGACCGATTCTTCCAAAGTCTAGGGTTTGCCAATCTCGGTGGGACCGACTTTCTCATCTCGGTGACACCGATTTGAGTACAGAAGGTTACAGAAGCTTGGCAACACCATTTTCGGAATGACCGAGTTTGGAATCGGAAAATCCGAGATTCTAGGGTTTTGGCTATATGGTGAGGTGGTTCATCTCGGTGTGGTGAGTTTGGAATCGGTGGGACCGAGATTACTTATGAGTTTATGTTGGAATGAAAGATTGCTGATTGTTTGAGAGATAAATCATTAAGCACTTTAGAGCAACCAGATCATCATCATAACCTCATCCCCTTTTAATAGTATTGGCTTTCCTATGGACTCAATGTGATCTTGGATCACTAAACCAAAAATGGAGTCTTGAGCTTTTGCCAATGTTTTCCTTAGCATTTTGAGGGGTCCACATCATCAGTCATTGCCATACCCATATCACTGAACTTTCTGAAATATTCTCAAGAAATGATTAGTTCAATGATATATATGTTGTTATTAATTACCAAAACCACCTGGGGATTAGTTGCACTTTCACACCACCTATCGGAACCACGAGAAAAATCTCCGTGTCTCCAAATTGCGTTTGCTCTTCTCCACCTCTTATTTACTACATGTGCAATTTACTTTCCGCTGCCATTACTCTAGAATTGCATGTGTAGGGTGATACTTGACTTGCTCATCATTGTGAACTTGCTAAAAACTTGTCCTAATCAAAGGCTAAACTTTTATGTTGTCAAGTAGTCTAATCTCCCCCCCTCTAGACATACTTCCGATCCTACAAGTGGTATCAGAGCTTTGGTCTCCATTGGATTGGTTTCCATTGCATTGGACTCCATAAGCTTGGTTTCACAACCTAGGAGAGTATGGCGTCTAGTGAGGGTAATTTTCGTAGAGGTCCTTACTTTGATGGTTCAAACTTTGCTAGTTGGAAGCATAAAATGAAAATGCATATTCTTGGACATAACCCCGCCGCATGGGGCATTATTTGTGTTGGCTTGCAAGGTGAGTTCTTCAAGAAGGAAAAGTTCGGATCGCGAAGCTCTGCGGATGAGTTGCGGATGTTACAGAACAATGCTCAAGCTTGTGACATTCTCTTCAACGCTTTGTGTCTCGAGGAGTTCAACAAGATCAGCCGTCTTGAGAATGCAAAAGAGATTTGGGATACTTTGGTCGAAATGCACGAAGGTACCGAGTCCGTGAAGGAATCAAAGCTAGATGTTCTTCAAGGTCAGCTTGACAAGTTCAAGATGAAGGAAGGTGAAGGTGTCGCTGAAATGTACTCTAGGCTTGCTCTCATCACAAATGAGATGGCAGGCTTAGGAAGCGAAGAAATGACCGACCGATTCATCATCAAGAAGATTCTCAGAGCTTTGGATGGAAAGTATGACACCGTGTGCACTTTGACCCAAATGATGCCAAACTACAAGGATCTCAAGCCTACCGAAGTCATTGGAAGGATTGTTGCTCATGAGATGACACTTAAAGACAAGGAAGAGCTTCACAACAAGACAAGTGGTGCTTACAAAGCTACAGTTGAAGCTCCCACAACCTCAAGTGACAAGCTAGTTTCCAATGAAGAGATAAGCCTAATGGTGAAGAACTTCAACAAATTCTACAAGAGTAGAAGCAAGGAAAGAAGCTCAAAGTCTAGATCATATGATGAAAAGAGATCTTCTAGTCGTGATCGAAACTGCTACAACTGTGGAAGACCCGGACACTACTCAAATGAGTGTTCGACTCGCCACAAGAGAAGAGAAGAATCTCCAAGAAGAAGAAGCTCAAGAGAAGAGTCGCCTCGAAAAGAGAGAAGGAGTAGGGATGATCGTTATGAACGAAGATCCTCTCGGAGAAGCAAGGATTCGGAAAGGAAAGACAAGTCATCAAGGAGCTACACAAGAAGAAAACATCAAGCTCATGTTGGTGAATGTGTTTCCGGCTCTGACTCCGACAATCACTCCGAAAGAAGCTATCACTCCAACTCCGAATATAGTCAAGATGAAGGTGTTGCCGGTCTTGCTCTCGTATCCTCCAACTCCAACTCCTATGACTTATTTGATTCACCAAATGAAGGAATTGGACGATGTTTCATGGCAAAAGGCCCCAAGGTATCACACCCTGAATTTATTGACTTTGATAGTGATGAAGATGACTTGCTTGGTGAAGATGAGCTTTTACATGACAAATCTAGTGAGCCTAGTAATGATGAACATGCTAGTAGTCTTTATAGTCGAGAAGAGTCGAATGACAAGGCTATGAAGGAGATTGAGCGTCTAACTAAAGAACTAAACACTCTTAAGTTAGCTCATGAAACAACTCAAGAAGATCATAGAGAGCTCCTAAGATCTCATGAGAAGCTACGCTTCGAGAAGCTCAATCTAGAGCAAGAACATGAGTTTCTAAAAGCTATCAATGACGATCTTGAAAGAAGAGTTCTTCATATCTTGCCAAACGACTTCTCTTGTCTAATTTCTTGCCACCTATTAAAACTAAGCATGACAAGCATAAGAAAAATTCTTCATCTAGTAGTAACAATAGTCATGCTAAATCAAATATTGTTGCTTCTAGTAGTTCTCTTGATTCCACTAACAATGTTTCAAGCCAAGTTTCACTTGAGCAAGAAAATAGTTTATTGAAAGGGATTATAGAGAAAGGTGTCTACAAGAGTCTTGCCGGAAGCAAGAGCTTTGAGGAAATTATTCGCAAGCAAGGAAGACACCGGAAGAATCAAGGAATTGGTTTTGAGCGAAAGTTCAACGCCGAAGGTGTTGAATGGGAAGAAGGTCAATATCCCACTCCAAAGTTTGTTTCTCAAAAGGAGAAGTATGATCCTACTTCTACCAATGTGGAACAAGCTCAAGATGACCTTCCACCACAAGACCACAAGCTAAAAGGCAAGGACAAGCTTCAAGAGGAGGTTGATGCATTCATTGAAGCACCCAAGGCCATGGTCAAGTGGGTTCCCAAGGAAACTTCAAGTTCTACTTCGACAAGCTCAACTACTACCCCAAGGATTCCCATCAAGATGATGTGGATCCCGAAGAGGAAGAACTAGAGAGTTCTTGAGGGTGACTCCGCCAACATACTTCACTCACATTCATTTTGGCAAAGAACTTGTGCAATCAACTTCCACATCTTGCACTAGTTCATGGAGTCACAAACCCTCATGTTAGTAAGTCAAGGGACAAGGTAATCATTGCTTTCATGGACATCATCTATTGTGTACTTCAATCTATGTCCATGGATATCCTTGTTTGTTCCTTGTGGGACTAACCCATGTAGGTATTGAAAGTGCCCGAATCCAAAGGATTGCTCCCAACTCTTGATGATCTTCATCAACATTGAGCATCCACATCTTCAACATCTACATGAAGTCTTCAACGACAACCCAAGGTTAGTTTGACCCTTTAAAAGGGGTTCTCACATCAAGGGGGAGCTTTGCTCTAAAGAATTGAGCTAAAGCATCTTCTAATGATGTGAACACATTAATGCTTTATGTAAAAGTGGTAACCCCACTTGTGCTTAAACGATGAGTATGACCTATGATCAAATGTTCTCATTTGACTCCTAAGTCAATATACTCATATATAGATGACCTAGTCATCGCCAAATTGTGTGCTAATAGCTAGAGTTTTGTTTGTGCATGTTTGACACATATTTCATTTGCTACCTTATTGTGTGAGCATGTTGGATGCATGATTTAATCCATTCGAGGACATCCATTTGTTGCTTTGGTCTTTTGGATTTTTCTTTTTGACCAAATGGATGGACAAGAATGCCTAAGTTCCTCCCCTAGCTATCTATGCTTTCTTGTCTCAAACTCTATTCATGCTTATATCACAAACTTTGAACAAGACTTTTTCGGACAGATCCAGAGTGAGGAGCACTCGAGCCACCGATCCGTCAAAAGCCTAAATTCCAAAACCTTCTAAGTACTTTCGGTCAAACCAATATACTCAAATCGGACAGACCGAAATCACTTGGATTGATCTAGGTTTCCACCTCGGTGAAACCGAGTTGCAAATCTCGGCGTGATCGATGTGTGTAGCGCTTGCGTTAACCATCTCGGTGCCACCGAAGTTTTCCAACTCGGTCCCACCGACACCGAAGGGTATATATACCCGAGGGCAGCGTAGCGTTGATTATTCCTTCAAAACGTCTACGCCCCAAACCCTTCGCTGCCGTCGCCGTGGTCTTGGATCGTCTCCGCCGTCGCTTTGTGCGCCCTCGCCGCTGGTCTCCATCGCCGTCGGCAATCAATCTCATCGCGCCGTTGCCCGTAGTGAAACTTCACCAAGTTGGGTGAGTTTCATCCCTCTCGTGATTCAACCTCTGATTCAATGCACGATAGGTTTTGCCTAGCTTCTTGCCATGTTTGAAATCTTCCTATCCAGCAGATTAGATCTTAGAACAAAATTCGAGTGAAAATTTTAGGGTTAGGTTTCCGCCGAACACATCTCGGTGTGACCGATTCTACATTCTCGGACTGACCGATTTGGCCTCTGGCCATTGTGACCTTTACTTTTCGGTTAAACCGAAGTTGTGCAAATCGGTAAGACCGGTGAGGATTCATGAAACCCTAGTATTCTCGGCTAGACGAAACCCATTTCGGTCCAACCGAAAGTGGTGTGAATGGTCTGTTTAGACACTTCGGATTCACCGAATTTTAGACTTGGTCAGACCGAAATGCATTCTGTGAAAACCTAAAATCCTCTCCAGTTTGTGATAACTCTTCTATTCTGCCTATACCTATTCTATTCACAAAGTTGTCGGTCATGTACGATGCAAGTGACAGCGAACAGTCTGAATCACCGGTTGAGATTCGAGAGGCGGTCACAAGTCTGAAGCAAGCAGTTTTTCGATGATGGAGAGAGGAGCACCCCAAGTGGTTTGCTGCTGCTGCCACGAGGCGTGGAAGAAGAGAAATTCGATGAGGAGGATTACGACTTTGTTCTTTGAGGAGGAGATTACATCCAAACCTAAGAGGAAAGTGGTTGCCAAAGACTATCAAGGGCAACACACCAAGAAAGGCACCGACAAGGTGAAGAAGTCCACGATTGCAAAGAAGCTGAGCATGGAAGAAGAAACCTCCAAAGAAGATCAAGAAAACTTCCAAGAGGAAGAGGCTAGTTCATGATGAAGCCGATGATGATTACGATGAGGAAGCACCTCGGCCTCCTCGAAGCCCAAGTTGATGGGAGATGCCATCGAGGCAGGAGCACCCACTAAATCTAAGCCATCAGCTCCAGCAAAGGCAGCTCAAGCCAAACCTGCTGCCAAGCCAAAGAAAACAAAGAAGAAATATTCCTGCTTGAGAGAAGAAGAAGGACAATGTGCCACTGCTGAATCGATGAAGAGGCACATGTATTGGCTCAAGCTCGAATGAAACCGATTCATAATGATGCTCATCCTCGAGCTGAAAATATGAAGGAAAGGAAGGACAAAGGTCTCGAGCTATGGAGGCAAGTTGATCCATATGCCACCAGGAGAAGGACAGCTGTTGACTCAAGATTCCACACCGAGAGCAACAAGATTTCTATGAGGCAGTGCTCATGGACAAGAAACCAATTATTCTTGACACCGTGTATGTTGACCGGGAATACATCGGCGATGAAAAGCACAGAGACTACTTCCCACATGTGCATGAGAGCTTCACTTGCATGTGGTGTTCTGAGTTTGTTGGTCGGTATTTGCTTGGAATGATGAGATGATCATGCGCTTCTATGCCACAAACATTTCTATCCAAATGGCGAATTGTATGGATGATGAAGGCGAGATTCTCTTCAACTGTTGAAGAAAGGAGAGCGTTCTTTGAATGCTCCAAATCAAGAGATGATGATGTAGATGTCTATGGCATTCCAAAGAAGAATCACGAGTCTATGAAGAACATGTACAATGAGGTACCGACAAGGATGTTGAGATATGGAAGCTTGGATCAGTTTATCATCTTGAGCAGGTCTCCCAACCACTAACACCATTACGAGGCATACTTTGATGCCCAAGTCGAGACCATCGCATGATAAGAGGCTATTCTATCAACATGCTGCATATTCGGATCGAAGACACCTTTTAAGGTGATGGACCCGATAGTAGAGACTATCAAGAGGACAAAGACGCAGACTGAAAGAGGTCATGTGGGTTTGCCCGCACATTCAGATGCTCATCAATGCCAAGTTTGGCACGGGCACCTACCTGTTGGATAGACCCCACTTGCCACTTTGCAGCTGAACATGAAGATAATGAAGTTGTGATGACCGAGGATGCTCCCACATCTGTTGAAGGACACGCTAAGTCTGAAGCTGCCAAACAAGCTAAAGCTGAGAAGGAAGCAAAGCGGCAGAGATGCAAAGCCCAAGAGCGTTGGAGAACAACTTCTTGAAGCCACTCGGAGGATTGAACTACGCTGGCCAGCATAGTGCGTCTCGGGAGAGTCTTGAGAGGATAGTTGAAGATAAGTTCCATGCTCTGGATGTCAAGTCGATCAAGTCTGTGTCACCGTCAACAAGCTTGAGGCGGACATTGAGGAAGCCAAGAGGGAGAAGGCAGAGCTCATGAAGGAGATGGAAGATGATCTAGTCCAGATGACTATGAGCAGCTGCTGCAGTGCCCACAAAGCCCAGATCAGCTGCAATTCCAAAGCAGACCCTGGGCTACAAAGATCAAGACCTCCTACAGCTCCATCGGTTCCAAAGACCAGCTCCAAGGTCTACTCCTCCAGCTCCACAGACTTCAGCAGAAGCCTTTGCAGATGCAGCTATCTCCACTCCATCGACGCAGACAGGAGCCGCCAGCAGAGTCCCTAGTGACGATTAGCTCTATACCTTTCGAACTTTTTGGTAACTTGTTGCCAAAGGGGGAGAAATTGTATAGATCATAGGACTTCGAGAGAGAGAGTGCTCGCTTTTGCTCTTTCGTTTGCGGTTTTTCCTTGAGATACTTTTGAGTTCTTCGAGACATTTCGTGTGTTTGATACTACGTTTGCTCTATCTTTGATGAGTGCTTGATCATACTATGCTTAATGAGTGCTTAATGCTTATCATATTCTATCCATATCTTGTATGATCATTTACTCATGTCTTGGTGATTGGGTGCATGCTATTCATTCTTATCATTTTGTGCGCTCCACCAAGATGTATGTGACATGGAAGAGTGACCCATGATCCTAATCGATTGTGCATTTGCATTCAAACGCAAATCTTAAATAATGCACAAATTTAGGGGGAGCTCTTGCTTATCACATACTTCTCAAAGCGACGATGTTATTCATTGACTATATCATTTGTCGAAGCTTTGATCTATATGTTGTCATCAATTACCAAAAAGGGGGAGATTGAAAGTGCAACTAATCCCCGGGTGGTTTTGGTAATTAATAACAACATATATATCATTGAACTAATTATTTCTTGAGAATGTTTCAGAAAGTTCAGTGATATGGGTATGGCAATGACTGATGATGTGGACCCCTCAAAATGCTAAGGAAGGCATTGGCAAAAGCTCAAGACTCTATTTTTGGTTTAGTGATCCAAGATCACATTGAGTCCATAGGAAAGCCAATACTATTAAAAGGGGATGAGGTTATGATGATGATCTGGTTGCTCAAAGTGCTTAATGATTTATCTCTCAAACTATCAGCAATCTTTCATTCCAACATAAACTCATAAGTAATCTCGGTCCCACCGATTCCATAAACTCAGTCACACCGAGATGAACCACCTCAGCCATATACCCAAACCCTAGAAATTTTGGATTTTCCGATTCCAAACTCGGTCTTACCGAAATTGGTGTTGCCAACCTTCAGAACCTTCAGACTCAAATCGGTGTCACCGAGATGAGAAAGTCGGTCCCACCGAGATTGGCAAACCCTAGACTTTGGAAGAATCGGACTAACCGAGATTGTATTTTCGGTCCCACCGAAAATCCCAACGTTCACAAGATTTGAACTTTCGGTCTCACCGAGTTGTCAACTTCGGTCTGACCGAGATTGGTCAAATGTGTGTAACGGTTGGATTTTGTGTGGAGGCTATAAATACCCCTCCACCTCCTCTTCATTCGTGGAGAGAGCCATCGAAAGATCTACCACTCCTACCTTACATTTACGAGAAGAAAACTACCTACCCTTGTGTTGAGATCAAGTTGCTCCACTCCCACCATATGAAACTTGATTTCTAGCCTTCCCAAGTTGCTTTCCACTCAATCCCTTCCTCCACCACAGCCAAATCAGTGAGGAGAGTTGAGTGTTGGGGAGATTATCATTTGAAGCACAAGAGCAAGGAGTTCATCATCACCAACACCATCTATTACCTTTTGGAGGGTGGTGCCTCCTAGATTGGTTAGGTGTCGCTTGGGAGCCTCCGTCAAGATGTGGAGTTGAACCAAGAAGTTTGTAAGGGCAAGGAGATCGCCTACTTCGTGAAGATCTACCCGAGTAAGGCTAGTCCTCCGTGGGCGTAGGCCATGATGGCATAGACAAGGTTGCTTCTTCGTGGACCCTTCGTGGGTGGAGCCCTCCGTGGACTCTCGCAGCCGTTACCCTCCGTGGGTTGAAGTCTCCATCAACGTGGATTGACGATAGCACCACCTATCGGAACCACGAGAAAAATCTCCGTGTCTCCAAATTGCGTTTGCTCTTCTCCACCTCTTATTTACTACATGTGCAATTTACTTTCCGCTGCCATTACTCTAGAATTGCATGTGTAGGGTGATACTTGACTTGCTCATCATTGTGAACTTGCTAAAAACTTGTCCTAATCAAAGGCTAAACTTTTAAGTTGCCAAGTAGTCTAATCACCCCCCTCTAGACATACTTCCGATCCTACAGCGGCATCCGCCGCCGCCCTCACCAGCGCAATTGGCAACCTGAAGAAGAAGACAGAATGAGTAAGAAGAAACAAGGCTAGCTCGACAATCTGGATGCGTACGGGAGATGAAGCATACCCCGACAAGACCAGGACCAGGGTTGGCCTCCCATGCCCGGCGCCGCGCTTCCTCTTGGCCGGCCTCCCGGTCCCGGTCGGGTCCGCCATGCGCTTCGAGGCCCGAGGCCGTGGAGTGACGCTGTCCTTCCCATGCGGACGGCTCGGCGGCGCCCCACATGAAGATCCGGCTCTGCCCGCGTCGCCGCCTCCCCCGCCCAATGCCACTACACCAACAACTGGTGTCAGTATTGCTTGTACCGTGCCACGGTCAGCAACTCAAGATACATGAAGAAAAATACAAGACTTACCCGCATGACGCCCAGCGCCGGTGTCGGCCTCGGCCTCCTCCTCCCCGCTGTGGGCCGCGGGCTCCTCTGGCACCACATGCGCCACCTGCGATGGAGCCCGGGCGTAAGGATGCCAGATCGCGTTCAGAAGCACCTCCCGCGTCGCGATAGGACGGACGAGAAGGTGCGCGGCAGCAAACTAAGGCGACCAGACACTCACCTGAGGCGCTAGGTTTGACTCGTTGTACGACACCTTACCGAACCGCTAGTCCTCCCCAAGGTTGGCCTTGGAGATGTCGTTCACGCGGCGCGCGATCTGCTCCGGTGTCAGTCGCGTTGACCGCATGCGGTTGGGGGTCTTGAAGGCAGACCATCTCGCCAATGAGGCAGGAGCGCCTCTGTAGTGGGAGGACCCGACGCATGATGAACGCGGCGATGAGGTCGTTGCCAGTGAGCCCCTCCCGCATCCTCATCACCGTCACCCACGCGCAGAGATTGAGAATCTCCTGCGACGGGCTTCTGGGCGAGTAGCCCCAGTTTGTCTTCACCCGCGGCGGCGTGATGGCGAAGGCCGGAAGATTGATGCGGTCCGCACCTAGGTTGCGGACGTAGAAGAAGTAGTTCTGCCATTTCTTGGCAGAATCTTCTAGCGGGATCTTGGGGAAGTCCACCCCCGACCACTTCGAGATGACGGCAGCGCTGCAGTCAGCGAACTCTCCGGCCGACGGGCCCTGCTGCTTCAGGGAGAAGAAGCGCGCCCAGAGGTCGATCGTGGGCTCGACCCCCAGGTACCCCTCGCAGAGGGTGACGAAGCCGGAGAGCTGGACGATGGCGCCGACGCCAAGATGATGCGGCTGGAGCCCTAAGAACTCCAGGAATGTGCAGAAGAAGGCACTGGCTGGCAGCCCAAATCCGCGCTCAAAGTGCATGAGGAAGACCACGCGCTCCAACTCCTCGGGCTGCAGCCTCTGCTCGTCGCGCGGCAGACGGACGGCGACATCCGTCTCCCATGGCAGGCGCCACGACGCCCGAAGATGGGCGATGTCCTCGGTGGTGACATTCGAACCCATCCAAGAGCCTGACCGCAGTGCCATGATCGAAGGAAGGAGAAAGAAGATGCACGATGAAGGAGTTCTGCTCGGAGCAGCGGGTGCCACAGTGCGTCGGTTGCAAAGAGCAGAGCAAGAGCAAAGGGACAGGAGGGCGTGAGCGAGAATGATGTCCGCCGCCCCCTGCCCCCCGATTTATAACCCTCGGTTTGAACGTGGGGGAGTGGGATCGTCTTCACACGCCCGTTCCACTACCCCGCAATAAGTGTGCATGTACACACGCAGTAACTGCCCGGGGAAGAGCAACCGACGGCATGACGCCGCAATAAATCCACGCGCGTGGGCCAAGGGCGTGCGGTGGCGGGCCCCTGCCCGTCGCCCAGTCCCGTCATGCGCGTGGCCTGTCAGGACCCTCCGACTTCCGGGCACCATGTGGTGCCCGCGCGAAGCCCGAGGGATTGGCCCAAGATTCGACGGACTCCTCGGTTCCCGCCATGGCCGCGATGCCACGATCCGGTTTCCGAGAAAACCGGCACACAGTGGGTGTTGCCGGACCCGGCGCTCACAGAATCCTCCTTGCTAAAGGGGGAAACTGCGAAGGCCCACTCATCCGAAGACGGCGGACCTTCACAGCTTCGGGGACTACTGTTGGGGGATGGACCCCGGGCAGGCAACGGAACCCGGATCCTTTTCAAAAACAACGGGGCCGGCATCGCCCCTCAAGCCGGCATGTGCTTGGCCGGGACGCTCAACCCGGCAAGCTCCGCAACCCGGCCGAGCTCTCCGACCCGGCAAGACGCGTCGACTCGGCCTCAACAACCAGCGCAAGACAGCCGAACCCGGCACAACCAAAGCTTCGTCGACAGGCCAGCTCCATCCATGGCGTGCTCCACAATCCAGCCACAGGTCAGCTCCCATCCCATCCAGGTCGTACGACAGGACGAGTCTTCAATCATCGATGACCAAGGCAACAGTGCCCCGCCCATGCCTCTGGTCAGCCGGAACATGGCAACAATGCCCCTTACCTACTCGCTGACCAGGGCTGGCATGGCTACAGTGCCCCCGCCCTCACCGCTGACGATAGCAAGTGGCGACCTGACGGAGAGCCATTGTACACGACTCGACTCGGCCACGCCCTGACGATTGACAAGACGGCTGAAAGTGCGTTATATCGACTAGAGGGGGGGTGAATAGGTGATTTTTATGAATTCTTCACTGAGGAATTTGCCGGTGAAGAAATTCCTTAAAGAAGAACTACTAGCAGCGGAATAAGTACTCAGAAGTAAGCATAACAGAATACAATCATGGTCATCATGATGAAATGAAGACTAGCACAGAGTACAAAAAGCGTAATCACAGGATAACACAAGATGAAGACAAACAGACTGAAGAAATTGAACTGAGGAAATTGAGAAAGTCTTCAGTCAAAGTCTTCAAACACAGATATGAACAAACATTCAACACAGTAATGAGGAAATGAAAGGGTTGAGGTAATGGAACCAGTTAGGTTGGTGAAGACAATGATTTGGTAGACCAGTTCCAACTGCTGTCTCGGTTATACGTCTGGTTGGAGCGGTGAGTATTTAAACTCGAGGACACGCAGATCCGGACACCCGATCGAAAGCACGCAGCTCAGACACCCAGTCCTCACCGTATTCTCCTTGAACTAAGGCCACGCAGACCTCGTCCAATCACTCATGGTAAGTCTTCAGGCGACTTCCAAACCTTCACATACTTGGTCACTTGGCGATCCACAATTCCTCTTGGATGCTCTAGACCATGATGCCTAACTGTCTAGAAGAAGCAAGTCTTCAAAGGTAACAAGCGTTGGATCGACGCAGGATCAATTTCTTTAGTGATGCTCAATCACTTTGGGTTTGTAGGGGTTTGGTTTTGGGTTTTCCTCACTTGATGATTTTCGCTTAAAGTCCTCGGAGGATGGGTTGCTCTCAAATGACAAGTGTCAAGTTCTCTCGGAGCAGCCAACCAGCTAGTGGTTGTAGGGGGCGGCTATTTATAGCCTTGGGAGCAGCCCGACATGATAAGACATAAATGCCCTTCAATGATATGACCGTTAGGTGGATAAGACCTCAATCAGAGCAAATTCATCAGCGACCAGAAGAACTTCGTCTCTGTCACTGAAGAAAGTGACTGAACTGTATGAGATTTCCAAAGGCTTCACTCGAAGGGATTGGTAGGTGTAGGATTTTGCGTTGAGCATCACATGGAAATTTTTCCTTAGTATTTCCTCGACCCCCTTTAACAGTACGATGTTTCCTATGACTCAAGAAGGAGAAAATGAAACTACGAAAACAAAAGTCTTCACGCTTCATGTTCCTCAAATGAATACCAAGTCTTCAAGGTCACACCAATTTCTTCACTTTCAAAGTCTTCAGAAAGTCTTCAGAATATCAAAGTCTTCAGTTGAAGAACTTCATTTTTAGGGGTTGACTTTCTCTGTAAATATCAAACTCCTCATAGACTTATAGACCTGTGTACACTCACAAACGCATTAGTCCCTTAACCTATAAGTCTTCAATACACCAAAACCACTACGGGGCACTAGATGCACTTACAATCTCCCCCTTTTTGGTGATTGATGACAACATAGGTTAAGTTTTCAACGGGGATAAAGATGTGAAGTGTAAATACTGATATTGAGGAATTTGATTGCAAGATATAGAAGAACTCCCCCTGAAGATGTGCATAGTGAGGAATTTGCTTTTGAGGCAATGCACATTTGAAGAGTTGAATCATGGAGATCTCCCCCTATATCTTGTAATTCATACACGCATTTGATATATAATATGAAGAATTTGAAATGCATGATGAAATATGGTGCCTGATGTAATTCAGCATGCGTGCAATAATATTAACGAGGAATAAGCATGCAGAATAACACATCAAAAGTATCAGAGCTCAGTGCATCAAAAGTATCAGAGCACCATCCAAAAGTATCAGAGCACCATCGGGTTTAAGATTACAACTCGATTCAATAAAAGTTTCGGAAGAACGAGAGTTGTAACTTAAAAAAAATGCCCTTAATATAGACCCGCTTGAAGACTAACTCAGATTTCTCCCCCTTTGTCATCAAATGACCAAACGGATTGAAACGAGGACTAACATACTCAAGAATTTCAAGTCAATGGAGGAGCGCCAAAGATTGTCGGGTTGTTTGTTGTAGCGGGGCTCGCCGCAGTTGTCGTCCAAATCTTCATACTCATCGGTGTCACGCGATGAAGAATAAGAGCTGGCCACCGCGGAGAACTTTGACCCTCTTGAATTTCTTGGAGGAGGTGCGAGACCACCAAATTCTTCCTTAAGACCCATGGTCTTGGTTCTTGATCTTGACAGACAGCCCAAAGTGCGGTTGAAGGTTTCATGAAGGTAGTATTGGTTCTTCTTCACCGCATTGTGTGTTGAGGTCATATTGTGAAGAAGTGCACCAAACCGATGCTTTACCCATTTGTGATTGCGATCAACCTTCCGATGAAGACCGAGGAGTAACTCACGGTCGACCATCACCACAGGTCTTTGTGGCTTGAGGATTTTGCTTGGCCGAGGTATTTGCGGCGAGTCATGTGTGGCGAGTCGTCATTGGTAGACTAAGATGTAGCCAGGCAAAATTGACCATCCAATGGACGAATGCCTTCATCGATCACAGCAGCTGCCTTGCCTTTATCATCAGATGATGAAACTGTCCGTTTGAGGACTTCAATGGGAGGCAAGTAGCTTCCATGGTTCAGAGTGTCAGCTTTGTAATTCAGTGAAGATCTTGCCCTGATGAATCTCATAATCCAAGGTGCATAGGGCTTCAGCTCGAATGGTGACATAGCAACATTGGCCAGAGTCCTCATGAAGAAATCATGGAAGTTAACGGGAACGCCATGAATGATGTTGAAAAGCATATTCTTCATGATGCCAACGACTTCTTCATCATTTGAGTCGTGGCCTTTGATATGACTCATTGTCTTCGTCAGAATGCGATAGACAGTCTGAGGCACATAGAGTAATTCCTTGACGAGGAATTTGGTTCGTGGGGCCTGCCCTGGCTTCAAAGGTTTCATGAGCACTTGCATATAGTGATTTGTCGATTCAGGTCATTTGTAAATGCAACGTGCCTTCGTCATGGGGAGGATCAAGAGGAAGGACACGAAGCAATTCAGTTGCGGTGCCTTGTAGTGAGTGTTTTCAATCATCCAATCCAAGACCCATGAGTTGACATCTTCGCGTCTCGGTGATATGCGATGTAGCGTGAACGAAGAATGAGTTCTTCATTCCAATCACAGATGTCAGTGCAGAAATTGAGTAATCCTGCATCGTGAATAACACTGAGGACTGACTCGAAGCATGGCAGAGATTCCATGTCCAGATGAGGAATATGTTCATGATCGAAGATTTTGTCCTTGTCAAACAGCACTGAGGAATAGAAGTGGCTTGACTAGCAGTCCAGAAATGCCTCTTCCTTATGCGAGCAGAGTCATAGGGGTTGTAGTCAGTGAAGAATACATGCTCGGAAAAGAAGTATTCAGCCTTGAACTTTTGTTTGCTTGAGAACGGATTCTTTGGCTTTGGCAGAGGGGTGTCAGTGAGTTGCAGTACCACCTCAGGAATCGCGAGCTCAGGTTCTTCAGGCTGAGGAATTTCTGGTTCCTCTTCTTGTGCAATCTGAGGATCAGCAACAGCAGGTTCTTCAGCATTAGCGGCTGGAATTTCTTCATGGACAGAGGGAGTGGGATGAGTTTCTTCAGAGCCCAGTTGAACTGTTGTTGCAGGGGACTGAGGAATCTGTTGGATAGGTGTGAATAGAGGAGTATTGGGATGCTGACTTTCCCAAAAGTCATCATTCATCACAGGTGTGGAGCATCCTATATCCACATCTTCATCTTCAATTTCCTCAACACCAGCCTCTTCAGTTGTGAACTGAGGCATAGGTGAGGAAATGACTGTCGTTGAAGGGATTTCGTCCACTTCAATTTCTTCATCAATCTGCTCTGATGAAGCAGCAGAATGATTTTCTTCATCAGATCCGCTTGGGATCTTATAGTATTCTCCAAAAGGAACAATTTCATTTGATGACATGGAGGAAAGTGGAACAACATCAGTTGGATTTTCAAATGAGCTGGTCATTGGCTTCATTTTCTTTGCAGCGGAGGAGTTTGACGCAGCTGATGCTTCCTTTTCTTCACTGCAGCTTGCTCTGCAGCCTTGGTCTTCTTCACATTAAAGGCAGATGGAAGAATTGGAGTTGGTGTAGGCTTGGGAGGAGCTGAGGAATCTGGTTCATTTTCTTGGTATGGCCATCGATGCAGTTCCTGATCTCTTGATTTCTTGAGGCCACCACTAGTGGATGCCCTAGCAGTTTCTTCAGCGGCTGGAATGGAATCATCAGCCCTGGAACTAGCATTTTCTTCAGCAGGCTGAAAGTCATCAGTGGTGCTGGCATGTTCTTCAGTAGGCTGAGCAGAGTCTGCAGCCTGAAGATTTTCTTGTTGCGATGGGGCTGCAACATTGGTGAATTTCTTTGTCAGATTAACGAGTCTCACTTTGGCTCCTTGCCAATCAGCATAGTAGGCATCAAAGTCTTTGCCGAGTGCTTGAATTTTAGACTGAGCCTTGAGAAGTTCCTCAGGTGTCATTCTGACAACATTTTTCTTCTGGAGCTTCTCCTTTCTGTATTGCGCTTTCTTGATCTCTCTTGCCTTTTTCAAACTTCCATTTCTCTTGAGTGATGAAATGGGTCATCATGTGACTTTGACCAGGAGTCAGAGGAAAATCAGGCATTGGAGTGTTTGGATCCTTGTGCCAGAGATCAATGTAATTGAGGATTTTCCTCGGATCCAAAAGCAGTGGCACAGATGTGCCTTTGGCTCTAGCGGCCTTTACTTGTCTGTCTCTGATGATTTCTGCAAGTTCATCATCAGAAGCTTCATCATCAGAGGGAACATGAAATGCGACCTGTTTCTTTTCTGGACTTGGCCGAGGACCGCGTCCAGCTGTTGCTTTAGTCTTCAACAGTGTGGGGCCTGATGAGGAAATTGGTGCAGCTGAGGAACTTGCTGAGACACCAGAGGCAATCGAGAAACCCGTAGTCCTTTGACATGTAGCCAGATGCACAGGAGCTGAGGACTTTGAGGGAGCTGGTGAGGACTTTGGTGGAGCAGTGGCAGTATGAGGAATTTGCCGTGAGGGCATTGCTGAGGAACTTGGCCGTGAGGGCGCTATTGGTGAAGCACTTGGCTTACGAGAAGGCTTCTTTGGCATAGATTTCCTTGGCCTGATCGAGGCCTCAGTTGCAGCAGCAGTGGCAGAATCCTCATTGAATTTCTTCACTGCCTCCTTGGCTTGTCTTGCCAATTTAGCTTGGCGCCTAGCCCATTCTTCAGGAAAGACCTCACCACGCTTGATGCTGGTGGAATCAGCTACTTGGCCAGGTGCCAATGGAGCTCTTGGGCATGGAGGATTTAAAGCAAATTTCTTCATGTACTTTGGAGTCACATATCTGTACTCCCTCCATTCTCTTGCCCATCTTCTTTCAATCCTCTGTATGCACACCTTGCGCTGATTTTTGTTTTCTTTGCCAAACTTGGCTTCATCAGGTGTGTAATAGTCCTTATAAATGTCATCAGGGATCTCGAAAGCAGTCATGACCTCAGGCTTCTTTCCTCCTTTCCGCGGTTTCTTACCGTTTGCCATATTCTTCAGATGAGGAATTTGAACAATTGAACACTCTGAAGAAGTATGCAATTTTTCTTCGAGGAACGCTGCAAATGAGTTAAGTTGATGAGAACCTAGTGATTCAGCAGTAGACATGAGTACCTGTGAACAGAGTATAGGTGCGAGGAATTTGGAGAGGTCATATGCGTTCTCAGAAGGTTTTTTGAAAAGACAAGTTTTGAGGAATTTGACCAGATGAACCTTGAGGAATTTCACTAAGCGTTCTTGTCTTAGGTTCCAGAGTTGTACAGATCGAAAATCCACGCAATTAGGGAATCTTGAAGAAAATGATTGCTTAGAGAAATAGTTCAAGATCATATGAAATGTGAGGTGTCCATATGTGTGAAGATTTGAAGAATAAACACCTTTGAAAATTTTCAGGAAAGCTTGAGAATCACAGTGAGTAATAAAAGTAACTTTTAATTACCCGAAGTGAAGAACACGACGAACTGAGAAGAACAGATGTGAAGTTCATCAGGTTAGATCTCCCACGCCCTAACTTGGCAGAGGGAGACAGCTACGGTGGCGGCGGAGTGAAGATTTCCGCAACCGGCGCGAGTACGACGGCAACGAGGTCGAGGCAGCGAAGCTCTTCCTCACCGGCGACGATGGAGTAGCGGTGGCGCTAGGGTTTGAGGAGCTCGAGCGAGAGAGAGCGGTCGAGCGGAGTAAATGAAGAGAGGAAGGGAGAGGGGAATTTATAGTCATGATGAAAAACTGTTCGCCTGAAGATTTAGGACGAACATGCCCCTGCCCTTTCTCCTTCACGCGACATGTGTCACCCACGTACTGTGTAGTTGAGACCGTGTAAGATCGTGGGTGAATAGAATAATGCATCGTGGGATGCGGAACGGTTTGAGCGGTAAAACCGAAAATTTGGATAAGATTTGTTTTAAAGTTTCGTTCACAATTTCTTCAGCTGACAAGGACACAGTGAAGATTTTGAACGAGTTTCAAATAGAACGCACATGAAGAATTTTTGAATAGATTGGGTTGAGTATAGCATAGAGGGGGAAGGGTCCGATCACATTCACTTAGCAGAAAAAAAACAACATGAAGAAATAGCCATAAGTGAATGCTGTAGAGGACATAAACTCATATATATATATATATATATAGCCAATGAAGAAAAACGACGGAAACAGTGAAGATTTTGCAAAGTTGAAGAATTTGAAAAACTGAAGAATTTCAAAAACTGAGGAAAAACTCAAATTGAAGATTTTCAACTTTTGTGGTGGCGTGACCCATCAGATAAGAATGATGATTTCAGACACCGCGTACAATTGTCATAGGGTTCTGAGAATCAAATTCTTCATTAATTTCTTCACACTTAGAGTGTTATTATTCATTGATTGAAGAAAAACGTTTCTTCATGTGTTGCACATCTAAGTCATAAATTTTGCATAAGTGTTAGGATGTGTGTCCTTTTCAAAGAACATTCGAAGATTCTAAGATATTTAGCTCACACCGCAACTTGCTAAATCTCTTCTCATCCAAGGGCTTAGTGAAGATATCCGCTAGCTGTTCTTCAGTCTTCACGTGTTCGATGGAGATGTCGCCCTTCAACACATGATCACGAAGAAAATGATGACAAATCTGAATGTGCTTTGTCTTCGAGTGCTGAACTGGGTTGTGAGCAATCTTGATGGCACTCTCATTGTCGCAGAGGAGAGGCACATTCTTCACGTTGACGCCATAGTCCTTGAGGGTTTGCTTCATCCAAAGCGCTTGAGCACAAAGAAGAGCCAGCATAATGTATTCGCTTCAAAGAAGATGAAGCGGTGATACGCAGATTCTGTTTCTTCGAGGACCAACGGACCAAAGATCGTCCGAGGAAATGAAAAGTGCCGATGTTGACTTGCGGTCCACACGATCACCAAAGCATAGTCGAGTCGAAATATCCAATGAGATCAAAAGCAAAGCCCTTGGAGTACCATAATCCTAGTGTTGGTGTGTGAGCTAGATATCGAAGAATAAGCTTCACAGCCTTATGGTGTGATTCCTTGGTGCTGCTTGAAATCGGGCACACATGCAAACACTAAGCATTATATCCGCCTAGATGCACATAAGTACAATAAAGAACCAATCATGGGCGGTATACCTTGTGATCAAGTCAATACCATTTTCATCGATTGCATAGATGGCCATTTGTGGGCATAGGAATTTTGACGCTTTTGCAATCTTGCATGCCAAATTTCCTCAAGACATCTTTGAGGTATTTCTCCGAGATATGAATATGCCATTCTTGCTGTTGGCGAATTTGAAGACCTAAGAAGAATTTCAACTCTCCCATCATAGACATTTGATATTCTTCACTCATCATGTATGCAAATTCATCACTATAACGTTGGTCAGTACAGCCAAAGATAATATCATCAACATATATTTGGCACACAAACAGTTCACCATCATAAGATTTAGTAAAGAGAGTAGGGTCGAGTGAACCGGGTGTGAAGCCATTCTTCACGAAGAATTCCTTCAATGTATCATACCACGCCCGAGGGGCTTGCTTGAGGCCATAGAGGGCCTTATTAAGTCTGAAGACTTTGTCAGGATTCTTTGGATCTTCAAAACCTGGGGGTTGAGCAACATATACTTCTTCCTCAAGCTTACCATTGAGGAATGCACTTTTCACATCCATTTGATATAAGATGATATCATGATGGTTAGCATAAGCAAGTAATATGCGAATAGCCTCAAGTCTAGCAACAGGTGCAAAAGTTTCATCGAAATCAATTCCTTCAACCTGTGTGTAGCCTTGAGCCACTAGTCGTGCCTTATTCCTCTCCACAAGGCCATTTTCATCTTGCTTGTTGCGGTAGATCCACTTTGTGCCAATGATATTATGCTTGCGAGGATCTCGACGATTGACCAGTTCCTTACATTGTTAAGCTCGAATCGATGTAATTCTTCTTGCATAGCCTGAATCCACTCCGCTCGAGAATGCTTCATCTACCTTAGTGGGCTCTGTGATAGAGAAAAAGCATAGTGCCCACAAAAGTTAGATAAATTTGAAGCTTTGAGCGTGTGAGAGGACACAGGGCTCTAATGTCATCGATGATCTTCTCCACTTGCACTTCTTTTGCAATGCGAGGATGAGCTGGTTGTCGCTGAGGAATTTGATCAGCATTTTCTTCAGCACCATTTTCCTCAGCATTTTCTTCAGGTGCATGGTGCATCAGCTCTACGTTCTTCATGTACTGGAATGAATTCTTCAGCAGATTCTTTCATTAGGAATGACATCCTCAGTTGCCTTGAACTTGATAGAATCCTCAGGTGCTAGTTCATCTAACACAGAAGGTAGGTGCTCTCTTTGCGAGCCATTAGTTTCATCGAACCGCACATCTACTGTGTCGACAATCTTGTGAAGAACAATGTTGAAGACTCTGTAGGTGTGCGAGTCCTTTCCGTAACCAAGCATAAAACCTTCATGTGCTTTCGATGCAAATTTAGAATTGTAGTGAGGATCTCTAATCCAACATTTAGCACCGAAGACTTTGAAATAACTCACATTGGGTTTGTTGTCCGTGAGGAGTTCATAGGCCGTCTTCTTGAAGAATTTGTGAAGATATACTCTGTTGGTGATGTGGCACGCAGTATCAATTGCATCAATCCAAAAACGCTGAGGCATTTTGTATTCATCAAGCATAGTGCGAGCCATCTCAACAAGAGTTCTGTTCTTGCACTCCACGACGCCATTTTGCTGAGGAGTATAGGGAGCAGATAACTCATGAGTAATACCAAGTTCATCAAGATAGTCATCAAGACCGGAATTCTTGAACTCAGTTCCATTGTCACTTCTGATATGCTTGATCTTCACACCAAAGTTGGTTGAAGCCCTCGAGGAAAATCGTTTGAAGACTTCCTGCACTTCATGTTTGTAAGTAACAATGTGTACTCATGTATATCGAGAGTAATCATCAACAATGGCAAAACCATATAGAGATGCATCATTAGTGACTGCTGAGTAATGGTTAGGTCCAAAGAGGTCCATGTGAAGCAATTCGAATGGACGAGTAGTGGTCATGATAGTCTTTGCTGGATGCTTGGCCTTGGTCATTTTTCCAGCTTCACAGGCTTCACATAAGTGATCCTTTAGGAATTTGACATTCTCAATGCCAATGACATGCTTCTTTTTCGCAAGCATGCGCAAATTCCTCATGCCTGTGTGACCAAGTCATCGATGCCATAGCCAGCCTTCTGAAGCTTTTGCAAGTAGACACACGGCTGGTTGTGGTCCTGTAGAGAAATCAACAATATACAGGTCTCCTCTCCTAAAGCCTTCGAAGACTTTGGAATTGTCAGCTTCCATAATCACAACACATCGATACTTGCCAAAGACAACAACCATATCAATATCACAAAGCATTGAGACTGACTTGAGGTTGTATCCTAAGGACTCAACAAGCATGACTTTGTCCATGTGTTTATCCTTAGAGATTGCAACCTTACCAAGACCCAATACCTGACTTTTGCCTTTGTCAGCAAAGATGATATGCTTCAGAGGTGACGGTGATAAGGGAGCATCCATCAATAGATTCTTGTCACCAGTCATGTGATTCGTACATCCACTATCGAGGACCCACTCAGTAGATTTGGGTTGATCATCCTGTAGATGAATTAGTGTAGCTTACAATCTCATATGCTTCATCAGTGAAGAATATGATATCAAGTTCATCGATGAATTTCATCAAGCGATAAAGATATAGCAAGATGAGGGCGTGTGAAATGAAGGTTCATTTCATCATGATTCGCTGCGTCCCTTTCGAGCAATTTTGTCGGTCCCCAACAAATTCTTGAGACGTTAAAGCACGTCTGGAGACCTGACCCTGCAGAAGAGATTAGTTCTTTTTCTTCACCACTCACATCTGAAGGGGTGGCAAAGAGTTCATCACTCTGCGAGCACCATACGAGAATGGTGGCATAGAGGCCAAACCATTTTGTTTCACATAAGAGGGGTTAGGGTAAGCGAATGAATAAGCAGAGAAATTCTTCGAGGACTTATGAACATAATGGTTTGAAGAATATTGCTCATATTCATAGCCCTTAGCTCTACCCTGCGAGACAGAGTTGTTAGCACGATGATAATCATATGAGGACTTTGATCCTTTTGAGGAATTTGATCCACGTGAGGAATTTGGTCCGTATGAGGACTTGGATCCATATGAAGAATTTGGTCCATATGAAGAATTTGATCTGGGGTTCCTGTTCTTCACAGGTGGTGTCATGAGGACATTCACCTGAAGACTTTCAAGGCACTTCTTGGGAACCCAGATTTTCTTCATAGGAGAACCACACCTGCAGTTAGTGCCAACATATCTAGCAAATACTTCACCATTCTGATTTTTGAACAGTTTATAGTTGGAGTCAAATGACTCATCAGAAGAATGAGGAGATTCACATGTAAAGCCAGATAAGTTAGATGGATCAATGGAGGTCCTTTGCAAAACCCATGAGGTTTTGGGGTACTTGCTCGGGCTTCAATATGTTCCATCAAGATTGAGTTTCCTCTCAAAGGCAATACCCTCTTTCCTAGGGTTTCTGTTGAGGATCTGCTTTTTAAGCACATCACAAAGAGTCTGATGCCCTTTGAGGCTTTTGTACATGCCTGTCATGTACAGTTCCTTCAGCCCTGCATTGTTAGTGATACTAGCAATGTCCTCAGGTGAGGAATTAGTGATGGCAGAGGCAAATGAAGAATTTGTAACAGTTGAAGCATTTGAACATTCAGTTGAAGAATTAGCAGATTCACGTTCAATGCACTTTAAGCATGGAGGAACAAATTCTTCCTGAGAAGCGCTGATTTGTTGAGCTAGTAATGAATTGCGCTCCTTCTGAAGATCTTCATACTCACTCTTAGCTCCTCAAGATCTTGCTTTCTTTGAAGAAATTCATAAGAAAGTTTCTCATGATCAGATAAGAGAGTGTTATGATGACTTTGGATGTTATCAAACCTAGACTGAAGTCTCTGAAGATTTTCAGTCAAGGCTTTAGTGCGATCCATTTCTTCACCCAACATATCATCAGTTTTGTCTAGCATGTTTTGAACCTTTTCAAAAGCCCTTTGTTGTTTTACAGCAATCTTAGCAAGTTTTGAGATCCTCATCAGATTCATTTTCACTAGATTCAGAGGAGGTGTATTTGAGTACCTTTAAACCTTTCGCCATGAAGAAATAGGTGGGAGCGTAGTCATCATTATCTTCATCAGGCTTGTCGGTGGAGTCAGTTTCTTCAGTGTTGAAGATGGACTTGCTAACGAAAGCAGTAGCGAAGGCCAGACTCGCCACACCTGATTCAGACTCTTCAGACGCCTCCTCTTCCTCATTTTCCTCAGATTCAGCTTCAGAGTCCATTTCCTTGCCAATGAATGCCCGAGCCTTCTTGGAGCTGCTCTTCTTGTGTGATGAAGACTTTGAGGATTTTGATGACGAAGATTTTGACGATTTCTTCTTCTTCTTCGCATCATCAGAACTGTAATCCTTGTATTTCTTCTTCTTCATTTCTTTTTCCCACTGAGGACAATCTTGAATATAGTGACTAGGTTTCTTGCATTTGTGGCACAGCCTTCTCTTATAGTCACTGGATGAGGAATCACTGCTTCTTGAGGATTTTCCAGCGACCACGTCTTGAGAACTTCGGAATTTCTTCACGGCGGTGCTAGCTCTGGCTCAATTCTTGAGATCACCAAGGCTACTACGAGTCCTCACATTGAGTCGACACACGCCTTGGCCTTGAGGGCACGTGGTTTGCCATAGCTCGAACCATAGAGATCTCTCTTTTGACAAGTCGAACTTCGTGAGTGTTTAGCCTTTCGAGGATATCGGCAGGATCAAGAGACTTGTAGTCGATCCGTTCTTGTATCATCGGTCCCAGTATCAAATGAGGAATCAGCGATCTCAACAGTTTCTTCACCACCTCATGATCGATGATGTCGATGGCACCGAGGGCTTGAAGCTCATTTGAGATGTCGATGAGGCGATCAAAGGTTTGTTGGACATTTTCATTGTCGAGTCTTTTGAAGCGGTTGAAGAGATTTGAAGAACATCAACTCGAGAGTCACGCTGAGTTGAGACTCCTTCATTCACTTTGGACAGCCTATCCCAGATAAGCTTAGCAGTTTCCAGAGCACTCACTCTTCCATACTATCCTTTACTCAGATGGCCACATATGATATTCTTCGCTTGAGAATCGAGTTGCTTGAATCTCTTCACATCGGTAGCGTTCAGTGAGGGTGTGACAGAGGAAACACCATTTTTCACAGCATACCAGAGATTGTTGTCAATTGCCTCAAGATGCATTCGCATCTTGTTCTTCCAGTAGGGGTAGTCCGTCCCATCAAAGGTAGGACACCCAGCCGAGACCTTGATCATACTGCGGTCGACATAACTAAAACTCCAAAGTGGTTAAACCAAAATCACACAGAACAAGGGAGTACCTTGCTCTGATACCAATTGAAAGTGCGTTATATCGACTAGAGGGGGGGTGAATAGGCGATTTTTATGAATTCTTCACTAAGGAATTTGCCGGTGAGGAAATTCCTTAAAGAAGAACTACTAGCAGCGGAATAAGTACTCAGAAGTAAGCATAACAGAATACAATCATGGTCATCATGATGAAATGAAGACTAGCACCAGACGTAAAGCGTAATCACAGGATTACACAAGATGAAGACAAACGGTGAAGAAATTGAACCGAGGAAATTGAGAAATTCTTGATCAAAGTCTTCAAACACGATATGAACAAATATTCAACACAAGAATGAGGAAATGAAAGGGTTGAGGAAATGGAACCAGATTAGGTTGGTGAAGACAATGATTTGGTAGACCAGTTCAAGCTGCCCTCGGTTATACGTCTGGTTGAGCGGCTGAGTATTTAAACTCGAGGACACGCAGTCCCCGGACACCCAGTCGCTGAGCACGCAGCTCAGGACACCCAGTCCTCACCGTATTCTCCTTGAACTAAGGCCACATAGACCTCGTCCAATCACTCGTGGTAAGTCTTCAGGCGACTTCCAAACCTTCACAGACTTGGTCACTTGGCGATCCACAATTCCTCTTGGATGCTCTAGACCATGATGCCTAATCGTCTAGAAGAAGCACAGTCTTCAAAGGTAACAAGCGTCGGATCCACGCAAGATCATTTTCTTCAGTGATGCTCAATCACTTTGGGTTTGTAGGGGTTTGGTTTTGGGTTTTCCTCACTTGATGATTTTCTCTCAAAGTCCTCGGAGGATGGGTTGCTCTCAAATGACAAGTGTCAAGTTCTCTCGGAGCAGCCAACCAGCTATTTATAGCCTAGGGATCAGCCCGACATGATAAGACATAAATGCCCTTCAATGATATGACCGTTAGGTGGATAAGATATTTTGGGACAGCTGGCGCGCAGCACAGCAACGGTCGGAAATTTGACTCTCAAATTCCTTAGGGCTACCATGTTCCTCACTGTGTAGGCAATTCACACTGGCGAATTCCTAACTCCTCAGTCAGAGGAAATTCATCAGCGACCAAAAGAACTTCGTCTCATCCTTTCAAGAAAGTGGTGAATCTGTATGAGATTTCAAAGGCTTCACTCAAGGGATTGGTAGGTGTAGGATTTTGAGTTGAGCATCACATGGAAATTTTTCCTTAGTATTTCCTCGACCCCTTTAACGATCACGGTGTTTCCTATGACTCAAGAAGGAGAAAATGAAACTACGAAAACAAAAGTCTTCACGCTTCATGTTCCTCAAATGAATACCAAGTCTTCAAGGTCACACCAATTTCTTCACTTTCAAAGTCTTGAAAAGTCTTCGAATATCAAAGTCTTGATTGAAGAACTTCATTTTTAGGGGTCGACTTTCTCTGTAAATATCAAACTCCTCATAGACTTATAGACCTGTGTACACTCACAAACGCATTAGTCCCTTAACCTATAAGTCTTCAATACACCAAAACCACTAAGGGGCACTAGATGCACTTACAACGGCGCATAGTCCCCCTAGGAACGTGGGGCCCGCACCTAGGGGAACCTGGCGAACCACAGGCCCTCAGCGGGTCCCAGCCCGGGTTCTCGGACGCCAACAACCCGGACCCACCGACTTGTAACATTACCATTGTACCCCTGGGGGGTTGGTCTATAAAACCCCCCAGAAGCCCACGCATACGGGCATGTATGTAAGAAATGAGAGGTCGGGAGAGAAAGCAAGTAAGCACAGAACTAGCCACCGAGACAGCAACACCAGAGAGATGGAGCAGCCTAAGCCTTGGCCAGCTTCCTTCCTCCCGCATACAGCTTCAGGAGCAACATTGTACTATCCAACATCAAACTACACTCGACAGGACTAGGGGTGTTATCTCTCCGGAGAGCCACGGACCTGGGTATGTCCAGCGTCCCACGCCCGCTCATGCCAACCTCGCCTCTGGAGCCCACCAGTGCCCTCGAGCCTCCTCCTCTCTTTAGCCATCTCTTGGCATCTGCCTAGCGCCCACCACGACACAACTCCTACAACATATTTGACTCACCAAATGAAGGAATTGGAAGATGCTTCATGGATAAAGGCCCAAAGGTATCACACCATGAGTATGTTGATTTGAATAGTGATGAAGATGACTTGTTAGGTGATGATGATTTACTTGTTGACAACTCTAGTGATGAATAGTATGATGAAACATCAATTAATCATGCTAATCAAGATAAAACAAATGAAAATGATAAGGAGAAGATTGAGCGTCTAACTAAAGAACTAAACACTCTTAAGTTAGCTCATGAAACTACCTTGGAAGATCATCGAGAACTTTTAAAGAATCATGAGAAGTTACGCTTTGAAAAGCTCAACCTTGAGTAAGAGAATGAGTTTTTAAAGGAAATCAGTGCTGATCTTCGCAAGAAAAGTTCTTCTTACATTGCCAAGTGTTTACTCTTATCTACTTACACGCCACAAGTAAAATCTAGCAACAAGAGTAAGAAAGATTCTTCTTCTAGTAGTAACAATAATCATGCTAAATCCAATGTTGTTGCTTCTAGTAGTTCTCTTGATTCCACTAATGATTCTCTTAGCCAAGTCACACTTGAGCAAGAAAATAGCTTATTGAAGGGAATTATAGAGAAAGGTGACTACAAGAGCCTTGCCGGAAGTAAGCAATTTGAGGAAATTTTACGCAAGCAAGGAAGGCACCGGAAGAATCAAGGTGTTGGTTTTGAATGAAAGTTCAATGCCAATGGAGTTGAGTGGGAAGAAGATCAATACCCCAAGATGAAGTTTGTTCCCCAACAAGAGAAGTATGATCCTACTTCTTTCCAAGGAACACAAGCTCAAGATGATCTTCCACCACAAGACCACAAGCAAAAAGGCAAGGACAAGCTTCAAGAGGAGATTGATGCATTTGAAGAAGCTCCCAAGGCCTTGGTCAAGTGGGTTCCCAAGACTACATCAAGTTATACTTCATCAAGTTCCAATATAACCCCAAGGATTCCCATCAAGATGATATGGATCCCAAAGAATAAGGACTAGAGAGTTCTTGAGGGTGACTCCGCCAATATACTTCACTCCGTCCCCGTAAAGTTAGTAGGCCCACAAGTCAGCCTCCCACCAAGGTGAGTCCCAGCTAGCAGGGGGAGTATTCATTTTTTGTGCATAATAAGGACACATTTCCGGTGGGTCCGACCTCACAGCAGGGGGAACGTTTTTTTTTCGCGAAATATAGAGACCCTTCCGGTGGGTCCCAGCTATCAGGTGGAGGAATCATTATTTTGCGCGTAATAAGGAGGCATTTTCCTGTGTGGGCCCCTACTGTTAGCCTCTTCCGATGGCTATTGTTTGTTGACCATGTTGACCTCGCCGCGCCGAGAGCACAAATCTCGATGGGCGAGGGCGAGGCCCAAGAAGAGAACCACCCGGGCCGCGAAGCCACCACAGCGGATGCCCGCAAGAGGGGAAACGAGCGCTAATCGCTTTCGGCTCTGGGGTGAGGCCGACGTCGCGGAAAATAACAGGATGTGTGGGTCGTTAGAGGGATGGCCTGGCGGCAGCACAGCCAGCCACGGGAGGAGGGAGCAGGCAGTCCCGCCGGTGCTGGTTTGGGCGGCTGGAGCAGGAAGATTAGAGATTGAAGAAGAACAGCGGCCGTTGGATGGACATCCAACAGTCACTGCTGTGTGTTGACTAAGTTGACAAAGCCTTGCGTACGCGTCAAAAAAAATTTAGGACAGCGTCATCGTCAACCTAGTAGGCCCAGAAGTCAGCCTCCAAATCTATGGAAAATAGCGTACAACCCATTAGCCATTATTTTCAATAATTTACATCCCATTTGCTAATTCTTAAGGATATTTGAAGCCCATATTCTTTTTATTAGCATTACAGACCATATATTCTGGGCACAGCTAACAAATTCAACGAAATTTTGCATATTTTGGTGGGGTCCGAACTCTTTTAATCACGAAATTTGGAGTGACGTTAAAACTAGTTTTCAAAAAATTATATCAAAATAAAATTCAAAAAACAATTCTCCGCAAAAAAATGAATGAAATTTAGAATCTTAACTAGCCAGATGCCCGTTCGTTGCACGGAACATGAAGACGCATTTGTATGAGTAGTTTATCTTGTGGGAGAAAAGATGATATTTTAATGTAATTGCCAGTTGGCTTTGGTTTTTATAAGAGTAGAGAGTAGAGAAATCCTGAAAAAAATGATATTTTAATGCAATTGCCGGTTGTCTTTGGTTTAAAAATTTACAGCCCATTTCTTACAACTTATAGCCCGTTTTCTGGGGAAGCCCATTTCTTATCCCTCCTCATCTTGAAAGATTTGTAGCCCAGCAGGGCTGAGAAAAGCAAGTAGGCCTCGGTTTTGGTATTCTCCCAAAAAAAGAACTGGGCTAGCCAATTTTAGAAAGAAAAAATATATCAACTAGGCTCGTCATGTGCTTAATAAAAGCGTAAGCGTGGGCTAGACGGGACACAGTCCCCGCACGACGCGCAGTTGAGCTCCGTCTCTGAAACTGAAAAACGACTGGGCGAGCTGCTGGGTCCATGGTGTTATCCGCTCGTTGTGTAATTTTCTCGTTTATTGACTACATTGACAATGGCGTGGAACCTAGTTGTCAAACAATTAGGTGGAAGTATTTTTTTTGGCTTGTAATAACGAGGCACCCTTATGCGAATGCAATGACCTGGTGGGTCCCTCTTGTCGACCTCTCCACGTCACAAATATATCCTGATTCCTCTTGGTTGTTGACCATGTTGACAATGCTAGACGACGGCGGGCACAACGAGCTAACCAAGGCGGAGAACGACGGCAAGGCCTTGGACGGGAAAGAACAGCAGTCATGGAAGAGGCGGCAGTGTAGTGGCAGGTGGAGGGGAGTACGAGGGCAACAACATGCAAGTCAAGCATACAAATGGTACAAAAAGTCCAAGGATTAATTGATCATCAAACTTTTAGACAAAACCCAGATTGAACATGATAGTAACATCTAACCCAACCACTCTTTTTTGCAGTCACAAACAAATGGATCGGTCTGATCCATAAAATCAACATCCTGTGCAAAAAAAATTATTTCAGGGTGTCTACAACTTATTGTAAATATGAGCCGAGCATGTTTAGAAGCCCATTTGTCCACCTGAAATTTATTTTTTGCTGTTCAACATGTTCATCCGTGAGAAATCTCTTGCTGTAAAAATTAAGCCTCATGGACAATAGTAACCTCGCGTTCAACAGGAAGAATGTGACAAAGCTTCTGTTTGCCTGGTTGGATGCATATCGTCCCATCGTTATTGTCCTCAAACGAATGTCATGAGAACTGAGAAAATCCTTGTGCTTATTACGCCAATGATTGGTTATATGTTTTTCTCCATGTGGTACTCCCTAAGTAGACATGAAGATTGAAAACAGTTAAGGTCTGAAAAAAGAGTATGTCGAAAGAATGACAGCTGAACAGTTAATTCTAGTACAATATATACGGGCTTTCAATGTGCATGAAATCATCACCTCTATGTATAAATTCTCTAGAGATCGAAAGCATCATAGCAAGCCAATAATTATGTCCAGGTCAAAACTATACATACTGACATATATGATCTTGACAGAATCCAGCAGCATTGATAGGCTATCAATGGACGAACTCTTCATTGAGCATATAACATAATATTAGTACCCAAAGTGTACTCCGAGATGATATAAAAATTATGCGCACAAATGAAAAATGCAGCATATGATTACAAATGTGTAGATGATAATATACGGTACCTAAAAAAGTGAGGAGCCAAACACCAACTCCTTGTGATTATTAAACGTGTCACGAATTACACCCAAGGTCTCCAGTTTGGGTGCAGAGACGACAATTATTTCTGAAGGTGTATAACAATTATGAAGGAGCAACCTTTCAGGTGAAGGGGCATCTTCGATGGTGAGCTGTTGTCCTTTAAAACAAATTCCAATGCTTTTACGGTGAGGTGACTTTATTTGGAGACAACTGATACTGATTTCTATTCCCAAAACAATCAGCAAGCACTCCAGGGCAGGGCAACTGGAGTGGATGATGCTGTGCAGTGAGGCCTCCGACAGATAAACCACCACAAGCGAAAGTTTTTTTAGCAGTGGGAGTCGAAGCATTTGTACCAGATCGTCTGGTAGATGGCACCGGCGAAGGTGGCGGTGTGGAGAGAGGAGGAAAACCGCGAGATGGACAACGGTGGTGTGGGCACGAATTTTTGGTATGTTCGTGGCATGAAACTTTCGTGGTAATGGTAGAACTCAAACTGCTGGAGTTTTCAAAATTTAGTGGATGTCAGCCAAGCATCCACCTTGCCGGGTATTGATAGCAGGTAGCTTATCGGGATGCAGAGGCATTGAACGGGGCCCTGCTGGTGAGAAGAGGCGATGGCTCTGATGAGATCAAATTCAGGATGGACAGATATCTAAGGACAGTCGAGATTGAGGGGCGCGGTGCACCATAGAGGGCGCCACTGAGTTGACAGGACTTGTGTGCGGCATCAATCCTTGGTGGGGAGCAGCGAGATGATCTCTTCAAGGATGACGACCGAGAGATCGCTGATGCGGTCCACCGGAGATTCTACCGGTTCCTAAGATCCGGGTGGGGGGGCTCGCCGCTTCTCCCTGCACGACCGGGTGAGGGATCTACAACCGGCGTCGCCGCCGGCGGGAGCCTCATCTTCTTGGCGCTGGGGCCAGCCGACTCCATTTTCCTTGTGGGCGTCGCGCCGAGCTCACGGGTTTGAGCAGAGTAGCCAGAGACGAGCCTAGTGGCAGTGCGAGTGGGGAAGAAGGAGGGCTGGGGATTTCTGTAGGGGTGGAAGAAGAGGAGAAGGCATTTTCTGTATGAGTGAGGAAGAAGGTGAGCGGGGTTTTCTGGACGAGTGAGGAAGATTGGGGAGCGGGGGTGTAGGATCGAAAGTATGTCTAGTGGGGGGGTGATTAGACTACTTGACAATATAAAAATTCAGCCTTTTGATAAAGACAAGTTTTTGGCAAGTTCAGAATGATGATCAAGTCAAGTATCACCCTACACATGCAATTCTAGAGTATAGGCAGCGGAAAGTAAATTGCACATGTAGTAAAGAGAGGTGGAGAAGAGCAAACGCAATTTGGAGACACGGAGATTTTTCTCGTGGTTCCGATAGGTGGTGCTATCGTCAATCCACGTTGATGGAGACTTCAACCCACGGAGGTAATGGCTGCGAGAGTCCATGGAGGCTCCACCCACGAAGGGTCCACGAAGAAGCAACCTTGTCTATGCCATCATGGCATACGCCCATGGAGGGCTAGCCTTACTCGGGGTAGATCTTCACGAAGTAGGTGATCTCCTTGCCCTTACAAACTTCTTGGTTCAACTCCACATCTCGACGGAGGCTCCCAAGTGACACCTAACCAATCTAGGAGGCACCACCCTCCAAAAGGTAATAGATGGTGTTGATGATGATGAACTCCTTGCTCTTGTGCTTCAAATGATAATCTCCCCAACACTCAACTCTCCTCACTAATTTGGCTATGGTGGAAGAAAGGATTGAGTGGAAAGCAACTTGGGAAGGCTAGAGATCAAGCTTCATATGGTGGGAGTGGAGCTACTTGATCTCAACACAAGGGTAGGTAGTTTTCTTCTCAGAAATGTAAGGTAGGAGTGGTAGTTCTTTCGATGGCTCTCTCCACGAGTGAAGAGGGGTGGAGGGTATTTATAGCCTCCACACAAAATCCAACTGTTACACACATTTGACCAATCTCGGTCAGACCGAAGTTGACAACTCGGTGAGACCGAAAGTTCAAATCATGTGAACGTTGGGATTTTCGGTGGGACCGAAATACAATCTCGGTTAGTCCGATTCGTCCAAAGACTAGAGCTTGCCAATCTCGGTGGGATCGACTTCATCATCTCGGTGACACCGATTTGATGACAGAAGGTTACAGAAGCTTGGCAACTCAAGTTTCGGTGAGACCGAGTTCAGAATCGGAAAATCCGAAATTTCTAGGGTTTGGCTATATGGTGAGGTGGTTCATCTCGGTGTGGTGAGTTTAGGAAATCGGTGGGACCGAGATTACTTATGAGTGTACTATGGAAGTGAGAGTTGCTGATAGTTTAGGAGATGTATCACTAAGCACTTTGAGCAACCAGATCATTATCATAACCTCATCCCCTTTTAATAGTATTGGCTTTCCTATAGACTCAATGTGATCTTGGATCACTAAACCAAAAATGGAGTCTTGAGCTTTTGCCAATGCTTGCCTTAGCATTTTGAGGGTCCACATCTTGATCCTTGCCATACCCATATCACTGAACTTTCTGAAATGATTCTCAAGAAACTATTAGTTCAATGATATATATGTTGTTATTAATTACCAAAACCACCCGGGATTAGTTGCACTTTCAATCTCCCCTTTTGGTAATTGATGACAACATATAGATCAAAGCTTCGACATAGGATATAATCAATGAATAATATAAATAAGCTTTGAGAAGTATGTGATAAGCAAGAGGTCCCCCTAAATTTGTGCATTATTAAGATTTGCGTTTGAATGCAAATGCAAAATCGATTAGGATCATGGGTCACTCTTCCATGTCACATACATCTTGGTGGAGCGCACAAAATGATAAGAATGAATAGCATGCACCCAATCACCAAGACATGAGTAAATGGTCATACAAGATATGAATAGCATATGATAAACATTAAGCACACATTAAAGCATAGTACGACCAAGGACTCATTAACGAGCATCAAACGTAGTATCAAGCACACAGAATGTCTCGAAAATCTCAAAAGTATCTCAAAAAGACCGCAAATGAACGAAAGAGCAAAAGCGCAAAGACAAAGCACTCTCTCTCTCGAAGTCCTATGATCTATACAATTTCTCCCCCTTTGGCAACAAGTTACCAAAAAGTTCGAAAAGTATAGAGCTAAGCGTCACTGGGGACTCTGTTGGTGGCTCCTGTCTGGGTTGATGTTGGAGTTGATATGGCAGCATCTGCGAAGACTTGGTGATGTCTGTCTTCTTGGAGGAGTGGTCACTTTGAACTGAGCTGGAGCAACCGATGGAACTGTGGGAGGTCTTGAGGCTGTAGTCCCGTGTCTCATCCTTTGGAATAGCAGTGATCGAGGTCTGTGGGAACCGGAGCGATCTGTTCATAAGCATCCTGGACTAGGTCATCCTGCATCTCACGCATGAGCTCTTCCTTCTCCCTCTTTGCTTCCTCAATATCTACCTCAAGCTTGTTGACAGTTACTTGCACTTCAGTCAGCTTGACATCCATAGCATGGATCTTGTCTTCAACAATCCTCTCAAGACTCTCCTGGGACTGTACAATGCTGGCCAGGCGTTGCTCAATCCTCTGGGTAGCTTCAAGGAGCTGCTCTCCAACACTCTTGGGTTTAGCTGCTGCTGTTGCTGCTTCCTTCTCAGCTTTAGCTTTCTTGGCAGCTTCAATCTTTGCTTGACCTTCAACTGACGTTGGGTCCTCCTCATCCATCACAACATCATTGTCCTCATGCTCAGGCTGCAGTGGCAAGTGTGGTCTATCCAACAAGTACGTGCCCGTGCCAAACTTGGCATTGATAAGCATCTGAATGTGCGGGGCAAATCCACACGACCTCTTATGGTCAGCTGCAGTCCTCTTGATGGTCTCAACTATCAAATCCATCACCTTGAAAGGTGCCTTCTCATCAAGTATATGCAGCATGTTTATAGAGTACCCTCTGATCATGCGATGATCTCTAGACTTGGGCATCAAGGTATGCCTCAGAATAGTGTTTGTGGTAGGTAGACCTGCCTGGAGATGATACACTGAGCCGAGCTTCCAGATTTCCACATCCTTAGCTGGAACCTCTTTGTACATATTCTTCATTGATTCATGGTTCTTCTTGGGAATGCCATAGACATCAACATCATCCTCTCTCTGCACTGGAGCATTCAGAAGTGCTGCCCATTCTTCAACAGTTGAAGAGAATCTTTGGCCTTCAGTCATCCATGTGATCTTTCCATCTGGATAGAATTGAGCTGTGGCATAGAATTGCATAATCATTTCATCATTCCAACTTGTCAACTTTTGACCAACAAAATCTGCAACACCACATGCAGTGAAGCTCTCATGCACATGTGGAAAGAAGTCTCTGTGCTCTTCACTTTGTCAATGTATGCCCGATCAACATAGCGAGTGTCTCGCAACTATGGGCTTCTTGTCCATCAACCTGATCTCATAGAAGTCCTGCTGCTCTCGGTGTGGAATCTTGGATCAACAGCAGTTCTTCTCCTCACAGCATATGGATCATCTTGTCTCCATAGCCTCGAGACCTTTATCCTTCCTTTCCTTCATGTTCTCGGCTTGAGGATGAGCATCATTGTGAAGTGGCGTTTACGTCGAAGTTTCAAAAAAACGGTGCCTCATCATCGACACGACTAGTGGCACATCATCTTTCTTCTTTTCGAGATCTTCGGAATGTTCTGATGTCTTCTTGGGCTTGGCAGCAGGCTTTGCTGGAGCTGCCTTGACTGGAGCAGATTGCTTGGGCTTTGAAGTGGCTCCAGCCCTGATGGCATCACCCATGAATTTAGACTTCTGAGGAGGAGGCTGGGGGTGCTTCCTCATCCTCATCTTCTTCTGCTGCATCATCATGCACAATCCTCTTCCTCTTGGAAGTTTTCTTCACCTTGCTTGTAGTTTCCTCTTCCAAGCTCAGCTTCTTGGCAACAGTGGACTTCTTCACTTTTCTGGTGCCTTTCTTGGTTTGCTGCCCTTGATGCTCTTTGGCAACAACTTTTCTCTTTGGCTTGGAGGAGACCTCTTCCTCAACAATGAAATCAGAATCTTCTTCATCAGAGTTCCTCTTCTTTCTGGCCCTGGTGGTTGCAGGAGGCAAACCACTTGGTGTGCTCCTCTCACCATCATCTGAAGAGCTGCTGGGCTCAGGACTAGTGCCTGCCTCTGGAATATCAGCAATAGGAGACTCGGACCTGTTCGCTGTCACACGGCATCGACATGGTGACAACCTGTGAATAGATAAGGTGTAGGCGAGTAGAAGAGTTATCACAAACTGCAGAAGATTTTGCAAACAAATGAGTTCAAATTTCAGTTTTAGGTTTTCACAGAAGACATGTCGGTCAGACCGAGTTTAAAATTCGGTGAATCCGAAGTGTTCAAATAGAAGCATTCACACCACTTTCGGTTGGACCGAAGTGGGTTTCGGTCCTGCTGAAAACACTAGGGTTTCACTAAATCCTCATTTCGGTCACACCGATTTGCACAACTTCGGTTGGACCGAAGGTGCAAGATCAATGGCGAGAGGCCAAATCGGTCATACCGAGAATGTAAAATCGGTCTCACCGAGATGTGTTCGGCGGAAACCTAACCCTAAAACTTTTACTCGAATTTCTTTCAAAGGAACTAATCTGGTGTATAGGAAGATCTCAAACGTGGCAAGATGCTAGGCAAACCAAACGTGCATTGAATCGGAGATGGGAGCACGAGTGGGATCGAAACTCACCCTAACTTGGTGGAGTTCCTCTACGGCGGCAACGGCGCGGAGAAGATGTCCGTTGACGGCGACGGAGACCTGCGGCGAGGGCGCACAGGCGACGACGGAGACGATCCGGAGACCACGGCGACGGCAGCAAGGGGTGTGGGGGCGAGGCGTTTTGAAGTAGAAATCAATGCGCGCTGCCCTCGGAGTATATATACCCCTTTGCTGTCGGTGGGACCGAGTTGTAAAACTCGGTGGCACCGAGATGGACAACTGCAGGGCAGTTATGCACTTCGGTCACGCCGAAATTCACAACTCGGTTTCACCGAGGTGAAAACCTAGATCAATCCAAATGCTTTCGGTTTGACCGAGTTTGAGTTGGTCTGTCCGAAATCACTTAGAAGGTTTTGGAAGTTTAGCCTTTGACGGATCGGTGGCTCCGAGTGCTCCTCACTCGGTGGGTCCGAAAATGACTTGTTCAAAGTTTGTGATGTAAGCATGAATAGAATTTGAGACAAGAAAGCATAGATAGCTAGGGGAGGAACTTAGGAATTCTTGTCCATCCATTTGGTCAGAAAAAATCAAAAAGACCAAAGCAACAAATGGATGTCCTTGAATGGATAAAATCATGCATCCAACATGCTCACACAATAAGATAGCAAATGAAATATGTGTCAAACATGCACAATCAAAAACTCTAGCTACTATCACACAATTTGTCGATGACTAGGTCATCTATATATGAGTATATTGACTTAGGAGTCAAATGAGAACATTTGATCATAGGTCATACTCATCGTTTAAGCACAAGTGGGGTTACCACTTTTACATAAAGCATTGATGTGTTCACATCATTTGAAGATGCTTTAGCTCAATTCTTTAGAGCAAAGCTCCCCCTAGATGTGAGAACCCCTTTTAAAGGGTCAAACTAACCTTGGGTTGTCGTAGAAGACTTCATGTAGATGTTGAAGATGTGGATGCTCAATGTTGATGAAGATCATCAAGAGTTGGGAGCAATCCTTTGGATTCGGCACTTTCAATACCTACATGGGTTAGTCCCACAAGGAACAAACAAGGATATCCATGGACATAGATTGAAGTACACAATAGATGATGTCCATGAAAGCAATGATTACCTTGTCCTTGACTTACCAACAAGAGGGTTTGTGACTCCATGAACTAGTGCATAATGTGGAAGTTGATTGCACAAGTCCTTGCCAAAATGAATGTGAGTGAAGTATGTTGGCGGAGTCACCCTCAAGAACTCTCTAGTTCTTCTTCTTCGGGATCCACATCATCTTGATGGGAATCCTTGGGGTTGTAGTTGAGCTTGACGAAGTAGAACTTGACGTTTCCTTGGGAACCCACTTGACCATGGCTTTAGGTGCTTCAATAAATGCATCAATCTCCTCTTGAAGCTTGTCCTTGCCTTTTAGCTTGTGGTCTTGTGGTGGAAGATCATCTTGAGCTTGTTCCACATTGGAAGAAGTAGGATCGTACTTCTCCTTTTGAGAAACAAACTTTGGAGTGGGATATTGACCTTCTTCCCATTCAACACCCTCGGCGTTGAACTTTCGCTCAAAACCAATTCCTTGATTCTTCCGGTGTCTTCCTTGCTTGCGAACAATTTCCTCAAAGTTCTTGCTTCCGGCAAGGCTCTTATAGACACCTTTCTCTATAATCCCTTTCAATAAACTATTTTCTTGCTCAAGTGTAACTTGGCTTGAAACATTGTTAGTGGAATCAAGAGAACTACTAGGAGCAACAATATTGGATTTAGCATGGTTATTGTTACTACTAGATGAAGAATTTTTCTTATGCTTGTCATGCTTAGTTTAATAGGTGGCAAGAAATTAGACAAGAGAAGTTGTTTGGCAAGATATGAAGAACTCTTCTTTCGAAGATCGTCATTGATCGCTTTTAGAAACTCATGTTCTTGCTCTAGATTGAGCTTCTCGAAGCGTAGCTTCTCATGAGATCTTAGGAGCTCTCTATGATCTTCTTGAGTTGTTTCATGAGCTAACTTAAGAGTGTTTAGTTCTTTAGTTAGACGCTCAATCTCCTTCATAGCATTGTCATTCGACTCTTCTCGACTATAAAGACTACTAGCATGTTCATCATTACTAGGCTCACTAGATTTGTCATGTAAAAGCTCATCTTCACCAAGCAAGTCATCCTCATCACTATCAAAGTCAATAAATTCAGGGTGTGATACCTTGGGGCCTTTTGCCATGAAGCATCTTCCAATTCCCTCATTTGGTGAATCAAATAAGTCATAGGAGTTGGAGTTGGAGGACACGAGAGCAAGACCGCAACACCTTCATCTTGGCAGAGTCGGAGTTGGAGTGATAGCTTCTTTGAATGATTGTCGGAGTCGGAGCCGGAGACCCATTCACCTACATGAGCTTGATGTTTTCTTCTTGTGTAGCTCCTTGATGACTTGTCTTTCCTCTCCGAATCCTTGCTTCTCCGAGAGGGTCTTCGTTCATAACGATCATCTCTACTCCTTCTCTCTTTCCGAGGTGACTCTTCTCTTGAGCTTCTTCTTCTTGGAGATTCTTCTCTTCTCTTGTGGGGAGCCTAACACTCATTTGAGTAGTGTCCGGTCTTCCACAATTGTAGCAGATTCGATCACGACTAGAAGATCTCTTTTCATCATATGATCTAGACTTTGAGCTTCTCTCTTGGCTTCTACTCTTGTAGAATTTGTTGAAGTTCTTCACCATTAGGCTTATCTCTTCATTGGAAACTAGCTTGTCACTTGAGGTTGTGGGAGCATCACTTGTAGCTTTGTAAGCACCACTTGACTTGTTGTGAAGCTCTTCCTTATCTTTAAGTGTCATCTCATGAGCAACAATTCTTCCAATGACTTCGGTTGGCTTTAGATTCTTGTAGTTTGGCATCATTTGGATCAAAGTGCACACGGTGTCATACTTTCCATCCAAATCTCTGAGAATCTTCTTGATGATGAATCGGTCGGTCATTTCTTCGCTTCCTAAGCCGGCAATCTCATTTGTGATGAGAGCAAGCCTAGAGTACATTTCAGCGACTCCTTCACCTTCCTTCATCTTGAACTTGTCAAGTTCACCTTGAAGAACATCTAGCTTTGATTCCTTCACGGACTCAGTACCTTCGTGCATTTCGACCAAAGTATCCCAAATCTCTTTTGCATTCTCAAGACGGCTGATTTTGTTGAACTCCTCGGGACACAAAGCATTGAAGAGAATGTCACAAGCTTGAGCATTGTTTTGCAACATCCGCAGCTCATCCGTTGTAGCCATGATCCGGAACTTTTCCTTCCTCGAAGAACTCACCTTGCAAACCAACACAAATAATGCCCCATGTGGCGGGGTTATGTCCAAGAATATGCATTTTCATTTTATGCTTCCAACTAGCAAAGTTTGAACCATCAAAGTAAGGACCTCTCTGAAAATTACCCTCACTAGACGCCATACTCTCCTAGGTTGTGAAACCAAGCTTATGGAGTCAATGTAATGGAAACCAATACAATGGAGACCAAAGCTCGATACCACTTGTAGGATCGAAAGTATGTCTAGAGGGGGGGGGTGATTAGACTACTTGACAATATAAAAATTCAGCCTTTTGATAAAGACAAGTTTTTGGCAAGTTCACAATGATGATCAAGTCAAGTATCACCCTACACATGCAATTCTAGAGTATAGGCAGCGGAAAGTAAATTGCACATGTAGTAAAGAGAGGTGGAGAAGAGCAAACGCAATTTGGAGACATGGAGATTTTTCTCGTGGTTCCGATAGGTGGTGCTATCGTCAATCCATGTTGATGGAGACTTCAACCCACGGAGGGTAACGGCTGCGAGAGTCCACGGAGGGCTCCACCGTCCACGACGAAGCAACCTTGTCTATGCCATCATGGCATACGCCCACGGAGGGCTAGCCTTACTCGGGGTAGATCTTCACGAAGTAGGCGATCTCCTTGCCCTTACAAACTTCTTGGTTCAACTCCACATCTCGACGGAGGCTCCCTAGCGACACCTAACCAATCTAGGAGGCACCACCCTCCAAAAGGTAATAGATGGTGTTGATGATGATGAACTCCTTGCTCTTGTGCTTCAAATGATAATCTCCCCAACACTCAACTCTCCTCACTGATTTGGCTGTGGTGGAAGAAAGGATTGAGTGGAAAGCAACTTGGGAAGGCTAGAGATCAAGCTTCATATGGTGGGAGTGGAGCTACTTGATCTCAACACAAGGGTAGGTAGTTTTCTTCTCGAAATGTAAGGTAGGAGTGGTAGTTCTTTTGATGGCTCTCTCCACGAGTGAAGAGGGGTGGAGGGTATTTATAGCCTCCACACAAAATCCAACCGTTACACACATTTGACCAATCTCGGTCGGACCGAAGTTGACAACTCGGTGAGACCGAAAGTTCAAATCATGTGAGCGTTGGGATTTTCGTGGGACCGAAAATACAATCTCGGTTAGTCCGATTCGTCCAAAGACTAGAGCTTGCCAATCTCGGTGGGACCGACTTCATCATCTCGGTGACACCGATTTGATGATGAAGATTCTGAAGCTTGGCAACTCAAGTTTCGGTGAGACCGAGTTCGAATTGGAAAATCCGAAATTTCTAGGGTTTGGCTATATGGCTGAGGTGGTTCATCTCGGTGTGGTGAGTTTAGGAAATCGGTGGGACCGAGATTACTTATGAGTGTACTATGGAAGTGAGAGTTGCTGATAGTTTAGGAGATGTATCACTAAGCACTTTGAGCAACGGATCATTATCATAACCTCATCCCTTTTAATAGTATTGGCTTTCCTATAGACTCAATGTGATCTTGGATCACTAAACCAAAAATGGAGTCTTGAGCTTTTGCCAATGCTTGCCTTAGCATTTGAGGGGTCCACATCTTCAGTCCTTGCCATACCCATATCACTGAACTTTCTGAAATGATTCTCAAGAAACTATTAGTTCAATGATATATATGTTGTTATTAATTACCAAAACCACCCGGGGATTAGTTGCACTTTCAGGGGGGAATTGGGTGGGGAGAGGGAAGCGGGAGAGTGAGCTGTTCGTGTTTATAAGGCCCACTGCACTAACTACTCGCTTTTTCCCAAGAACTGCTCTCTTCTTTTGCATTGCTGCATGACTGGCCATGCATGCAGGATGCATGTGCCGGCCGGCCACTGCATGCGCCTGGTTTGTTACTAGGCCTATTTAATAGGGTAGTTATGGAGTAAATTAAGGAGATTTATTTTCTATGTGTGGATCCACCAAATTAGAGGATGCGGTACTGGATGCAGACACGCACATTAAACTAGCATTCAGAAGAACAAAAGTTCAGCATGTCTATGCATCTCAATGATTCACCATACTATAACCAATATACAAAGCTGTGAGAAGGTGTGGAAATAAAGAAAATCGGTCGATGCTTCTCTGAGCAAAGGGCCTCCCTGCGCACGCATTAATTTCCTAGGCATGCTTGTTTCTTCTCAATGTTGCGAGCACTTTGAGCATGTTGGCAACTCCACAGCTAGCTAGCTGCCTCATCTTGCAATTGATCATGACACATTTGCAGCAAACACATGAGGCAATAGAGATGACTCAACATGGGTCCATATTGTGCAGTTCCCCTGATATCATATTCATTGTCCTGAATCTGAAAACATAGAAAAATAGTAGCTATACTTAAACGGTGTTGCAAAACAGTAGCACATATCAATAGCTCGGCATGACAAAACACGATCATCTGGACGAAGGGGATACTGACCTGCCTGAGGAAGATTACATATAATTTCATAAGTCCTTGGTTGATTTCCACCTTCGGCTGCACTGCTTGTTTGCTCCTCCACACATGACAGGATCGTTCCGCACTGCATTCAGCAAGTCAACGTACGAATAAGCTAATTTCATCTTGCGGTGGTCATTGTACCTACTTACGAATGTAGGAATACCTGGAGCACCATGAGGTTAGCTGACAGCAGGTAGATGCAGCCATAAAAATTTTGTGCGGTGCCACCAAAATTGAGGTTTGTATCCCTTCCCGTTATGAGAATTCTTCTTGAAGTTGGTAGAATGTGACGGCTTGTTCTTTGCATCAAACTTGCCTTTCCCCAGAGATTTGTTCTTGTTGTTTTGGGGCTGGTTGGGCTGGAGGTTCTTCTCGTGTACCATGTGGGCACTAGAAGCTCCCTCGGCGACCCGAGCACGTGTGTCTTTTGCTCTCGCCTTCTCCTCAAAATCAAGAGTGCTAATGAGATCCAAAACAGAAAACTCATGTCTCTTGTTTTTCAGAGAAGTAGCAAAATCGTTCCACGAAGGTGGAAGCTTGGCAATGATGGTCCCAACAACAAATTTGTCTAGCAACACACACTTAAAGTACTCAAGTTCCTTAGAGAGTGACTGTATCTCATGAGTCTACTGAACAACAGAGCGCTCATCAGTCATCTTGTAGTCACAGAATTGCTCCATGACGTACAACTTGTTGCCAGCGCCCGAGGGCCCAAACGTGGCCTCGAGTACATCCCACATGTCTTTGCCGCTGTCAAACGACATATATGAATCCACAATGGAATCGTCAAGAACACTCAGCAGGGCGGCTTTGAAGAGGGTATCCGTGTTCTAAAAAGCTTCCTGCTATGTAGGATTAAGATAGCCCTCAGGCTTACCCTTAGTGGCGTCATAGCAGTACATGATCTGAAACCAATATACTGCTCTTGTGCGCCACCTTTTATATTGCACCCCCTTAAAAGTAGGCGGCTTCAAAAGCGCAGCAAAACCACTTGGAGTAAATTGCCTGTGATCAGGTTTTTGGATTGGATTGTTGAATATATGAGCAATTTAGTATGAGATTTAATCCGAATCAGCAGTAAATAGATCATGACGACAATTACAAACATCAAAGTAATGATCAGACTAAACCAGAGGACAAAATCACATCTTTGTCAGCGGGAGCAGAACCGATGTGGTTGATGTTGTCACTCATGTCGTTGATGAAGAGGTTACCGAGGTCGGGAAGAAGGCTGTCGTTGAGGAAGTCATCCTGGCAGCGATCCGAGTGTGCTCCCCAAAAACCTGATCGCCCCTCTCCCGTACAGGATCACGAAAGGCGGGGTTCGGAGGACTACTGTCCCTTCTCGCGGTGCACGCCGGAAGGAGGGCTGGAGAAGAATTGCGTGGCGGCGCTAAGATCTGGAACGGTGCGAAACCATATGATACAGCGACGACTAGGATAGAGCATGTCAGGTCGGTCGTGCGAGTATAATAGTAGGCCTTTGGCCCCCAAACCCCACGTCCAAGTCAATAATAGCTCAAAAAAAGTCAATAATAGCCCCACCAAGGTTTGTCTCGAAAAAAAGGAGTAATTAATGCGTCCGTTAGTCCCTTCAGTATAAATACAATATCATTAATAATGGCCCCACCTTTTCTCTCACAAAGTAGAGTATGTTGTAGTACAACCGACTACACGTTTACAATCCGCTTCTCTTCTATCTCCTCTTCTCTCTCCTTCAACTAAGCACAAATACTATATTTAAATCCTTATAGCCTGCTTATGTCATCTAATTGTAGTACTTGCTCTAAAAGTTACTATCCACTGTGTAGTCTGAGATGCCGGGCGTGCAGCGGGCGGTGCCCTCGGTCGGCGCGCCGCTTCAACGGTGGAAGCAGTGAGAGGTCGACGCCTGACTTGCCATCAATGTGGGCGGCGGGCTCACCAAGGCGCCGGGCGAAGCGCCTTGGGGGGAGGGAGGGTTTTGTTGGGCCAAGAAGGTGAGAAGCCAACCTGGGATCGGTCCAGACGGAGAAATATCATGTGCTCCCATCCTCTACATATGACACTAGTCTATGTTACTACTCCCTCCTTTCCAGTTTATAGAGATGTTTAGAGTAACATAGTAATATGTTACAGTACAAGTTACTCCCCACTATGACCAGCCTTGGCCTCTCCCAGTGCTCCACCATGTATAGCTGCTAAGCCTGCCACGTAGGCATAAAATAAGATGTGGCACCAATAAACTAAGCACCTATGCATTGAATACTTGAGTTACTAAGCCATTTAATGCACTTAGCACCTCATCTAAAGAGCATTAATAGTATAGCTAGCTGCTGGCTATAAGCCAGTGACATGTCATCTACAGCCCATCTTATATTCAACATGTACAATAGTACTACGTCCGTCCTGGTTTACAGGTCCCCTTTGTAGTTTGTGTCAAATTTTGACTAAGGATTTAACTCATAAAATGTTAATGCATGTTAAAAAAAATTATCTCATTGGATTCGTATTTGAACATAGGTTTCAAAAATATAATGTTTGGTAACATGCGTAAACATTTTGTTAGTTTAATCTATGGTCAAAATTTGACACGAAATACAATGAGGACCAATAAACCCGGACGGAGGTAGTATATCATGAGTGTACTACTACTTTTTTGTTCTGTGGCCCGCCTTTCATTCTCACAAAGTGCCTAGGAGCACATGCTAGAGTTGGCTCTTCATGAAGAGCCCGCTTACCTTCTCTCTCCTCTTCTCTTTCCTCCAACTAAGCAGAAATATACTACTGTTTATTCCTTATAGCCCGCTGACTCAGCTCTATTGTACTTGCTCTAAGCACATCTAAGCACTTGCTAGCACCCCCTTGACCGTGGACCTTGACGGTGTATGTCACCTTGTGTCTCATAATTTTCCTCGTCATCATCTGAGTCCTAGAAGATCTAGCCCACATCATCATTAGCATGCAGCCGCCATGATAGACAACGTGCGCAGAGGGAGTAGAGGCGACTGGGGACGCACAACCACCACGTCGTGGGCACTCCGTATGTGCTCGTGTGCATGCAGCGTGCGTGTTTTTCCATCGGTGCTAGCTCTAAGGCCGAGGCTGCGGTCGTCTTCGTCTCCGACTAGTAGTTGAGCAACAACGGCAAAGAGGTGCTGCAAGAGATGCGTATGCGCCGTTGCGTGCGAGCTTCGCCGTAGCACGACGAACCGGACGTCGCCGCGGATGGCGCACGCCTCCATGCAGCCGAGTGTGTGCGCATGCATGTGTTATTCACGTGCATTCTGCGGCCGAGCGTGTGTGCATGCACGTCTTGTGTATGTGTGTTGTGTGCTCCATGCTGTGCATGTATGTGCATGAGTTGGATCGGATGGAGTTAGTGCGTTCGCTTGTGTACATGCGTGGCTTGTTGCGTGGTTATCAATAATTCAATATAAACTACTCCCTCCGTTCCTAAATATAAGTCTTTCTAGCCATTTCAAATAGACTACAACATACGGATGTATGCAGACATATTTTAGAGTGTAGATTCACTCATTTTGTTTCGTATATAGTCCCTTATTGAAATATCTAAAAAGACTTATATTTGGGAATGGAGGGAGTATAAAACATCTTCAACTTAGCATCCTGATGTGCCGTTTCTAGTGGTTAGCGAAAAGTTCATGTTCTTTTAGTTGTTTATAGGTGGGCAGGCGGCAAAAAACAGGGGAAAACGCGCAAGGTTCCTTGCAGACGCTCTACCGCGAGGTTCCTTGCTCCTCCTCGGTCATTGGGAATCTATGCTCTTCAACTCTTTTCTTTTACGTGAGCTTTATTCATCCTTTTCCCAACACGTGTCATGCAAGAAAATGGAGATAATCAGATAAGCAGTGCATAAGTGAGTCGTGCGAGGGGGGGGGGAGCGGGGGGAAACCCTTTTCCGTAAGTGAGTCGTGCACTTTGATGGCACCTATGCTATATTTTTTCTCCTCGATGGCCCGTGAATGGCACGTGAATAGTGCACGTACTCAACGACGGAGCAAGGGATGGTAGCAATGACATGGTCAGCCCTTTTTTGGAGAGAGTACGTACTACTAGTAAATAACTTTGATGTGTCCCATCAACTCGCAGAACGACGAGAAGCTTGATTATGCCTTCTCGCCAACGCGTGCACGGTGGCTCGCAGCACAAGGAGAAACTTTTGCTTACAAGCGGTGGACGTGTAGCAGTTCATTTGGTGTCAGATTGCCAGAAGCACTACTGTAGAACCATCGACTTCCGGAAGAGGCGAAGAGCCAAGTGCAAGGTCACCTACTAACCTTAGGCTAGGCGTAGTGGGAGTAACATAAGTAGGGGTACCTCCTTTTTTTATTCTAGAAACAACCACACGCGAATATCAAGGTGCTGGTTATGTAGAACAAATTTCCTGCAGTCCGTGCTCAGCCCTCCTCTATCTCTCTTCTCAGCCAGCCAGCGGACGCGCGGAGCCCATCGTCTGTTTGCTCACATGCGGCCCCACATGTCAGTGAAAATGCAAGAGGACCCACTGAACCTGCACATCTTTCACCTCGACGTGGTGGTGATGAAAAACAAATGCAAGAAAGATCTTCGGTGGCCTCTTTTGGAGTTACTCAAGAGTAGTAAGATTCTATTTACAGTTTAACCCAAGATGCACATCTCGTGGCTTCAACTTATCAACTATCACTCTATTTTCTTTCATGACACGACCTGGATACTGGATGTCCCACGTGTCGGCAAAAGGAGGAAGAACCCGACCAAATTGTTGGTTGTGCTCTCGGATTAAAATTTATTGTGTACTCCCTCCGTTCCAAAATACTTGACTTCCATTTGTCCAAAAATGGATGTGCCTATATACTAAAACATGTCTAGATACATATATATTTTGACAAATACTACCTCCGTCTGGGTTTATTGGTCCCCATTATATTTCGTGCCAAATTTTGACCATAGATTAAACTAACAAAATGTTTACGCATCTCACCAAACGTTATATTTTTGAAAACTATGTTCAAATACGAATCCAATGAGATAATTTTTCTTGACATGCATTAACATTTTGTTAGTTAAATCTTTAGTCAAAATTTGACACAAACTACAAAGGGGACCTATAAACCAGGACGAAGGTAGTAGAAGGCATGTATTGTGCAACGGAGGGAGTAGAATGGATGCAAGTTTTTGTATTGGGAAGAAGAGTACATCCATATATTGATAGAGCGTTGGAGTTGGCCTTACAAGTGGGACCGCAGTTAAGGAAACCTAATATCGACAAACCCCCACCTCGCCCGCCACGCGATGGCTGAGTTAGAGAAACGATGAGTTTGAAGAGATTGCTCTAGCACGGACTCCAAGAAATATGGTGTCAGATGGAAGTCGTGCTGGTGGCGTGTGTCGTACTCCTGGACGTGAATGCTTGTTCTGGCCCATGCCACCCTACTACTCCTACTACTTACTATATAGTACTAGTATCGAGGATTCGAGGTGTTGGTTACGTACAATATGGCTACAGTAAAACCACCCGCACGACGTGCGAAGCATGTGAAGCTAGTAAAAAATAGTGTACTACTATTGTTGATTGGCCTCATCCGATGACCTGTTGCAATGTACGTACAATTATGTATTCAGAAAATATTTTTATGCCTCGTCGCACCACTCACTCACAGAAGCGACTCGAAAGTCATTCATAAATTTAGTAAGTTTATCACAGGCATATCATTTTATTACATACAACAGGTCATCAACCCACATTGACAATGAGGATACATTATAAATACTAAAGTTTTCACCACACAAAAAATAACAAGCAATGAAATGAACTTCAACTCAACCATTCCTCGGCGTTGGAAACACTTGCTTTGAACCACAAGTGATTCTCTGGGACGGGGCATCTATTGTCGATCTGGAGACCAACGCAGGACTGATCATCCAGGCTGAAGCGGCCTACTATATCAGTACCAGGGTAGGGAACCACGCTAATGTCCGAGGTATAGACACAGTTGCTTCTCATAAATGGTGCTAGTAACGTTGTGTTAACAGCAGTTGGATCGCCATTCACCATCATCGGATAGTTTTGTCCAAGGAAGAGAAAGTTTTCTCCAAGACTATCAATTCTATACCAGGGAGAAGGAGTTGGCGCTAGCACACTAGTATCCATCCAGAATACCATGCAATAGGTGTTGGAATAGGTCCGGAGAGTGCGACCATGGGAGACTACACCTGCTTCCTTAGCAGTAACATCATCAGTGGGCTGTATACACACGCGAAGAGGTGATCCATCAGAATTAGTTGCTAGGCGCCAACGAGTATATGGGCGCTACTCGTCCTCATGCTCGTGATCATCACCATCATCATCTCCCCCTTGGTTATAAAATTTTTGAAGTATAGGTGGTGGAATGTTCACAGGACCTTGGAAACACAAGAAGAAGGTTAATTAGTAAAGGGAAACTTGCTAATCCGCATGCATGTGGATGAAACAATTATAATTACGGTGGAAGACAAACGTACCGAAATCATAACGATTCCATGCAAAAACAGTGCCACGAGTGGTGGCAGCAAACACAAGGCCCTCGTATTGAATTGCATCACAGTACACAAGCGTGTACAAAAACTGATTTTTGAGCAATGTCCATCGAGTCAAACCAGCAACGACGGCAACAAGCTTATCAAAGATAGCAACAACTTCATAGTTGTTGTAATTCCAAGAGCGGGTGGGAACTCGAGAAATTTCTATCTTCCGTAGAAGACAGTCACCATGATTGTACTTGAACGTGCGTACAATACCAGTGTGCTCAACCTCTGGGCAGTCTACTGAGATTTTTGGAAGTGGAACCCGGTCACGAGTGTACACATTCACAAGTTCTCACTCGCAGTTGGACCCAATGTAAACAACCCAATCTCCATTTGCGCCTGCCCAAGCCTTGCCCTCAAGCGATGGCATCTTAACATCATACATATCATTATCAAGCGGCATCATCTTGCACAGGGCGAGGCCTCCATCGTGTGGCGCCACCATCGAGTCACGACGAAGAAGATAGGGGAGATCAAACCGCTCCTTGACTCTTGGGTTCCTTGTAATGATGTTATTAGTTGAGTCAAGAATGGGCTTGAACGAACCTGCCATGCTAGCCGAGGTGATGACGTCGCACCGATCAATGAGTTCCTCCACCACGTCATCTTTCAGATTGGGGCAAGAATAACGGGGTCGTTTCCATCCTGTTCCCTCCATGGAGAAGACGATCGAACAATGGCAGAAGAAAGGGTGAAGGGCTGAAGGAAAATGGAGGAGGGAGAGGAAGAGCGTGCGACAGCAGTTCCAAATCGAGAGGGAAAGGCGAAGAGTCGGTGGACGGTTGCCAGTTTGCCACGGTTCACGAAGGGGCGCCCCGGCCTACACGTCGGTCGGAAATACTCCTACTACTCGCCGTCGTCTCACTGATATGTTGGAACGGGACCACATGTCAACGAAACATGGTGTGTAATTTCTCGTGCAAAATGCGATCTGGCCGCGTTGGCCCGAGGTGCCGCATTAGTTTTTTTTTGGAAAGTTTGCCGCATTAGTTATCGACCTCTATTTTTTAAACATGCAATCTGAATGGGTAGCTCCTGTAGTCAACACATGTGAGCGGATATAGTGACGGTTGATTCGCCCGAGCAACTTATTACTGTGGGAATATGGGAGTACCAGCGGATTCGAGGAACAGAGAAATGATGGTTGCTTCGTCCGAGCAACTTACTGTGGCGAAGGTGGGGCTCTGTGATTTGACTGCTCACTAGTCATTACTACTGTGGAGCAACGACCGGGGTGAATCTGTCCCTGAAGTTGTGTTGTGCACTCAATATTGCTGCATGGTAGGTGGAGCCTGATGAAGGATGTCCAACATGTCGGCGAAACAAAGTTGAATTGTTTCTGGCATTGCTATCTATCCTTCAGGATTTGTTTATATGTACGCATAATTTTGATGAAATTGTACTGTGATGCTATGAAGGTTTCAACTCTCGTTCCCGTAGGAAAAAAAGGTTTCAACTTAGGATTCATGTGTCTTGCCTCGAGATTATCTCGTTACAACATTCCATCAAATACAAATGAAACTACCATGGCTAATGCATCTCAATGGTTCACAGATTAGCGCCAATATTCGCATCACAACTGAAGACAAAGTTGTGAGAAGGTGTACAAATAAAGAAAAAAAAATATAATTGATCGATGTTGTTCGTAGGCATGGCTCCATTTCCTTGGCACAGTGTTCATTGCTTGGCAGCTAGTTTCACCCAGCTCTTGTAGCCAAAAAAGAGGTGTATGAAGGACACCACAATCCGGTCATTTTGTGCAGCTCCACTAAAATCGGGCGGACCATCCCTGTTTGCAAAGATATCCAGTCAGTGTGATTACAATAATAGTGGAACTAGATGATGAAACATAACACACATAAATAGAAGCCGATCACCTCTATGATCTCTCTTTAGGACTAACTTCTTGTTGGAGAAGATTAGGCACAGAGTTGGATGAGGAGGATAGCAAAACCAATCTCCCTTTCTGTAGTCCCACAGAAATGTAAAAATGTTGCCCATGTGACATCTTGGCGGAACTGCACAAAACACTCTTCAGAAAAGTGATTTGTACAGTTCACCAAAAGGTCGCAATAGCAACGAGGTGAAAATGGATAGCCCTGTTTGCAAAAGGAGGTCGAAAGGAAACAATTACTACCCAATAACACGAGTTGAAGACACATACGCCGACAAAAAAGAAGCATGTTCCATGTAAAAAGGGAAACATTGCACATGGTGGTTTATAAAAAATGGTTTGAGGACGAGATTGCAAGATGGAAAGTACGCCGGCCGAGATACGATTTAAGCAAACAGCTAAAGAAGATCCACATGCAGCAACGTGGGAAGACGGGCAGTGGAGCAAGGCCGGAGGAAGCTGTACCTGAGGGTCGTCGGGATGTTACTAGGAGGGCGCCGGCGGCCGGGATCTGCCCATACTGCGGCAACGAGAAAGTGGCGAAGGCCCTACCGCGCCGGATCTTGGTCAGAGAGAACGGCGGGTACTACAGATCGGGACGAGCTGCCTCAACACCGTCGAACGGAGAGACGATGCACATCCTCCCTTTCCGCCGGCGGACGGGATGCGGCCGGATCACTGACCAACGCTGAGAGAGAGAGAGGCCACGGCGGCCTTGTGTGAGATGGTGTAACGAGACTCACGAGAGACAAACCCATTTTTTATTTTCCCCACGGTAATCGTTTTATATTCTAGGCGTGGTACCCGACCCTCCTTCGAGTAAACAACCGCTACACGCGTCAAATTATCACGTGGGCTGCCTTTTCGTACAGAAATGAACTCCACTTGTGTACCCGCGGATGTGGCGGGAGCGAGGCGTGAGTACGTCGTCCTGCGTGCACTTCTTCTTTAGGTGCAGAATGCGTGCGTGGGTGGGTGTGAGAGATGGTTTGTGCGAAATAGAGGCAATGTGTTGATGATATCTCAATCGAAAAACGTAACATATGCAATGTGTGTGAAACGGAGTCATGGACGTGAGATATTGATAGAATTGAAAGCAGGGATGAAGTGTGTGGCTGCGCGATCGATAAAGAGTGCCATCGAATTTGTGTTTGCCCACGTCAAAGATACAGGGCGGCTGGTGTCGGTGTCAAAACCGGCAGATCTTGGGTAGGGGGTCCCGAACTGTGCGTCTAGGCGGATGGTAACAGGAGACGAGGGACACGATGTGTTACCCAGGTTCTGGACCTCTTGATGGAGGTAAAACCCTACGTCCTGCTTGATTAATATTGATGATGTGTATTACAAGAGTGGATCTACCACGAGATCAAGGAGGCTAAACCCTAGAAGCTAGCCTATGGTATGACTGTTGTAATGGATGTTATGTCCTACGGACTAAAGCCCTCCGGTTACAATGGTAGGAGATCTACATATCCGTATTGCCAAGCTTGCCTTCCACGCCAAGGAAAGTCCCATCCGGACACGGGACGGAGTCTTCAATCTTGTATCTTCATAGTCTTGGAGTCCGGCGGACGATGATAGTCCGGCTGTCCGGACACCCCCTAGTCCAGGACTCCCTCAGTAGCCCCTGAACCTGGCGTCAATGACGATGAGTCCGGCGCGCATAATGTTCGGCATTGCAAGGCGGGTTCCCCCTCTGAATAATCCATAGAAGATTGTGAACACCTGGATAGTGTCCGGCTCTGCAAAATAAATTCCACGTTTCACCGTAGAGAGAATAATATATACACAAGTTCAATCTGCTGACGTATTTTGCGGCATGACGTCACACCACTACCAAGCTTTTACTTGCATTGTTTTTCAATATACCGCCTCAGCGCATTTAGCGAAGCGGTTTCCTTGGCACGTCTTGTCGAAGCAGAGATCATGTTCCCCTTATTCCGGGATTCTCATCAATACAGACGTGGGTAACCCAACCGCGCCATTGATGGTGGCGCTTGGGGGATAAGCGAGTTTTACCAGGCCGGTGGGGACGCATAGTCTTCATCCACCTATATATAAGGGATAAAGATCCACCTTTTCACCTACGCCTTCTTCCTCCTTTGATTATCTATCTCCGCGCACTTGAGCTCCCGCGCCCAAGTTCGCGCATCTCATCTCAACCTTCTCCGACCATGTCCGGAGCGGGAGGCAAGTGGTTGGCCTCCGACGTTAAGGAGGAGCACATCACAAAGCTGCGCAGCGCCGGATACCTTTCCGGTGACATCGCGCACCGGCTGTCCGACGAGGGGCAGCTCATCCCCACCCCCAGGCCCCATGAGAGGGTCGTTTTCCTTCCCCACTTCCTCCACGGACTGGGCTTTCCACTTCACCCCTTTGTCCGGGGGCTCATGTTCTACTACGGCCTGGATTTCCATGATCTGGAACCGAACTTCATCCTCAACATATCGGCGTTTATCGTCGTGTGCGAGGCCTTCCTCTGCATCCAGCCCCACTTCGGCTTGTGGCTCAAGACCTTCAATGTCAAGCCGAAGGTAGTGAAGGGCACTCAAGCGAAGTGCGGAGGCGCCATGTTGGGCAAGATGCCCAACGACCTTTGGTTCGAAGGGGCCTTCGTGGAATCCGTCAAGGGGTGGCAGTCGGGGTGGTTCTACATCACCGAGCCGAGCCGAGCGGCCCCCGAGTTCAGATCTGGTATCCCTGTGCAGCTCACCTCCTGGAAAGAGAAGGGCTTGCTATGGGGTAGTTCGAAGGAGCTAACGGGATTCCAAGCCTGTATCCAGAAGCTGGTGAACAAGAAGCTCAGGCTTGTTAATGTGGTCCAAGTCATGCTCGTCGTCGCGGATTCTCCGTGCCAAACGGGCATTCAACTGTGGGAGTTTGATCCGCACAGCACCAGCGTTGGCGGGCTCTTTGACCTGACGTCGAAGGCGCTGGAGGGTGCTGTTTAAGGCGCCGGAAGCCCCGCATCCGCGACGGAAGATCGCGGATTTCACTCGGGCGTCCGGTGGCGAGGTAAGTGATTCTACCCCTTCACGGGACACTTGTTGTTAATAGTTTGATCCTAAGCGGGTTTCAATCTCCCTTTTCTGTGACAGAATGGATGAAGAAGGCCGAGCAGCTCATCTGCCGGCTCCCATGCGAAAAACCCGGTGACGCCCGGTCTAAGCGGGGCTGCTGGTTCCGGCACCACATGTGGTGCCGGAGAAGAAGGCCAAGAAGGTGGCCACGGGCACTCGAAAGAGTTCCCTTTTTCAGGTGTCCGACGACTCCGAGGCGGACTCCTCCCCTGAAGACGAGGAGGAGGAAGAAAACTCTCTCCCAGAGGAGGGTCAGAGGAAGAGGAAGGCTTCCCCAACAGGGGAGGCCGATGGGTCCAAGAGGGGAAGAACTATTCCCCCGGACAGCTCTGCCAACACCAACGTTGGCGGCGAGGAATGGCCTTCAAGGGCCAGGCCTCCGGCGAGATCGTAAGTATCCGGATTCCTGAATGATTTATAATTTCTCTTTTGTGTCACATAATGTCCTTCTAATGCCGCATACTACCTGCAGTCCGGCCGATGATGATCTCCCCGCTTCATCGAGCGGGTCGTTGGCTCCGTCGGATGTGGATTCCGTCCCGACTGCCTCCCCCCTCGCGCCGCTGAGGACACCGAGGTGGGATCCCAGGAAGGGACCCATCAGGAGGAGGCTCCGGAGGCGCCGCAAGGCAGCCTCCCGGACTTTGCACCGGAACCTGCAGTGGTTCCAGAGTCCGGCAGGCGGCCCTTCGCAAGAAGGGCAAGACCTTGACACCGGCGGCCCCTGTCCAACCGGAGGCGCCGGACAACTTGTTGGAGGCACTCAAAGGCGCTTCCATCAAGTAAGAACACCGCACTATCATGAGTGCGGTGATTCAGAAGGTTCAGCTCGCCAAGAGCGGGCTGACGGAAGCCTGCAGTAGCCTTCTAACAGGCTTTGAGGTAAGAAGTTAAAATTATGTAATGTAATACCGCATAGACAGTAGCCTCGATGCCCAGTTCGGTGTTCGTAAAGAAAAGCGGACCGAGGATCTGAAAAAGATATCTGTGAGGTTGCTAAAAATATGTCAATATGGGTTTGGAGGCTGCCTTGCTGACCTCTGCCAAGCCGATCATGCGGAGGTCGGTGCATTGAAGCAGATCTCGGCGGTCCAAGCAAGAGCTCGGCCGTGCCAAGAAGCAGCTCGAGGACAAAGAAGGTGAGTAACACCACTTTGACTAGTTACCTTACAGAAAAGGATTTAGGTTGCAATAAAAATAACAAGGATAAGGTGGGTACTGCAGGGGCCACGAACGAGGTGGCAACCCTGAAGGAGGCTGTGTCCGCGGCCGAATGCAATGCGGCTGCGGAACGGGCAGAGCGAGAGAAGCAGGAGGCGCGGGTGGCGGAGGTGCAGCAAGAGCTCCGGGCTCTCATGGAAAAACATGAGAGTTTGGAGCGCGACTCAAAGACTCGAGAGTCCAAGCTTGCCTCGGCTCTCGAAAGTGCCAAAGCCACCAAGGCCGAGGCTCATAAGGCCCTACAGGAGGTTGAGGATGTGCAGAAAATAGCGGCGGGTAAGGCATTTTTCATGCAAAGCAAGCATGTGAATGTAAACTTCCTGACACTTACCCGAATTCGGAGCTCTCCAGGGGCGTTTGCAGATCTGCCTCGTAGCGCGTCCGATGCCGCCGCGTTCTACCGAGCCGAGGAGGGGAGCTCAACGGAGAAGGTCTTCTGGTCTCAGTACGCTGAGGCCGGCCATCCGGTGCCCCCTAGTGACCAGCTGAAGCAGTTGGTCGAGCTCCACAAGGTAGCCGAACAGGCCATGAAGGGCCTCATAGTCCGGCTGTGGCCTAGTGTGGCCATGCCTGGGAGCTACTTCGGCCTCGTGCGGCGGCTGGTGGATGCGTGCCCCTGTGTGGAGGTCGTCAAGCGCTCTGCCTGTATTGAAGGTGCTCGTCGGGCCCTTGCCCGCGCAAAGGTGCATTGGGGCAGGCTGGATGCGGAGAAGCTTATCAGCGACGCGCCGCCCGGTAGTAAGGAGTATCATCGCCCGAGATGTACTATAAGAATGTCTGAAGGGTGCCCGCAAGATTGCGGATGAGTGCCCCAGAGATGTAATTATTGAGTAAACTCGCTATGTGTTATCCTGTGCGCTGAAAACTTTGTTCATATGCGCTAAGCAACGCTTGTTTAATTTAATATTACCTTCTGTGCGGTCGTTTATAAAATCTGAGAGATGGCAAGTCGTCGGCTTCAGCCCCCAAGCCACGAGTGCTGGGGTGTTCGGGATAAACTTGAGCACTCTTGTCCCCATTTTTGGGTCCATCTAGGGAGGTGCTCAACACAACGAACAAGGCAACCGGACTTATAATGCTTGAACACTCTCACTTAGCCATAGAATTCTATAATTTTAAATTTCAGCGAAGCCCCTAGTATTCGGAAGACCGAGTTCGGGGCACTATCCACGCCTTGGCCGGACATTATCCGGTTCTTCGCTTGAAGCGGCATAAGTCTTTAAGGACTCGAAAAGACCTCTTGAACAGCGACCAGTCTCTCGCCTTATCATGACAGTCAGTTTTAGCTTTCTCCACTTAGGCGCTCTCCCAGCTCAACCGGGCGCAATCGCGATGGTTCTCCCGGTGCCACCTTAGCCGACGAGCGGGCGTAAGGCACCAAAACATGGGGCCGGCAAACCCAACTATTGACCCAAGACATGATTGAGCCGATTCATATAATGCTATAAGTTCGGGCGCCGCACTTGTGAAAGTGTTCGGACTTATCACACCATAATCACGGGGAACATAGGCCCTGGTGTATTCGGCCGTACCAAAATATCTGGTGCAAGATGTCATTAGTGAACATATATGTAAAGTAATGCAATTACAGGCAAAAAGTGCTACATTATTTATTCAAGGAATTACTGCTATGAGTGCGGAATGATAGAAATAGTGCGGTAAGCAAGGGATTGGACTAAATAAACATGTCCCCCTCTAGGGGTGGGCTGCGGACTGGTGTATATAATCAAATTTAATGCTCGTAATGGAGACCACACGAGTGTTAAATGCAGCCTTTTTTCCCTCCCCGCTGTTGCATCGTGAGTTTGGCGGGTTCGCCACGGACAGGCCTCACAGTGAGCGGAGTCTGTGTATACAAAGAAGGAAAATAGAAAATAAAAAAGAGCGACACACTTGTGAGCCCCTGGTGTGGTCGAGCCGCACTGGTCTCTGTTGTGGTCGTGCCCCTCCCCTAGGCCCATGGTATCTCAGGCGTAATGATGTACGCGGAGGTTGGTCTTACAATCATGCGAGGGCTGGGGTTGGGGCCGCATTGCTCTGGCGTGCTCGGAGCGTGCGGTGGTCTTGGTTGATGTTGCTCGGAGCGTTTGGCCATGTCCGGCCGTTTAACGGCGGACTCAAAATTGCTGAGAAGGCTACTCAGATTTCCGCCGAGAGCCGCCAGTATGTTCCTTTGTTCGAGGAGCATTCCGTATTTTCGTTGACCGTGATGACTCCACGAGGGCTGGCATCTTGGGCTTGAGGTATGCGTGTCGCGGCACCGCGTTGAACTTTGTGAGCGCGGTTCGTCCGAGCGAGCGTGATAGCCGTGGAGCGGGACTATGTCGAAGATTAACTCCTCTCCGGAAATTGTCCGGGATCGAAGACCACTTCGGTGTGGTGAGCTGTGCATAATTGGCCTCAACACCTGGTATGACACCTTTGAAGGTCGTCTTTGTAGGTTTAATCCTTGAGGGGTCTATGCCCATCTTGCGCACTCTATCCTGGTAAAGTAGGTTCAGGCTACTGCCGTCGTCCATCAGGACTCTCGTGAGGTGAAATCCATCGACGATTGGGTCTAAGACCAATGCGGCGAATCCGCCATGGCGGATACTAGTCGGATGGTCTCTTAGATTGAAAGTGATCGGGCAAGAGGACCATGGATTGAACTTAGGGGCGACTGGCTCCATCGCATATACGTCCCTTAGTGCACGCTTCCGCTCCCTCTTGGATATATGGGTTGCGTATATCATGTTCACCGTCCGCACTTGTGGGGGGAAACCCGTCTGTTCTCTACTGTTCGGCGGTCGAGTCTCTTCTTCGTCGTCGCTGTGCAGCCCCTTGTCGTTGTTTTCGGCAATTAACTTGCCTGCCTGCTTAAATACCCAACAATCTCTGTTGGTGTGGTTAGCGGGCTTTTTGGGGGTGCCATGTATCTGGCATGAGTGGTCGAGTATTCGGTCCAAATTGGACGGACCTGGAGTGGTTCTTTTGAATGGCTTCTTCCGCTGACCGGGTTTAGAGCCTTGGAATCCGGCGTTGACTGCGGCGTTAACGCGGCTTTTATTTTTTGCTTCGACGCGACCTGCCATTGTGGTCCTTAGTATCCGGACTACCAGCATTTTTGCCGAGGTTTTTGCTGCGAGCTAGCCAGCTATCCTCTCCCGCACAGAAGCGGGTCATTAATGATGTGAGGGCTGCCATGGATTTCGGCTTTTCTGTCCTAGGTGCGGGCTAGCCACTCGTCATGGATGTTATGTTTGAAGGCTGTGAGGGCCTCTGCGTCCGGACGATCGGCGATTTGATTTTTCTTTGTTAGAACCATGTCGAGAATTGCTGGCGATTCATCGGCTGCTAATTATGTGGCTTAGGTCATCGGCGTCTGGTGGTCGCACATATGTGCCCTAGAAGTTGTCGAGGAATGCGGCTTCCAGGTCTTCCGAACACCCAATTGACTCTGCGGGCAAGCTATTAAGCCAATGCCGGGCTGGTCCTTTAAGCTTGAGTGGGAGATACTTGATGGCGTGGAGATCGTCGCTGCGGGCCATATGGATGTGAAGGAGATAATCTTCGATCCAAACCGCGGGGTCTGTCGTGCCATCATAGGATTCAATGTTTACGGGTTTAAACCCTTCAGGGATTTGATGATCCATTACTTCGTCAGTGAAACATAGTGGGTGTGCGGCGCCTCTGTATTGAGTAATATCACGACGTAGCTCAAGGGAGCGTTGTCTGCTGTGTTCGGCCCGGCCGGGGTTGTTGTATCCGGCGCGAAAGTATTCGTCGTGGGTTGTGGGGCGCCCACGTGATCCATAGATGGATCTGGATTGCCTTGCTTTGTCCTCCAATATATCCCGCAAGTCTGGCGCGTTCCCCCGTGACTTCGTACTTTTCGAGCGATGCCGGTGTACGGTCCTAATGGAGGGCCTGGATGCCTCTCTATCGCGACCATGGGGTGGTCGGTCGGCCGTATTGTGCGCTGGTGATGAAGGTATGTATGCTTCCTCCTCTAATCGGGGGAGCAACTTGCGTTTTGGGTAGCTCTTGGAGGGGCGTTCGAGTTCAAACTCTTCGGCCGCGAGGACCTCGGTCCATCTGTTAGCCAGCAGGTCTTGATCAGCTTGAAGCTGCTGCTGCTTTTTCTTTAGGCTATTTGCCGTGGCCATAAACCTGCGTTTAAAACGCTCTTGTTCGACGGGGTCCTCCGGCACGACGAATTCGTCGTCGTTGAGGCTTGCCTCGTCTCCGGAGGGAGGTATGTAATTATCATCCTCGACCACTTCGTGCGCCGCTCTCGTGAGGGCTTGCTACGCATCCTCCCGCGCTGAATCTTCTTTGGAGGGATTGTCTTCGGCACTTTACGGGTGTTATTATCTCTGTGCGGAATCTCCATTCTTCTTTGTGGCGGGATTTAGAGCGGCGCCGCTGACGTCGGCGCTTGGGCTGTTTCTTTAAGGAATCTGCCTCCGCTGCTTCTTCGTCGTCCCCATCTTTCGGGGTGTCCACCATGTATATGTCATATGACGAGGTGGTCTTCCATTGCCCTGTAGGCGCTGGTTCTTGTTCGTCTCCGGCATCGTCGTCCATGCCGTCGATGTCTTCGGAGTCATAATCTAGCATGTCGGTTAGATCGTCGACAGTGGCTACAAAGTGGGTGGTGGGTGGATTTTGAATTTCTTCGTTGTCCGCATCCCAACCGTCCTGGCCGTAATCCGGCCAGGGCTCTCCGGATAGTGAGAGATGCTTTAGCGAATTTAGGATGTCGCCAAAGGGTGAGTGTTGGAAGATGTCCGCGATGGTGAACTCCATAATCGGCGCCCAATCAGATTCGATTGGCAAGGGCGCGGGAGGTTCGGAGTCCGGCAAGGAGTCCGGCGCCTTAGAGTCACAAGCTTTATAAGGGAAAAGGTTAGTGTTCGGCTCCATCACCGTGGAAGTTGCAGCCCCCGAGGCGGTGTCCAGCCACCAGTCCTCGATCTGCACGATCGGCTCCGGACTAAGGGCCGAAGCGGATTCATGTGCGGCTACCAAGGCACTGTCCGGCGGCAGAGCTAAATAATGCCCATCGTGGCAGCGCGGCACGCTCGGCTGCGGCTCGAGTCCGTCGAAGATCAAGTCCCCGTGGATGTCGGCCGTGAAGTTTAGGCTTCCGAACCTGACCTGATGGCCAGGGGCGTAGCTTTCGATCTGCTCCGGATGGCCAAGTGAATTGGCCCACAGCGGCCGCCCGAATCTGAAGATCTGTCCGGGAGAAAAGTCTCACCACAGGCGTTGTTGTTGATTGAAGAAGCCATCAAGCCTATCGGTGATGACACGGAGGAACACTCAATGAAAGCACCAATGTCGGTGTCAAAACCGGCGGATCTCGGGTAGGGGTCCCGAATCATGCGTCTAGGCGGATGGTAACAGGAGATGAGGACACGATGTTTTACCCAGTTTCGGCCTTCTTGATGGAGGTAAAATCCTCGTCTGCTTGATTAATATTGATGATGTGTATTACAAGAGTGGATCTACCACGAGATCAAGGAGGCTAAACCCTAGAAGCTAGCCTATGGTATGATTGTTGTAATGGATGTTATGTCCCTACGGACTAAAGCCCTCCGGTTTATATAGACACGGAGAGGGCTAGGGTTACACAGTCGGTTACAATGGTAGGAGATCTACATATCCGTATTGCCAAGCTTGCCTTCCACGCCAAGGAAAGTCCCATCCGGACACGGGACGGAGTCTTCAATCTTGTATCTTCGTAGTCTTGGAGTCTGGCGGACGATGATAGTCCGGCTGTCCGGACACCCGCTAGTCCAGGACTCCCTCAGCTGGCCTACTGGAATTTGGGAGGGCAGAGGTGCAGTTCTTCTCCGTGGGATGGATACCCACCTACAACGTTCGACTATCGGTGTGTGTGGGGGGGGGGTAGAGACCGGTCGACTAGTATATGTGTGGGGAAGGAGAGAGACCTAGCTATGTATTGAGGGAGATCGATCGACATCCATGGATATGTGTAGCAGAGGAATAAGGTTGGGAAAAAGACAAAGGTAGAGCGTCGGAGGGTTGGTGGTGGAGTGGCGTCTCACAAATGGTGGGAGAGGCCTGCTAGACAAATGGAGGGTATGGGTGCAATATCAATAAGAGAGGGCGGGGATGTTTGTGCATCTATGCGTGTGTGTGAGAGGCGGGTCGGGAGGTATTCAAGGATGATGAGGGAGAAGATATGGTTGTGGTAAGCATGCGTAAGTACATAGGAAGATCAACCGTCGTGTGTCCGAGAAAAGGAGAGCGTAACTAGCGAGGTAAGTGTATCGGTGCTTGGTGAAAGCAATTATAGTTGACACGGCTATATGTAGGAGATCAGTTCATATACACGCCGCATGTGTTAGAAGCAAATAAGGTCGGAGAGGCGCATGGGGAAGATGGTGTGGCTAGGAGGTGGTGCGAGAGGCCTACCATGTCGAGGGAGGAGGAGTGTGCGAGCATGTGATTAATGAAAAGAGGGGCGGGAGTGTGCACCTGCGTGGAATCGTATTGGACATATGGGGGCATGGACGGTGAGAGGAGAAGAGAGGAAGTATATATGTGTTTGTCGTAGGAACACTTGGCTAGAGAGGTATATCGACCGGTGTGTGCTAGAAAGAAGGAGTCGGGGGCCTACACACACCGCTGGTGGACGACCTAAAGAGAAATAATGAACGTGCGCGATGGAGGGGACGCTAAGGGTGTGTGAGGGGGGGTGGGCGTGTGCATGCACGATAGAATGTTAGCGCTAGCTAGCTACAAATAGAAGAGGATCGTGAAGGTGTAAAAGACGAACAAAGATCATAATTCATTATAAAAAAGTGGATACGGATACTTGAAGAAGATATCATAATGTACAACATTGATTATAATTTGGGATAATGTGTGGCTTTTGCAACTCAAGTCTAAATACTTGTCATAATGTAGGGGCGGGGCACTATACTTTGTGTGATAAACATGGTGTACGTATGGAACATGGTTTTGATTATGAATATATAGTTAGTACATCAAATGTACTATTATTTGGAATCTACATCAAGTGTATTCAAAAAATAGAATTCGAGTTCATGTAGTACACATAGTTCATATCTATCTCTATAGTAATCATGTGGTGTGTTATTAAGGTAATACACGAATGATGGTTGAAGTTGGCAACAATCATGATTGTAGATTCTTATTGAAATAGAGAAACGAATTCAAATTTAGTTTGAATTGCAGCGGTAGTATAGACATTTGGAATGCACTAAAATGTTGGTATGAGTAGGTTACATGCATTATACAGCAAGCGAAAAAATTTAATCGGACATAACATGGATTCATACTCCCTCCTTCCCTCTATATAGGGCGTAATGACATTTTTAAGACCGCCTTTGACAATTGATGAGATTAATAGTACATGACATGCACAATGTGAAAATTATATCATTGAAAGAACCTTTCATGAGGGAAGTTAACGGTGTGCTTTGTGTAAGTTGCATGTCATATATCATTGCTCTAACATTTGGTCAAAGTTAGCATCAAAAATGCATTAGGCCCTATATAGATGGAAGGAGGGAGTAGCTTTGAATAGCATTTGTATAGTAAAACGGGGCAAGACTCTCTCTTTGTGTGGTGTGAATAGTTTTATTTTTTTCGTTTTCTTTTTGGTTGAGGGAAGTGCGAATTGATTTGGTACGTACAAGTACAATATTACTACATGTTAGGCTTGTCCCTAAAATTCAACCCGCGTCTTGTTATATCCCGAAAATTCAGATACGTGCTCCCAAAACTAGCGCCTTCACAACCCGCGCCTCGGTATCCCGAAATTACATCGCGCGCGAAAATTCCCTCCAACTGCCAAATCCCAACACGCGAAATCCCCCTTCTAACCCTAAGCCGAAAGGGCCGCTAGTTCAAATCGGTGGGGGGTACTTTTGTAACACACCCTACATTTTGGACAAGCGCGTCCCTAAGTCATGCTTCACCCCCTCCCATCGCCCCCTTTTCGCTATTCGAAATCCCAGGCCGCCATAATCTCTCCGCTCCAGCCGCGAAACCCCACCCTCCTCCGTCCACCATGTCACCGCTGCCCAGCCGGAGCCTCTTCCCCGACGATGTCATCCACCGCAACAGCTCGACGTCCCTCGTCCACCTCCCCGGATGAGGATCCGTCGTCCATCTTGCCGTCCCGCTGGTTCAGCCGCCCCGTCCTCCACCTCCAAGGAGCTGCTCCGACGATCGCCTCACCTATCACGGTTGCTCCATCCCCATAGCACCGCCTTAACCTGCTCCACTAGAACCGCAGCATCCTCACCGACTCCTCGGACGAAGCCGAGGCCTACTCGGCGCCACCAAAGAGGTTGTACACTCATCGCATCGCACCTTCTCCTTAACTCAACCTCCCGGCTCCGACGGTGCTCCATCCCGCACCCCTATGGAGCGGCTACCTTGAAGCCGGCATCGCGGGCAACATCTCCATGGCGGCTCTTCCCCAGTGCGAGGCTCCTTCGGCGGTGGCGTCCATACCAGCCAGATCTGCTGCTGCTGCTCTGGCTCTCACTCACTCGCTCGCGCTTCTGCTGCTGCTCCGGCTCTCGCTCGATTGCTCGCTCGCCCAGCTGCTGCTGCTGCTCCCCCCTCACTCGTGCTGCTGCTCTGCTCCGATTAAGCCACACTTCAGTCGACTGAATCGACTTTTGGGTCAGTCGATTTTCATGGGTTGGGGGGGCTTGCCGGAGTTAAGGAAGAACCACCCGCAGCAGGGACGGAGGCTCGCTGGAGAGGTACCCCACTATCTATCTTATAGTTCAGGGCGGGGGGGGAGGGGGGGGCGGGGGCCTAGAGGGCTGGCCGAGGCGGCGGTGGCAAGTTGTTTCGGGGTGGCGAGGCGGCGCTGGGGCCGGCGGTTCGGCCGATGGTGGCAGGTGGCTCAGGGGGGTGCAGGTTGAAGATGAACTGCAGGCCCTCCCTAAACTACATGTCAAGTGCCTCTGTGCTACCATTGCATTCAGTTTTGATAGTAGCATTCAGATTCCACTGTAAATTTCAGTTTCGACAGTTAAGTTCAGAGTCAATAGTTTTTACCTCATCTGTTGTAGTCAGGTGGTTTTTGGTGATGTTAATTTTACATCCATTTTACATCATCTATTGGAGATGCTATTAGAATCCCACTTGAGATTGACGATGTCTGTCTTGTCTTGCATCAGCCTTGGCGTCTTCGGCTCACGGAGCTGCTCCAACGACGAGCGATCCATCACAACAGAGCGAGTGCCACAGGCGCCGTCTACATATTCCTCAGATCTTCCTCCACACCTCCGACAGCCACCTCTGCCTCAAGCGCTTCAAATGACCAACCCAATGATGCGGAGGTCGACACGGCTCTGACAAAGAGGTTGTACACTTGTTGCATCACTTATTACTATACATTCATGTCGATCCATTAGGGCTATTTTGGTTCAACGGAAAAACATAGCAATAGGGAATTTTCCAATGGCACTCTACTATTCAATTATTCATGCATTTTGTTGAAAGGAATGAAGCAAAACATCCACCTGGACCTACTTTTCAAAATCCTATGCATGAAAACAAGACCAAGTGCATTAGTGCCAGAATAACATTCTAACTGTACACGCTTTCATATGGTTTCACTTTATTTTGGCCATGTTTCTTTGCATTCCTCTGCTCTTCCAATTCCTGTAAACCAAACTCCCAAGTTGACAGAAATCCTGTGTTTACAAATGCTCTTTACCATGTGCATTTTCCTATCCTATTCCGGTGTTTTTTGTATCCCTGCGTTTTAAGAATCATGCAAGCCAAATGAGCCCTTACAGAACTACTTCAGTTATAGGTACGTGTCGAAGGGAACTTTGTGTGGTTTGTCATGCTCCTGCTGCGACGTCGTCCACCTCACCTGAGCTGCTCCATCGACAAAAGCATCCACCAAACCAGACATCACGACTCCTGACCATCTTTACGCCTCAGATCTCCTTCCTGCCACCGGCACCCACCGCAACGGCATCACCATCATCGACTCAGCAGATGAACCTGAGGAGTACACGGGTCCACAAGAGAGGTCACACTCTTTTGTTTCTGCTTATGTTATGCATTGCTTAAACTTACCTGCTACTTTATTGTCCTGTTCAGCTCTTGGACTCCCAAGTCAGGTCCAAATTAATGTTAAAACTTGAGTTCTAAATTAGTTGTGGGGCACATATCGAGGCAGCAATGAATAGTATGTCTATCTAATATCTAGTTCACCTAGGGTATGACGATGTTGTTCATCTTGGGTGGGAAACAAATAGTAAATCAATCATCATCTGTCTTTTTATTAATTTAAAGCAATCATCAGCCTGCTATCATTTTTTTTGGATCCATCAACTGGTTTTTACCATCACTCTAAATTTCTGCATGCTCTCCTTACATAATCGCACCATATTTTTTCGTATGCATGTCAGATATTGTACACAGTCATGCTGAACATGTAGAGAAAAAGAGAAGAGTTTTGCGCGGCAATATAATGTCATGCAGACATCACTCCATGGTGGGTTCAATGACAAACCCTCCCCACCCCTCTCCGGATTGTAATCCAGAGGAAGATATCCGTTCCGAGGCGGATTCAGACACCGCTGACCACTCCTATTTACCCCCCAAGGTGTTTGCTCTACCTTGGATGATGATGTTAGTCATATCATGCATATGTTGCCTTGCAGTGCCTACTTTTGACATCATATATGTCATTTGCTTAGTTTAACATGTTCTATAATGCCACCTGTTTAGTTTCTATATCATATATGGGAATTATGCAGTCTCATGTCTTTTAGCCAGCCATAATATATGTGAAATGTGCAATGCCATCCTTTTTAACTAGGCATCATATATTTGAATGATATCTTGCCCATCCTTTTCTTCATTACATTTTCATTTGTCGACAATGTTTGTACATTAAACTACTCTTCTTATGAATCAGCCATTTGGGTGGGAGATGGAAAAATCTGGAGTGAAAACAAGGCCTTGAGCGAGCATAGCTACATCAAGCAGATCTCTTGTTGGGCCCCGATAGCTCCTTAGAGATGGATTCAGAGACAGATGACCAGTCCTATTCCCCCACTGAGGTGTATGCTCTAACTTGGCATGGTTATACTCCTCATACCATGCATACGGTGTCTTGCATTGCATAGTTTAGACATCATATACACAATATTCAACACCATGTTCTTAGTTCAGACATCATATCGAATGCCCTCTGTTTAGCATATAAATCACATATGTGAATTAAATGATGTCATCTGATTACTTAGATAACATGTAGGTGAATTATGTCATGCGATCTGTTTAGTTATTCATCATATCTTTGAATTATGTTATGCTATGCTATCCGGTTTAGATAGACATCATATATGTGAAATTATGTCATGCTATCCGTTTTAGTTAAACAATATACATGTCAACTATTTCATGCCCTCTTTTTCCACACTATCTATTGCATCTGTCTCTCATACAATGTCGTACATTCAACTATGTTTCCTATTTATCAGCCATTTGAATTGGGCGGGTGATGCCGATATCTAGCGGAATAAAACACGGTCTTCAAATAAAACAGTGCTACCTCTTGGTGGAGATAGCACCCGGTTGTACATGCACAAGAACCAGTCCTACCACACATAACCCAAACTCTCGCAGATTGTACCCCTACTACGATGGACAGAGAACCAGCTTCACCCAATCTAACCCCAACCCCAGCCGATAGTAACCCAGTTCCAGTTGACACAACACAATCTCCACCACAGAGCTCCCAAACAAGAGCAGTTAGTAAGGTAGCTCCAGTGCCCAAAGGGCCAGTACTATCACGGCGAACCCCAACTCCACCAGTTAGTACGCCTATTCCTATGGAGGAAGCACAACCAGCCAGTCGTAGTTTAGCATCTATCACATTTGATGTTGTTAAATCGTATGTGCGTATCTTCCCATCTTGGAAATATTATACTGAAGATGAAGGAAAATGCCAGTTGCAGGTGTTTGTCAAGGAGTTATGTGTAAGTAATGTTATTCATGGCAATTACTTTGCTTCGTCCCATACATCCTACCTCCATGATGGTTATAATACAACAAATTTTCCCATTTTTCTCTATGGAGAAGGACCAATTTGGAAACTCGGGATGAGGTAACCTGTGCTAATACCTCTGCTATCTTCAAGAATGCTTGGTGGCGATGTCGAAATTACACAAGAAAACGCGTACTTCACCGCAAAAGAAACTCATCAAATTCCCTTACGTTCTCTGAGACACATTCTTTGGACGATGATTTGGGAACGCCTTGTTACATCTTGGTCCCGAACCAAGAATGTGGTAAGGTCTATGAGCTCATTTTCTATTTTAAGTATTATATTCTTGCGTCTTCTTGTACTCTGTTCATGTAGAACAAGTGCCTAAACACGAAGAACAATTGTTCTAATTTAAGATTCCATTGCTATCATAGTTCAAAAAAGCGCTAGGCGTTAATTGTGCGTTTTGCCACCGCCTTGCGCTTTACTGATCAAAGCGCATGCTTATGCGCAGTTATGCACAGATTAAGCGTAGTTATGCGCAATGCATTGCCAATGCCTAGAGCCTAGGCGCGCTTAAGCGCTCACTTAGGCGCGCCTTTTTTAACTATGATTGCTTTGCTCTTGTATCACTGTATTTACTGATACAAACTTTTTTTAAAATTGAAGGATCCAATCGAAACTCCAATGGCACAACAGGTATGATCACGCATGTTTCTTTAACAGGTTTGCTCTTATGAATAGCTCTTTTGGATTCAATTTCAAATGTGTATATAGTTGACTTTCATATCATGCACATTACTAGCATCACAACAGAGCCAATAGTGTTGTTGTACATGTAGACCCGTGGTACCCATCTAAAATCTTGTTGTGCCGTGTAGTTTCCCACGCTTTGTATTCTTTCACTGCTGCTTTGTCTTGAACTGATATGATTTGAACCGTGTCTCTATTTTGATTTGGCAAGACAATGCAGTGACGATAGGAAATGGATATATGTTTCTTTGATGCTTTTATTATGTACTACTACGTGGCAATAGAAGACTTGGCAGTTTAATCCTGTCCACCTTACTGATGAACTGGTTCATCGAAATGAGTTTCATATACTGGTACATGCTAAACTTGTTATGTGTCTGCTTGTTTCTTCTTTTAGAATGCTGACAGAATATTGGGGAAGAGTGCCTTATTAAGCAATGGTAAAGGAAGCAATGCAGATAAGATTCAGGATAGTGACACATCCTTGTTGGTCTCCAACAAAGCTGATAAAACAACTAAGGAAGACTATCTTGAAGACAGCGAGACAACCCCAAAGTCTGTCTTGGTTTAGTGTTCGATTCTTGGCCACTACCGCATGCACAAGCTATTCAAACTCACTGTCTGAATCAGTTCGGTTTCTTGAGTCTCAACTACAAGCTAAAAGACATCGATCAGCTGTGCTGCAACAAGAAGCGGAAGGACTGCGGAAGTCCCTAGAGCATTCAGATGCATACTTTCTGGTGCAACAACAAGCGTTGGAGGATTTTAGCACCAAACAGGAAAAAGCTAATCAGCTTGCTAAGCTTATTGCCAGCATGGTGGATACCCAGGATAATGTTTCTTGAGCTCTTCTGAAGTTGTTTCAGTTATGCTCTTGTTTTGCTGCCGCGTTTATTTGCATTGGTGGCCAATTTTGATGGCCACTGTATGTAATATGCTGCTTTGTTCCCTATATTTGCACTGGTGGCGAACTTTGATGCCCAGTGAATGTGATATGTGTAATAGCGGTAATAGGCTAGCCTTAATTGCTTGCTTATTTATTTCATTATTGTCTTGTTTAGTTGTTTGCTTGTCACTGCAGTTCTTTTTCTATGCTTTTCTAGTGGCCACAATAGCCTATTTTTGGTAACTAGGCGAAAATAATCATGGCAACACACGGACTGTTGTAACCATGGGCCTCCTGCAGGCCGTATGATCCATGGGCCTTCGTCCGGCCGTAGGATCCATTGGCCTTCTATACGGGCCGTAGGATCCATCGGCCTTCTATACGGGCCTTAGGGTACATGGGCCTTCTACGAGCCATAGGGTCCATGGGCCTTCTATGGGACGTACGATCCATGGGCCTTCTACGGGCCGTACTATCCATGGGCCTCATACGGGACGTTGGATCCATGGGCCTTCTACGGGGCGTATCATCATTTCGCCAATCATGGGCCATACTATTGGTGGACCATAACGGGCCGTTACTAGGTCGTATTTGATAACTCTATGAAAACATCCCAACGGGGTTTTTTTGACATGAAAACGGCCCAACGTATTAACGGTCCGCAAACGGGCCGACTGTAACGACGGGCTAAATTTGGCCCACAAGCAGAAAATGACAGTAACGGGCTGTATGTAACCGAATGCTGCAAATGAGCCCAAGAATCAATGGAATAATGGGCCGTTAATGGGTATAAAGTGATACACTGTTCATTACGGGCCAGTTTCACCACGGGCTGTTAATGGGCCAAGAGTTACAAAGGGCCTCATATGGGCCGAAAGAAGTCATGGGCCACACATGGGCCGGAAGTTAAAACGGGCTGGAATCATATTGGACGACCCAGATGACGCTACTGGGCCTAGTTCGGATAGGGCGTAACGGGCCCTGGGTTAGCGGGCTGTAAATGGGCTATATGCGAACAGGCCGTTAACAGGCTTTTCGTGGGCCGGCCCGTCACCATTTGACCAAGTCAAACGGGTCGGCCTTTTCACAGGAATGGGCCTCTATTGGGCCGTGCCACGTGTCACCATATCATAGGCGCCTTCGGTCCAATGAGCGGATGACATCTGTCCCAACGGTGAGCCGACACGTGTTTCCTCCAGCCAATGGTGATTTTACACGTGGAAAATCCCCATTGGTCGGGGCTGTTAACGGGTTATCGGATCCAAAACCCGACCCGATAGCTTAACGGCGTTCCGTTACGGTGGATGCCACGTGTTGGTCACCCTTGACGAAATTACTTGACAGCGATTTATCGTCATGGAAGTGGACACTTCCGTGACTATAATTTTGGTAATGTCATGGAACACTTCTACGACAACATAGGTATGACTATCTTGATTCTTTCATAAATTTGTCATGGATGTACATGCATAACAAAAAATGCGACCTACTGTGACAACACATATCATCACGGAAGTGTATTTTTTTTGTAGTGTTGGGAGGCACCTCCATGGTGGCATGCAGATCTTTGTGAAGACAAAGAATAATCAAGATCAGATGGGGATTGAGAGGCAACAATCCTCACCAAGATTCTCACCAAAGACACGCACAAGAACCCCGGCAAGATCCTTGCCGGGGACGCCAGCGCGCCACGGCAAGACCCTTGCCGGGCCACCCGGCAAGACCCTTGTCGGGCCACCCGACAAGACCCTTGCCAGAGGCGACAGCAGGGCCGCTGCCAGGCCCGCACCAACCAAGTCCCTGCCGCTGTTCGCATGCAGCTGCCAGCCCAACCAGTTGGGCAGGTACCTGCGTGGCAACATGCAGTTTCCAGGACAACTCAGCACACACCTGCATGGCGGCATGCAGATCTTCGTGGAGGCTCCACCACCGCTCCACCTCACCTGCTTGCCTGCCTACATGGCACCGCATGCATCACTGGCCAGGGCGCGTGTCAAAGCGAGGAGGAGCGGCGACGGACGGGACGGGCCTCGCCCCTGTCCCCGATAAAGTGAAGGGACACCTAAGCCACACATTAAATGCGTATTGTCCTGTAATACGAGTGATAAGCTCGCAGCACTGTAGTCCTTTCCACCTCTTGTATGCCATTGTGGCAGCCCCTTTCTCCTATAAAAGGAGGCCCATGGCGTACTGGAAGAGGATTTAGCTCTTTCGAACCACACATCACCCATAGCTAGTTCGAGAGCTCAAGAACACTCAATACATCCACCAAGCAGGATTAGGGTTTTACGCATCCTCGCGGCCCAAACCTGGGTAAACGAGCCTTGTGCCAATTACTAATCCTGCTCTTCTCACAACCCCACGCCCCGCAACCATAGTAGGGATTCTTGTGATCCCGTAGGTGTCAATTCCCACCAACATCATTGGCGCGCCAGGTAGGGGGCGCAATTGTGAGGATCTGGTCTAGTAGTTGGCCTAGCAGTTCTTCATCGCCACAGCTCCTGCGGAGAAAGCAGCCAAGAGAGTGGCGCCGCCTGCGAGCACGGAGGGTGCCAGGGTGGCGGCGAAAAAGCTAAGTCATGCCAACCTTTAAACTCTTCTCCGTAATATAAGGTTATCGTCCTTGGAGATTCTGCCTATGTATGGAAAACCTGAATGCTGAGGGGCCCCCCGCGATTGGTAACACCCTTGTTCTGTTTCGAGTCCACTCAACAGTTCAAGCGGCCGCGTCAAGAGCGGCAGGGTAGCCTTCCGCCATGAGCAACGCTCTCGACTCTAACTCGAGTCAAACTCGACAGATCGAGCGGCCGGTGGTTTGCCCGACAGCAAGAGCACCCGATAGGCTAATGGGGATCTATCCTCAAGACGCTGCCCTGGGTTTACGTGCGGGCAAGCCTACCCAGTTAACGTAGGGTGGACATACAAAGGAAAATCGAACAAGAAAATTGCATGCATAATGTCAAGAGTATTGCAGAGTTATATTACATAAATTGCCGCCACGGTTCTAACTAAAGATAGCAATTGTCTTGGTCATGAACCTGCAACAGCGATAAGGAACGGGGTGCCTAGTCCCCGCGCTGGCCCTCCAACCTCTTGATTTTGTCGATGCGGCTGAGGATGGGCTTGATACACTTATTGAGCGCCGCGATGTCAGCATCCTCCAGCAAGCTCTTTAGCGCAGTTTCGAAGTCGAGGTCAGGACGCCAGTGCGCTATCTTGGCAAGCACCTTGGTCATGACACCCCGGTAGAGCATCTGGGACTCCTCGGCCAGGGAGGCCGCCCGGTTGGAGTGGAGCCGCTCGAGGGCACCGATGACCCTTTCAAAATACAGGATCAAGTTGGCATTGGGGCTCAGGCTCGTCTCCGGGGTGTACCTCATGTCCGGCATCCCCATGGTGCCCAGCTGCGTGGCGGCCGAGTTTGCAACGGCAACAAGACGTTCGAGCCAACGTTTCTCGCCCGCCACGTGGTCGTTGAGGTTGGCGGTCTCGTTCATCCGCAGCTGCTTCTCGGTCTCCAGGTTCTTGGTTAGGATCCCCTCTCGGGCTTTGGCCTCCAACAACATCTTCTCAAGATCCCCCAGCTTCAGCTTGAGGTCTCTGATGGAGTTGCTGGCTTCGGAGAGTTCTCCGGCCTTGCTGACAAACACGCCCTGCGCCTCCACCAGGACGCCGTTGAGCGTGTCCTTCTCCTTGGACAGCTTCAAAACTTGCTTCTCCAGCTCCTTCACCTTGCCGGCGTGAACCAGAGCCTGGGCATCGAGTGCCTCCGGGTGCCTCTGCTCTAGCTCTTGGTTCTGTTGTACGACGAGCTTGTCCACCTCTTCATCCTTGCTGCGGAGCATGGCGGCAAGCCTATCCTCGCGCACAGTGAGATCCTCTTCCTGGGAGTTCAATGCGGCCTCGCGCTGGGTCCGGGCGACTTCGGCCTTGGCGGCCAAGTTCTTTGCCGTCTCTTGGGACTTCTTGACGTCAGCCAGCTTCATGGTGAGCTCCACGTCATGTTTGGCCAGCTCACCCAGGGCGGCCTTCAGCTTGTCTTGAGCCTGGCGGAACCAGTCCTGCGCCTCGGCGACGCGCCCCTCGAAGTCCGCCTCCACCTTCTCCACCACCGCCGTCCTGGACATAGCCTTGTCCAAACGAGCGCGGTGGAGCGCCTGGAGCTTCCGGAAGCTGGCGCCCATGGCCTGGAGCAGCCGCTCCTCCTGGGAGCCGTTGCCACCAACGCCCGGCTCATTGACGACCTCGATCCCGGCAGCGGCAAGCACCTCCTCGTCAAACACCTCTCCCTCGAGGGGAGCCCTGGTGCTCGACGCGCCTAGGAGGTGGACGAAGAGGACATCGCTCACCCTCAAGTACCTGCCGGAGCCAGAGGCAGTGGAGGAGGAGGGCAGGTCATCAAACACCACCTCCTTGGCAGCGGCTTTGCCGGCTTCCCCGGCAGGCCTTTGCCGGGCTCCTCGGCGGGCCCCTTGGCGGCGTCCTTGGCGCTCTCCTCGGCAGTGATCTTCTCGGCCTGCGCCGCGGCATCCTTGGCAACGTCCTTGATGACGGTATCGACGTCCTCTGGGTTCACCGAGGAGAAATCTGAAATGCCAAGAAAGGGGCAGGATGGAGCCAAGATCAAAAGCCACTAAAAAGAAGAAAGAAAGAACGTAAGCGGAAATGGGGGGCGAGTGGCCTACCCATGCCGGGCCGAGAGGCGGAAGTCCCTTCTCCGCCAAGGTTTGGCGTCGAGGCGAAGCCACCGGCGCCCGTGTCCTCCTCCTCCTCCGTGTGCATGGCTAAGGTGCTTGGTGCCCTTGCCGGGGACACCCCTCGGGGCGGCGTGGTCGACAGGGGCGGCACGATGGGAGAAGCCCTCTGCAGCTCCCCTTGATGCTGCTCCCCTCCTACATCCACGGCAAGGTCAGTACCAAAGCATCGTGCATTGCGCACATTGACGAAGGATGGGTGATGGACTCACACTTGGGGCTGGGTTGGGGGTTGCTGTCCGGGCTGCTCAACACCACCAGTGGCGTGCTGGAGGTGCCTGCCGGGGGCTGGCCGCTTGTCGAAATCCTGGCCCTCTTCTCCCTCTGGGCCAGCGTCTCCACGTCCCTGCAAGATAAACATAATTCAGAATGGGCGGCACCATTGGAGGAACGAAAAAAGAGAGAGCAGGGAGGAAACAGAGCTTACTCTTCCTTCTCCTCCTCCTCCTCTGCTGTTTTCCTCTTCCTCTCGGGGCTGAGGGGCCCAAAGTCAAACGCGATCCCCGCGCCAATGTTTGCCGGCGAAGGGGGAGGCGATGGCGCCTGGACACGCTTGGACCATGAGGAAGCGTATGCCCTCTTCTTCGACGCCACGGCCTTCACCGCCTTCTTCATCGTCACCGCCCATGTCTGGCGCGCAGGCACCTCCTGGGCCTACCGCAGCTGTGCGGCCCGGTCAGGGCTAACCGGCTCACCGGAGGTGGCCCGGCGCAGCACTCGCCCTCTTCCGCCGATTGGAGGATCGGCGGTTGCGGTCTCCTCCCCCTCGCCCTCCTCTTCCGCCGATTCGCCGACCACGTCCTCAAAGAGGGGGAACCCTGATGCCGGCGCCTCTAGCCTCCCTAGCAGCTGCCGCCCATCGGGCGAGCTCTTCTTCCTCCGCTTCTGCCGTGGCCTTGTCCTCCACGCCGCCGATGCTGCCGGCCTCCTCGACAAGCTTTGTCTGCTCCTCAGCAAGCCTTGCCTCCTCCATCCTGGTGGCGATGTAGTCCAGCTCCGCCGAAGAGGTGTCCTGGATAAGTCGCGGCTCGGCGTGACGTACACTTCATGCAAGGTGTCGAAGAACTCCTGCACCTTGAGCTCGTCCAGCTTGACCCAGTTCGGGTCAAGGCCGTGCGCGTTGAAGAGTGGCATCATGGCGATGATCTTGGACCGGCGAGAATTATTGCACAGCGGAACCACTCCCGTCGGCAACTTGAAAAGAGGCTCATTGGCAACCTTGCCGGCCTTCGCAGCAGCCCTTGCAACCTTGCCCCGTTCAACCTCGCCGGCGTCACTGACCTCAAGTTGAAAAATCCTTTGGCAGAGATGGGCGTGCCTCAGCACCGTCAGGTTGTGGTCGAGGCCGGGGCAGAGCCTCATGATGTCAGTTGCATTCACAAAAAGCTAGGCCGGCCTCCCCTTATCATGCAAAGGAGCGATGCAGCGGCGAATGAAGTCTGGCCCGATCATTTCAAGGGTGAGCCTGGCCTGGGTGAGCCGAAGGATCCTGGTGGTGGCAATTGTGAGCTTCGCGTCGTCGGTGTCGACATCGCCCCAGTCGTTTCTACGGACCGGCGGCTCCTAGCGAACCTCGCAGAATGCTGGCGGGTCCTCCTCCTCGATCCAGCACCACTGGCCCCGCCACTCTTCCCACCTCTCCTTCGTGGCCAAACCGTCCGGTTACGCTCCCTTGGCCCTAGGAATCCAGGCGACGCAGCCAGAGATGGCGCCCCCTTTTTGGATCCGAGGGAAGAAGTAATGGCGGAAGAGAGTGCCGTGCTAGGGTGCACCCAGGCAATGCCCTCGCAGAGGTGTGCAAAGAGAGCCATGCACGCCATGGCATTCAGAGTAAAATCCAGAAGGCGAAAGCCGTAGGTGTGCATGATGTCCTTGAAGAAATCAGAAAAGGGGGGACAGAGCCCGCAGGAGAAGTGGTTGACAAATAAGGGGTACTGATTTGGGGCGGCCCCGGCGCTGGCAGGGACGACGTGCGTGGCCGGATGCCCCGTCTTCTCCCCTCCCATCTTCACCCCCCACAGATCCTTGAAGAACTCCCGGAGCTCGGACACGTTGACCGTCAAGGGGAAGTAGGCGAACTGCGCCCGTCGCGCCACCAGCTCGCTCTCTGGCTGCTTCGCCACCCCGGCGTCCTTAGCCACTCCCTTGCTTTTGGTGAATTTGGGCGCCATGGCAGTTGCGAGGAGCAAGGGAGCAGAGGATGGCGGAAGCACAGCGACAGTGGACGGAGACAGGGGAGGGCTCAAGCAGGAGGAAGAAAGGGGGTAGCAGTTCTGAAATTGGAGAAGGCGCAAGAAGGGGGGTAAAGTGAGCAGCGCGCCCGTGGATATTCCTTTCTACGGGGAAGGCATGGGACGCCTCCTTTCCCATTAAATGCGATACGACGCATGCGTGCAGGAACTGTCCCATGCATGCCTCCCACGTCACGCATGCTCCTCCACGACGCGCGTTCAACGCGGTCATGGGGAAGCGCAGTGAACCAAAGCGATTACATGCAGTAAAACCGCGGATCTCGGGTAGGGGTCTCGAGCAGTGCGTCTAGGCGGATGGTAACAGGAGACAAGGGACACGATGTTTTTACCGGGTTCGGGCCCTCTCGATGGAGGTAAAACCCTACTCGCTTGATTGATATTGATGATATGGGTAGTACAAGAGTGGATCTACCACGAGATCAAGGAGGCTAAACCCTAGAAGCTAGCCTATGGTATGATTGTTGTAATGGTTGTTCGTCCTACGGACTAAAACCCTCCGGTTTATATAGACATCGGAGAGGGCTAGGGTTACACAGAGTGGGTTACAATGGTAGGAGATCTACATATCCGTATCGCCAAGCTTGCCTTCCACGCCAAGAAAGTCCCATCGGGACACGGGACGAAGTCTTCAATCTTGTATCTTCATAGTCTTGGAGTCTGGCCGATGATGATAGTCCGGCTATCCGGACACTCCCTAGTCCAGGACTCCCTCAGTAGCCCCTGAACCAGGCTTCAATGACGATGAGTCCGGCGCGTATATTGTTCGGCATTGCCAGGTGGGCTCCTCCTCCGAATAATTCATAGAAGATTGTGAACACCAGGATAGTGTCCGGCCCTGCAAAATAAATTCCACATTCCACCGTAGAGAGAATAATATGTACACAGGTTCAATCTGCTGACGTATTTTGTGGCATGACGTCACACCACCACCAAGTCTTTACTTGAATTGTTTTTTATTATACCACCTCGGTAGCGTTTAGCGGCGGTTTCCTTAACACGTCTTGTTGAAGCGGATCGTGTTCCCCTTATTCCGGATTCCCATCAATACGGACGTGGGTAACCCAACCGCACCATTGATGGTGGCGCTTGGGAGATAAGCGAGTTTTACCGGGCGGTGGGGGCGCATAGTCTTCGTCCGCCCATATATAAGGGATAAGGATCCACCTTTTTACCTCGCCTTCTTCCTCCTTTGCTTATCCATCTCCAGCACTTTCGAGCTCCAGCGCCCAAGTCCGCACATCTCGTCTCAACCTTCTCCGGCCATGTCGGGAGCGGAGGCAAGTGGATGGCCTCCTCCGTTCTGAGGAGGCACATCGAGAAGCTCAGCGGCGCGGATACCTCTCCAGCTGACATCGCGCGCACGGCTGCCCGACGAGGCGGCTCATCCCCACCCCTAGGCCTCATGAGAGGGTCGTGTTGCTTCCCCACTTCCTCCGCTGACTGGGCTTCCCACTTCATCCCTTCGTTCGGGGCTCATGTACTATCGGCTGGACTTCCACGATCTGGCGCCAAACTTCATCCTCAACATCTCGGCGTTTATCGTGGTGTGCGAGGCCTTCCTCTGCATCCAGCCCCACTTGACTTGTGGCTAAAACCTTCAATGTCAAGCGAAGGTGGTGAAGGCGTCAAAGCGGAGTCGGAGGGCGCCATGGTGGGCAAAATGCCCAACGTCATCCGCTCGAGGTGCCTTCGTGGAGTCCATCAAAGGGTGGCAATCGGGGTGGTTCTACATCACCGAGCAGCGTGACCCTAAATGGGCGCGGCCCCCGAGTTCAATCTGGTATCCCCATGCAGCTCACCTCCAAAGAAGAAGGGCTTGCTATGGGGTAGTTCGAGGAGGCGACGGGACTCGATCTGTCTCCAGACCACTGGTGAACAAGAAGCTTAAGCTTGTCAATGTGATCCAGGTCATGCTCGTCTGCGGATTCTCTTTGCCCGACAGCGGGCCTTTGTGGGAGTTTGATCCGGCCACTGACCTTTGGACCTGGCGGGATCTTGACCGACGTCTGAAGCTGCACGGAGGTGCTGTTCAAGGGCGGAGAAGCCCCCGCATCCACAACTTAAGATCGCGGATTCAGCACGAAGTGCCCGGCCGGCGAGGTAAGCTTTTGCTATCCTTTATGGGACGCTTATTTCTTTTACAGTTTGACTCTATGTGGGATCTAAAACTCCCGATGCCTATAACAGGACTGGTAGAGGACGTCCGGACAGGTTGACTGTCCGACTCCCCTTCCCAAAGACCCAGCGGACACTCGTTTAACGGGGCTGCTGGTTCCGGCCCTTTACGTAGTGCCGGAGAAGAAGGCCAAGAAGAAGGCCACGAGAACCCGAAGGAGTTCCCGGTGCCAGTTGGTATCGGACTCATCGTCCGATGGCTCCGAGGCGGACTCCTCCCCCGAAGACGAGGTGGAGAAAGAGGACTCTCCCGGAGGAGAGGAAGAGGAAGGCTTCCCCAGCAGGGAGGCCAAGGGTCCAAGAAGGGAAGGACCCTTCCTCCGGACTGCTCATAGCGCCCACGATGGCGGCGAGGGTGGCCCTCAAGGGCCAAGCCCCTGACAAGATCGTAAGTATCCGGATTCCTGAATAATTTATAATTTCTCTTTTGTGCCACATAGCGACCTTCTAATGCCGCATACAACCTGTAGTCCGGCCGAGGATGATTTTCCCGCTTCTTGGCGGGTCCTTGGCTCCGTCGGATGTGGATTCCATTCCGACCGCCTCCACCTCGTGATCTTTGAGGGCGTCGAGGTGGGGTCCCGGAGGGGACCCGCCCGGGAGGGAGGCTCCGGAGGTGCCTAGGGCAACCTCCGGACTTCGCACGGACTCCACACGGAACCCATGAGTGGTTCCGAGTCCGGCAAAGCGGCCCCTTCGTAAAGAAGGGCAAGACCGTGACACGGTAGCCTCCGTCTAACGAAGGCGCGGAAAACTTGTTGGGCGCTCAACGGCGCTTCCATCGAGGAAGAACACGCACTATCATGAGTGCGGTGATTGAAGGTTCGGCTTGCCAGGCGGGCTGACGAGCCTGCGACAGCCTTCTAACGAGGCTTTGAGGTAAGAAGTTTTAAAATATGTAATGTAATACCGCATAGACAGTAGCCCTGATGCTCGGTTCGGTGTTGGAAGAAAAGCGGACCGAGGATCTAAAAAGATATCTGTAAGAGTTCTAAAAATTATGTCGATATGGGATTGGAGGCTGTGCTTTCTGACCTCTGCCGCGTTGGTCGAGGAGGTTGGTGCTTTGAAGCGGGACCTCGGCGGTCCGAGAACGAGCTCGGCCTTGCCAAGAAGCAGCTCGAGGACAAAGAAGGTGAGTAACACCGTATTAAATTTGTACCTTCTGAGAAAAGGATTTTGGTTGCAAAAGAAATAACAAGGATAACATGGGCGCTGCGAGGCCCACGAGCGAGTGGCGACCACGAAGGAGGCCGTTTCATGCCGAAGCAATGCGACCGTGGAGCGAGCGGAGCGAGAGAAGCGAGGCGCGGTGGCGGAGGTGCGGCAAAGCTCCAGAGGCTCTTATGGAAAAGCATGAGAGTTTGGGCGCGACTCGAAGAGTCGAGAGTCCGAGCTTGCCTCGGCTCTTGAAGTGCCAAAGCCGCTAAGGCCGAGGCCCATAAGGCCCTCCAGAGATTGAGGCGGTGAAGAAAATAGCGGCGGGTAAGGCATTTTTCATGCAAAGCAAGCATGTGAATGTGAATTACATTTACTTACCGGGTCGGAGCTCTCGGGGCGTTTGAGATCTGCCTCGCGGCGTGTCCGATGTCGCCGCATTCTACCGGGCCGAGGAGGGAGCTCAGCGGAGAAGGTTTTCGGTCTCGATATCTTTGAGGCGGACATCTAGTGCCCCTTAGCGACTAGCTTGAAGCGGCTGGTCGAGCTCCACAAGGTAGTGAGCAGGCCATGAAGGGCCTCATAGTCCGGTGTGGCTGAAGAGGCCATGCACAGGAGCTACTCGGCCTCGTCTGGCGGCTGGTGGATCGTGCCTGGGTGGAAGTCATCAAGCGCTCCGCTTTGCATTGAAGGTGCTCGCCGGGCCTTGCCCGCAAAGGTGCACTGGGGCAGGCTGGATCTTTGAGAAGCTTCGGCAGACGTGCGCCCGATGGGCAAGGAGTATCGTCGCCGAAATGTATTATAAGAGTGTCGAAGGGTGCCCGCAAGATTGCGGATGAGTGCTAAAGATGTAATATTTGAGTAGACTCGCAATGTGTTATCCCATGGCGCTAAAACTTTGTTCATATCGCTAAGCAACGCTTATTAGTTTAAAATATTACCTTACAATAGGCCGTTTATCAAATCGAGAGATGGCAAGTAAATAAACTTCAGCCCCATGCCATGAGTGCTGGGGGTGTTCGGGATAAACTTGAGCGCCCTTGTTCCCATTTTGGGTCCATCTAGGGGCGCTCAACACAACGAACAAAACAACGGACTTATAATGCTTGAACACTCTCCTTAGCCATAGAATTCTATAATTTTAAATTTGGCGAAGCCCCTAGTGTTCGAAGACCGAGTTGGGCGCTATCACGCTGGGTCGGACGAAGCCGGTTCCTCACTCTAAGCGGCATAAGTCTTTAGGGACTCGAAAAGACCTCTCGAACAGCGACCAGCTCTCGCCTTATCATGACAGTCAGTTTTAGCTTTCTCCTTTGGCGCTCGCCCAGCTCAGCCGGGGCGCAATCGCAGTGGTTCTCCCAGTGCTACCTTAGCCGATAGAACATAACGTAAGGTACCAAAACATGGGAGCCGGGCAAACCCAACTATTGACCCAAGACATGACTCGGAGCCGATGCATATAGTGCTATAAGTTCGGGGTGCCGCACTTGTGAAAGTCTTCGTACTTATCACACCGTAATGCGGGGAACATAAGCCCCTGGTGTATTTGGCCGTACCAATGTGTACGGATGCAAGATGTCATAAATGAACATATATGTAAAAAAAGGAATGCAATTATAAGCGAAAAGTGATGCATTATTTATTCAAGGAATTCTGCCGTGAGTGCAGAACGATACAAATAGTGTAGTAAGCAAGGGTTTGACTATTAGACATGTCTCCCTCCAGGGGTAGGCTGCGGAATGGTGTATTAAACAGATTTAATGCTCATAATGGAGACCACCTGAGTATTCGTCGTAGCCTTTTGTGCTTCCCTGGCTGTTGCATCGTGAGTTCGGTAGATTCACCGCCGGACAGGGTCTCTGGTGAATGGAGTCCTGTGGATAAATAAAAAAAAGGAAAAGAAAAGGAGTGACACACTTGGGTGCCCCTGGTGTGGTTGAGCCGCACTCTGGGCCTGTCGTGGTCGTGCCCTCCCCCTATGCCCATGGTATCTCCAGAGCGTAATGATGTACACGAAGGGCTAGGCTTGCAATCATGCAAGGGCTGGGGTTGGGGCCGCATTGCTATGCGTGCTCGGAACGTGCCAGGTGGTCTTGATGTACGTTACTCCTGGCGTGTTTAGCCAAACGACCGGACTCGAAAATTGCCTTAAGAGGCTGCTCTGTACTTACGCGAGAGCGTTGTGTGTTCCTCCGTTCGGAGGGAGCGTTGATGTTTCCATTGACCGTGATGACTCCACGAGGGCTGGCATCTTGAGCTTAAGGTATGCATAATCGGCACGCGTTGAACTTTACAAAGCGGTTCGTCCGAGCGAGCGTGATAGCCATCTTCGGAGCGGGACTATGTCGAAGATTAACTCCTCGCTCCGGAAATTGTCAGGGATCCGAAGACCACTTCGGTGTGGTGAGCTGTACAATTGGCCTCAACACAGGGTATGACACCTTTGAAGGTCGTCTTTGTAGGTTTAATCCTTGAGGGTCTATGCCCGTCTTGCGCCTTTGTATCGATAAAGCGAGTTCGGGCTGCTGCCGCCGTCCATCAGGACTAGTGAGGTGAAATCCATCGACGATTGGGTCTAAAACCAATGCGGCGAATCCGCCATGGCAGATACTGGTGGGGTAGTCCCATCGATCGAAAGTGATCGGGCAAGAGGACCATGGATTGAACTTCGGGGCGACTGGCTCCATCGCATATACGTCCCTAAGTGCACGCTTCCGCTCCCTCTTGGGTATTTGGGTTGCGTATATCATGTTTACCATCCGCACTTGTGGGGGGAAACCCTTCTGTCCTCTACTGTTCGGCGGCCGGGTCTCTTCCTCATCATCGCTATGCAGCCCCTTATCATTGTTTTCGGCAATTAACTTGCCTGCCTGCTTGAATACCCAACAATCCCTGTTGGTGTGGTTAGGCTGGCTTTTGAAAGTGCCATGTATCGGCAAGGCGGTCAGTATTCGGTCCAAATTGGGCCGGACCGGAGTAGTTCTTTTAAATGGCTTTTTCTGCTGACCGGGTTTAGAGCCTCTGAATCTGGCGTTGACTGCCGTATCCTCAGTATTATCGCCGTTAACGCGGCGTTTGTTTTTGTTACAACGCGACCAACCATTGCGGTCCTTGTTATCCGGACTGCTAGAATTTTTGCTGAGGTTGTTGCTGCGGGCTAGCTAGCTGTCCTCCCCCGCACAGAAGCGGGTCATGAGTGATGTGAGGGATGCCATGGATTTCGGATTTTCCTGTCCTAGGTGCCGGGCCAGCCACTCGTCGTGGATGTTATGTTTGAAGGCTGCGAGGGCCTCTGCATCCGGATAGTCGACGATCTGATTTTTCTTTGTTAAGAACCGTGTCCAGAACTATCTGGCCGATTCGTCTGGCTGCTGAATTATGTGGCTTAGGTCATCGGCGTCTGGTGGTCGCACATATGTGCCTGGAAATTGTCGAGAAATGCGGCTTCCAGGTCCTCCCGACACCCAATTGACTCTACTGGCGAGCTGTTAAGCCAATGTCGAGCTGGTCCTTTAAACTTGAGTGGGAGATACTTGATGGCGTGTAGATCGTCACCACGGGCCATATGGATATGAAGGAGATAATCTTCGATCCAAACCGGGGTCTGTTGTGCCATCGTAGGATTCAATGTTCTGGGTTTAAACCCTTGAGGATTTGATGATCCATTACTTCATCGTGAAGCGAGTGGGTGTCTTGGCGCCTCTATCTTGGGCAATATCACGGCGTAGCTCAAGAGAACTTTGTCTGCTTGTGTTCGGCTGGCGAGTTCTTTGTATCCGTTGCGAAGGTAGTCGTGCGTGGATAGTGGGGCGCCCGTGATCCGTAGATAGATCTTGATTGTCTTGCCTTGTTCTCGGTCGTCTACTTAAGTCCGGCGCATTCCCGTGGCCCGGCGCTTTTCGGCGGTGCGGGGTATGGTTACGGTGGAGGCCTAGATGCCTATCATCACGGCCACGAGGTGGTCGGTCTGCCGTATTGTCTTGTTGGTGATGAAGTTTTATATGCTTCCTCCTCTAATCGGAGAGCAACTTGCGTTTTAGGTAGCTTTTGGAGGCGTTGAGTTCATGCTCTTGACGCGAGGACCTCGGTCCATCTATCGGCCAGCAGGTCTTGATCAGCTCGAAGCTGGTTACTGCTTTTTCTTTAGGCTGTTCGCCGTGGCCATTAGCCTGCGTTTAAACAGCTCTTGTTCGCGGGATCCTTGGGAGCAGCAATTCGTCATCGTTGAGGCTTGCCTCGTCTCCGGAGGAGGCATGTAATTGTCATCCTCTATCTCCTCGTCATCGCTCTCTCTTGAGTCTGGCTTCTCCGTCCTCTGTGCTAAATCTGGTGGAGGGGTTGTCTTCGGCACTCTCGGGGTGTTATTATCTCGGTGCGGAATCTCCATACTTCTTTGTGGCGGGATTTAGAGCGGCACCGCTGTCGTTGGCGCTTGGGCTGTTTCTTAGAGGAATCTGCCTCCGCTGCTTCTTTGCCGTCCCCATCCTTTGGGATGTCCACCATGTATATGTCGCATGACCAGGTGGTCTTCCAGGGCCCCGTAGGCGCTGGTTCTTGATCGTCTCCGGCATCGTCGTCCATACCATTGATGTCTTTAGAGTCGTAGTCTAGCATGTCGGTTAAATCGTCAACAGTCGCTACAAAGTGGGTGGCGGGTGGGCTTTGAATTTCTTCGTCGTACACATCCCAACCATCCTGACCGCAGTCCGGCCAGGGCTCTCCTGATAACGAGAGATACTTTAGCGAATTTAGGATGTCGCCAAAAGGTGAGGCTGAAAGATGTCCGCAGCGGTGAACTCCATAATCGGCGTAATCGGATTCGATTGGCGGTAGCGAGGAGGTTGAGTCGATGAAGTCCGGCACCTCGAGTCCACGATCTTTGCAAGGACAAGGTCGATATTCGGCTCCATCGCCGTAGAAGTTGCAGCCCGGCGGTGTCCAGCCACATCCTTGATCATGCGGTCGGCTCGAACTATGGGTCGAGCCGGACTCGTGTCTGCGACCTCGAGGTATTGTCCGTGGCGAGCTAAGTCATGCCATCGTGTGGTCGGTCTGCGCTCGGGTGTGGCTCGAATCCATCGAAGATCAAGTCTCCACGGTGTCGGCCGTGAAGTTTAAACTTCAAATCTGACTGATGGCGGGCGTAACTTCGATCTGCTCGGATGGCCAAGTGAATTGGCCCATGATGCAAAACCGCCCGAACACGAAGATCTGTCGGGAGAAAAGTCTCACCACGGACTGCGTTGTTGTTGATTGAAGAAGCCATCCAGCCTATCGGTGGCGACAGAGGAACTCTCCATGAAAGCACCAATGTCGGTGTCAAAACCGGCGGATCTCGGGTAGGGGTCGAGCGTGCGTCTAGGCGGATGGTAACGGAGACAAGGGACACGATGTTTTTACCCGAGTTGGGCCCTCTCGATGGGTAAACCCTACTCTGCTTGATTGATATTGATGATATGGGTAGTACAAGAGTGGATCTACCACGAGATCAAGGAGGCTAAACCCTAGAAGCTAGCCTATGGTATGATTGTTGTAATGGTTGCCCTCCGGTTTATATAGACACGGAGAGGGCTAGGGTTACAGTCGATTACAATGGTAGCGAACTACATATCCGTATCACCAAGCTTGCCTTCCGCCAAGAAAGTCCCATCCGGACATGGGGCGAAGTCTTCAATCTTGTATCTTCATAGTCTTGGAGTCGGCCGGATGATGATAGTCCGGCTATCCGGACACCCCTAGTCGAGGACTCCCTCGGCGCGGATGAAACAATTACGCGGTAAAATCCGCCCCTTTGCTGCGCACCGTTACGGGCTGGCCCAACAACGTGTCGTGCTTATGTGGCCAGGGACGGGGCTCTGACGGTGTACAAAAGTAGGGGCTCTCCTTTTGACCCCTTTACTTGTGCACGGGTAGTGAACCCAGCGCCATAACCCGCTATAGCGAGAAGCCGAGGAAAGCGGAAGGAAGCCAAAGGCAAGAGACAAACAAAGGCAACACCAAGGACCAAAGCCACAAAGATCGGATGGGCCAAGCGGGTTTCCCAGCAGGACCCTAGCCGGGGGCAGCCTCGGCCAGCCAGGCAAGCCCTTTGGGGCAGCTCGCCCCACCAGTGGAGGCGAGCCACCCTCGAGCCCACGGTCTCAATGCCAACACCCACGTTGGGCGGGGCTCGGGAGGCACCTCCATGGTGGCATGCAGATCTTTGTGAAGACAAAGAATACTAAGATCAGATGGGGATTGAGAGGCAACAATCCTCACCAAGATTGTCACCGAAGACACCCACAAGACCCCCGGCAAGATCCTTGCCAGGGACACCAGGGCGCCACGGCAAGACCCTTGCCGGGCCACCCAGCAAGACCCTTGCCAGAGGCGACAATAGGGCTGCTGCCAGGCCCGCACCAACCAAGTCCCCGCTGCCATTCACATCAGCTGCCAGCTCAACCAGCTGAGCAGGCACTGCGTGGCAACATGTAGGTTCCAGGCCAACTCAGCACACACCTGCGTGGCGGCATGTAGATCTTCATGGAGGCTCCACCATCACGCCACCTCAGCTGCTTGCCTGCCTACATGGCACCGCATATATCACTGTCCAGGGCGCGTGTCAAAGCAAGGAGGAGCCGCGACGGACGGGACGGGCCTCACTTAGGGAGTCCTGGATTAGGGGGTATCTGGACAGCCGGACTATATACTTTGGTCGGACTGTTGGACCGTGAAGATACAAGACTCAAGGCTTCGTCCCGTATCCGGATGGGACTCTCCTTTGTGTGGAAGACAAGCTTGGCAATCCGGATGTTAGATCTCCTTCTTTGTAACCGACTCTGTGTAACCCTAGCCTCCTCCGGTGTCTATATAAACCGGAGGGTTTAGTCCGTAGGACGAGAACAATCTTAATCATCATAGGCTAGCTCCTAGGGTTTAGCCTCTACGATCTCGTGGTAGATCAACTCTTGTAATACTCATATCATCAAGATCAATCAAGCAGAAAGTAGGGTATTACCTCCATCGAGAGGGCGAACACAGGTAAAACATCATGTCCCTGCCTCCTGTTACCATTAGCCTTAGGCGCACAGTTGGGACCCCCTACGAGATCCGCGGTTTGACACCGACATTGGTGCTTTCATTGAGAGTTCCTCTGCGTCGTCGCTGCAAGGCTCGATGGCTCCTTCAATCATCAACAACAACACGGTCGAGGGTGAGAATTTTCTCCCCGGACAGATCTTCGTGTTCGGCGGTTTGCCTTTGCGGGCAATTAAGCAGCCATCTGGAAGCGAATCGGCGGCTCGCTCACGGCCATCGGTAAGGTTCGGAAACTTGAACTACGCGACCAATATCCGCGGAGAGTTGATCTTCGACGGATTCGGGCCTACACCAGGAGCGCCGAATAGTCACGACGAGCATGGCTTAGACCTACTGTCAGACAATACTCAGGATATCGCACCTACAAGAACTCCGGACATAAATCCGGGGCAGATCGCGTCGTCCGAGGACGGGTGGATGGACCCCGCCCCGGAGGTCGCATACACATCAGCGGTAGAGCCGAGCACAGACTCCACCCCCAAGGAAGTCGTGTCCTTTGGACCCGGACTTGTGTCCGCTGTGGAGTTCGGACCGCGCCCGAGCCCGCCGAATTTAGTTGGGCTCGGTAATGGAGTTCCGCACTGCGGATATCTTCCGGCCTAAGCCCTTTGGCGACATGCTGAACTCTTTAAAGTCTCTCTCTTTATTAGAGGACTCTTGGCCAAACTATGTCCGGCTCAGGTGGGAAGAAGCAACGAAGAAATTCATTGCCCACCCACCACCCACTTCATAGCCACTGTCGATGACATAACAGACATGCTTGACCCGACTCAGCGACACCGGCGGTATGGATGTCGGTAGCGGGGGCGATTTGGAACCACCACCCGGTATTTGGACTACCACCTCATCATATGATATATACATGGTGGACACGCCTAAGGAGGACAGTGGCGACAAAAAGGACATAACGGCGGATAAACCCCTGGACAAAAGCCAAAACGACGCCGCAGATGCCGCTCTAAGTCCAGCCACTGTAAAAATAGCGATAACAACGCTAGAAAAATCGACACCCCAGGCAACAATGACCATATGGACCCAGCGATGGAGCAAGATGAGCCAGGTCACGCCGAACACAGCCCGGAGCAGCGATCACAGCGATCCCGAGGGCCGAACTCATCAACCTGCCTTGGGAGAAGAGCACAGTCCGGACGACAATGCATTCATCATCCTAGAAAAATGTTTGGAACGAGATAACCTCCGCAGAAGGCTTATGGCTACTGCGAGAAGCCAAAAGAAGCAGAAGCAAAGGCTTAAGGCCGCGCAAGAAACACTCAACCACAGATGGAATAAAGTGCTAGACACTGAAGAAAAATATGGCGACGAGCATACACTGAAACTAACCAAAGCGCAAGCTACTACGAGTCGGCGATGAGGCCATTCCGCTGAATAACAATACAGCGATGGGCGGACCAACCACTTCATGACCGCGACAAAGCAGCTCACGGCGCTACACGATTTCACGTGAGCTCACGGACAAAAAGGCGGTAGCGACCAGGTCCATCTATGGATCTAGGTGACGAGCTCCGGCGCGCGATTTCTGATCGCCCAAAGCGAGTCGGTGATCGCATACGATTCGGAATCAACACGGACACAACAACGGTGACGGCATGCCACAATGTGTCCGGATCTGGAGGGCTGCGCACCCTCGTGCTTCGAAGAGTCTTGGATCACGAATTCCCACATGGATTCAAACCCGTGAACATAGATGCATATGGCGGAACTACAGACCACAGGAGTGCGGATTGAGATTTTATCCTTCATAGCCACATGGCTCGTGGGGGCGACCTCCACGCCATCAAATACCTTCCCTCAAGTTGAAGGGCCAGCTAAGCCTGGTTGAAAAGCCTCCCCAAAATTCAAATTGAAATTTTAGGAAGAACTTGAGGGCGCTTTCGGGGCCAATTTTCAAGGGACTGTCGGTGTCAAAACCGGCGGATCTCGGGTGGGGGTCCCGAACTGTGCATCTAGGCGGATGGTAACAAGAGAAGAGGACACAATGTTTTACCGGTTGGGCCCTCTCGATGGAGGTAAAACCCTCGTCTGCTTGATTAATATTGATGATATGGGTAGTACAAGAGTAGATCTACCACGAGATCAAGGAGGATAAACCTAGAAGCTAGCCTATGGTATGATTGTTGAGATGTAATGTTAGTCCTATGGACTAAGGCCCTCGGTTTATATAGACACCGGAGGAGGCTAGGGTTACAGTCGGTTACAATGGTAGGAGATCTACATATCCGTATTGCCAAGCTTGCCTTCACGCCAAGAAAGTACCTTCGGACACGAGCGAGTCTTCAATCTTCTATCTTCGTGATGCAGGGAGTCCGGCGGATATTGATAGTCCGGCTGTCCGGACACCCCCTAGTCGAGGACTCCTCGGTAGCCTGAACCGGTCTTCAATGGCGATAAGTCCGGCGTGCATAGTGTTCGGCATTGCAAGGCGGGTTCCTCCTTGAATAATCCGGAGAAGATAATGAAGCGCCGAGGATAGTGTTCGACTCTGCAAAATAAATTCCACATCCCAACGTAGAGAATAAAATATACACTTAGCTTGATCTGGCGGCGTATCATGCGGCGTGATATCACACGCAGCCAAGCCCTCGTTTGAATCGTTTTCATTATTCCGCCTCGGCACGTTTAGCGGCGGTTTCCTTATGCGTCCGTCGAAGCGAAGATCGTGTTCCCTTTATTCCGGATCCTCATCAATACGTGCGTGGGTAACCCAACCGTTCCCGTCGCCACGCCTCCTCTATCGAAGGGGAATCTCAAACGGTCACGGAGATGACCCTTGGTATTTCTTACCCCTTTATAAGAGGACCAAGGCCTGTCCTTGTTTTCGAGCGCTTCGGATCCTAAACAATGTCCGGCTCCGACCTCCAGGGCCGGTGGATGCCGACGGAGGAGGACATATTGAAGTTGCGGGAGGCCAAGTACTGGCCTACAAAGTTTATACAGGTTACTGCCCAGGGCGGCCGTGCCAACCGAGCCCGATGAATCGTCGTTTCGCATCTCACCTCCGTCGGAATTAGGCTTCCAGCGGATCCCCTTCGTGAGAGGGCTCCTTTTCTACTACGGGCTGGACTTCCACGATTTGGCTCGGAATCCATCCTCCATATCTCCGCATTCATTATTATGCGAAGCCTTCCTCGCGTCATCCCCACTTTGGCTGTGGCTGAAAACATTCAAGGTGGGCCGAAGATGATCGGGGCGTCAGCGAGTCTGTGAGGCGACCATAAGCAAGAAGGTCGATGCCCGTGGCTTGAAGGTTCCTTCAAGAGGCTGGGATTGTGGCAGCGAGGTGGTTTTATATCAACTTTGCTCCAAGGGCGACAAGCAAAAGCCGCTGCCCTCGTTCCGCCAGGACCTCCATGGCCCGATGTCGTGGGTCGACCAAGGGCTCAATTGGGGGCCGTCCAGGGCGTGCCCGCCTTTGCGAGGCGGTTCGAGACCTACAAACAAGGGAGATCGACCTGGTCAAGGTGATGCACGAGTCATGCTAATCGGGCACCTCCTACCACCGCAAGCGTCGTCCTCTCCGTCTATGGGAGTTCAATCCGGAGGGACCTCGTATTCTCCAGCATTTTATGGGTGCAACACCCGCGGAGATGTATAAGCTGTTCTTGGGCCTTGGTGGAGTGTCCGGATTCGGCGAGGGCGCAGCCTAAGCGCGATCGTCCGGATACTCGGGTAAATAGCTCGAGCCGGACATCCTATTTGTATGCCTTCAAAAGATCGTCTCGACCCTTTGTTCTTTACAGGAATGGATGGCGCGATCAAGGCTGATAAGGTGTCGGCCCCCCTCGAAGACCGCCTTGGAGCCCGTGCTGGTCGAATGTTGGAGGTTGCGCCCACGGAGAGGCGGCGAAAATAAAGGAGCTAATACTTAGCCCAAAGGCGGCGTGAAGGAGGAACCAAGGATCCCTCCCTTGAGAGAAGAGGACCGCCTCTGAAGATCCGGAGGTCAAAGCCATAGCGTGGGAAGAAATCCTCACGGGGTCCGGCCTCCGGAGAGAATCGGACAGCGCAATCAGCGCCAAGGACCAGCCCTCAACGAGCCGTGAGTATGAAAGAGGAAGTTTAATAAGGAAGTACCTTCGTTTATGCTACATAGGTAACGAAATATTTATATCGCATTCGGATCTGCAGCCGTCTCGAGATGAGTTCATCCTCGGGGACCTCCTTCCGGAGATGATGGAAGCGATCGCCTCCGTCTGCAGCGCCGCCAGATGAGGCGGCGAGCGAAGTGTCGTCACGGGCGTCCCCAAATCCGGAGGGCGAGAGTTCGGCACCCACGAGTCGGCGGGGAACGAAGAGTTTGCTTGAGAGGCGTCCATTTGAAGATCACAGCGCGTGTCGTATGGTGGTCGGAAGGATTTCGTCGGTGGCGGCGGATTATGTAATGCCGCCATGAGCTTCTTTGGCGGGATTTGAGGTATCTTGAAAATGATGCACCCTTTGTTTTCTAACGGTTTTGCATAAAATCGCCTGTATAGATAGTAGCCCACGAGACTCGGTAGGTTGTCGAAAGCGACAGCGTGCGAGGATCAAAATCTCAACATCTCGGGTAATCAATACCGCCGTTACGATATAGGTGGCGGATAGTCCGGGGCCAGCCGGACTAGGGAGTTGCCGATTTAAGTCGACAACAGCGTGGCGGAATCTTGACATCACACTTGTCAACCAGCGACTTGACGAGTCGCAAAGGTAAATAAATTCTCCGCAGCTTTATTGAGTGGGTCCAAGCCGCCTCGATAAGTTATGTCTTTTAATCTGAATAGCGCTGCTGCTATGGAAACCTTGGGCGAACTTGCTCTAGCTAAGGAGCAAGCCCGAAGGAGTAGCGACTGCTGCGAGGGCGACGAAGAGTTGGAGGCGAAAAGGCTGCGCCTTTGCCTAGCGGGCGGAGGTGTGAATGTAAAAAATTAAAGGATGCTACCGACCGCAATGAGGCTCTTGAAAAGGCGCTTATCGGATGGGAAGACTTGAAGAAGGCCACCGCCGAAGCCAAGGATGCCCACCTGCGATCTGGGCTATGAAGGAGGAGCTGCATGGCCGGAGAAATCGTGGCTGGCAAGCCTTTTCTTATCGTCGCGGTTTATGGATGCCAATCACGCTCAATTTGGCGGTGTGGAGTTTGGAGGATCCGTATATGGACTTGGCTGCGAGTGCGGTGATGCCGTTAAGCACTTCCGGAGCCGGGGGGATCCGAGCGGAAGAGTTATATTGGTCTCAATTCCACGATCCGGATCGCCCTCTTCCGCCGACGGCGAGTTGGCGAATGGGCGAACTAAATAGACTGTCGGGATGGCCATGGCCCGACATCGTGGCCCATATGCGGCGAGAGGTCAAAGCGACGAGCTACTTGACCCTCTGCAGCAATTCCTTGGGCGGTGCCGCATATCAAGAGATGAGCGGTCGGCTGCATCAAGCGCTGCGGATGGCCTGGCCCGTGTGAAAACCTGATGTCCGGAGATGGGCGCCACCACCGCTTGCTGCCAGGGGTTCGGATGGAAACCGGCTTCCTGCCGAGCATTATTTCGGGGAAGTTATGCGTGGCGCTCGTGTGATAGAGTCACAGTGCTCTAAAAATGTAACGTTCAATTGAATGCGCCAACGTGTAGATAAATGATTATAGTATGAATGCTTTTTATACTTGTGCCTCCAAGTAGTAAAACTTCTCATGTGCGGCCGTTTACGTATACTTGTGTATAACCTGAAAGATGCACGATCTTGACTTGACCCCTCGCACAAGGTCTTTGGGGTATTCATAAAATAAGCGGCGTTTTCACACTTAATCCGGCGTCTCGGTCTGTTTTAAGGAGGTGGTAGCATAGCGAGCGAAATCCGGACTATGATGCTTTATCTCTTTCACTTAGCCAATGGAGCTCGAGGGTGGGGCTACGATATAGCCCTGATGACACCGCACATCTCCGTTACTCGAGTGCGTATGTGCTGACCGGAAAGCGGTCCTTCGTCAAGCGAAATTCTAAACATTCCGATAGTCGATCAAGTGGTGACGGACTCTCGCTATATCATAATGATCAGTTTCGGCTTTCTCTCTTGAGGTGCTCGCCCGGCCGAACTGGGGCTGTCGCGATTGTTCTCCTGGAGCAGCGTTAGCGGTGATCTGAGCGTAAGGCAGCAAAACACGGGGCGGGCAAACCCAACATTTGACCGGAGACATGATTGAAGCTGATGCATATAATGCCTAACTTTCGAGGCGCGAACACTCCGAAGGTGTTGGACTTTATGATAATGGGCAGAATTATGCCGTAAGCCCTTTGTGTCGAATGCGGGCATGAATGCTGGCGAGCGGTGATGCCAAAGCGTCGAGGCTCGCTTTGGCTATAGGAAGGAGCCAAGGAGAGTAACAACAAGAGACGGTAATAAAAGGTCTCGCGAGGTCTTAATCTGAAAAGAATCCTTGCAGCGGGTCCCTCTTGCGTCTGCTTTGTGTCTCCGTTGTCTTTGTTATCACGGGCCAGTGCATGTTGTTCATCTGTAGAAAGAGAGAACATTTAGTTTTAGAAACAGTTCATGCGAAAAATATGCAAAGAAGAAATATAAATAATTAAAGCAAGGTTTATATGAAACGCGATTGGTTGTCTTGTATGCAGCTCACATGAAAAGGGTATGTGGCTAGGGAGCCCTAACTGCTGAGTCGGATTCGTCTATCCGAGTCCGGGGTCTTTGAGTGACCCTCACCTGAAATGGTGCCATGTGGACGGGCATCTTAAGTGTGAGAGGCAGCATGTCGCGGTATGGCGTTAAGCGGACAAAAGTCTTTCGTCCCAACAGTGCTTGATATTCACTTTTAAATGGGACGATATGAAAAATTAATTTTTCGCGTCGAAAGTTGTTCGGCGATCCGAACCCGACTTCTCGTAATATCGAGGCTGTGCACTTGGCGTAAGGGCCCGGCGTCACTCCTTTGAAGGAAGTGCGGCTGTGTCTAATCTTGGTAGGGTCTATCCCCATCCGTTGGATCGTGTTTGAATATAGCAGGTTTAAGTCACTGCCTCCGTCCATTAGGACGTTTATGAATTGATATCCAATCTCTACGGTCTGCTGGGTTGGACCTTGCGAGGCTCTTTTTTAGAAAGTGCGTCTTTGTTTTCCGTGTCCTCACATGAAGTGAGTTCTTGCTTTGACCCCTTGTGGGAAAGTTTTTGTTTTCGGTGCCTGCTGGCGGGGTTTATCTTCTTAAGCAGCGCGTCGAGCCTTGTGTTCGGCGTTTAATCGGCGGACTGTTTGAAAACCCAACAATCCTGTGGGTCTGATTTGCGGGCCTTAGGAAGTCTGTGGATTTGACATACCCGACCCGAATTTTGTGTCGTTAGACGGTTAAATCACCGACATCCTTGAGAGGGTGAGCTTTATTATTTGGCCGTGAGCTTTTAAATCCGGCGTTGACTGCCGTGCTCTTTGGGCTTTTCTCTTTATTCGGTATTTGTTCTTTTCTGCTACGTGATTTTCCATTCCATCTCTTATCTCGGATGTACTTGGGTGTTGGTGCTGCTTCTTGCCAGCCAGCTATCCTCCCCTATGAAGCGGGTCATGAGGCTTATTAATGCGGTCATTGTCCTCGGTTTCTCTTGACCGAGGTGTCTGGCGACCATTCGTCTCGGACATTGTGCTTGAAAGCTGCTAAGGCTTGGCGTCCAGGAAAGTCGACTATTTGGTTCTTTTTGGTAAGGAACCTGTTCGAATTTCATGTTGACTCTCGGGCTATTGAGTTATGTGACTTAGGTCATCTGCATCCGGAGGCGGACATAAGTCCCTTGAAAAATTGCTCTAGCGCTTCCTCGAGCTCTTCCCAACTTCCAGATGTTTTACGGGAGGCTTTTGAGCCAATGACAGGCTGGCCCTTTGAGCTTGAGGGTAGATATTTTATGGCGTGGAGATCGTCTCCTCGGCCATATGTATATGCAATATATAGTCTTCTATCCAGACTCCGAGTCTGTTGTTCCATCGTAGGCTTCTATGTTTATGGGTTTCAACCTTCTTTGGGAATTCGTGATCCGGCACCTCGTTAGTGAAGCATAGTGGGTGTCTTGGCGCCCTGTACTTGTATGTGCCGCTATCGTCGGACACTTGACGTGTTGCTTTGCTTCTTGGGGCTTTCTTTTTGGGTCCGTAGATGGACTGGCTGGAGCCATTGGGCGGTGGGGCTCTATGGCCTCCTCGTAGAATTCTTGAAGCGACTTACGCTTGGGTAGCTCTTCGATTGGTGGCCATTGCCGTATTTTTCGTGGTTTTAGTACTTTGCTCCATCTTATTGAACCACGTCTTCGCCGTTTGAGCTTCGTTTTCCTTCTTGGGCTTCTCGCTGTAGCGATGAGCTGCGCAACTCTTGTTGACGGGCTCCTCGGGCGCGGCGAGTTTGTCGTCATTGAGGCTTGTTTACGTCTTGGAGGGAGGTATATAGCTATGATCCTCAACCTTTTCTTCTGCCGCCCTTTCGTGAGGGCTTGCTACGCATCCTCCTGCTGAGTCTTCTTTGGGCGGGGTTGTCTTGACACTCTCGGGGTATTGTTATTTCTGTGCGGAATCTATATTCTTGTTGTGGCGGGATTTAGAGTGGCGCCCGGCGCAGCGGCGTTTGGGCTGCTTCTTTAGAGAATCTTCCTCCGCTGCTTTTTGCCATCCCCTTCTTTTGGGGTATCCACCATGTAGGCGTCGTATGACAAGGTGGCCTTCGATTGCCACAATGGTATTGGGTCTGATCGTCTCTGGCATCGTCGTCCATAAGCGTCGATGTCGTCGAATCGAAGTCTAGTATGTCGGTTAGATCCTCGGCGGTGGCTACAAATTGGGTGGTGGGTGGGCTCTGAATTTCTTCGTCGTCAGAACTCCAACCGCCACAGCCATAGTCCGGCGAGATTCTCGATAGCGAGATGCTTGAGAGAATTCAGGATATCGCCAAAAGCGAGTGTTGGAAGATGTCGCGCGGTGAATTCCATAATCAGCGCCCAATCCGGTTTAATTGGTAGGGCGCGGGAGGCTCGAGTCGGCGAGTCCGGCGCCTCGGGATCACGAGTTCGCGAGGACAAGATTGGTATTCGGCTCCATCGCCGTGGATGTTGAAGCCCCAGGCGGTGTCTATCCACCGGCCCTCGACATGGGCAATCGGCTCCGGGCTAGTGGCGGGCGGATCCGATCTTGACCACCAAAGCCTTGTCCGTGGGCGAGCTAGATCATGCCCATCGTCATAGTCTTGGCGGCGCTTGGCGTGGCTCGAGTCCGTCGAAGATCAAGTCTCCGCGGTCATCGGCCGTGAAGTTCAAGCTTCAAATCGACTGACGGCTAGGGGCGTAGCTTCGATCTGCTCCGGATGGCCAAGAGAATTGGCCCTTGATGCAAAACCGCCGAATATGAAGATCTATCCGGGAGAAAAGTCTCACCCTGGACATCGTTGATGGTTGAAGAAGCCATCGAGCCTATCGGGGACGACACAGAGGAACTCTCAATGAAAGCACCAATGTCGGTGTCAAAACCAGCGGATCTCGGGTAGGGGTCCCGAACTGTGCGTCTAGGCGGATGGTAACAAGAGGCGAGGACACAATGTTTTTACCCAGGTTCGGGCCCTCTCGATGGAGGTAAAACCCGGCGTCTGCTTGATTAATATTGATGATATGGGTAGTACAAGAGTAGATCTACCATGAGATCAAGGAGGCTAAACCCTAGAAGCTAGCCTATGGTATGATTGTTGAGATGTAATGTTAGTCCTATGGACTAAGGCCCTCCGGTTTATATGGACACGGAGAGGCTAGGGTTACAGTCGGTTACAATGGTAGGAGATCTACATATCTGTATTGCCAAGCTTGCCTTCCACGCCAAGAAAGTACCTTCGGACACGAGCGAGTCTTCAATCTTCTATCTTCGTGATGCAGGAGTCCGGCAGATATTGATAGTCCGGCTGTCCGGACACCCCCTAGTCCAGGACTCCCTCAGGACCTATGTCCGGCCTCCGGAAGCTGACGATCTAAGTCACATAATACAACAGCCCGGAGAGTCTTCCCGTAAGCTTTGAAATAGATTCCTCACTAAGAAGAATCAAATTGTTGATTTTCTGGATGCCGAAGCCCTAGTGGCCTTCAAGCATAGTATCCGAGATGAGTGGCTCGCCAGACACCTCGGCCAAGAAAAGCCGAGGACAATGGCAGCCTTAACAAGCCTTATGACCCGCTTCTGCACGGGCGAAGACAGCTGGTTGGCCCATAGAGGCACCATCGACCCGGGAACATCCGAAATTAGGGATGGCAATGGAAAGCCACGGTGCAATAAAAACAAGCGTCGAAACAAGGAAGAAAGTGTGGACAACACGGCGGTCAACACCGGATTCAGGGGCTCTCGACCCGGTCAACAAAAGAAGCCATTTAAAGGCAACAAAGAGGGACCGACTGGCCTGAACAAAGTTCTGGACAGATTGTGCCAAATTCATGGCACCCCCGAAAAACCTATGAACCACACTCACAGAGAATGCTGGGTCTTTAAGGAGGCCGGCAAGTTAAATGCCGAACGCAAGGAAAGGGAAACACCAAGTGAAGACGAGGATGAGCCTCGCTAGTCGAACACTGGGTTACAGAAAAAATTCCCACGAGAGGTAAAAACAGTAAACATGATCTACGCGACTCACATACCCAAGAGAAGGCGCAAACGCGTGCTCAGAGACGCTACCTTTGAAGGGGTGATACCAGGCGTTGAGGCCCGCGGCAGGGGCTCCCTCGTATTAGAGGTGACATTCGGCTCTCCAGACAACTTCAGAAGCGAAGAATTACTCTTCACCATCGCTCCCCTCCGAAGTGGTTACCATGCATTGCTCGAAAGAACGGCCTTCGCTTTCTTCGCTGTACCGCTTTTCGCCTACCTTAAACTCAAGATGCCGGTCCACGTGGTGTCATCAACATTAGCGAAATCTGAGCGTTCCTTACGTACGGAAGAGTATGCGGCGGCTCTAGCAGCCGGACACTAAGCGGCATCTCCTATTAGAACGCATGATCGGTCGTTAAGACCACTGACACGGTTAGACGAGTCCGGTGCACCACCGTCGGTAACAGCCCAGATAAACCTGAGCTGGGTGATATACACGTAATCTCATAGAGGGCACCAGGGGCTACAAACATGCAATAAAGCCCACCTTTCGGCTTGACCTTACTAACAGGCCTATGTCCTACACTTTTACTATCCATTGATAGTAACCAACTCTTCGCACGCTTACATCATACTCTTTTACATGAGTTTTCCTTTCTACAGACACCATTCATGCGATACCCTCCCAGGACACGACACAACGGAGACAAAGGCGCAGACATGCAGCCGGGCCCCGCTCAAAGGTTTCTCTTTAGATTAAGCCCCTGTGTAAACCTTCTTTATTGTCTCTTGTTGCATGACATCCCATGGGTACTCAATACACCCACAAGCGATACTGGCGTTATTGGCATTTCGCCAGGACAGACTAATGCACATACCTGGAAATACAGGGTTCATAATCAAGGGCGCTACTCAGCCCAGTATATGTTATAAAGTTCAAATACCTTCGAGAGTGTTCGACATCACGAGTTTGGCCTTATATGCATCGGCTCCAAATCATGTCTTTGGTCAAATGTTCGGTTTGCCCAGCTCCTGGGTTTGCTGCCTTACGTTCCGCTTCTATTGGCTAAGGCGGCCAAAGGAGAACTACTACGATTGTGCCCTGCTTACTCCGGATGAGCACCTCAGTAGAGAAAGCCGAAAATTGACTGTCATGGTATAGCGAGAGACTGGTCAACCACTCGAGGACTCATCAGAATCTTTAGGATTCCTCCGCATTAACGAGGGGCCGTTTCCCGGTCAGGTACTCATACGCCCGTATCCGGATGCACGTGAAGGTACCAGGGGCTACATAGTAGCCCCACCGTCAAACTCCTATGGCTAAGTGAAAATCTTAGAGCTATATAGTCCGGTTGCCTAGTTCGACGTGCGATCACCTCCTTAATGGACCAAGACGTTGGATCAAGTGTGATTACGCACATTTTTTGCGAACACCCTCGCATTGTATGCCTGGGGGCTGAAGCCAATGACTGCTAACTTTCAGGTTATATATACATCAAACGGCCGCACAGGAGGCACAATAACACTTTCGGGCGAAAGTATAAACATAGCCTCTATAATTAAAAATACAATTTGTTTTTACAACGGAACGATTTGTCACTCGAACACGACACTCTTCGAGCACTGAGCCTCTATTAAACGAGCACCTTTTGTCACCTGCTCCAAATAGTGCTCGGCTGGATCCTGGCTTCCCGCCGGATTATGGGTTGCAATGATGGTGGCCTCCATATCTACCCAATATGTTTTAACACGGGCAAGTGCCATCCGCGCACCTCTATGCACGCCGACCTCTTCATGGCATCGATTCGTGATATGACGCCAAGGAATTGTTGCACTAAACCAAAATAATTGTCCGGCTTCGGTCCCTTCGGCCATAGATGGTCTATCACAAACCTCATTGCAAGACCGGACAACCTATGGAGGTCGGCCACAGCGGCCATCCTTTCACTCAATGGCAACGGGCGGGTTGGAGAACTGAATAGTGACCAGAACAGCCTTTCTACTTCACTATCTTTTTGATCCTCGTAAAACTTGGTCGCATCAGCCATACTTTTTGCCAGATACGCATACGCATTTGCAGCCTCCAGTGCCGATCCAGAGGAGCATACTTTGGATCTAAGAACTTCATCCGCGACAAATAGGGGCTTTCAGCCGCGATTTCTCCAGCCTGTCGAAGCTCCTCCCGCGCATCCCTAATTTCGGAACGTGTCTCCTTGGCCGCATGAAGGGCCTTCTTCAGGTAAGCCGACTTCGCCTGATTCTCCTTTTTCAGGAGCTCATACCGGCCGGCAGCGTCTCTCAGCTCTATAGCCATCTCGGCTATTTTATCTTTGCTTCGACGATGAGCAGCCTGTTCAGCTCTCAAATCTTCGGCCGCCTTCAGGGCAGCCGCATTGCTAGCCCGGGCTTGTTTGTCGGCTAGGGCAAGCTCCGCCCTCAGGACCTCCATGGCAGCAGCTCCGCCTGCAGCCGAAGCATATCACATTAACATTATGCTCCTCTTAATATTTCCTATAAAAATAAGGAAAGTAGAGCACATACTTTGTGACTCGTTAAGCCGCTCGTTCACAAGCGTAATGTCGGCGTCCACAACTTCAATTTGTCGCCTCAGTACAGCGACTTCATCGGTCCGGTTGGCCACCGTACCCTTAGCAACCTGCGCATGAATGCAGTGCGATCATTACTTAAGAGTGTGATCCTCCGTTTGCCGCCTAGGGCTGGCAACCAGAGTCTCAGGGGCTACTATCTGTACGGAGCACACCTAGCGTGTGAGTACACCCAAAAATTATGTATTTCATTATATACGTCAAAGCCTTTGAGCAGGCTCACAAAAGCTTCATTCAACCCGCTTGTGGCGGATGAAATCTTCCCAAGCACCGTACCCATTAACGAACGGTGATCCTCCGAGAGAGCAGCTTGCTCCAGAAGGCCCGTCAGCATGTCCGGCCGGTCGCCGGACTGTGTCGGACCTTTCTTATTGCCCCCCGTGGGAGCCGAACGCTCCGGGCTTAGGGTGGCCGAAGTATTAGCTTCTGGCCTCGGCAAATCTGGACTCCTCCGTGACGACACCTCGGGGTAGCCCGCCCCATGAGGCGGAGAGGCAAGTGGGATTTCAATCTCCATCATCTCCGGAAGACGATCCCCCGAAGACGAACTCTGTCGAGAAGAGCTACTATCCGGACTGCAATGAATGGATCCTGGTTATTGTTCTCGGAGGAAGAAGTAGTAGCTTCATATTTACGATTAACTTACAGCTCGGTGGAGGGCTGGCCCATTTGCGGGCATGGCACGGTGAGGACGCCCTCCAAGGCAGGGCCCCCTGGTGAAGTCTTCTTCCCTTGTCTAGGCACCTCCGTCTCCAAGTCTTCGGAGGCGGCCCTCTTCTTCCCGCGGAGGGAGGAGACCATAGATTCACCTCCCCGACTATCCTCTGTCACGGAGATAGTAATTCCCCCGGTTTGGATGTGCAATGTGTGAAGCTCTGCTTCTCTATTCTTCCCTTCGTCTTTTCCCGAGGGCACTTGACTCAGCATGCGACTAAGCATCCTGGCTATGGCAGGACTAGGCGGTGTCGGACACCTGATTCTCTCCGCCTTGTTGAGCCAATCCTGGCCGCGGATGGTTTTCAGAATAATGTTATGATAAATATAAATGAAGTGTTCGGTTTTAGGTTACTTACTTGGGTATCTGGGCGGTTACAGCTCAGGCCCACATCCTCGGTGGTGTGCGGACACTTTACTTGTGGTCTGAAGAATAACTTACACATCCCTTTGAGCGTCATGCCGAAGAAGTGCTGAATAGTCCACGGACCTTCCAGGTTGAACTCCCACATCCGGAGAGGCCGACGTTTGCATGGCAAGATCCGTCAGACTAGCATTACCTAAATTACGCTGACAAGCCTGATGTCCCTCTCAAGAAGCTCCCGAATGCGGCTTTGCAAATGTCAGTATGTCATTAGAAGGCCCCCAATCCAGCCCCACGTTAGCCCACGACGCCAGTTGAGGCGGAGGGCCCGAGCGGAAGTCGGGGGCAGACACCCACTTTGTGCCTTGGGGAGCCATGACGTAGAACCACCTCCACTGCCATAGATCGGACACCTCCAGGAAGAAGCACTCTGGCCATGGGGCATCGGCGTTTCTGCTTATTGCAGCGCCTCCGCACTCCACGTGTCGCCCCTCGTTCACCTTTGGATTTACATTAAAGGTCTTGAGCCATAAGCCAAAGTGCGGGTGATGTGGAGGAAGGCTTCACACACGACGATAAAAAATGAGATGTGAAGGATAGAGTCCGAAGCTAGATCATGAAAATCTAGTCCATAATAGAACATGCGCCCTCTCACAAATTGATCGAGGTTGAAGCCTAAGCCCCGGAGGAAGTGAGAAACAAATACGACGCTGTAGTTGAGCTCGGGAGTAGGGATGACCTGCCCTGGAGCAGGAAGCCTGTGCTTGATGTCGGTGGTCAGATATCTGACCTCCCTAAGCTTCGCAATATCCTCCTCTGTGACAGAGGAGGACATCCACCGGCCTTGAAGGTTGGATCCAGACATGATTGAAGATCCAAAGTGCCTAAGCTTGGGCTTCGGGTGTTGGAACTCGAGATGCGGAAAGGCGCAAGCGTGGTAGGAAAGAGGGATAGGCCTCGGCCCCTCTATAAAGGAGGTGAATATCAAGCGTCCTCAGTGTAACCGCTTGGGACTTGCCTAAAAACACGGAGTCAGACCAACAGGCGTAGTGGGGTTGCATGTGCCCATATTGATGGAGGATCCGACAATAAGGGGAACATGATCTCTGCTTCGACAAGGCGTCCCAATAAAACTGCCTCGCAGCGTGTGTCGTGGTAGGCCGAGAAAAACCGGTTCGTATTGAGCCAGGCCACGGCATAAGGGCACACCGTAAAAAATTGTCAGCAGATTATATTTGTAAAGTATTATGCTCTCTACGGTGCTGTGCGGAAATTATCTCACAGATCCGGACACGATCCTTAATCAACTCTGGAATATTTGGAGATGGAACTCGCCTTGCAATGCCGAAGACAATCCGCACGCCGGACTCATCATCATTGAAGCCTAGTTCAGGGGCTACTGAGGGAGTCCTGGATTAGGGGGTATCTGGACAGCCGGACTATATACTTTGGCCGAACTATTGGACCGTGAAGATACAAGACTCAAGACTTCGTCCCGTATCCAGATGGGACTCTCCTTTGCATGGAAGACAAGCTTGGCAATCCGGATGTTAGATCTCCTTCTTTGTAACCGAGTCTGTGTAACCCTAGCCTCCTCCGGTGTCTATATAAACCGGAGGGTTTAGTCCGTAGGACGAGAACAATCTTAATCATCATAGGCCAGCTCCTAGGGTTTAGCCTCTACGATCTCATGGTAGATCAACTCTTGTAATACTCATATCATCAAGATCAATCAAGCAGGAAGTAGGGTATTACCTCCATCGAGAGGGCCCGAACCTGGGTAAAACATCGTGTCCCCTGCCTCCTGTTACCATTAGCCTTAGACGCATAGTTCGGGACCCCCTACCCGAGATCCGCTGGTTTTGACACCGACACTCACCCCTGTCCCCGATAAAGAGAAGGGACACCTAAGCCACGCATTAAGTGCGTCTTGTCCTGTAATACGAGTGATAAGCTCGCAGCACTGTAGGCCTTTCCACCTCCTGTATGCCACAGTGGCAGCCGCTTTCGCCTATAAAAGGAGGCCCATGGCATACTGCAAGAGGATTCGGCTCTTTTGAACCACACAGCACCCGTAGCTAGTTCGAGAGCTCAAGAACACTCAATACATCCACCAAGCAGGACTAGGATTTTACACATCCTCGCGGCCCAAACCTAAGTAAATGATCCTTGTGCCAGTTACTAATCCTGCTCTTCTCACAACCCCGCGCCCCGCAACCGTAGTAGGGATTCTTGTGATCCCATAGGTGTCGTTTCCCACCGACATGAACGGAGTCTGGAAGGTGCCTGAGGGGCCCACTATCCACCAGGGCGCGCCAGGTGGGGCAGACATGCCCAGTGGTCTTGTGGGCACCTGGGTTGCCTTCCCGGTTGCTTCTTATTTTTCTATTTTTTCTAATATTCCAAAACTGATAGAAAATATCTTTGCAAATTTTTTGGAGTCCGTTTATTTACCGTATCACGCACCTCATCCTTTTGGGGGTTCTGGAGTGTTCTGAAAGGTTTCTTTATGTGTTCCTCCGGTGTCATGGTTTGAATAATATTAGTTCCTCCGGCGTACCTAAAATATTGTGCTTAATTCTTTGCTCGTTGACCACCTTAGGATTAGTGCCTTCGGCATTATTGATCTTAATAGCCCCAGAATGATAAACTTCTTTGATAATTTTTGACTATAAACAGTAGGGTAAAACCCCACTGCAATTTTTATATTATAGAGCAAAGAAACAAGTAGTCTTACAGGCTTGAGGTAAGCCTACAGAAAGAAAACTAAAAACTAGAAACTAGAAACTAGAAAGAGGGGGAGAGACAAAAGAAAAAGAAAAAAGAAAGAAAGAAGTAGGCTAAGAAGAAAAAAAAAGAAAATTATAGGAGGGCCTCAAGCCACAGATTGAAATGACTCTCATGCTTCTTCTTCTTCATTCTGAACCTTAAAAGCTTTAGCTCCTCCAGGAAAATGAACTTCCATCCTTGAAAAGATGGAGCAATGTTTTCAAAAAAATTATTGTTTCTGGTTATCCAGATGGCGCATGCATCAAGAATGATGATATCCATGTAAAAGGGGTAATTTAGTTTGTCCTTTAGATCTTGGAATGCTTCCAGCACTGACAGATTTGGTGTTCTTAGTGGACAAATAAAGTCCCAGCATTGTTGCACAAATGGGCATCCCCAAAAAAGATGATGAAGTGTTTCTTCCTGTTGACAGTCACTAACTGCATAGTTGTATGCTTCCAGAACAAAATTCTTCCTTCTAAGTGGGTTTCTTGTGTTAACTCTGTCATGAAGTAGTTGCCAGAAAAAAACTTTATGCTTTGGCTGACATGAGCTTTGCCAGATCCAGTTGAAATGAGGAGGTGTTTGCTTGTGACCTATTAACACTTTATATGCTTTGATGGATGAGTATATTTCATTTCCCCAGATATAACTCCATGTGTCTAAAGATCCCAGAAATTTAGATTGCCTCATAGAGATGCAAATGTCCTCCATTTCTAAGAATTCCTCATATGCCTCTGTTGTCAATGGTAGGAAGAAAAGATCTTGTAGGTACTCTGTCTGCAATACCTGTTGTATGTTCAACTGAGGATTTCTCACAATGGAGTATAGGTGATGGAATTTGTGTTTGAGTACAGCATGTTTCCATAGATCATCCCAAAAAGAAGCACTGACCCCATCTCCCACATTACATCTAGCAATAGCTTTGTAATGATCCAAAAGTGCTAAGTTTGATTTCCACCAAAAAGAACCCACCATGTTGTCACCTGGCAATTTCCCATCACTGTAGTAGGTTTCCCAAATCAAGTTGACCCATGGTATGTCATGTCTGTTGAAAAAATTATGCAAATTCTTCATTAGCAGGGTTTTGTTATGGGTATATATATCCAAAACACCTAGGCCTCCCTGATCTTTGGGTCTGCACATAGTGGTCCAAGCTACTAAAGCAGGTCTGCGGTCTTCCATGTCTGGGCCTCTCCAAAGACAGTGTCTAAGGTATTTTACTATCTGTTTCTTTATTGCGATTGGGATATCCAGACATGTCATGAAGAATACTGCCAAAGAAGTTAGCACTGACTTGACCAGCAGCAATTTTCCTGCCTGGGTCATGAAGATAGAAATGCCTGCCAACCTTTTAGCAATCCTGTTGACAAGAGGTAAACATCGTTCCACAGTGAACTTGTAAATTCCCAATGGAAGTCCAAGGTAATTGAAAGGGAAGTGTCCTCTAGCACATTGTAGTGTGTTTGTGAATAGTTCAACCCTGTCTTCATTAATGTTTAGAGGAACCAGAAATGACTTCCCATAATTCACTTTGAGCCCTGTTGCAGAAGCAAAAGTGTTGAGTAAAGCTTTCAGACAGAAGAGCAGCCTAGTATCTGCTTGCATAATCACCAGTGTGTCATCTGCATACTGCACAATTGGGAAATGTGGGCAAGAGTTCACTTGCAGTGGTGCAGAGAGTAAGTTTATCCTCATTGCTTTGTTAAGTATAGATTGCAACAGGTCAGCTGCCAGCACAAAAATTAGAGGAGAGTAAGGATCTCCCTGTCTTACTCCTCTTTTGATGTAGAATTTTTTCCCTGGGACTCCATTCAGTAAGACAGAGGATGTTGCTATTGAAAATAGAATTTTCATCCAAGAGATCCATCTGTCACCAAAACCTTTGGCCTTAAAAATGTCAAATATTGCTTCATGCTCAATTGTATCAAAAGCCTTTTCAAAATCCAGTTTAATAACTAAAATTTCCTCCCTGGACTTGTGACATTGGTGACTATATTCATAAGCCCATCCTAAGCAGTCCTGTATCACCCTGTCTTTGAGGAAGCCATATTGATTGATATGCACCATCTGCAGAATTACCCTTTGCAATCTATTTGCCAGAAGTTTTGTAATGATCTTGAGCACTCCATTAAGCAGAGAAATGGGTCTAAAGTCATTTGGAGTAAGTGGTACTTCTTTTTTAGGAATAATGGTGATGAAAGATGAATTAATGCTCTCAAGATTGACATTCCCAGAATGAAAAGCCATTATAAGTTCAATGACATCTAATTTTATTATATCCCAACAAGTCTTGAGAAACTCATTATTGAAACCATCAGGACCAGGTGATTTATCATTAGGAAAATTCTTGACCACATCCTCAATTTCTTCTAGAGTGAAAGGTTTTTCCAAATCAATGAATAGGAGTGGATCCACTGTGTTGTCATACAAGTCCCCTAGATTAAAGTGTATAGAATGCCCAGTGGTCTGACCCAGTCTATTCTTAAAAGCCTCCCATAGAATTACTGCCTTTCCTTCATGGTTAGTGACTTCAACTTGGTCCTTGTTTACCAGCATAGCAATTTGATTGTGTTTGTGGTTAATAGAGGATTTTGTGTGAAAGAATTTTGTGTTCTCATCCCCAAATTTGACCCCTTTAATTTTCCCTCTTTGCTTCCAATAAATTTTCTGATTGTTGAGCACTGTCAATAAGAATTCCTTCAGTATATTCCTGCAATTTGTTTCAAACACTGACAAATCCCTGTATTCCTCAATTAAGTCCCAATGGAAAATAATATCATTCAACTCTGCAATCTGCTTATTGTGACAAGATAAGGATTTAGCCCAAAGTTTTAGTGCTCTTCTGACATTCTTGAACTTAGCATTAATCTTTTTAGCACAATCAGTGTGACCCACTGGGATGTTCCAAGCATCATGAACCACTTGCTTGAAGGAGCTGTGGTTGATCCAGTAATTTTCAAACCTAAACACTTTGGACTTTGGAATAGTTGTGCCAATCTTTATCATACATGGGAGGTGATCAGATATAGGTTTAGGCATGGGTAGAGCAATAGAGTCTGGATAGCTGGTCATCCAAGCAGCAGATGTGAAAAACCAATCTAGCTTCTCTAGTAGGGGATTGTCCCGCATGTTACTCCAGCTAAATTGTCTGCCTTTGAGGGGTAATTCAATTAAACCTAGTTCACCGATGGCTTCATTAAACATAAGCATTTCATTAACATCACCTCCAGGTTTATTTCTGTCTTTCGGCTTTCTAATAAAATTAAAATCACCCATGATAATCCAGTCCGCATCACTAGGCATTTGAATATTTCCAAACCATTCAATGAACTCAATCTTTTCTTCATGATTGCAGGGGCCATAAATGTTTGTGAAAATCCAAGACTTGGAGGAGGTGTTGCAAGTGAACTGAATGGATAATGAAAATTTATTTTGAAACATCAACTCTCCAGTAAATAAGGCACCATTCCAAGCAGTGAGGATGCCACCAGAAGCCCCAGTTCAGGGTAAGTATTCAAATTTATTGAATCTCTATGGGCAAACTTTATGAATATATGTTAAATCAAAGAACTCTCTCTTTGTTTGCTGCAAACACACAATACCAGCTGCACTTTCTTCCACTTTTTGCTTTATAGCTAACCACTTATCTGAAGAATTAATACCTCTCACATTCTAGTTCAGTATATTCCAGGTTCTGTTGTTATTCATTAAAAACCATAAGTATGTGCCCTTGAACACCCAGGTCCAACCCCTGGTGTCTATCCCAAGTTAATTTACTTTGATTCACAGTTAAAACATTTGTCATACAAGTAGTCCCATCATACAAGCACTTCACATGATTTAAGTGAAGCCCATGCCATAGCAACAAGTAATGCATAAGCAAAAGGATAGCAGGATTATCACATTTTATCACCATAAAAGAGCAGCACAGTTTGCACACCAATCCATTACATCCAAGGAACAAAAGATGTCTTTCTGGATAGTCAAGCACTATGGAACAAGTTCTGGTCTTAGGATTTTTTGCAATCATAAAGAAAGGACATTCCAAAAGAGAACAGTAGGACACTCTGCTATTCCAGCTCATCTAGTGTGGTCTTGTCATCATCAAACAATCTTAGATGTGCTGTCCTGCCCAGTGGCCTTGGACACCTTGGCCACCTCTTCTTTCCCCTTCTTTTTAGGCTTCTTGGACAGCTTTCCATGCAGTTCCTCCTCAGCAACCTTACAGAAAGACTTAGTTAGGTTTTTCACCACAGAATTCTGAATAACATGTGGGATTGCATTACATGGCAAACAGGATCTAGTATCACAAGATTTTCTCCTATAACCCATGTTATCTCTCTTAATCCTGTCACTCCTTCTTACCTCAGTTTCAACCAGAGGATCCTTGTCCCTTCTCTTCCTTGAGATAGCCTCCGCAGGTGGAAGAAATTTGTTTGGGGAGACTTGTTGCATAGGACTGCCTGCTCCACTGGAAGAGTGTGCTGCTGGACTAACACCTTCATTTTATTTACCCAGCCCCAGGTGGAAATCTTTGCAAGTTGGTGCCTGGGAAGTAGAACATCCATCAGGTATATGAAATAGCATAGTTTCATCTTTTTTGCAATTGGCGGTCAATATTCTCCACACATCAGACTTTAGCAGGTGCATTGTCCAACTAAACTTATCAGTGGTTAACAACAAATGTATTATGAAGTTGAACCAACTGGTATTTCAATTTTGAAAGTGTTCTCAGTTCCTTGAGTTGCTGGTGCAAAATGCTTAATCCAGAGTCCAAGACCTTCTTCAGACATTAAATGAGATCCATCAATAATTTCCAAAGCATGGTTCTGAGCCAGTTCATGTAAGTCAAACATAGTAGGAGAGCTTGGCAATGAGAAAGTTCCATAGTTACCTTTATTGTTAGGATCTGTAGATGTGCCAACATATGGAATTGGTACATCTTCCTTGCCCTTCTCATCAGGAAGCAGATTGTGGGAAGAAAGATCTTTTCCTACCTCACTCTGACTGACTGTGTTTCTGTCAGGCACAGGAATATCAGTAACTACATTTTCTTCCCTAACATTGAGCCCATCATTCATGTGATCCATCTGTAGGTCCAATTGTGTTTCAGTATCCTGGACCTGAGGTATCAAAGCAGGCTCCAATACTGGATTCTGCTGCTGAACATTTTTCAAATTGTTCTGAGGCACCTGTTCCTCCTCTTCTTCAATTGCATTATATGCCAATGCAATGTTTAACAGTCCTTGACCAAATTGTGGGGCTTGAATTCCCTGATTGACCTCTTCACTTGCAGAGTGGTTTAGAGAAAGCAAACCATCAGATAGTGATACAGTTGTTGTAATGTTGCTATGAGGTGCACCCTCCTCGGCAATCTGAGGAATGACAACTTCTTTATTCTTTGTGGTGGAAAAGGCTCTGGTTGGGGAAAAGCCCAATGCTGTTCCTGCTCTGCTTGCTCTTCCCAAGCATCCCAGTCCTCATTTTGGGCATGGATATTGTGGTTTGGCAGAGGTTGGAAACCTCGAAAATCATTGGCATGTTGTGGTATGGGGTGTGGGTCCACACCATCAGGTGGGATAGGGTCTTCATCAGCAGACCCACCACCCAGCATTTCCTCTAGAAGCACTTCAACAGAGCAAGTCCAAGAGTCTTCCTCAAATCTCTCTCCTTCAGACCAACATATGCTTTTAGGGACCTCATCTAGCTCTGTCACTCTGGCTTTTACGAGAATTTTACCCTTGAGCGCATCTTCTTTCTCCCAACTAATGATCTTTCCCCATTTGGAAATAGTAGACGCAATATCTTCAGTGTTGCAAAAATCAAATGGAACTCCCACAAATAGCAACGAACAGATCCTATTGAAATGAACCCTGCGCCAATTTCTACCTTCATTGTGTTTAGTAAAGGACATGAAGACATCACCGAACGCATGCGGCCCCTGCTGGACGAGCCTATCCCGATCTCTGACATGCCTGAACTGCACATATGCCTCTCCGAATGGGCATGGCTGAATTTCCCTGAATCCAACTTGAGCATCTGCTTGAAGAAACTCTTGCAGAACATCACGAACATTCAGAAAAAATACCTCATCCGGTGGGGGTGAATATTGGCAATCGCCCAGTCCTCGTGCCGTCTAGGACGATGAGGCACAATGGCGCGAGAAACCCCAGTTCTTCCCGGAATCACCTGAACTTGAAAGCCATGCGGGACGAACGGCTGAGGATCGATGGGGATGTTGGTCATCTCGCTCGGCTCTGGCAAGGAGGCGACCAGAGCCCTCTCAAACAACAATGGCAGCACCGGCGAGCTTGTCGAGGCGTGGGCGGAGGTGGAGGTGGCAACGGTGGAGAAGACAGAGTGGGTAGGTGAAGTGGAATGCGAGGAGGCACGCGGCGGTCTCGGCTGAAAGTTTTGGAATAAATCCTTGACCAACTCCTTAAATGATGTGACCTGCCTAATCTGTTCCGCCGGCCCAAAACAGTGGAACCAAGACTCAACCTGGCCATCGGCCCAAGCATTTTCAGGTGAGCTCGGGAAAGTACTATATGGAATAAAAGGCCAAAGCCTAGTCAAGTTCGGGGTAGTGCAAAAACGAGCAAAGTGGCCGTTGGCCCCGCATGCATGACAAACCAAATTATGGCGTGCAACGGTATGTTGCACATCATTGTGCGTCAATTGTGGCCTGACCGGGGCAGAATTATGCTGAGTTGAATTTTGGTTAATGCTCTGAGAATTGACCTCATGATTGAGTCCTGATAACCGCTCGAAAACCGATCTACCGGCTCTAACCACCGCGGAGTAACTCCGGTGTTCACCGGAGTGAGGCACAATGGCCCTGCCAGCCCTACCAACCAAAGTCCATTCTTTGTCAAGCTCATCATAGTATAGAGCTTCCTCACGGCACCAATTCGGGCCACCAAAGTTCCACAGGTTAAAAACCACCTCAAAATATTTTTCAGTGATTCTACCCGCATTATAAATCTCAAAACCCACGGAGTTTGAAGCTACTGAGAACTTGTAAGATCTATCTCGAAGGAAACAGACACGAAAACCTTGGGCATAACCACCAAGCATGGCAAGAAGCGAGATACTAACCGTGTGCACATCAAGTTTGAAAGATGCACGGCAAAACGAAACCACCATGGTGAACTCCTTGAGATGGAAGCCAGGAGAGAACACCACTGGATGACCAAACTTGGTCCTCATGTCCATTTGAAACTTCTTCCCACGGTCAAAGTTGAGATCAAACGGTGCCATCTAGAGGGGAGGGTGGCTACAAGGGCTGGAGTGACCACTGGTAGGAGTTGGGTGGCCGCCGGCGCTAGGAGGGGGGAGCGCTAGGAGGGGGGAGTGCTAGGAGGGGGGAGCGCTAGTATGGCGTCGGCGACCCTCTCCTCCCCCACATATGCCTCCATACTAGTGTTAGCAATTGTGAAAGACTAAATGATAGTTCCCGTTTGGAGAGAAGTTTACCTGCAAAAAATTGGAAACAAGAATTGTACAACAGGACATGTTCACCAACTTTGAATTCCCGCTTTTGGATTCTTTTTTCATGCCACCTTTTAACTTTTTCTTTGAATAATTTGGCATTCTCATAGGCCTGGGTTCTCCATTCATCTAGTGAGCTAATAACAAATAACCTCTTTTCACAGGCAAGCTTGAAGTGATAATTAAGTTATTGAATTGCCCAATATGCTTTATGTTTTAAGGCAAATGGCAAGCTTTTCCATAAACCATTTTGTACGGAGACATACCCATTGGATTTTTATAAGCTGTCCTATAGGCCCAAAGTGCATCTTCAAGTTTCTTAGACCAATTATTTTGGGACCTATTGACAGTTTTTGTAATATTAATTTTATTTCTCTATTGCTAAGTTCAATTTGACCACTAGACTGATGATGGTAGGGTGATGCAATTCTATGGTTGACATCGTATTTAGCAAGCATTTTACAAAAAGCACCATGAATAAAGTGTGAACCACCATCAGTCATTAAATATCTGGGGACTCCAAACCTTGGGAAGATATTTTTTAAGCATTTTAATGGAAGTGTTATGATCAACACTGCTAGTTGGAATAGCTTCTACCCACTTAGTGACATAATCAATAGCAACCAAAATATGTGTATACCCATTAGAGGAAGGAAACAGTCCCATATAATCAAAACCCCAAACATCAAATGGTTCAACAACAAGTGAATAATTCATAGGAATTTCCTGACACTTACCAATGTTACCAATTCTTTGACATTCATCACAAGACAAGACAAACATACGGGCATCTTTGAGAAGGGTAGGCCAATAAAAACCAGATTGTAATACCTTGTGTCGTGGTTTTGTCACGGCAGATGTCCTAGTGTGAGGACTTAGTCGTGAGGCCATCACAACTAGGAGGTTAGCTTGTCGGTGTTGAACAGGAATGAGAGACACGAGTTACCCAGGTTTGGCCCCTCGCAATCGAGGTAATAGCCTACTTCCTGCTTGTCTGCTTATTGCTCTAGAGATCAATACAAGGGAGCGGATTCGCTTGACCTAGCTATTTGATCGATCATAACTTAGCCATATCTGCCCCTGAGACTCACCTTTAAATACAGGTCGAGACCCAGGGCTTACAAGAGTCCGAGTCATACTACGATCCATGACTTAGCATATTTACAACTTGTCTCCTAAGTAAGGAAACTCTCAGCGACTTGGGCTTCGAGGTCACGAGCCAGTGTCTATGGATGCTAAGCCCTAAACCGACCCACTAGGTGCACCGCCCAACCGGTCTTGCTCATGGTCGCCTCGGCCCATCTGGATTCTTGTTTCTAAGCCGCCATCTGGATGACCCTGCCCAATAATGGCGGGTTATATCACGGGGTTATATCCCCAACATTAGGCCCCAGATTGATTTGAATTTATTCATGTCAATCTCCACCCTTCAACCTGGCGGCTCATCTTCCGATCTGGTCCACATCTTCTTTGGCTCATCAAGCAACGGCTTACAACACTTTCAAACTTATCAATCTTCACATCCTACTGGTGATGTCACATCCAGAAACCCTAGAAATCCTTGGTGACATCACAGTGAATCTTTAAGCATATCTGATTATCCCGAAAATTGAGGCGTCTTGTGCTCCGAAAGTTATTGTGCCCCCTCGCATTTCACGCCTGCCTTTTACTCTTTGGTCCTTTACCTTATAAATAAACACTGGGAGTCCTCTTTTTCAGTTTTACTCTGCCCCTGACGCTTCTTATTCCTCAAGCCGAAGCTCCTCATTGCGTCATCGCCTCCATTTGTCCACCGCTGGCAAACTCATCCAGGACCGCGACGCCGTCACCAAAGGCTCAGCCGCGCATCACCGTCGTCCTACGCAACTGTCAGGTGCGCCATCCCTTCTTCTACAGATCTGTAGCGGTTCATCAGAGTTCATCGGAGTTGACACCTTCATTATCACCATTTCTAGCATAGATGTAGCTTGATAGGTTTTCTCATATAAATATAGCGGCGGGAGTGGTGACTGTCGGATATCGGGTTCCGGCAAAACCCTTAAGGTTCGAACTCTGGGGTGTGCGTGAAGATCTTCCCCCTACCGATCCACGTCCCAATGCCTCGCTGAGAATCTAAGCTAAGCGATGGACAACTCGAGGGACACAAGATTTATACTGGTTCGGGCCACCGTTGTGGTGTAATACCCTACCCCAGTGTGAGGTGTGGTGGATTGCCTCAAGGGCTGATGATGAACAGTACAATGGCAGAACAGTCTCGCGAGGGTCTTGAGCTTGGGCTCCATGGTGACCTCCGTCCTGCCGCTCTGCTGGTCTTGGTCTCGTTGCACCGAAATGGTAACCTTTGCTTGATGCCTCACTACTCTGCGCCTGTGCTTGCCCCCTTTGCACCAAAGAGGAAACAAGGACACTGCATAGGCCGGCGCCTGCCTAGCGCCCGCCTGGTCTCGATCATCATGGCTTGCGTCACGAGCACCTCGTGAGGTACCCTTGCCTTGATCTCTCCGCCTCCTCGCGAGCCTGCCTGGTGAGGCCGCTCCTGAGGAAGCCTTGCGTCGTCCGCCCTGCGAGGCTTGTCCCCTCGCGAGGGTCTTGAGCTTGAGTTGATGAAGATGGGCTATACTGGGCCGCCACTTGAGCCACGCCGCAGGCTGTAGGCAGGAAAGTCTGGGGACCCCCATTCCCAGAACGCCGACAGTAGCCCCCGACCGAAGGCACGCTCGGACTTGGCTTAGCAGAGAAGCGAAGGGGCAAGTGCGGAGCGCCGCGGGCCCCAATAGCATGCGGCCTTGGGCGCCATGTGGCGGTTGATTGGACGAGGGCGTCTCCGCTTCCCCACGCTGCCTCGGTAACCGCCCGACTTGACAAGTTCCTGCATGCAAAAATGAGTCATGATTACCTGCGATTGTGGAGGCCGACAGTTGGCCTCCTCTAGGCTATAAATGCGAGGGGGGCGCGAGCCCCCGCAGTCCATCTCTTCCTGCTCTGCTCCTTATTCCTTGCTCCTCCCCCATCTACTTGATGTGTCCCATGGCGCCTATGAAGAGGTTCTCGGTCGCAGAGAAGGGGAAGGCTCGCCAGGAAGGGCCTGGCTCTCCTCTGCCCAAGCGCGGCCGAGGCCATCCCCTCAAGCACCCCGCGACTCCTGCAGTGGCCGCCCGTGGTCGCGGTGGGGGTCCTTTGCACGGTGAAGGTTGCTTGATTGATGGGGGAAGACGCGCCGTCGTTGCGCGGCCTCCCCGCCCGCGCTTTCACTCGGCGGAGGTGCTGCCGGAGTTTGTCGTTTGGTCGGCGAATCCGGCCGGCAACTGGCTTCAACTCCCCCGCTTCTTCGCTGGCGAACTGCCGGCCAGTGCCACTGGTGGGCTCTGGCTTCAGGCAGACGGCTGCTGCAGCAGAGCCTCCTAGGTTGCGGTGGAGGTCTCCGTCGCTGGAAATGTGTCCTTGGCCCGCAGCTGGCAAACGTTTGCCCGTGCGCGTGGCCTGGGCCGGCGGTGCACCCTGCACTTCAAGTTTGACGGCGACGCCACCCTCTACGTGAGGGTGTTCGGAGAGGATGGTCACCGTGTCGGGTGCTGCCCTGAAGATGATGGCGGCGACCGGGTGCTTAGCCTTGGCGATGGCCGTGACAAAGATGAAGGCGGGCCCGTGCCTGGCGGCGCCCGCAGCTCGCTAAGCTTCAGCGGTTCCCCTTCTGACAACAGCTCCTCCAGCGACGACTGTGATCAACCACCGCGCCGCCGTGCTCGCTTTGAGGGGGTAGCGAGTCATCCTGCCGTCGCGCCTCGATGAAGCGTGAGGAGGGGTCCAATTGAGCTCCGGAGGGCGGTGCGAATCCCCTTCCATGAGCCGTCGCCGAGCAAGTCGCGTTTATTTTGTTTTTCTCCTTTTCCCGCATTGAGAGAGAGAGAAGTGTGGAGTCCCGTGGGGGCGTGCTGGACTGTTGCCTTCAATTATCATGCAATTTCCATTATTCCCATGTCGTGTTTCGGTTCTGCGTGCTCATGCGTAGGAAAAACTTAGCTCGGGGGGATTCGTTGCTGTCTTCGCCTCGCGAGGCTCCTGCCTGAGGCCTCGTCGAGCGTCTTGAGGCCTGCAAAAATTAGCCGGAGGGACAGCTTTCTGGTACATCTCCAACGTATCTACTTTTCCAAACACTTTTGCCGTTGTTTTGGACTCTAACTTGCATGATTTGAATGAAACTAACCCGGACTGACGCTGTTTTCAGCAGAACTGCCATGATGTTGTTTTATGTGTAGAAAAGAAAACTTCTCGGAATGTCCTGGAAATCCACGTAGGCACTTTTCAGAATTAATAAGAATTTTTTGCGAAAGAAAGAAGGCTAGGGGGCCCACGGGCTGTCCACGAGATAGCCCCCCCTAGGGCACGCCCTCCTATCCCGTGGGCCCCCTGGACACCTCCCGACCTCAACTCCAACTCCATATATACCGTCTTGGGGAGAAAAAAATCAAGGAGAAAGTTTCATCGCGTTTTACGACACGGAGCCGCCGCCAAGCCCTAATCTCTCTCGGGAGGGCTGATCTGGAGTCTGTTCGGGGCTCCGGAGAGGGGGATTCGTTGCCTTCGTCATCATCAACCATCCTCCATCACCAATTTCATGATGCTCACCGCCGTGCATGAGTAATTCCATCGTAGGCTTGCTGGACGGTGATGGGTTGGATGAGATTTACCATGTAATCAAGTTAGTTTTGTTAGGGTTTGATCCCTAGTATCCACTATGTTCTAAGATTGATGTTGTTATGACTTTGCTAGGCCTAATGCTTGTCACTAGGGCCCGAGTGCCATGATTTCAGATCTGAACCTATTATGTTTTCATGAATATATGTGTGTTCTTGATCCTATTTTGCAAGTCTATAGTCACCTATTATGTGTTATGATCCGACAACACCGAAGTGACAATAATTGGGATACTTCTCGGTGATGACCATAGTTTGAGGAGTTCATGTATTCACTATGTGTTAATGCTTTGTTGCGGTTCTCTATTAAAAGGAGGCCTTAATATCCCTTAGTTTCCGTAAGGACCCCGCTGTAACGGGAGGGTAGGACAAAAGATGTCATACAAGTTCTTTTCCATAAGCACGTATGACTATTTCCGGAATACATGCCTACATTACATTGATGAACTGGAGCTAGTTCTATATCAACCTATGTTATAACTATTGCATGAGGAATCACATCCGACATAATTATCCATCACTGATCCATTGCCTACGAGCTTTTCCTATATTGTTCTTCGCTTATTTACTTTTCTGTTGCTACTGTTACAACTACTACAAAAACCCAAAAACATTTAACTTTACTTTTGCTACCGCTACTATTATTATCATAGCACTTTTGCTACTAAATACTTTGCTGCAGATACTAAGTTATCCAGGTGTGGTTGAATTGACAACTCAACTGCTAATACTCAAGAATATTCTTTGGCTCCCCTTGTGTCGAATCAATAAATTTGGGTTGAATACTCTACCCTCGAAAGCTGTTGCGATCCCCTATACTTGTGGGTTATCAATACTAATTTAAAGGCGCCGTTGCTTGGAGCATAGCTCTATTCTCTGAGTCACTTGGGATTTATATCTGTTGATCACTATGAAGAACTTGAAAGACGCTAAAACCAAGATTTTGCCCTCAACTACGAGGGGAGGTAAGGAACTACCATCTAGCTCTGCACTAGATTCTCCTTCCGTTATAAGTAAGCTTGCGACACCTAAACCTGCTACTGCTATGAATTCTGATATGTCGTATGTTATTGATGATGCCACTTTTGCTATGTATGATGAAACTACTTCTGTGCGTGATACTACTTTGCCATTAGGTGAATTTCTTGATAAACAACTTGCTAGATTTAGGGGGAATGAAAATATTGAAGAACCTATTATTGATGATAGTGATGATGAAGGTCCCCCAATGATTATGTTTTACCTGGTGTTCCTAAGGGTTATGTTATGCATGAAACAGCTGCTATGGAAATTCTTGCTTGCAATGATAGAAATGATCTTAAGAAATTATTAGCTAAATGGAAGCAGCAGTCTCTTAATGCTAGAATGAAACCCGATCCCGCTTTTGCTACTTCACGGATCTGTGTTACTGATAAGGATTTTGAATTCTCTGTTGATCCTGATATTATTACTTTAGTTGAATCTGATCCTTTTTATGGCCTTGAATCTAAAACTGTTGTGGCACATCTTACCAAGTTGAATGATATAGCCACCCTATTTACTCATGATGAGAAGTCTCGCTATTTATATATCCTTAAGATATTTCCGTTCTCATTAAAGGGTGATGCTAAAACTTGGTATAATTCTCTTGCTCCTGGTTGTGTGCGTAGTCCCCAGGATATGATTTATTACTTCTCTGCTAAATATTTCCCTTCTCATAAGAAACAAGCTGCCTTGCGGGAAATATATAATTTTGTGCAAATCAAAGAAGAGAGTCTCCCACAAGCTTGGGGGAGGCTTGTCCGGTTACTTAATGCTTTGCCTGATCATCCTCTTAAGAAAAATGAAATACTTGATATCTTTTATAATGGACTAACCGATGCTTCCAAGGACTACTTGGATAGTTGTGTTGGTTGTGTTTTCAGGGATAGAACAGTCGATGAAGCTGAAATATTATTGAATTAGATGTTGACTAATGAAAATAATTGGACTCTTCCCGAGCAAACTCCGGAAGTAATTCCTGAACCAATTGAGCCAACTCCTGAGCCTATTCCTAAACCCACTCCAAAGAAGAGAGGTATTTTATTTATCAGTCCTGAAGATATGCAAGAGGCAAAGAAATCAATGAAAGAAAAAGGTATTAAAGCTGAAGATGTTAAGAATTTACCTCCTATTGAAGAAATACATGGTCTTAATTTACCGCCTGAAGAACCGCATTGTCTTGATAACCCAACACAGGTAGTAAAGGTAAATTCTCTCTATAGATATGATAAAGTTGAAGTACCCTCTACTAAATTTCATAGCCCATGCTTAGATGAATTTGATGACTTTATGGCTAGACAAGAAAGATTTAATGCTTATGTTGGTAGACAGTTAAAGAATAATGCTTTCAAGATATGACGCGTAGGTGATAATCTGGCTAGAGTTAAAGATGAACTTCACCGCATTAGCAAATATGCTTCTATGGTTGCTACCCAAGCTGAGCAAGTGCTTAAAGCTCAAAATGATTTGCTTGAGGAATTGAATAATAAAAATGACTTTGCTGTTAGAGTGGCTACTAGAACTGGTAGAATGACTCAGGAACCTTTGTATCCTGAAGGCCACCTAAGAGAATCGAGCAAGATTCTCAGAGAAATAATTTAGAGGCACCTAGTTCTTCTAAAAAGAAGAAAAAGAAAAATGATAGAACTTTGCATGCTTCTAGTGAACCTACTGTAGACACACCTGAGAATCCCAATGATATTTCTATTTGTGATGCTGAAACTCAACCAGGTTATGAACATGAGCCTAGTGATAATGTTAATGATAATGTTCATGATGATGCTCAACCTAGCAAAAACAATGATGTAGAGATTGAACCTGCTGTTGATCTTGATAACCCACAATCAAAGAATCAACATTATGATAAGAGAGATTTTGTTGCTTGGAAGCACGGTAAAGAAAGAGAACCATGGGTTCAGAAACCCATGCCCTTTCCTCCCAAACCATCCAAGTCAAAGGATGATGAAGATTTTGAGCGCTTTGCTAAAATGATTAGACCTATTTTCTTACGTATGCGCTTAACTGATATGCTTAAAGTAAATCCTTATGCTAAATATATGAAGGATATCATCACAAATAAAAGAAAGATACCGGAAGCTGAAATTTCCACCATGCTTGCTAATTACACTTTTAAAGGTGGAATACCAAAGAAACTTAGAGATCCGGGCGTTCCAACTATACCATGCTCTATTAAAAGAAATTATGTTAGAGCTGCTTTATGTGATCTTGGAGCCGGTGTTAGTGTTATGCCTCTCTCTTTATATCATAGACTTGAATTAAATAAGTTGACACCTACTGAAATATCTTTGCAAATGGCCGATAAATCAACTGCTATACCTGTTGGTATTTGTGAGGATGTGCCTGTTGTGGTTGCAAATGTCACCATCTTAATGGACTTTATTATTCTTGATATTCCTGAGGACGATAGTATGTCTATTATCCTTGGTAGACCTTTTCTTAATACTGCAGGGGCTGTTATTGATTGCAACAAAGGCAATGTCACTTTTCATGTTAATGGTAATAAGCATACGGTACACTTTCCAAGGAAACAATCTCAAGTTCATAGCATCAATTCTATTGAAAAAGTTCCAACTATCATTTTTGGAGGTTTTGAATTTCCTCTCCCTACTGTCAAGAAAAAGTATGATATTCTTATTGTTGGGGATTTTCATATCCCCGTTGAGGTAACTTAGTGATTATTCAAAATTTCTCCCGTTCCATGTTATTCGGATTGAGTTTGTTAACAAGACTTGATCAACCTTGTTAGTGGATTCATTTTGATGATCACGAGATGGATGAAACTAGAAGGCACAACCTTGTGTACCCTCTTTTTACTTTCTGTTATTTATAACAAATAAAGCAAAAATAATATTATCCGTCTGTTTTCTGAATTATCCGTGCATTAAAAAATAGTCCGAAAATAAAAGTGGTCCAAATGCCCGGCAAATTTAGTATGATTTTTTCTGGAATATTTGAGGATTTTAGGCACTGAAAACACTACAAAAGGGGCAGGCATCATGCCACGAGAGAGGAGGGTGTGCCCCCCTGTAGGGCGCGCCCCCTGTCTCGTGGGCCCCTGGTGGCCCCCCTCCACTTATGCCAGCACCCACACACTCCATCTTCTACCCAAAAAAATCCCCATCCCTCTCAAGCCCGAGTCCTAGCTCGTTTTGCTGCGATTTTCGATCTCTTAGCTCAAAGCTCCATTCGCAAACCTGCTTTGGGAGATTGTTGCTTGGTATGTGACTCCTCCATTGGTCTAATTAGTTTTTGTTCTAGTGCTTTATTCATTGCAAATTTTTGCTGCATAGGTGACCATGTTCTTGAGCTTGCATGTTAAATTTTTGAGGTCCCAAGCAATTCCAATGCATGATATAGGCTCTAGGAACTTGTAAGAGTAGTTGCTATCAATCTTGTTTAGTTTTATTCACTTTTGTTTTGAAGCTACTAAAATTTCAGAAATTTTCAGAAAATGTTAAGGATGCTCTTTAAAGGCTCTTCTAGCCAAAGCTCTAAGGAAAAACAAGAAAAAGAGAAGGGAAAACCCAAGTATAATCTTCCTCGCTTAGCGGAAGTACGGTCATGTGAATGGCCGTGTGAGGATTTCTTGAAAGAAGCCGGAATTCATGAAGACTTTTATGCTTTAATTGGGACTGCAGGCCTTACCGGTTTCATGAACGACCGAATCGATCAGTATCTCTTACTTACCAATACTTTCGTGCAAAACTTTTATTATTATCCTAAGAAGTCACCGCCTGCAGTATCATTACATTTATATGATGAATTCAGAGAAATGTCTTTACGTGATTTTTCCGCGGTGTGTAGGATACCTTATTAGGGAGAATTAGAGGAACCCCATCGTGAAGATGTGGATGGTTTCGTTAAAACTATTGCTGTAGAAGAACCAAAGAAGGGTTCTGAGGCAAAAGTCTTTAGCATACGCTTTCATGTTTTACGTTACTTTGCCATATTTGCTAGTAGATGCTTGATTGGTCGTGGGAATAGTGGAAACTTGAGCATTCCATATATTATTATTCTTCAACATGCTTTGCTGGGAGACAATACTTTTAGTATGGGTGCCGTCGTTGCTAAACGGCTAGCCCTGAATCGTACAAAAGGCCCCATATTTGGAGGTATCTATGCTGCACGTCTTGCTGAACATTTTCAGATACCCATTAGGCACCTTGAGGAGGAGGAGACAAAATTACCTCCTCACATTTTAGATTACAAGAGCATGGTAGCACACAAGTTTATTGTTGACAACGAAGAGAAGATGCTCTTTTATAGACTTAGATTCAATAAGAAACACTTTGAGTATATTATTTTACCTGCGCCTCTGTTGTTTGATTTGCTTGCAGAAAATCGCCTTGTCACGCCAGAGGCCGTGAACAATCATCTAGCCCAAGCTTTTACTCCGGAACCTGAACCTGAGCTGGAACCTGAGCTGGACCCTTATCGTGCATCATCTGTCCAATGGGATCTGGAGATGACCAGCCAGTGGTATCCTGATTACACATCCCACTACACCGGGGAGAGTAGCGGTGGTCCATGGTACTAAACCAACTTAGGCCAAAAGCCTAAGCTTGGGGGAGTATGTATTTCTCACTGACTTTACATTCATGTTCACACACTAGTCGTCGGTGCTCATACTCTTTCATTGTATTATCCATGCTAGTTTAAATTTCTTTTTCTAGTTTTCTTCTTGTGTGTTTGATAAACCTTAAGAAAAACCAAAAAAAATTAGTTAGTTTAATTTCCTTGCTTGTAGTAGAAATTAAAATAAAACCCAAAAAGATTTCTAGTTCTTCTTTTACTTGTTGGGAGCTTTCCCATGTAAATAGTTTTATTTTCTTTTCTTTCTTTTGGGGGTCGAGAAGACTATATTGAAATTTCTTAGTGGCTCTTATATGCATGATTGTTCATTTAATTTAGAGCCCATATTACTTGTCTTTTCTCTTGAGTTGAATGCTTGCAGATTCCATCTTAGTCCAATGCACGGGCGTTCTATTTATTATACACATTGTTCGGTCATACAAGTGAAAGGCAATAATGATGATATATGATGGACTTATTGGGATGAGAAAAGCTGGTATGAACTCGACCTCTCTTGTTTTTGTAAATATGATGATTCATCGTTCCTGAGTCAGCTATTATGAAGTAAACATATTTGCAATGACATTTAGAGATTATAGTTGCTTGTGCCATGCTTGATTAGCTATGAGTTATAATGGTTTACCTTGCGTGCCAACATGCTATTAGAATGATTATGATGTCGTATGATGGGATGGTATCCTCCTTTGAATGTATTAAGTGACTCGACTTGGCACATGTTCACGCATGTAGTTGAATCAAATCAACATAGCCTTCATGATATTTATGTTCATGGTAGATTATATCCTACTCATGCTTGTACTCGGTGTAAATTAATTTTAATGCATGTTTACATTGTTGTCGCTCTCTCTCGATTAGTCGTTTCCAGGTCTTTTGCTAGCCTTCACTGTACTAATCGGGAATACTGCTTGTGCATCCAAACTCCTTAAACCCCAAAGTTGTTCCATATGAGTCCACTATACCTTCCTATATGCGGTATTTACCTGCCGTTCCAAGTAAATTTTTATGTGCCAAACTCCAAACCTTCAAATGAAATTCTGTTTTGTATGATCGAGTAGCTCATGTTACAACTAGGGCTGCCTATATCTTCCATGCTAGGTGGGTTATTCTCACAAGGAGTGGACTCCGCTCCTCATTCACGAGAAAGGGCCGGTAACCGGGATGCCCAGTCCCATGATCCAAAAAAAGATCAAAGCAAATCAAAATTATTAAACAAAACTCCCCCAGGGCTATTGTATGTTGGAGGCACTCGTTGTTTCGAGCAAGCCATGGATTGATGCTTGTTGGTGGTTGGGGGAGTATAAACCTTTACCATTCTGTTTGGGAACTGCCTACAATGCATGTAGTATGGAAGATACAGCCATCTCATACTTGTTGCGTTGACAGTGAAAGTATGCCGCTCAAAATGTTATTCAATCTCTATTTTAAAATCGAGCTCTGACACCTCTACAAATCCTTGCTTCCCTCTGGGAAGGGCCTATCTATTTACTTTTATGTTGAGTCATCACGCTTCCTATTAAAAAGCACCCGCTGGAGAGCACACTGTCATTTGCATTCATTATTATTGGTTTATATTGAGTATGACTTGACTGGATCTCTTTTACCATGAATTACATTGTTTAGTCTGTCCTTAATCTTTAAAGGTGCTCTGCAATTATGTTTTGCGGTCTCAGAAAGGGCTAGCGAGATACCATTTTGTTATATCATGTTATGATTATTTTGAGAAAGTGTTGTCATCCGAGTTTTATTATTATAGCTCGCTAGCTGATTATGTTATTGATATGAGTAATTGTGAGACCTATGTGTTATTCTTAGTATGGTTAGTTCATAATATTTGCCGAAACTCGAATGCTGGCTTTTCATGTTACAACAACAAGAGCAAACAGAGTTTGTAAAAGTATTTCTTTACCACTTTCAGTTTATCAACTGAATTGCTTGAGGACAAGCAAAGGTTTAAGCTTGGGGGAGTTGATACGTCTCCAACGTATCTACTTTTCCAAACACTTTTGCCCTAGTTTTGGGCTCTAAATTGCATGATTTGAATGAAACTAACCCGGACTGACACTGTTTTCAGCAGAACTGCAATGATGTTGTTTTATGTGTAGAAAAGAACAGTTCTCGAAATGTCCTGGAAATCCACGGAGGAACTTTTTAGAATTAATAAGAATTTTTGGCGAAAGAATGAAGGCCAGGGGGCCCACGGCTGTCCATGAGACAGGGGGCGACCCCCCTAGGGCGCGCCCTCCTATCTCGTGGGCCCCCTGGACACCTCCCGACCTCAACTCCAACTCCATATATACCGTCTCGAGGAGAGAAAAATCAAGGAGAAAGTTTCTTCGCGTTTTACGACACAGAGCCGCCGCCAAGCCCTAATCTCTCTCGGGAGGGCTAATCTGGAGTCCGTTCGAGGCTGCGGAGAGGGGGATTCGTCGCCGTCGTCATCATCAACCATCCTCCATCACCAATTTCATGATGCTCACCGCCGTGCGTGAGTAATTCCATCGTAGGCTTGCTGGACGGTGATGGGTTGGATGAGATTTACCATGTAATCAAGTTAGTTTTGTTAGGGTTTGATCCCTAGTATCCACTATGTTCTGAGATTGATGTTGCTATGACTTTGCTATGCGTAATGTTCGTCACTAGGGCCCGAGTGCCAGGATTTCAGATCTGAACCTATTATGTTTTCATGAATATATGTGTGTTCTTGATCCTATCTTGCAAGTCTATAGTCACCTATTATGTGTTATGATCCGACAACCCCGAAGGGACAATAATCGGGATACTTCTCGGTGATGACCGTAGTTTGAGGAGTTCATGTATTCACTATGTGTTAAAGCTTTGTTCCGGTTCTCTTTTAAAAGGAGGCCTTAAAATCCCTTAGTTTCCGTAAGGACCCCGCTGCAATGGGAGGGTAGGACAAAATATGTCATACAAGTTCTTTTCCATAAGCATGTATAACTATTTACGGAATACATGCCTACATTACATTGATGAACTGGAGCTAGTTCTATATCACCATATGTTATAACTATTGCATGAGGAATCGCATCCGGCATAATTATCCATCACTGATCCATCGCCGATGAGCTTTTCCTATATTGTTCTTCGCTTATTTACTTTTCCGTTGCTACTATTACAACTACTACAAAAACCCAAAAACATTTATCTTTACTTTTGCTACCACTACTATTATTATCATACCACTTTTGGTACTAAATACTTTGCTGCAAATACTAAGTTATCCAGGTGTGGTTGAATTGACAACTCAACTGCTAATAATCAAGAATATTCTTTGGCTCCCCTTATGTCGAATCAATAAATTTGGGTTGAATACTCTACCCTCGAAAGCTGTTGCGATCCCCTATACTTGTGGGTTATCACTTTCGAACCCCACTCGTGAGGGTGACCGGCTCAGGTCCTGCGTTCGTGTCGCGATGCCCATGGGGCATGGACCGGGAGGAGTGCTCCTGTCGTGAACTTGAGTAGGGAAGCCTCACGAAATTAGGTCAGAAGATACTCGCGAGGGCGCCCGCGCAGCCCACTCGCGAGGCTTGTGAAAGAGAAGACAAGTCAGGCGAGCAACAAAGACAGAGAATCACGGGCCGGGGACGGCAAACAACACTAAAGGCAACTCCAATAAAGTTTCAAACAAAGGTGAACAAGGCAACTGTAGAAAGCAAATGAAAAGTCGCGTCCGACACCTAATCTAGTCTTCGATGTCTTCTCACCAGCGCGGAGCTAATTAAGTGCTGCCACTGGGCATGGGCGGGAGCCCCCGAGGCCCGAGGGCGGCACTCCGGAGCCTCCGGGGCGTGTACAACCCCAACTCATTATTACGTGAGAGTGCCATGGGCGGCGAGCTTCACAGGCATTGGCCTTCTTCACAGGCACCGGGCCTTTTCTTGGGGCGGTGAGCTTCACAGGCACTGGGCCTTCTTCACAGGCACCGGGCCTTCCCTTGGGACGACGAGCTTCATAGGCGCTGGGCCTTCCTTACAGGCACTAGGCCTTACTTCAAGGGTAAAACCTCCGGAGGTGCTGAATGTTCCACGCGTTCGGGATGGGCACCCCCTCCTGGGTCTCCAAGCGCGCGGCACCATGTTTCGAAACATGAACAACCTTGAACGGGCCCTCCCACATGGGCGAGAGCTTGTGCAGCCCTTCCCTGGAGAGTACCCGCCTGAGCACGAGGTCACCTACCTCGAGAGTCCTGGGGCGGATGTTGCGGCAATGGTACCGCCGCAGCGCCTGCTGGTATCTTGCCGCTCGAAGGGCGGCCTCCCGACGGCATTCCTCTCCCAGCACGAGGTCCATCCCCCGCATGGCGTCCTGCTGCGCTTCATAAAACGCCAAGACCCATGCGGAGCGATGGCTGACCTCGTGAGGGAGGATCGCCTCTGCTCCGTAGACGAGGAAGAACTGGGTCTCACGAGTTGATTTGGTAGCGGTTGTGCGGATGGACCACAGCACGGACTGGAGCTCGTCGTACCAGCCCCTGCCGCAGGCCTCTAGCTTCTTCTTGAAGGTCCTGGTTCTGAGGCCTTTCAGGACCTCTGCGTTGGCACGTTCAGCCTGGCCATTGCTCCGAGGCTGTGCCACCGAAGCGTAGCATATCTGCGTTCGAAGGTTAGCACAATATGTTTTGAAGAGATTGCTGGTGAACTGCGAACCGTTGTCGGTGATGATGCGATTTGACACCCCAACTGGCTCACGAGGCCCTTGATGAACTTGACTGCTGAACCTGCTGGGATGGTGCGTACAGCTTCCACCTCTGCCCACTTGGTGAACTTATCAATGGCGACGTAGAGGTAGTGATAGCCCCCTAGCGCCCGGGGAAAGTGGCCCAAAATGTCCAGCCCCCAAACCGCGAACGGCCATGAGAGTGGAATGGTCTGCAGGCCCTGAGCCGGCTGATGAATCTGCTTGGCATGGAATTGACAGGCTTCACAAGCCTTCACCAGCTCGATTGCATCGTTGAGTGCCGTAGACCAATAGAACCCGCTGTGAAACGCCTTGCCGACGAGGGTCCGTGATGACGAGTGGTGCCCATAGTCTCCACCGTGAATGTCTGCTAGCAACTCTTTCCCCTACTCCCTGGAGATGCATCATAGGGAAACATCATTTGGTCGCTTCCGGTAGAGTTCTCCGCCTTGGATGCAGTAGGTCGTGGCTTGCCGCGCCATGCGTTCCGCGTCCTCCTCCTTCTCTGAGAGTCCCTTGCATCCGGTAATCCTTGAGTTCCACAGTCCAACATGCCTCCTGAGGCTCCAACGCCAGGAGCAAGCGTGCTCCTGAGGTTGGGTCACAGGCTGGAGCTCCTGAGGCAGGTGGTTGAGGGAGTTCCTCCCGAGGCTGCGCTGCACTTGATAGTGACGGTGCCGCTGAGGGCTTGAAGAGTCATTCCTCGAAGACGCCGGGCTCTTGAGGCAGCCGCCTCGACGCCCTCCTGTGCTGCAACTCCAACCCCAAAAACTGCTTTTCCATTCTGTGGACCTCCGCGAGATACGCTTCCATGTGCTCATCCTTCGGCTCGTATACCTTGTTGGAGAAGTTGACGAGGAGCTGTGAATCACCTTTGATGATGAGGCGCTTTACCCCCTAGGCCGCTGCAGCCTTCAAGCCTGCTATCAGGCCCTCGTATTCTGCTATGTTGTTGGAAACCTTCTCTCCATGCTGGAAACAGAGATGTACAGCGTAATAGAGCTTGTCCTGAGTGGGAGATATAAGCACTGCGCCAGCCCCCGCGCCATGTCGCGAGAATGCTCCGTCGAAGTACATGACCCAGCCGTTCGGCGCCTCACTTCCTGGGGAAAGTGATCGATCTTCGCCTGCTTCGAGCACTGGCGCCTCTGTCCATTCTTCCACAAAATCTGCAAGTGCGGCTCCTTTGAGGACCCTCGTCGTGCTGAATTCCAACTGAAACACTTGCAACTCGATGTTCCATTCGGCGACCCTTCCCGCTGAGTTGGGACTCCTAAGTACCCTTTCCAATGGATATGCCGAGACGACCTTGATGGGGTGACCTTGGAAGTAGTGCCATAGCTTGCACGAGGCCTCTAATAGTGCGAGCAAGAGATTCTGAGGCATGGGGTATCATGCCCTCGCATCCCGCAGCACCGTGCTAACAAAATACACTGGATGCTCGACGAGGGTAGGCATGCTGGCAAGGTCGGTGCCCTCCGAAGGGTCAGGCGCCTCCTGAGACGACGGAGCCCCTAGCCCCTGGCTGCCTGGTGCGGCCTCTTTAGCCCTGGGGGCGCCCCCCTGTTGAGGCTGGCCTCCATCTGCTGCTGCCGTGGTCTTCGCGAGGCCTTCTTAGCCTTGCGCTGCCGTGGCCGGGTCCGTGGCCGGTCGTGGTGCAGCTTTGACCTGGCGCTCCTCCCATACTGCCACTAGAGCTGCACTGGTGGAGTAGGGTGTGGCAGTGAGGTAGAGCACCAAGGGCTCCCGGGGGAGTGGAGCCAGCATCACCGGAGGGCTGGTCAGGTACTTCTTGATGTCTTGGAACGCTTTGTCAACCACTTGAGTTCATTCGAACGGACCCTTCTTCTTCATCAGCTTGAAAAATGGCAGGGCACGTTCCCCCATCTCAGAGACGAAGTGCCCTAACGCGGTTACTCGACGAGTGAGCTTCTGCATTTCCCTGCGGGTTTGTGGCGGACTCATGTCCTCGGCTGCCTTGACCTTCTCCGGGTTAGCCTCTATACCTCTGTGGGACACATGGAAGCCCAGAAGCTTGCCAGAAGGAACACCGAACACGCACTTCTCTAGGTTGAGCCGTAGGTCCACCTCGCAAAGGCTCGTGAAGGTTTCTTCCAGGTCCTGAATCAGGGTTTTGGCCTCCCGAGACTTCGCCACGATGTTGTCGACGTATGCCTTGGCGTTTCTCCTGAGTTGCTGGCCCAAGGCGATATGCATCGGCCCCTGAAAGGTTGTGCCTGCGTTGCACAACCCGAACGGCATGCAGGTGCAGCAGAACACCCCGCACGGGGTCAGGAAGGCCGTTTTCTCCACGTCTTCTACCACCATCTTGATTTGGTGATAGCCAGAGAAGGCATCCAGGAAGCATAGCAGGTCGCACTCGGCGGTGGAATCGATGATCTGGTCAATGCGAGGGAGCGGGAACGGCTCTTGATGGCAGGCTTTGTTGAGGTTGGTGAAGTCGACGCACATGCGCTCCTTCCCCCCCTTCTTTGGCACAACAACAGGGTTGGCTAGCCATTCAGGATAGCAAACTTCGCGAATGACACCCGCAGCTTCAATTACGGGTTTCTTGGACGATGAAGGCCTGCTTCTCAGTGGACTGCCACCTTGCCTTCTGCTTCACGGGGCAAAGGTTAGGGCACACGTTCAGATGATGCTCAATCACCTCCCTTGGAACCCCCGCTAGCTGCTTGGGCTCCCATGTAAACACCTCCTTGTTCGCGCGCAGGAACTTCACCAAGGCCTCTTCTTGTTCGGGGTTGAGTTTAACGCCTATGGTGAAGGTGGCGCCGGAGGATCCATCCTCATGGACTCACACTTGCTTGGTTTCCGCCTTGTCTTGGGTGAATAGCTGCTTCTTCTTGGTTGGCACAGCCCCCTTGGCCTCGAGGGTGCCAACGTTGGCGGGCTGCGCCACAGCGGCCGCCTTTAGGGCGAGCCTGAGCGCCTGCAGGGCATCTTTTGTATCTCCAGACACGGTGAGGACGCCGCTACTCCTGGGCATCTTCATGAGGTTGTACGCCGGGTGAGTCACTGCCGTGAACTGGGCCAAGGCAGGGTAGCCGAGGATGGCGTTGTATGGGAGGCCGATGGGGGCGATGCCGAAGTCGACCAGCTTCGTGCGGAAGTTGTCGTGGGTGCCAAAGGTCACCGGGAGGCGGATCTGCCCCAGGGAGCCGGTGGAACTGCCTCCGACGCCCGAGAAGAGCTTGCTGGGTTGGGGTCGCTCCAGAGGCACGTGGAGGAGGCTGAAGGCCTCCACCGAGAGCACGTTGAGGCTGGCACCGCCATCGATGAGGGTCCTGGTGACGGCCACCTGGCAGATGGTGGGGGTGCATAGCACCGGGAGCGCGCCCGAGCAGGCAGTGTTGGGGGGTGATCGTCCGAGCTGAAGGTCAAGTCGGCCTTGGGTGCCACCCAGCCCGGGGGGCTTCGCGGCGCTTGAGGGCGGCGCCGATCTGGTGGACAAACAACTTGATGTGGTGGCCCAAGGGTGGGGCTTGCGAGCCGCCCAGGAGAGCTGCGACGACCAGGGGCGCTGATGCAGCATAATGGGCGAGGAAGAGGCCGCGCAGCTCCTCCGAGGAGGCCACCGAAGCCGCGGACAGGTGGAGCAGCCACATGCGCGGGACGCTGGTGAGGGCCATGGGCAGCCAGTTAGCCATGACCTTGTCATCACCCCCGGCCTTGGGGAAGGTCTCCTCATACGACAGCAGGAAAGCCAGCGGATCCGCCGCGCCGTCATAGCGCGGCGGCATGTCTGGCTTGAACTTGTTCGGCCACCGCACCTGTCGCAAGGCGGGTGCCAAGGCTCGGAGCCCCCTGGCCCCAGTGCCGGCATCGGTAGCCGGAGCGGGCGGCGCGTTGTCCGCCATGAGGGCGAAGCATGGTGTTGACGAAGAGCGTGTCAACGGAAGGGAGAGCTCCGGCGCACCCCTACCTGGTGCGCCAAATGTTGGATATCGGGTTCCGGCAAAACCCTTATGGTTCGAACTCTGGGGTGCACGCGAAGATCTTCCCCCTACCGATCCACGTCCCAATGCCTTGCTGATAATCTAAGATAAGTGATGAACAACTCGAGGAACACAAGATTTATACTGGTTCGGGCCACCGTTGTGGTGTAATACCCTACTCCAGTGTGAGGTGTGGTGGATTGCCTCAAGGGCTGGTGATGAACAGTACAAGGGAAGAACAGCCTCATGAGAGGTGTTCTTTGCACTAGCTCTGGACAGATCCTGGTGAGATGTCTCTCTACTGTGGTGGTTAGCCCTATTTATAGAGGCCCTAGTCCTCTTCCCAAATATTGAGCGGGAAGGGTGCCAACAATGGCCATTTTGAAGGGGAACATCTAGTACAAGTTATCCTGACTAAAGTTGGTCTTCGGCTGCCAAAGGCACTGGTGATGACGCTGTCTTGGGCTCCATGGTGACCTCCGTCCTGCCACTCTACTGGTCTTGGTCTCGTTGCACCGAAATGGTAACCTTTGCTTGATGCCTCGGTACTCCGCGCCTGTGCTTGCCCCCTTTGCACCAAAGAGCAAACAAGGACACCGCGCAGGCCGGCGCCCGCCTGGTCTCGATCGTCATGGCTTGCGTCACGAGCACCTCAGGAGGTACCCCTGCCTTGATCTCTCCGCCTCCTCGCAAGCTTGCCTGGTGAGGCCACTCCTGAGGAAGCCTTGCATCGTCCGCCCCGCGAGGCTTGGCCCCTCGCGAGGGTCTTGAGCTTGAGTTAATGAAGATGGGCCGTACTGGGCCACCACTTGAGCCACACCGCAGGCCGCAGGCAGGCAAGTATGGGGACCCCCGTTCCCAGAACGCCGACAGTGACACCATTGCATCTGAAAATACTTAAATCCCCTTACAACTCCCTTGGCTAGGCATCCACTGTTCTGAAGCTTTGTCTTAGGTTGAACATTATTTTCCCTTTTAGATTGCTCGGTAGATCCGTAACTATAACTGCTTTGGTAGGAACTTGTTTGTGTCATACTTAGCAGAATTTGAGAAAACCCTCCATTTAGTATGAGACGCCTTCAGGCTATCTGGCAGCTAATCATTGTAATCACAACCTGCCAGATATCAAAAACTTCCACTGTTGCTAAGCCGGCTCATCTGTTGGGCGACTCATATGCCATTAATGATTATGTCATCTTGTCTTTAATCACAACCAGCAATATTGTCTCATCGCACAATTGACGTGGCGAGTTATAGTCTCATAAGTAATCCGCCATTTATACTTATGCAATCATCGATCCTTTTTTAGGGGATTCAATATGTCAAAAACTACCATTTGCAACTGGGTGCCTTCTCAAGTCTGCCAACTCGTGCGCCAAGATTATGTAGCACAAGGCTTTCTGCCGGCTCAAGAAGAGATTGGTTGGCGAGCCGCCCAAGGAGATGATGTCCATCGACCCGGCGAAGGAGAGGTTGTGGTTTTTATAGACCATCTCATGAGAGGCTTTTCCCCTCCCAGCTCAAAATTCTTCTGGGGTATCTTAAACTTCTTCAACCTTCATCCTCAAGATCTTGCTCCAAACTCTATATCCAACTTGTGTCAGTTTCAAGTCTTCTGCGAGGTGTATCTGCGGATGGAACCCACAGTTCCCCTTTTCAAGGAATTCTTCTATGTCAACCGCCAAACGGAATTTACTAATGTACCCTCTCTAGAGCTTGGCGGGATCTCAGTTCAATGGCGGAGAGATGGCTCATTTCCTCCAGTCACCTTACCAATTCATCCTAAAGGATTGGTTAAGACTTGGTTCTACTATAGGAATATGGCTCCTGTTGGTGAAAACCCCTTGCCGGGTTACAGAGCTGATCGACTTCCAATGGATTTTGTCTTCCAATGCCGAGTTAATCCAGAAGAGCATGCTCAAGACATCCCTGTGTATTCAAAACTCAGGGCCCTACTAGCCCATGGCTTAACTGGGGTTGATCTAATCCGCTGTTGGGTTGCCCAGAGGGTCCTACCATTGAGTTAGCGTAGCAATTTGATGTGCAATTATTCCAGCGGATCAGACGATCCGCAATGATATAGCAACATTGACTTGGAGGCTGATGAAATCAATAAAATTGTGAAGAAATTACTCGAAGAGCCTCAAGACGCCTGCAACAAAGTGAGGTTGAATCCTTTCTGTTCTCTCAACCCAACACCTCCCGTAAGTGTACATGCAATTATTTTTCCGTCCTTCCAATCTTTATTTAACCGGTGTTTTCACCTGCTAACTTTGTTTAACTATGCAGACCAACTCTCCCTTCTGGAAGAAGAAGAAAACACAAGTAACCAAGACCAAAACCATGCTGGCTCAAATAAAGAACAAGCCCGCTGTTGTGATTGAGCCGGTGGCAAGAGGCGGGTCACCATCAACTGATAATCAGTCAGAGGTAGAACTTGACTCCCTTGTCTATCTCTTTATTGAACCCACTGACTCTTCTTATTCTCAAGGTGATGTCGCAACAAGCCGGGCCGATAATGCTGAGGTAATGTCCATCTCTCCGGCCGAGAACCCTTGCCTCCAAAGAAAACAAGGTGGGTCGTCTGGGCATTAAAATTTTCTCATCCTGACACTTACCAGGACCCAAACTTTCTTGTCAATAATTATGATAAACCCAGAGTGAGTAAACAAAAGTGGGCGAGTCTTCCACAAACCCAGAGATTCCTGAGTCTGAAGATCAGGTCTTGGTGATCCCTGAGGCCAACATTGAGAACCCCGAAGATCATCAGGTTGAACCGCCCCAGCTTAATGACCCATCTGGAACTGAAGGTATGGATACTGAAGCCAACCTGGCAGATAATCTTAACCCACCAAGCTCTGCCCCAGCTCTGAGTCCTACCAAGGCGGCTCAAGACGTTCTTCTTGAGAAGAACAATGATGAGGTTACCATTACGGGTGAGGCTTATCAACCTCCAGAAGTCTCCAACGTCTTGAGAAAAACCAGAGCCAAAGCTGAGACAACCTTATTTGAGAAGGGCAAATACAAACTTGAACTGCCAGTTATGAGGAATTCAGCGCTGAAGAATTACATGCGGGCTATCTGAGCCGCCTCTCCAGGAGCCGGGACCTGGAAGCCGGTCACGTCAATATGATGAAGAGAAAATATGAGGAATGCCCCATCAGACTATAGTCCTCAACATATCTATCCTCATGTATCCCCCAAGGTCCGAGTTGTCATCTTGATGATAAGTCGGCTCTTAAATACATGTCTTGTAAAGAAAGAACATTAGGTAGCCCCCAAGGGCTGACTCAAATTCATGATATGAGTCGGGTCTTTTGCAAATAGAGACTTTGAAGAAAAACGACCTATAGTCCCAAGGGCTGGCTCAACTTCCATATAGATGAGTCGGGTCTTTTTTATGTATTGGAAAGAAAATGATATGCATTATCCCCCAAGTGCAAAGTGGATTGCTTGCAGTCTGCTTGGGACTTGCATTATAAGCGAAATTTTGTTCGTCATAGCCCCCAAGCGCCGGGTTAAACATAGTTGCCGGTTTAACTTGACTTCTTTATGTGACGGGAGGCTATGAATACGACTGAGTCAAATTTGACTGGCCTGAAAAAAGAACTTAAATCGGAACAAGCTCTGCGAGCAAAGGCTAAATCAAGCCTGCAATCTTTGTTAGGAGAGTTGGATAAAATCAAGGCGGGATTTGAATATGAAAAACAGTCCTTTGAGACTGAAAAAGCCGCTCTTTTAAAGCGTGTGGAAGACGCCGAACGCAAACTTAAACTAGTGGCTGAAGAATTAGCTGGCATAAAACATCATGTTTCCCATATGACCAATGCTATCTTTGATAAGTGAAACTTTGAATCAATAGACATAACCCGCCTAGCGACTTGCATATTTTGAAAATAACTCACCTAGCGATTCTTGTTGTGAAAATATTGCAGGTAGCAGAAGCTCCAATCTTGGCCAAAACATTCTTATGAAGCTCAAGGTTGTATATTCCTTAGCGGAACAACTATATGTTGGGAGTCTACATACCATTGTGACTGTCTCGGGTGGCCGAAAGCTGCCGCAACACATAAGAGATGTATTTGACCAATTGACCACCATGCCAAATCAAATTAAAGAATTGAAGAAATTAGTCACCCGCACAGGTGCCATGACATCCTTGAGTCGGGCTGTTGCTTACGCCCCAGTTTGACCGAACAGAAATTGCCAGCGGGTTCCCGCAATTTAAAGACGATGGGACTGAGTTTTCTGCAGTTGACTATGCTTGATGTGTGAGATCGACTCTAGTATTGGATAGTCAACTTATCGAAGATATGGACCTTAGAAATATCAGGCGGCTTATGATAGCAACAATGCTCGAGTATAGCCACCAATGTTTAAAGTCGTGGATCTGGCCTCACAAAGGTGTAAGCATATCTTTGCCCTCGACGTTAACCCGTCCCTTATATTGAATGAAGAAGCCATCTTCCAGGCTTTAACAGGTATCAACTGGAATTTGGTCCCTCAGATCCAAGAAGTAAAAGAGCCGGCGTAGGGTAACCCGAAGGTGCCCACTGCAGGGGGTCATCAAGAAGTCAACCCGAACGGCCAGAGGCTGGCTTGCAGAAGTAGTTTATACTCTACTGAAAAACTGTGAATATTTTGGGCCCAGCTGTAGCCATGTAATAGTTGTAGCACACACTTGGTTGCCCTTGTCGTGCCTTCGTGCACGTTAAATTTTGCGCAAACACTTATCACCCTGTGGGTTGGAGAGATTATGTGATTAATGAACGCGTCTTAATCCGTCTTGGGCTTCTTATGTTGAAACCATTGTTTTGCTTGTGCTTAATAAAGCACCTGCATCAATCTGGAAGTGTAGAAACTTATTATATCTGCAAAACTTCTATAATTGGCATTAAATAATTCCGGCGAGTTCTGTACCGGTGACTTATATTCGTAAAAACGTGATTGCTAAAAAGCAATGCTGAATTTAATAGTTTGGCGACCCATGGCCAAAAACTGCATATTCATCAGAAGCAACCCAGAGTTCTTTTGACCCAAAAAAAATATAGGCATTCCATAGCGTGATTAAGAGAAAAAGATTCATGCGGAATCAATAGTGATATATATTATTATAAGCCGGCTTCCGAGGTTCGATAAAAAGACTGGCTTTCGAGGTCAAGTCTTCCTTCGATGAAGCTGGCATGATAGCCTTGGTTTGTCCTTGCTTTCCGCAAGCCGACTCTCACATGATTTAAGCCACCGTTTTAACCTTGGCAAGTTTAGGGTCATAAGGATTGACTATCAAGAGTATGACGGGGTCATCTGTTCGGAGTAGCATCAAGCATACAGACAGGTTTAACTAATAGTGTGAGAAAGCTAAACTCGTTGAGTTGGAAGCCCCCCGAGTTCCCTATGATCAACAAATAAAAGACGCATGCACAATATATGAGATGAAACGACAGAGGCCCCGAGTTTCGGGGATGTTGGCTTTATTATATTTGATCATAAAAGATATATATATATTATATGTATGTACAAGAACTAGAGCCAATGGCTCAAGTCTTATAAGGCCGAAGATGAGGAATATTCCAAGGCCTGTTGGTCTCCTCCTCAGAGGCACGCTACTTCTTGTCCTCATGCATATCAATGAGATAATATGACCCATTTTTGAGGTTTTTGCTAACCACAAAAGGCCCTTCCCAAGGAGGTGAAAGCGTATGATCTTGAATTAGACAGAGCACTAAGTCGCCCTCCTGGAAAGTGCGGCTTCGAACCCTACGGCTATGATAACGATGCAAGTCTTGCTGGTAAATCACAGATCGAGCCGCTGCGAGATCATGTTCTTCCTCCAAAGCATCCAAAGTGTTCTGTCGCGCTGTCTCATTATCTGTTTCAACGTAAGCCGCCACCCGGGGCGAGTCATGACGGATGTCACTTGGAAGAACCGCCTCTGTACCATAAACCACGAAGAACGGCGTATAGCCTGTTGATCTGTTGGGGGTAGTCCTTATGCTCTGTAGAACCGCAGGAAGCTCTTCAACCCAACAACCCAGAGTATGATCCAGGGGAACCATGAGTCGGGGCTCGATCCCCTGCAAAATCTCCTGGTTAGCATGCTCAGCTTGGCCATTGGACTGTGGATGAGCCACAGATGAAACATCAAGCCGTATGTGTTCCCTTTCACAGAACTCTTTCATAGCACCCTTGGACAAATTTGTCCCTCTAACATTGATAATACTATGAGGATATAACCAAAGCAGAAGATCATCCTTTTCACAAACTGAACTGCAGTCGCTGCCTCACAATTACTCACTGGCTCTGCTTCAACCCACTTTGTAAACTTATCAACTGCCACCAATAGGTAAGTTTTCTTATCCTTGGACCTCTTAAAGGGTCCAGCCATAACAAGCCCCCAGACCACAAACGGCCAAGTTATTGGGATCATCCTCAACTCTTGAGCCGACACATGAGCCTGTCTTGCAAACTTCTGGCAACCATCACACTTTCAAGCAATATCCTCCGCATTGGCATGACCCGTCAACCAGAAAAAACATGTCTAAAAGCTTTACCACTGGAGACCTTGACCCGACATGATGATCATAGTCCATAGCATGGATTTCTTGAATAATCTCATGGCCTTCCTTAGGGGAAACACAACATTGGAACACGCCTATTATGCTGCACCTGTGTAACTCACCATTAACAATTTTCATGTACTTAGATCAGTGGATGATCTACCACGCCTAGAGCTCATCTTCTGGTAACTCGCCCCTAGCAAGGTAAGCTAGATAAGGCATCGTCCAATCCGGAGTAGCACGCAGAGCCACGACAAGCTGTTCTTTCGGGCCAGGAATAGCCAGATCCTCTTCTGAAGGTAACTTGACCGAAGGATTATGAAGCACATCAAGGAACGCATTGGGCGACATCGGCTTACGCTGAGATCCAAGCCTGGACAATGCATCAGCCGCCTCATTATGCCGCCGGTATATGTGATCCACTTGATAACCCTTAAAGTGACCAGCAATATTAGTCACTGCTTAACGATAAGCCGCCATGAGCGGGTCTTTAGAATCCCATTTCCCTGAAACTTGTTGTACCACAAGATCTGAATCGCCAAGGCACCAAACTCGGCTCAGGTTCATCTCCTTGGCCAACTGGAGCCCATGTAACAAAGCCTCATATTTAGCTACGTTGTTAGTACAGGGAAACATCAGCCTTAAAACATGACAAAACTAGTCACCTCGAGGGGAAGATATTACAACTCCAGCCCCCGAGCCTTCCAATTGCCTGGATCCATCAAAGTGTATCGTCCAGTTGTATGATCCGGCTTCTCCTCAGGCATTTGCAGCTCTGTCCAATCATTGATGAAATCTACCAAAGTTTGAGACTTGTTAGCAGTCCTAGGCACATACTTCAGATGATGTGGCCCAAGTTCAATTGCCCACTTAGCAACCCGGCTTGTAGCTTATTTGTTTTGTATAATATCTCCCAGAGGGGCTAAACTGACCACAGTGGTTGGATGTCCAAGGAAACACTGCTTCAACTTGCGACTCGCCATGAATACTCCAAACACTAGCTTCTGCCAGTGTGGGTACCTTTGCTTAGACTCTGTTAACACCTCACTGACATAATAAATGGGCCGCTGGACTGTATACTCTTTCCCTCCCTCCTTGCGCTCAAAAACAACTGCTATGCTGATAGCTTTATTATTAGCCGCCACGTACAGGAGCATAGGCTCTTTGTCAACCGGCGTAGCCAAGACAGGTAGCTTAGCCAACTGCCTTTTGAGGGCCTCAAAAGCCTCATTAGCAGCATCGCTCCAGACAAAATGATCAGTCTTTTTCATCATCTAATAATGGGGAATCGCCTTCTCACCAAGGCGGCTTATGAAACGGCTCAGAGCCGCAATATGACCATCGAGGCACTGAACATCATTGATACAGGCCGGCTTAGACAACGAAGTGATGGCTTCAATCTTCTCCGGTTGGCCTCAATGCCTCGTTCTGAAATGAAAAATCATAGAAATTTACCTGCCAGGACACCAAAAACACACTTGGTCGGGTCAAGCATCATCTTGTACACCCGGAGGTTGTCAAAAGTCTCCCTCAAATCATCAAACAAAGTCTCTTTCTTTCTAGACTTAATCACAATGTCTTCCACATAAGCGTGCACATTGCATCCAATCTGTCCATGCAAGCAATTTTGAACACAACGTTGGTAAGTGCCTGGGCACCCTTGAGTCCAAAAGGCATTGAAAGCTACAAAAGGTGTGATAAAAGTTGTCTTCTCCTGATCCTCAACCGCCATCTTAATATGATGATAACTAGAGTAAGCATCCAGGAAATATAGCCTCTCACAACCCGCTGGTACATCAATAATCTGGTCGATACAGGGAAGAGCAAAAGGATCCGCTGGACACACCTTATTGAGATCCGTGTAATCAAAACACATACGCCACGTGCCATTCTTTTTTAGCACAAGCAAAGGGTTAGCCAACCACTGCGGATGAAAAACTTTGATTATGAACCCAACCGCCAAGAGCCGGGCTACCTCTTCTCCAATAGCCTGACGCCTCCCCTCGTTAAAATGATGGAGGAAATTCCTAACCGGTTTCATCTTAGGATCCACATTAAGGTGGTCCTCAACGAATTCTCTCGGTACACCCGACATGTCAAAAGGTTTCCATGCAAAGATGTCTGATTTTCATGAATGAACTCGATGAGCGCGCTTTTCTATTTGGGATCCATCTCAGTCCCCACAGTGAACTGCTGAGTAGAGTCGCCGGGAACATAATCAACCTACTTGGTGTCCTTTGCTGACTTAAACTTAAGCAGAGGGTCCTTCTCAGTAGTGGGCTTTTTGAGAGGGGTCATATCAGCAGGGTCGATGTTATCTTGAGCTCTGCAGCCGCACAAGCCGTCTCTGCGTAAGCATCATCTCCTTCTTCACATTCCAAGGCTATCTTACGATCACCATGAACCGTAATTGTGCCATTTGACAATGGCATCTTAAAATGCAAATATATGTAACAGGGGCGAGCCATGAACTTGGCGTAAGCCGGCCGTCCAAAAAACACATGATATGGACTTTTGATCTTCACCACCTCGAACCATAGTGTCTCTGATGACCCACAAGTATCGGGGATCAGTTGTAGCTCTTTTCGATAAGTATGAGTGTCAAACCCAACGAGGAGTAGAAGGAAATGACAAGTGGTTTTCAGCAAGGTATGTCTGCAAGTGCTAAAATTGTAAGTAACAGAGTAGTTTGAGAGCAAGATATTTTGTAACGAGCAAGTAATGATAATAGTTGCAAAACTGTAGCAAGGTAGCCCAATCCTTTTGAGGCAAAGAATAGGCCAAAACGGTCTCCTATAGTAAGCAAAGCGTTCTTGAGGGTACACAGGAATTTCATCTAGTCACTTTCATCATGTTGGTTCGATTTGTGTTCGCTACTTTGATAATTTGATATGTGGGTGGACTGGTGCTTAGGTGTTGTTCTTACTTGAACAAACCTCCCACTTATGATTAACCCCCTCACAAGAATCCGCAATTACGAGAAAAGTATTAAGAATAAATTCTAACCATAGCATTAAACTTTTGGATCCAATCGGTCCCTTACGGAATAGCGCATAAACTAGGTTTTAAGCTTCTGCCACTCTCGCAACCCATCATCTAATAACTACTCCACAATGCATTCCCTTAGGCCTAAATATGGTGAAGTGTCATGTAGTCGACATTCCCATGACACCACTAAGGTAATCACAACATACATACTATCAAAATATCGAACACATATCAAGTTCACATGATTACTTGCAACATGATTTCTCCCGTGACCTCAAGAACAAAACTAACTACTCACAAATGATAATCATGCTCAAGATTAGAGGGGTATTAAATAGTATATTGGATCTGAAGATATAATCTTCCACCAAGTAAACCATATAGTAATCAACTACAAGATGTAATCAACACTACTAGTCACCCACAAGCACCAATCTATAGTTCCAGTACAAAGATTGAACCCAAGAGATGAACTAGGGTTTGAGAGGAGATGGTGTTGTTGAAGATGTTGATGGAGATTGCCCTTCCCAAGATGGGAGAGTTGTTGGTGATGATGATGATGATGATTTCTCCCTCCGGGAGGGAAGTTCCCCCGGCGGAATCGGTCTGCCGGAGGGCAAAAGTTCTCCTGCCCAAGTTCCGCCTCGAGACGGTGGCGCTCCGTCCCAAAAGTCCTATCTATATTTTTCTAGGTCAAAATGACTTAAATACTAGAAGATGGGCACCAGAGGTGGGCTTGGGTGAGCACAACCCACCAGGGCGCGCTTGGGCTCCCTGGCGTGCCCAGGTGGGTTGTGCCCACCTGGTGGGCCCCCCTCTGGTACTTATTGGCTCCAATATTCCTCAAATATTTCATAAAAAATCTCCGTGAAGTTTTAGCTTGTTTGGAGTTGTGCAAAATAGATGACCTGGCGTAGCTTTTCCAGGTCCATATTTCCAGCTACCGGAATTCTCCCTCTTTGTGTATAACTTGCATATTATGAGAGAAAGGCATTATAATTACTCCAAAAAGCATTATTATGCATAAAAACATCATAAATAATAGTAGGAAAACATGATGCAAAATGGACGTATCAACTCCCCCAAGCTTAGACCTTGCTTGTCCTCAAGCGAAAACCGAAATCGAAAAACATGTTCACATGCTTAGAGAGAGAGAGAGGTGTCGATAAAAACAAAATACGGACATAGAAGCATCTTGTAGATTATTATAACAATAACAAATTTAAACATAAGACTTTTATCATAAAGCTTTTATCATAGACTTCCCATGCATAAGTGACAATTCATCACACAATTGGAGTAGAAAGCATAAACTCTATTAGAAACCAACAAACTATGTTCTCAGTCAACTTTGCGACTACAATTCGTCATCTTTTCAGGAAGGGTCACGTATCGGAGCCTTTGGGCAAGTCCACACACTGAACCATCATATAGTCTTCTATGATTGCTAACACTCACCACATACACATGAGCAAAATGTTTCAACCGGACACATAGAAAGATAGGGGCTTATAGTTTCGCCTCCCAAACGTATTCACCTCAAGGGTGATGTCAACAATAATAATGCATTCCACCCATATTCAACTCGACATATGTGCCTCGATCTTTCCTCACCACATGATGCTTGCCAAAGGAGAAAATTAAAAAGGAATAGAGAGAAAAACTTTGACTCTTGCATAAAAGTAAAAGATAGGCCCTTTGCAGAGGGAAGCAGATGTTGCCATGCGCTTATTTGTTTATATGCTCAATGCCTTAGTGCAAAAGAAATTCATGTTGTATTGCCCCTTGTGATAGCGACCTTTATTATGCAGTTTGTCACTTTTATTCTTCACCATCACAAATTTGTACAACGCTCAATTTTCTCTTACACTAAATGATCTCACACTTTTAGAAGCAAGTTTTATTGCCTTATTGCACTGATGACAACTTACTTGAGGGATGTTGCTCAATCCCTAGGTAGGTATGGTGGACTCTTGAAAATAAGATTTGGGTTTAAGGGTTTTGGATGCACAAGTAGTATCTCTACTTAGTGCGGAATTTTTGCTAGCAAAGATAGGGGCAAGCACCACATGTTGAAGGATCTATGACAATATAACTTCTATGTGAATATGAACAAACATAAATCATTACGTTGTCTTCCTTGTCCAACGTCAACAATTTTGGCATATAATATTTTGACGGGGGCTCACAATCACAAAAGATTTCTAGGATAGTGTATTTATGTGTGAATCTTGTCTTCCCTTATTAATTCTTTCATGAGTTGCATCATTGACCAATGCTATGTTTGTCAATCTCTAATAAAATTTCCTACTCAAACTTTTCCTTATGTGGTGTCATCACCTACCATAGGATTAGCATATGATCTTTTAAATTTATTTCTTTTCTTTTAATTGCAACATGAAAGTAAAGAAAGCAAACACTCAGACTAGACTTTATTATATATCTCGCACATGATTACAAGGATAGATCACTAAGCAAACTCTTGAAAAGAAAGGATCAAACTAAACTTTTATTCATCTAAAGCAAAAGATCAAACTAAAATAAGTAAAGGCAGAAGATAGTGGGGATGATATGATACCGGGGCACCTCCCCCAAGCTTAGCGAAAGCCAAGGGGAGTGCCCAGACCCGAAACTCAATTTTCTTTTGGTGATGAAGAAGAAGGTGGTGGTGATGAAGTAGATGTGACCTTGTCCTTCAAGATCAAGAGGTTCTCCAATCTACGTATGATGCTCCGAAGGAAGATGATGTGCTCTTGATGCAGAATATTTTCATGAGTGAGATATTCATTTTGCACACGAACTGTTTCGATCTGAAAGGCTGCAATCTCAGTAGGGGTAGGATGAGAATAGTAAGGTTTAAGGATATCTTCTTTTCTTCCTCAGCCGGCAGTGCTTGCTCGACCACCGGGATTTGATCTCCGGTAGTCTCCTTGCTCTTGTCTCCTTTGACGGCTTCTATGGGCTCCTCTCTCTTCAGCTCAAGCTTCATCAACCAAGCATCCTCTTCCATCTTGTTGGAGGAGGAGGAAGACATGATGCCTGGCCTGACAGATCTGATCGGAAATAGCAAGAAAAGAGAATAGATGATTTCTCCGTGATATGGTGGTCAACAGGTTCGGGGAGGTATATAAAGATTTTTTTATCTTGGGAAACAAGCATACGGAAGAAAAACGGAGTACGGAAGGTGCCCCTGGTGGGTACAACCCACCCGGGCGCGCCTGGCAAGGCGCGCCCTGGTGTCTTGTGCCCACCAGGGTACACTTCCTTGTAGTCTCTTATTTTCCTAAATTTCTAAATATTCCAAAACTGACAAAAATATTTTTGCGGATTTTTTGGAGTCCGTTTACTTAGCGTATCACGTACCTCCTTATTTTCATGATTCTGGAGTGTTCCGGAAGGACTCTTTTATGTGTTCTTCCGTGGTCAAAGTTTGGATAATATTACTTTCAACATTAATGGGCGTACCTGAGATATAATGTTTTATTCGTTGCCCATTAACAACCTTCGGGTTAGTACCTTCGGCATTATTTATTTTGATAGCTCCAGATCGATAAACCTCCTCGATAACATAGGGTCCTTCCCATTTAGAGAGGAGTTTTCCTGCAAACAACCTGAAGCGAGAGTTGTACAAAAGAACATATTCTCCGACTTTGAACTCACGCTTTTGGATCCTTTTATCATGTCATCTTTTAACCTTCTCTTTAAATAATTTGGCATTTTCATAAGCGTGGGTTCTCCATTCATCTAATGAGCTAATATCAAATAATCTATTTTCACTGGCAAGTTTGAAATCATAATTGAGTTCTTTGACTGCCCAGTATGCTTTATGTTCTAACTCAAGAGCCAAATGACAAGCCTTTCCATAAACCATTTTATAAGGAGACATACCCATAGGATTTTTATATGCTGTTCTATAAGCCCAAAGTGTATCATCTAATTTCTTAGACCAATTCTTCCTGTACCTATTGACAGTCTTTTGTAAAATTAATTTTATTTCCCTATTGCTAAGTTCAACTTGACCACTAGACTGACGATGATAAGGTGATGCAATTCTATGGTTAACATCATACTTGGCAAGCATTCTACGGAAAGCACCATGAATAAAGTGTGAACCACCATCAGTCATTAAATATCTAGGGACTCCAAACCTTGGGAAAATGACTTCCTTAAGCATTTTAATAGAGGTGTTGTGATCATCACTACTAGTTGGAATATCTTCTACCCATTTAGTAACATAATCAACAGTAACAAAAATATGTGTATACCCATTGGAAGGAGGAAAGGGTCCCATGTCATCAAATCCCCAAACATCAAATGGTTCAACAGCAAGTGAATAATTCATAGGCTTTTCTTGATGCTTATCGATATTACCTATTCTTTGACATTCATCACAAGATAAGACGAACTTATGGGCATCCTTGAAGAGAGTAGGCTAATAAAATCCAAATTGCAATACCTTGTGAGCAGTTCTATCTCCAGCATGATGCCCTCCATAAGCTTCGGAGTGACATTTCCGTAGGATTTGTTCCTGTTCATGCTCAGGTACACAATGTCTAATAATACCATCTACTCCTTCTTTATAAAGATGTGGGTCATCCCAAAAGTAGTGTCTTAAATCATAGAAGAATTTTTTTCTTTTGTTGGTATGTAAAGCTAGGTGGTAAATATTTAGCGATAATGTAAAAATTAGCATAATCAGCATACTAAGGAGTGTTATTAGAAACATTTATTGCAGCTAGCTGCTCATCAGGAAAACTATCATCAATAGGTAGTGGGTCATCAAGCACATTTTCAAGCCTAGACAAGTTATCAGATACTGGGTTCTCAGCTCCTTTCCTATGAGTAATATGTAAATCAAATTCTTGTAACAAGAGAACCCATCGAATAAGTCTAGGTTTAGCATCTTTCTTTTCCATAAGATATTTAATAGCAGCATGGTCGGTGTGAACAATAACTTTAGAGTCAACAATGTAAGATCTAAATTTGTCACAAGCAAACACCACTACTAGAAATTCTTTTTCAATAGTAGCATAATTTCTTTGAGCACTGTCTAGAGTTTTACTAGCATAATGAATGACATTCAGTTTCTTATCAACTCTTTGTCCTAGAACAGCACCAATAACATAATCACTAGCATCACACATAATTTCAAAAGGCAAGTTCCAATGAGGTGGTTGAACAATAGGTGCAGAAATTAAGGCTTTCTTGAGTGTTTCAAAGGCTTCAAAGCAATCATCATCAAAAGCAAAAGGAACTTCCTTTTGCAAAAGATTTGTAAGAGGCCTAGAAATTTTAGAAAAGTCTTTGATAAATCTCCTATATAAACCAGCATGACCTAGGAAAATACGAATACCTTTGATATCCTTAGGACATGTCATTTTCTCAATGGCATCAACCTTAGCTTTGTCCACTTCAATACCCTTTTCAGAAATTTTATGACCCAAGACAATACCTTCATTAACCATAAAGTGGCACTTCTCCAAATTCAAGACAAGATTTGTTTGTTCACATATCTGCAAAACTGCATCAAGATTGCTTAAACAATCATCAAAAGACTTCCCATAAACAGAGAAGTCATCCATGAAAACCTCAACAATCTTTTCACAAAAGTCAGAGAATATAGCAGTCATACATCTTTGAAAAGTAGCAGGTGCATTGCATAAACCAAAAGGCATACGTCTATAAGCATAGGTTCCAAAGGGACAAGTGAAAGTGGTCTTTTATTGATCAGGTTGAGAAACAGGTATTTGTGAAAAACCAGAATATCCATCAAGAAAGCAAAAGTGTGTGTGCTTAGATAATATTGCTAGCATTTGATTAATGAAAGGCAGAGGGTAATGATCATTTCTAGTTGCTTTATTTATTTTTCTAAAATCAATTACCATTCTATAGCCTGTAACAATTCTTTGTGAATACGTTCATTATTATCATTAAGAACAACAGTAATACCTCCTTTCTTGGGAACACAATGAACATGGCTTACCCATATACTATCAGCTATAGGATAAATTATACCTGCTTCCATAAGTTTTAATATTTCCTTTCTTACCACTTCTTTCATCTTCTTATTTAACCGATGTTGGTGATCAACGACGGGTTTAGCATCAGGTTCCATATTGTCAGCGTCCTGGGAACGGGGGTCCCCAGACGTGCCTGCCTGCGGCCTGCGGCGTGGCTCAAGTGGTGGCCCAGTATGGCCCATCTTCATCAACACGAACTCAAGACCCTCGCGAGGGGCCAAGCCTCGTGGGGCAGACGACACATGGCTTCCTCAGGAGCGGCCTCACTAGGCAGGCTCGCGAGGAGGCGGAGAGATCAAGGCAAGGGTACCTCGCGAGGTGCTCATGACGCATGCCATGACGATCGAGACCAGGCGGGCGCCATACGGGCGCCGGCCTGCGCAGTGTCATTGTTTCCTCTTTGGTGCAAGGGGCGAGCACAGGCGGGGAGTACCGAGGCATCAGGCAAAGGTTTCCATATTGGTGCAACGAGACCAGGACCAGCAGAGCGGCAGGACGGAGGTCACCGTGGAGCCCAAGACGGCATCATCGTCAATGCCTTTGGCAGTTGTCATGGAATTAACACGTCAGATGTCCTAATGGAAGGACTTAGTCGTGGAGCCATTGCACCGAGATTAGCTTAAAGGGGTTAAACCGGAACAAAGGACACGGGAAGTTTATAGTGGTTCGGCCCCTTGCGGTGAAGGTAAAAGCCTACGATCCAGTTGTTGTGGGATTGATTGATCTCGATGAGCAGGGAGCGAATCCGCTTTACCTATCTCTCGAGCTGTTGTTTCTTGTCCCTGAACCGCCGCCGGGTCGTCCCTTTATATACATAGGTTGACGCCCGGCCGGTTTACAGAATCCTGAGGCCGGCTCATACAAGTGTCCGGCTCAGTCTCTTCCCTCCCTTAACTTACAACACAAGTTACACAACTATGGCGGTTCACAACTATGGGCCCTAATCCTCCTTTGGGCTCTGGGCCTCTAAGCTTTAACAGTAGAACGCCATATACCTTGTCTTCATGGGCTTCAATATAGATGAGCATAAGCCGGCCCCTCCTGGGCGGTTTACACTCAGCAGTTATATCCCCAACATTAGGCCCCAGATTGATTTAAACCTGTTCATGTCAATCTTCAACTTAGAAAAAATCTGATCTGAAATATCTTCATATTAACCTCAAACTGCCATGACGTCATCTCTGGAAATCACCATAAACTGCCATGACATCATCTGCATAAAAAACTCATAAAGATTCCCTTTCATTAACTGACTCCGAAGATTGAGGCTACAGCTGTGCCCCATTTTATCGTTTCAGGCTCCTCGATTCTCGCGCTTGCCTACTTTATCCATTTTCCTTATAAATAGGCCCAGGGGTCCTTCCCTTTTCCCCTTCCGCACTTCTTCTTCTTCCTCTCGACACTCAAGCCCAACAGCTCCGTCGCCGCCGTCGACCTTCAAGCTCTGCATCATCCCTGGCCGCTGCATCAACCTGAATGCACCAGAGATCCGCGGTTCTCCTCCTCTACTCTTGTGAATCCGGTAAGCCTTCTTCCCTCAACCCTAGATCTGCCTTAGGGTTTCGGTGCTCATCTGTGTTCATCAATGTTCATCCATGCTCATTGCTTTGCCTTTACTGTCTCATTGAATCTAGATCAACTTGACCTTTTCCTTCTGCGGCCGAAGCAATAATTTATTTTGCCTCACCATAATATCTTTAGGACCACGAACAGATCCCATCTAGATGCTTTCTATTCTGCTGTTGCCATTTTAGGGATTTGATTCTTTTCCTTTTCCTGAACTGTGTTAGATCCAAAATCACAATCCTTATCTTGTGAAACATGTTTATATAGCACTTAGTAATTTTCAGATCTGTTGCCCTTCGTGCCACTGCAGGCGGTTTAACCTGTAGAAAACAACAATCCGGCAGGTACCATTAGCCCTCTCGTAAACTGCCATCTGTCCTTGAACATCCATCTCCGGTTTAATGTACACACACACTTTGATTAAATTCTCCGGTTTGATACCAGTTTGTGTATATCAATCTTGAACCGTGAACCAGCATTTGCCCTTCCTTTACAGTTTGTCATAAAAAATGGCCAAACAATTCTCTTCTTGCAATTGGGTTCCCTCCCGGATCACAGAAGAACAACTCACTGGATATGTCCTAACTGGCGCTTTGGCAAAGAAGGAAGTCTTTCATTGGAGAATCCTTGGTGCCGAAAACCACCCTGAACCTCAAGATGGAGAAGTGGTTGTGTTTATGCAGCATTTGGACCAAGGGATTAGCCCTCCCGGATCAAAAAATTTCCAGGATGTACTTGCGAACTTCCAACTCCATCCTCAAGACATTGGACCGAACTCTGTGTCCAACATCTGCAATTTCCAAGTGTTCTGTGAAGTTTACCTTCAAGAAGAACCGACTGTTGAACTCTTCAGGGACTTCTTCCACTTGAACCGCCGCACTGAATTTTCTGACGGCCCCACTACTGAACTTGGCGGAGTGTCGATTCAGAAAAGGAAAGAAGTCGATATTGCTCATGCCAAACATCACAGCCACCCCAAGGATTGGAATCAAACATGGTTCTACTGTCAGAACACCGCTCCTGCTGATGAAAATCCTTAGCCGGGTTACCGTGCTTACCGGCTCAGCAATGGACATCCACTGCCTCAACGGCTTACTGCCAAAGAACGACAAGCGTATGCACCTCAACTTGCTAAGCTCCGGGCTCTTCTAGCAAAAGGCTTAACAGGCATTGACCTCGTCCGTTACTGGGTATCATGGGGCATCCCGCCTTTAAGCCACCACACCAGGTTGATGCATGAGTACACCGAGGATGTCATGGACCCTCAACGGCACACTGAAATACAGATGAATGATGATGAAGTCACTGAGTGTGTAAAAAAGATGCTAGATGAACCGATTGCGGAGTGCAGCAAGACTGGGCTGCATCCCTTTTATGCCTCCAACAAACCGCCAGCTATAAGAATTTATCCTTCTGCTTTTTAATCCGTCTTTGCTTTAACATGTTACTAATAGCCTTTTGTTTATTCTTACAGGCCAAAGATCCTTTCTGGAAGAGGAAAACTCAAGACAAACCGGCAAAAGCTCAGGACAAACTGGCGAGGGCTCCTCGTGGAAAGAGCAAGGCCACAAAGAGGCCAGCCAAGAAGAAAACTGCCGAGTCCTCTGACCCGCCCGAAGATGTTGATGATTCGGAACAAGAGGTAGAACTTGACTCCCTTGTTTCATTTTTCATACATCTTATTGACAACGACCATTATCAGGATGATGCGGAAGCTAGCCGTGCTGACCATGTAGAGGTAATCTCGATTTCCTCCCGTTCCGATCTTGTGCCAGTAAGAAAAATCCGTCGCGTAGTCCGGAAAGTGAAACGTTCACATCCTTTCACTCATTTGGATCTATAGCATCCTGAAGCTCGTCGCACAACCTGGCATAGTGGCAAGCAAGTCACTTCCTCCGGTTTACCAGACACCCCAATCTGGAAGCGCCGTCCCAACACTACTAGGGAAAAGCCTATACACAGAATCTTAGCAGCAGCGCGGTTCAAAATAGAGCGCTGCTGGTAAGTAGTTGTAGCGCTCTTTGCGTAAACTCACTGCTGCTAAATATTTAGCGATGGCAGCGCTCGACGGCTCGCACGCTGCTACAAATATCGACCGCGGTGTTCCCCACCTCTAAGTAGCGATGGCGGTGGCGAAACAGCGCTCTTGCTAAGTGCATAGTATTAGCGCGGTTTCCTCGAGATCGCTCTTTGGTAAGTTTCAAATTGCCGCCATTTTTGTCCCGATTAGCGATGGCGCCTTACAGAAGCAGCGTTGCTGCTATGTTTTTAGCAGCAGCAGCAGTTTCTCACCAGCCTTCTGCTAACCCCACCAACCCCAAACCGTCCCTCCCTCCCCTTGCTTTTTCCCTTCCCCTACCTCCCCTCTCCTCTCTTCCCTCCACCACATGCTCCCACTCTCACTTTTTCCCTTCCCCTACCTCCCCTCTCCTCTCTTCCCTCCACCACATGCTCCCACTCTCACTCTTCTTCTTCTCAATACTTCTCCCCATTACTCCCTCTCTTCTCTATCCACCTTCTCTCTCTTCATTACTCCTACATAACTACACCACCTCCATTAATGCATCTCCTTTCTCTTTTCCTTCCCCTCCACTAGTTGAAGTTGTCTCCTTCCAAATTAGGTAGCTAGGTAGATGTAGGATTTAGTTAAGTGACCTATTTGCCCCTAACTAGATCTATCTTTGTCAAGAAGATCTTAATTTGTGCACTTTTGATCTCCCTACAACATCATCTTGACCATCAAGATAGAGGTGATGAAACTTTCATGCTTTTGCAAAATGGAAATGTGTTTATGTGTGTGTGATATGTTTGTGGAAATTGTGTGTGTGGCATGAGTTGGCGCCGCCAAATTGTGCTTTTGAGTTGCCTATGTTTTGCGAAATGTCGATTTATTTCCGTTTGGCTAATTCGAGCAAACTCTAGATCCATATATGTCCTATTTTTAGGGAAGGTCATGCCAAATTTTTTATGACTTTGATGCATGCATGCATTTTACAATCAATTTTTTATTATTACCGTGCGAGTTGGCGATGGTCGGTGGAGCGATGGTGGACAGGTGGTTGCGGTCGGCGGTGCAAGACATGAAAGAAAATAACCGGACAGAGGTTTTATGTCCGTGTCGAAAATGCAAAGGAATAGTTTGGCTCGACCCCCATGGCGATGGTGGTGTCGAGCGCACCTGCTCATGACTGGTTTCATGGATGGCTATACTAGGTGGATAATTGAAGATGAGGATGACGATGTTGAGGATGCCGGCGGGCGGGAAATGATGACACGGGCAAGGCGAAGAGATGATCGATAATGGCGGTGGGGAAGAGGCGGACATGGCGGCGGAGAAGGGCCGGACATGGCGGAGGAGAAGGGGCGGACATGGCGGCGGAGAGAACGACATGGACTCCACGCAGCAGAGTTCGTCGGTACTAAGTTCAATTGTCGGGACCCTCATGTTCAAGCATTGCCCATGAGGAGGCAATCTTGAGAGAGCTGCTTCTAGAGAGGAGGCTAAGCTGGAGCAACGGTGGTAGACTCGAACACTCCATTGTATGATGGTTGCAATCCTAAGGTGGCCGGTTGAGTTTCACGCTCCAACTCCTAAAGGCGAAGGCTAAAACAAATGGACCGACACTAGCCTCGATGAGCATCTCAAGTACCTAAAGGATGTTCTTCCCTTGGGTAATCTATGTCCTACTAGTGTTGATGAGGCCAAGAAGATCGTGTGCCCTCTTGATCTGCCACACGTTAGATACCATGCATGCATCAGCGATTGCATAATTTATCGGAAGAAGCACGGAAAAAACAAGCTGTCCGGTGTGCAATGCTTCTCGATACAAGAAGGCGGGAAGAAATGTCCCCGAAAGTTGTATGGTACTTACGATCACTCCCGTCTCGGAGGTATTTTGTAGATCCCAATGAAGCAAAGCTAATCTTGTTGCACGTGGAGAGGAAGAAGCCCGACGATGGAGATGATCCGAAGCTGAGACACGTGAAGGATGGAAGCCGTGGAGAGAGTTGAACAGCTTCTATCGGTATTTTGAATGTGATGCAAGGAACATCGTGCTTGGCGGCGTGTACCGATGGCATGAATCCGTTTGGCAACGAAACACCAACCATAGTACATGGCCCGTGTTTGTATGGATGTACAACCTCCCCCCTGGTTGTGCATGAAATCGAAGTGCATTCACATGAGCATGCTTATTCAAGGGCCAAAACAACCAGGAAATAATATTAATTTGTATCTGGGGCTACTTCAAGAGGAGTTAGACACGTTATGGAAAACACCGGCCAAGACATGGGACGCCAGCAAAGGTGAGTATTTCAACATGAGAGCAGCGCTGATCACGACGAAAGGCAGGACTATCTCGATTCTGGATATGTGGCGGGCCAGGTGTGCCATGGATATTGCGGATGCACGCGTGCATGGATGATACAACGTCTCGGCAGACTAACGTCAAGGAAAGATGGCGGTGCAGGAAAATCGTGTACATGGGGCATCCGAAGATGGCTTGAACAGACGACCCGTGGAGAAACCGTGGAGATCTATTCAATGGTCACGCTGAGCATCGAGGACCTCCACGTAAGCGGGCGGTGCGAAATCGATGAGCTGTTGAAAAAGCTGGAATGAGTACCCAGCGGGAAAGAGCGATGAGAAAGGCGCCAGAGCCGCTGCTGAAGGTATGGAAGGCGAGTCGTGTTGCGGGACTTGGATCTTGGCACAAACTCGATACACCTCATTGCCTAGATCAAATGCATATCTGTAAGAATGTCCTTGAGAGCTTGCTCGCAACAACGATGAACATGCGGATAAGACCAAGGATGGGCGAAGGCAAGAAAAGACTTGCAAGATTTGAAAATCAGGAAGATCTGCACATGCCGCCCGTAAAATGTCGACGAGACAGAGGCGGAGAGCGAGGCACGGAGAAGAAGGGCAAGAAATTAAAGAAAGAAGATTATTGCCCCCCTCTTGCTTCACCTTAAGTCGGGCTGAGATCAATCAATTCTTTAAGTGCCTTACGGAGTGAAAGTTAGTTCGATTCTTGTGGCAAGATAAGCGGATATCTAGACACGGACAAGAAAAGGTTCAGCGGGATGAAGTCTCATGACTGTCATGTGATGATGACGCAGATACTACTGTTGCCCTTAGGCGGATAATGGACAAACACGTCCGTGACACGCTTATTGGTCTCTGCAACTTTTTGGCGTCATCTCTCGAAAGTCGATCGGTGTGAAGCAGCTCAAAGGCTACGAGGAAGAGATCGTTGTGATCTTGAATGAGCTTGAGATGTACTTCCGCCCGCGTTCTTGACGTGATGGTGCATCTGCGTGTCCATATTGTGGATGACATAATAGACACAGGGCCGTCATTCCTGCACAACATGATGCCGTTTGAGAGGATGAATGGGATCATCAAAGGATTCGTTAAGTAACATGTCCCGTCCGGATGGAAGCATCGTCGAGGCTATTTGGCACAAGAGTGCATCTCTTTACGTGAGAATTTTCTATATGGTGCAGACCAGCCGCTTTGGTGTTAGTGTTGGTTTGCCGTTAACAAGCACGATGGGAGGCTCGAAGGAGATGGTCATCATAGCGGTCGCGAGGAACTGCGTGGCATACTCGGATCGAGGCAGCGATTTTGTGAGCAAACTTGGTAGTGCTACAACACCTAGACGAGGTAGATCCTTTCATGGCACTACACAAACAAATTATCGCAAAGAAGTATTGTGACCGGGGGGTATGCAGGACGGACGCCGAAGTTACTAGAGAGCACAACTCCACTTTCCTGCATTGGTTCAAAGAGCATATTATTGCTAATCCCGGAGGAGGGCTCTAAGGACGGATTGCTCATATCGCCTTAGCACATGGCCCCTCGCCCAACCTCGTAACCTATCATGCATATGATATCAGCGGATACGTTCTACGGAGGCAAAAGATATGGGCGGTGATGATCGAACTCGGGGTGACGATGGAATGCATGACCGGCAGCGACAACGGCACAACCGAGCGATTTTATGGAAGGGTCGATGAGATCAGGGAGCTTGACTACTCGGACTGCACAACACGGCGATGTTCCGTGTCGGATGGGCTAAGAATGTCGAAAGAAAGCGGATGTTCACTACCATGACTATACCCGGCGCCAAGAGCGCTACCGTCAACGCTATAGCAAAAAAATGAGCCATGGGTACCGCTAAGCACGTGACACAATGCTTCTTCATAACTGACCAGCGCAATCCCAGCCGTGTTGTCGTGAGGAGAGGCAAAAGGAACATCATTGGAATGGATGGAGTCGCCAGCGAGGAAGACTATGATCGATATGGCAACCCAATGAGGAAGATGGCGATGATGATGAAGTATCGTCAAAGAAGAATCAATACTACATTACCTAAGAAAAATCGCACTCCATGGAAAAGGCAAAGTCACAATGAGGGGCTCAATTATTCTTGACGAACAAGAAGGGAAAGAAGCTGACTCAAAAGCAAACGTCGACCTTGAGGAAACATATGTTATGGGTCCAATGATGTGTAATATATATATGTTCCTATTTTGTATACACACTTAGCCATATGATGTGTAATATATATGTTCCTATTTTGCATACATATTTAACCGTCAAATGATGCAATATATATCGCCTCCCTTAGTTCACGCCCTCGGAAATAAAAGTGGGATAAAATAAAGGAAAAGAAAAATGAAAACTGGCGATGGCGGCGGCGATGTGCAGGTCGTTCCACAAAACCGCTGCTGCTACATACCATAGTAGTAGCGCGTTTCTTATAAACCGCTGCCGCTTCGCACAATAGTAGCAGCGTGTTTACCATAAAGCGCTGCAGCTACAGATCATAGTAGTAGCGCGTTTGACATAACGCGCTCTTGCTACGTCCACTAACCCAAAATTTTCACTCGCCTTCATCCCGCCACATTTCCCCAAATCCCCACTCTCTCTCCGGCCCCGTCGCCCATGGCGCCCGACCCGGCCCAGCGCTTCGCCCCGACTCCGCCCGGCCGGGCGCTAACCTGGCGCTCGCCCGTCGACCCTCGACCCGACTCGGCCTCGCTTCGCCCGGCCCCGCCCGCGCCTTCGCCCGGCCGGCTCAAGCGCCCGACCGTCGGCCCTCGCCTCCCTCCTCGCCCTGCACTCTCTGTAAACCCCCCTCTCTGCTAGGGTTCTTCATGTTAATTAATTAGGTTATCTATTTAGTTATGAATTTAGCTAGGTTTCAAAATTAGCTGAATTTATATGGAAATTTGAACTGGACATGTGATATGTGCATATGTCATGTTTTGGACATGTCATGTTTGGAAAATGATCCGAGTGGCCTATGTTACGCCGAAATGTTGATTCATTTCCGTTTGGTGAATTTCAGCGCTCGATATGTCCATTTTTAGCAAAGGTCATGCGAAATTTCCGTGAATAAAGCCATTATTTGTGCTACATAGTTGGCATATCGAGTCTTGGCACATAGATTTCTTTTCGTCATTTCTCATTTATTCATACTTTTAGAAATAAATGAGGCCACTTAATCATAGGAAACATGTCGAACAACGAAGAAACCGGGCCTTGACCAAGATGCGAGCGAGATGGATTATGATGGTGAACAAGAGTACCTCGACTATTTGATTGCTAAGCAAGGTTTGCGGTCGGCCTCGATGATGGTCTTGGCCGACATCGACACCGACGGCGGCCGGCACCGATGGCGGCACCGAGACCGTGAGGAAGGTACCGGGGAAGGTACCGGCCCGATGCCGATACCGAAAAGAGGAAGCATAAGAAGCAGAGGATACGAAAACCTAACAAACTAGGGATTGGACGACTTGTGATCACAAAGATGGCACCAGCAAGTTTGAGCCGTTAGAGCGGAAGAACCTCGCAAGTGCTATGGGAACCAAGTAGGATGCATCCTACGGAATCTTGTGAGCATCAACGAGCGATGACTTAAGGAGTAAAGAACATTTGACGCAGATTGCTCCTAATGAAGTTGCACAAGAGATTCAAGTTCCCGACCGGGATGATAACATAGAACAACCATGGGATGATCCGAAGATGAAAAAGATTAACAATCACGCCATGGGCATGTTCAGCAATGATTTGGCCTCTGGAAAGGGAGGGTGAAACGAGCTATTGAGGCTGATGAACCCCTGTCCAAGATTACGGAGGAAAATCCGACACTTACGGAAGAGGAGTTCAAAAGTTCAAGGACACTTGCGCTACCGAGGCAGCCAAGGCTAAGGCTGCGAAATTCAAAAGCCTTCAGCTCCGGAACACGGAAGCATCGCCTCGGAAGCCGTGGCTACCTCGGTAAAAGGCCCATATGGGATAAGGAGGGCGCGGGCGTGAAGCCGCGGGTCTCCCGCACCCCTTCGAAGTTCACCAACCCCTTGGAGCATGACTTCATCGGGGCCCGCTACAAGTGGGACAAGGAGAAAAGGGTTTTTACGGACAAGATCACGAGGAAATTGATTAGACTCTTGGAAAAGCAACACCGCTTGCAGCCGAAAGCCCTACTTCTCGATGAGGCCCAAGTGGGACACCCCTCTCAACCGGGCCTTGAGCGAACTTAAGGGACTCCCGTTGGACCAGCGGCATAATATGGTCGTGTGCACGGCGCCGGAGACGGCGCCACGTGGAAGGTGTTTTACAACGACGGCCCGAGGCCAAGAAGCGAAAAAAGAAGTTTAGTCGAGCGGACATCGGCGCAAAGGTGAAGCTTGCGGTCGATAAAAAAGCAAGCGAGGACGCGAAAAAGCAGCCGAGGACAAATATGAGTTACTCTGATGGCGGTCAATGCAGCTTTATATCGCTGCGAAATGATTTCGCTACTACCTTGGTTCGATTATCATCAATCGGGCGAAGGAAAATCGAACAAGGCGGTACATGATTTCCCGATGCCCGGTTTAAATCGCGAGCAACTCCATGAACAACAACACCATCGCACCATCACTTGCTCAAGCAACGGGCCTCCTCTCGCAGCCGCTCCGCTCATAGCAGCCGTCCTCGGTCTCGAGCGCGCTAGGTGGGCCTTCGTCTTTAGCTGAGCTTGGCGCCGTCACGGTAATTACATGTCGCACCAACATATATATATAGATAATATTTCATTTTGTTGCCTTTGGTTGTTTTACACCACAAACATATGTGTTTGCGGTGAAAAAAACCCCATGCACCATACTCTACTTGATCAAAGGCGGAAGGTGGGCGTGGGAAAGGGGATGATAATGGACCCCTCTCAGCGCACATTCCACAACCACCCGATCCCACTGGGCACTTGAGGTTAGCTTGACCAGTGTGAAATCGGGCACGAGTTTGCCTCCTCGATAAAGCATGTGGGAGGCGGACGACGAGACCCCACCGCGGATTGGACGATGCAAGGGTTGGGTGCTGCTATGGCGAAGAATCTTATTAAATGCGGAGCCGGCGAGAGCACACCAATAACTACCACACATCAACAAGCATGTGCGGAGACCACCACCCCACCTACGCAATTACCAGCTCTGTAGTAGTGCGGGTGAGAGCGGCGGACGACATGATGAAGGGGTGCAATAATCTTGGCTGATGTACCAGTAGAATGAGAGAATGGATGATGAGGCGGAGGTCGACCCTATGGATTACCTCAATACAAGCGCGTATGGTGTGACATAGATATGATGAGTCAACCATATGACGAATCGGGCTATCAACTTGCTAATGAGGATATGGATGATATGCCGGGCAGGGCCGTACCATGGAATGCAAAAGTCTCTCTTCATGAAATCCTCACAGACACGCTCAAGATGCCGCCTCAACACAGGCTCAACTAGCGGGTGCGAGGGTCGTCTGATGCTTAGCCCGGGAACACTTGGGCAGGGGTTAAGGAAGGGTGCGGAAGGTGTGCCCAAGAAAAGGAGAGGAAGAGATCGGGAAGGTAGCGCCTCCAAACAAGCGAGCACACAGCAGCAGACGATGCATTACGAAGGCGTGTACCCGTGAAAGGTGCGGTCATGTTCCATCTCACAGGCGAGCCGATGCTACCGCCAAAACCGCTGGAGGCACTATCGAGGATCTCGGAGATCTGCACGACCATGTCTTTGTCGATGAGAAAAGCCTACTAGCCTCAAAGGATCCGGGATATCCGACATACGCGGCTCGTGTGCCTGAGGGGAAGTGCTACGTCGACACACGGCCCGCGGAGGTGTTTCTAACAAGGCGGCTTGATTTTACTATCGTCCGCCTTTTTGCGCTACATATGAGCTCCGTCGTGAAGAGTGAAGAAGTCTCGCAAATCTGTGTGGCGGATCCGTACTACATGCACGAGTCTTTCTTGAGTCTCGGCGACTTTGAGTGTGAAACTGCTAGGGAGTACCTCCAAAACTTCATGGTACAGAATAAGGACCGGGAAATTGTCCTCGTGCCTTATCATCCAAAGTAAGTCAGTTCCGAACAACCCTTTCGTACATTTCAATCATTCCTTCTATCTCATATGGGGAATAATTTGAGGTGTCTTTTCCCCGCAGCAACGGGCGCGCCGTTCTTATCGTTCTTTACCCGCAAGTCTCCCACGCCGTGTATTTTGACCCTTCGAGAGACTACGAGAAAAAGGACTACACCCACATAATGAATATTCTAGATGATGCTCTCCAAGGCTTCACTATAGAGGTGGCCACGTGCATATCGTAGAAACAAAGGAACAAGAAGATGGGTTTGGCGCATAAAACTAACTTCTCCTGCATCCATGTCCCAAAACCAAGCAAGAAGGATGGATTCTACATCGTCCATCTCATGATTCAGTTCAACACGGATCACCAAAGCTTCGCATTAACAGCAGAAATGATGATCATATCCACAAGTGGCTAGAATCTCATGGAGAAGCGAATTATAAACTTAGAGATGACTTCTTTCGCATCCAAAGCGACATTGCGGCGATCATCATGAAAGAAGTCGCCGATGAGAAGGGATGTTCCACCACGGCCCTATATCGCGGTGACGTCCGAACTCGCATAGGCATGCAACGTCTAGACCTCACGCCGTTCAAGCAGCTAGGGTTCGTCCTCGATGATATGGAAGGATGGAACTTCTAGTGAGTTATGATGCCGATGATGATGATATGTGTCGGTTGAACTTGTATACTTTTGTAGCGATGAAACTTTGTGATGTCCACGGTCCTGCCGAACTTGCGTAACGCTACTTTGTTAGTTGGCGTCACGATGACCTGCGTACCTCTAGTTAATTAATTTGCGTCTTGTATATGTTGCATCTAGTTGCTAACCTTTCTTTTTGGTGTTGCTCTAGTATATTTTTTGCATATATATGATTGTACATCCTCTTCATGAACATGCATCTCTAACAGGTACCTAGTTTCTTGATGGCGAGATGGAAATGCTATGTCGTGTACAAAGGGAAGGTTCGGGGTGTACAACGAGTGGCATGAGTGTCGGCGCAAGTGAATGGGTTCACGGCGCCAGCCATAAAACTTCAAGCGCAGACAAGAAGGAGAAGCTAGTTATTTGAGGTTCACGCTAAGCGAGAGAGGACTCGTAACCGCCACCTCATGTCTTGCATGGTTCGCTCTCACTCATAGTGATAGCACTTCTTGAGTATGCCTTTGTTTAGATGGATGACATTGTTGTAGTTGCAAGTATTCGAGACTTGCATGTATCGCTATTTTCGAGATGATAACAAGATATCACTTTGTGTTGGATGATGATTATGAAGAGACTATTTGTATGTACATGCTATGATTACATTTGTGGTCTCGCAGCATTTGTATGTGTATCATGATGAAATTTCTATGTGCTAAAGATTCTTCTACAAAGCGGTTCAAATACAAAACAAATATGCCAAAAAACTACTTAAATTAGCGATGGCGAGTGTACAAAAGTTAGCGACAACGCCGTTATAGCGATGGCGCGTCCATAAAGCGCTAAGCGCTAATAGCGATAGCGAGCTTCCGCAACAGCGCTGCTGCTACACTTGTATAGCGATGGCGGCGGGTGAGCACGCCATCTGCTATGAGTTAGCTGTAGCGTCGTATTAGTAGCGCGGGTACCCGCGCTACTGATACATGTAAAACCCGCGCTGCTGCTAGCCTTTTCCCTAGTAGTGCAAGGTCTCTTGTAATTCTAACAAGTCTTATCCCTTGGCGGGTTACTTCCGGTACCCTCTTAATCCGTCTGACTCAAATTATCAGGTAACTTCCAATTCATCCTCTGGCGATTCATCAACCACGCAAATGCCTCCCCTCAAGACCGTCCCTGGGTAAGTAATAATTTTAACTTTGCCTTCTTGCGCCGGTTTACCATATTAACCTCCGTTTGCCATTTTGTAGCGCCAAAGCCCGACTGAGCAAGAAAGCAAAGACCAATGCCCCCACTAATGAGGTTGAACCGGAGAGGAGCTCAGAAGGTGCTGGTGGAGATGCTGATATTGCTATGGATGATCTTGTGCCACAAGGTCAGGACACTTATGTTGCTCCGCCATAGGTTAACCCGGCGAGTCCTCATGTCGATCCACCAAGCTCGCATGCCAATCCTCCAAGTCCAACTGCTGATCCACCGAGCCCGGTCAAGGCCTCAGATAAACCAGCGAGCCCAAATACAACAACGGATGATGTTGTGATTACTAGGCTTGGCCATACTTCTCCTGGCAATCCTGTCACTTTGTCAAAGCACAGTGCCAAAGTGGAATCTGCTGCCGAAGAAAAAGGTAAATGGAAGACTGATTCGTCAAGCTATGCTCCTCTTCCCACTCAAGAACTTCACTCTGGATACCTAAACCGCCTATATACAAGCTGTGACTATGAGGACGGTTTAGTCAACATGATGAAGGAGCGATATGAGGTAACTTCCAAACACTTTAAATTTTCCTGTACTGTATATCAACTCCATTGTAGCCCCCAAGGGCCGGTTTATCTCTTCAAGATGAACCGGGACTTTGGATAAAAAAGACTTCAACTGTGTAGCCCCCAAGGGTCGGTTTACCTCTGTAAGATGAACCGGGACTTTCTGTTCAAAACCTGTCTTTGTTGAATTCCTTCACCTTTGATTTGTCTGACCAATTACACATTAGCCCCCAAGTGCCAAGATTAATACTTGTATTGAGCCTTGGGACTTTGAATAATAGTCAAAAAGAAGCAATCCGCATTAGCCCCCAAGTGCCAAGTGTATAACTTGTTATGTGCTTGGGACTTTGATATAAATCTTTAACATCATCATCTGTCTTTTGCGGGCTGATTTGAGCAATAAAGATTCCCAGATTGCCGATCTGCAGGAAAACATTAAGTCCCAGCAAGCAGAAACCTCCAAGGCCGAAGATGAACTGAAGGGCGTTTTAACTGCCATGGAGCAATTAAAAGATGGTTTCAAAAGTGAACGGGCGGATTGGGAAACCAAGAAAGCTGCTCTATTAAAGCGGGCTGAAGATGCCGACGCAGCTCTTAAACCGGTGGCAGAGGAGCTAACTAGGGTAAAGCATCAAGTCAATGCTATGACTTCAGCAATATTTGGTAAGTCCTCTTTGTAAGAACCTTTGTTAAACATCTTTGAAGTTGCTGGTTTAATAGCAAATTCTTAAACCCATGCAGGTAGTCGTATTTCTCATCTGGTTGGATATGCGGTTGAAATTAAAGCAGCCTATACTTTGAAAGAACAATTGTATACTGGTGCTCAACGAGTCATCTGTGCGGCCTCCTTCAACAAACCGTCACAAACCTTGATCAAGGATACACTGGCCAAATTATCTATGACCCCGGCCCAGATGGAAGAGGTAAAACGATCTGCTGCAAGAGCTAGCGCTTCAACAACACTGACTCGGGCCAAGGCTTGGATTGCTAATCTTGATCCCGCAGATATCGTAAAGGGCTATCCTGGTCAACAAGAAGACAGATCACACTTTGATAATGAAGCCCTCAAAGCCTTGACAAAAGAGATGCGCCCACTGGCAAGCCAATTGGCTGAAGAAGTTGACTTGTCTGTCTACCGGTCCAGCTATGACGCAGACAACAAACGGGTTGACGCATCTATGAAAGAAGCATAGAATCTAATCCCTCCAATCCGTAAGCACACCTATGCCCCTGACGTTGAACCGTCCAATCTTATAAGCAACGAAGCTGTCTTTCAAGCCTTAACCAGGATTGATTGAACCACCTTTGACTTCCAGCCACTGGGTGAGGAGGAGGAGGAAGTTGAACCGGCATGAGATGATCCTTCAACTTCACGTCAGCCTGGTGACGAATCATAATCCGGTAGCCGTTTTGATTTTCTCATTTAGCATTGTGGGCAACAAACAATTATTCTTTTGGGCATCAAAGCGCCTTGTATTAGGCTAGTTGAAATACTTTGATCTTCTGCCATCGTGCACTGCTACCTGATATTGTAATCCGGCATGATTGTTGCTATGCTTGCTGTATTTGCCTTGGTATTTCTTATAAAATCCTTCCTTCTGCATTTGAAAAACTTAAACATGTCCTGGCGGTTTACCGTCGGACGACTTATGATACCCAATACAGAACCAGACTTCTCATAACCAAGGTTATAAAGTAATGAAATATGAAATATATCATACCTCTGATATTAAATCACTTTTGCTGGTTTACCAACTTGTGTAGTAAGGGTGAAAACCCAAATTTGAGTTTTTGAAAACTCCCACCATGCTGTGTTGGTGCATATTAAGCCATGCCGGGTTATGACAAACACCGGATGATCATCCTGGCGACTTATAGTCAATACCATACGGGATTAAAAGATGCCGGTTCACAATTGATTATGCGCGAACAGCTGATAACTGTAAGCCATGCTGGGTTAAGAAACACCGGGTTGATGTAATGACATATAGTCGGGCCGGGTCAGTAGACGCCAGTTTAACTTAGAACCTTATCAGAAGAGATAAAACTTCGCAAAAACAAAATCAAATAAAAACTTGTAGTCGAGGCTTTTCAAGGGCTGCCAGGCACAAATTCGAGGCTTTTCATGGGTTGCCAGGCTGTTGAGTTAAACCATTTGACAAAGCCTTTTAAGATGGGCCTCCAACTAACCAATCATCGTTTTAACTTTGACAAGTTCAGGGTCTATATAAGATTGAATTGTCAAACGTTCAACTGGTCATGCCAGGATTACCTGGATAGTAGTGGCTTACTTGATGAAGGCAGGTTAACCCAGGGTTTTAGGTGAATACACCAGGCTTCCAAGCCATGGCTTGATAGCCAATTACAAGGGTCCTTTCAAACTCTTTGTTGCTTTGCACAATGAGCCCCCAAGTAACTTTGTGAGCTGTGCTCAATGGGTGCCTATGTTTGAGTTGTGCTTTTAGCAACAATACTCTCTTTGGCCCCTTGGGTGTGAAGCTCCCAAGCTTTATTGTGGCATGATAGCCTGTTTAATGGATAAACAGGACGTCGCTTTGTAAGCCAAAGCCCCCTTGTAACCAAGAAATATTGGAAGAACGAAAGAGGCCCTGCTTGTAGCAAGGATGCCGGTTTATTATATTGATCATAATATATACATTGTCAAAATATGTACATAATGAGAGCCTATGGCTCAGGTGTAGTAAGGCCGTAAATGAGCGATATTCCACGGCCGACGGGTCTCCTCCTCCGATTTGCTTGAGTCTTTGTGCTCGCGAACGTCGATGAGGTAGTATGATCCATTGTGTAGATTCTTGCTGACCACAAAAGGCCCTTCTCAAGGTGGGGATAACTTCTGCATATTGGTCTGATCCTGGATGAGCCGGAGCACTAAGTCACCTTCTTGAAAGGTTCTAGTTTTAACCCGACGGCTGTGATAACGCCGCAGGTCTTGCTGATAGACCGCCGAACGAGCCAACGCCATGTCCCGTTTTTCATCTAACAGGTCCAGTGCTTCTTGATGTGCTTGCTCGTTGTCGGCTTCAACATAATTGTCAACCCGGGGCGAGTCATGACGAATATCACTTGGGAGTACTGCCTCTGCCCCGTAAACCATGGAGAAAGGTGTATAACCTGTAGATCGGTTTGGGGTGGTATTTATGCTCCATAACACAGATGGAAATTCTTCCACCCAACAACCCGGCGTCCTCTTCAAAGGAACCATAAGCCGAGGCGTGATACCCTTTAAAATTTCCTGATTAGCCCTCTCAGCTTGACCATTAGATTGGGGATGAGCCACAGATGACACATCAAGCCGGATGTGTTCTCTTTGACAAAAGTCCTCCATCTGACCTTTGGAGAGGTTCATGCCATTATCTGTGATGATGTTATGTGGAAAACCAAAATGGAAGATCACCTTTTTGATGAACTGAACCGCCGTGGCTGCGTCACACTTGCTTATGGTCTCCACTTCAACCCATTTAGTAAACTTGTCAACCGCCACCAACAGGTGGGTCTTCTTATCTTTGGATCGCTTGAAAGGCCCTACCATGTCAAGCCCCCAAGTAGCAAATGGCCAAGTGATGGGAATCATCCGTAGCTCCTGAGCTGGAACATGATCTCGAGTGAGAATTTCTTACAACCATCACACCGCATCACCAAGTCCTCAGCATCAGCATGAGCCGTCAGCCAATAGAAACCATGACGAAAAGCTTTAGCAACCAAAGATTTTGAACCGGCGTGATGACCGCAGTATCCTTCATGGATCTCTCGTAAAATCCCACGGCCTTCTTCAGGAGAAACACAGCGCTGGAACACACCAGAAACACTGCAACGGTGTAACTCGCTGTTGTGAACAACCATGGACTTGGATCATCGGACTATCTGTCTGGCCAAAACTGCATCCTCTGGCAACTCGCCCTGGTTCAAATACGCCAAGTATGGAACCGTTCCATCCGGAATAATGTGTAAAGCGGCCACCAATTGTGCCTCCGGATCAGGAATAGCGAGGTCCTCCTCTGTAGGGAACTGAACGGACGGGTTGTGCAAGACATCCAGAAAGGTATTGGGCGGCACCGGTTTATGCTGAGATCCCAGCCGGCTTAAAGCATCAGCTGCTTCATTTTTGTGCCGATCAATGTGCTCCACTCGCTAACCCTTGAAATGACCAGCAACAATATCCACCTCTCGTCGGTAAGCCGCCATGAGTGGATCCTTGGAATCCCAGGTACATGAAACTTGCTGGGCCACTAGATCCGAGTCTCCAAAGCATTGTACTCAGCTTAAGTTCATCTCCTTAGCCACTCGAAGACCATGGAGTAAGGCCTCGTACTCAGCTGCATTGTTTAGTACAAGGGAACATTAAGCGAAGAACATAATGAATTTTATCACCTCGAGGGGAAGTAAGGACAACTCCAGCCCCCGAGCCCTCTAATGAATTTTATCACCTCGAAGTGGATAGTCCAGTATGTGCTGTCTGGTTTGTCCTCCGGTATCTGTAACTCTGTCCTATCATTGATGAAATCCACAAGTGCTTGGGATTTGATAGCTGTTCGAGGCATATACTTCAAACCATGTGGTCCAAGCTCAATAGCCCACTTAGCAACCCGTCCAGTTGCCTCCCTGTTCTGGATTATATCCCCCAAAGGAGCAGAACTGACCACTGTAATGGGATGACCTTGAAAGTACTGTTTAAGCTTCCGACTTGCCATGAAAACCCCATATACCAGCTTCTGCCAATGCGAGTATCTTTGCTTTGACTCAATGAGCACTTCGCTGATATAATAAATCGGCCTTTGAACCGGGTACTCCTTCCCAGCCTCCTTGCTTTCCACCACAATAGCTACGCTGACAGCCCGGGCATTAGCAGCCACGTATAACAATAGTGGCTCCTTATCAACTTGAGCAGCAAGAACTGGCGGTTCAGCCAACTGTTTCTTCAAGTCCTCAAACGCCGCATCAGTAGCATTGCTCCAGACAAAACTGTTTGTCTTCTTCAACATCTGATACAGAGGGATCGCCTTTTCTCCCAACCTCTGCCGATAAACCGCTCAAAGCGCGTCGACCATAAGCGTTGAACATCATTGATACATGCCGGTTTAGCTAGGGATGTGATAGCCTTGATCTTCTCCAGATTAGCCTCAATGCCCCGGTTGGACACCAGAAAACCCAAGAGTTTGCCAGCCGGTACACCAAAGACACACTTAGCCGGATTGAGCATCATTTTATAAACTCTCAGATTATCAAAGGTTTCTTGGAAATCAGTTATGAGTGTCTCTGCTTTCCTGGACTTCACCACAATATCATCCACATAAGCATGAACATTGCGCCCAATCTGAGTATGAAGACAAATCTGCACACAACGCTGATAAGTTGCCTGGGCACTCTTGAGCCCAAAGGGCATAGACACATAACAGAAGGCTCCAAAGGGAGTGATGAAAGCTGTCTTCTCCTGGTCGTTAACTGCCATCTTGATCTGATGATAACCCTAATAAGCATCCAAGAAACTCAAACGCTCACAACCCGCTGTAGCATCAATGATTTGATCAATACGAGGGAGGGAAAAGGGATCAGCTGGGCAAGCTTTGTTCAAATCTGTGTAATCCACACACATACGCCAAGTACCATTTTTCTTAAGTACCAGCACCGGATTAGCCAACCACTCTGGGTGAAATACCTCCACAATAAACCCTGCTGCCAACAGCCGGGCTACCTCTTCACCAATGGCCTTGCGCCTCTCTTCATTAAAACAGCGAAGAAACTGTTTGACCGGTTTGAATTTCGGATCAATATTAAGAGTGTGCTCAGCGAGTTCCCTCGGTACACCTAGCATGTCCGAATGTTTCCTTGCAAAGATGTACCGGTTCTTACGGATGAACTCGATGAGCGTGCTTTCCTATTTTGGATCCAAGTTGATGCTGATGCTGAACTGCTTGGATGAATCGCCAAGAACAAAATCAACCAATTTAGTCTCATCAGCCGATTTAAGCTTCAAAGCTGGATCATGCTCTATAGTGGGCTTCTTCAGAGAAGTCATATCTGCCGGATCAACATTGTCCTTATAAAACTTTATCTCCTCCGTTGCACAAACCGACTCAGCATAAGCCCCATCACCTTCTTCACACTCCAGAGCAATCTTGCGGCTACCGTGGACCGCGATGGTCCTCTTATGACCCGGCATCTTGAGCTGCAGATAAACATAACACGGCCTTGCCATGAATTTAGCATAAACCGGCCGTCCAAACAAGGCATCGTACGGACTTCTGATTTTGACTACTTCAAAGGTCACCGTCTCGGATCTTGAATTGTGATCATCTCCAAAAACTACCTCCAGAGCTATCTTACCAACTGCGTAAGCCGATTTACCAGGCACCACACCATGAAAAATGGTGTTTGACGGTCTAAGATTCTTATCTGTCAACCCCATACGCCGGAAGGTTTCCTAATACAAGATATTGATACTGCTCCCTCCATCCATGAGCACCTTGGTGAACTTATAACCTCCAACCTGCGGTGCAACCGCCAAAGCTAGGTGGCCCGGATTGTCAACCCGGGGCAGATGATCCTCCCGACTCCAAACAATAGGATGTTCAGACCAGCGTAGATAACGGGGCACTTGTCGGCATTCTGGGAACGGGGGTCCCCAAACTTGCCTGCATGCGGCCTGCGGCATGACTCAAGTGGGGGCCCAATGCAGCCCAGCTTCATCAGCTCAAGCTCAAGACCCTCGCGAGGGGCCAAGCCTCATGGGCTGGACTTCAGGGAGCTTCCTCAGGAGCATCCTCCTCAGGCAGGCTCGCGAGGAGGCGGAGAGATCAAGGCAGGGCACCTCCCGAGGGGCCCGTGACGCAAGCCATGATGATCGAGGACCAGGCGGGCACCAGGCGGGCGCTGGCCTGCGCAGTGTCCTTGTTTCCCTTTCGGTACAAAGGGGGCATGCACAGGCCAAGGCATCAGGCGAAGGTTACCATTTCGGTGCAATAAGACCAAGACCAGCAGAATGGCATGATGGAGGTCATCGTGGAGCCCAGGGTGGCGTCACCATTAGGGCCTTTGGCAGCCGAAGACCAACTTTAGTCAGGATAAGTGTACCAGGATGTTCCCCTTCAAAATGGCTAATTGTTGGCGCCCTTCCCGCTCATTATTTGGGAAGAGGCCCAGGGCCTCCGCCTATAAATAGGTCTAGCCACCCACAGGATAGGGGGATCTGGAGATCAACTAGAGACAGAGAGAGAGAGAGAGAGAGAGAGAGAGAGAAGCGAGTGAACTCACCCAAGCAGTTCATCACACCAGCTCAAGAACAGCCCCTCGCGAGGCTGTTCTCCCTTTGTACTGTTCACTATCAGCCCCTGACGCAATCCACCACACCACACACTGGAGTAGGGTATTACACAGCAATGGTGGCCTGAACCAGTATAAATCTCGTGTCCCTTGTGTGTTCATCTTTCTTGCTTAGATCTTTGCGAGACTTTGAGACGTGAGCTGGTAGGGGAGAGATCTTCGTGTGCACCCTAGTGTTCGAACCTCATGGGTCTGCCGGAACCGGAAATCCGACATTTGGCGCGCTAGGTAGGAGTGCGCCGGAGTCCTCCTTCCGCCTCCTCGCGTTTCGTCGCCTCGCCGTCCTGATGTCAAGCGACCCGACTGCCAACACCGACCGCTGGGCGGCATGGCCCGTCCACGCCATGCCGCCAGCCCAGGGCAACCGCAACCTTGCGCCTCAGGCAGCCCGCACTCCGCAGGGCGCTGCGAGGCGCGGGCGACGCGGCCAAACGTCGCCTGCCCTCACACCGCAGCAGATGCGGTCAGCAGCAAGAGCTTCAAACCACGCCGCGGCCACAGTGCCGCACACCCGATGGGAGCATGCAAACTCCAGGGCCGCGCTCACGGTATCCCGAGAGCTGCTACGGTGCTGGCTGCTGGAGGGCGGCCCTGATGTGCTACTGGAGCGAGTAGCGGAATTCCTGGACGCCGCCGCCTCGGGAGCGCCTCCTTTCTGCGTCTAGTTGCCACCCCAGGTCCAGGGCGGGCCAAATGGTGGCCCCATACGTTCCCACACGACTCCGAGCAGACTTCAGGCCCATCTCAACGCCAACCCGGCCGTCAGCACCGGGCGCCAAGTCACGCCGGCCACACCCCTGGCCGGCGAAGGAGCACACGCCGCGACCTTCAGCCTCGACAGGCCACCGTGCCATCACCCTCAAGACAATCCTCCAGGCCGAACTATGTCACACCCTGCATTTTGTAACATTTCATTTGCATTATTAAAGCATGAAAATTTGGACCAACAAAAACTTTTGCATTATTTGCCTTTTATTTGGAGTTGGTTTTCTCTCTGTGCTTCTTTTCAAGTGCTCTTTTAAGTCAACTACTCCACCTCTGTACTTCATCTCCTTGCCCCATACTTCTGCCCAATGACCATGCCATGTGTATAGTGCAATATAGAATTTTCTTACCAAAATAATTTGGCCAAAAAGTATTTTCTAAATTTAGTTTTCCAAAACCCCCTGAATTGAGGTTTGCACTGCAAGTACTTGATTTGGGTTATGAAAAATATTTCAAAAGCTATATTTGAATCCTATTAGGTGTAGGACTCGCATAAACCACAAAAATATAATTTTAAAAGTTGTTTTACTATTTTATTTAAAAGCTTTTTCTTAAGGCCAGAAATGGTCTTTAATAGGGAAAAATTATTTTATTGTTTTAAAAATATTTGACAAAAATTAGGGAAACTCAGTGGACATATATTTTCCATATATAAGAGTTTCAACACATGGTCATGTTCAAAATATTGGTCAAAACCCTCAAAAACCCTTTCTGGATATTTCAAGCTTTTGAAATATTTACAAGGGAAATATTATCCAAAAATTCCAAGAAAATTCTATCATCTCACATATGACATACTTGATGATCTTGACAAGTCTCATGTCATGGAGAATAGTATAACCCCATGAAATCCCCTCAAAACCATTTCTGTCCATTTTGAAGTTTGAGCAACTTTACATTGCCAAACATGACCAAATGTTCTCAAACTTGGTGCACATGCTCCAATGGTCTAATAATGCATCTAGACCAAATGGCACAGGTTGGAGAAGAAGATATCTTGGTCAAAGTGCCTCAAAACCCTCTCTGACCAGAATCAAATTTGAACTACTTTGTACTACCAACTTTTTCTCCATGAACCCAACTTTTGTGAGCTTGATCACATGACTAAATAAGGCCACCACACCAAGTGGTGCATCAAGGAGAAGTGATCTACTCAACTGGATCTACACAAATCCATTCCTGCCTATTTTTAGGGTTTGCAAAAGTTGCATTGGCAACTTTGTCCAAATAAGCTCAAAATGGGTGGAAGGCCCTAATTATGTGTGGCATCTCACCCTGTGGAGTCTCATGGCCAGTGGAAGTCATTAACTTGCCCAAAACATTATCAAACACCTTCTGGCAGAATTTTGGAATGCAAATTCCAGCCCCTTCCACTAATCTCCTTGAGCCCACCTTTTTACCACAACCCCTCCTCGTTCCCCTCTGTCACTTGGATGCTTTTCTTCCCGAGGAAGCAATGATGAGGGAGGGGGAAACCCCATTTGTCTTCTCTGGACAGTAGCTTCTCCCCTCTCTCTACCTCCTTCTCTCCCCTCGGCCCTCCAGAGCATCCAAGGCTCATTTCTACTTTTGCCCACACCCCCTGCAGCCTCTAGACACAACTGGATGCGCGCGGACGCGGAAAAACCGCGGATGCCGGCCAAAGTCGCGCTCTGGAGCGCCCGGCAGGACACCGACTATTGACGCCGCGCCTCCCGACCACCTCGAGCTTCCCCCGCGCGCCAGTCGATGCCCCTCGACGTCCGCTCCACGCCAGCAGGCCGCCCACTTGCTCCCGCACCCTCTCTCTTTCCTGCAGCTCGCGCCAGAATGCTGCCCCGCACGGCCAATGCTCGCGCCACTACTGTGGCCCACGTGCAGCTCGCCCCGCTCCTTCTCTCTCTCCCTGGCACCCTACACTACTCCCACGAACACCCCCGAGCTCTCCATTCCCTCTCTAACGGCCACCCGAGCCGATCCCGCGGGCACCCATAGGCCACGCCTACGGTGGACCTCGGCCAACCCATATAAGGCGACCCCGAGCCCCTCTTTCGCTCCCTGTCGCTCCCCCACACTCCAAATCAACCTCCCGTACCACCCATTCATCTCCAGAGCCGCCCGAGCTCGAGATCGAGCTCGAGCTCCGCCGCCTCGGCTCATCGGCGTTCGCGCGGTACAGGCCTCCTCCGCCTCCGTTTCTTCTCGATCTGGAACCGCGCGGCCACGCTAACCTTTTCCCCTCTCTTTCCTACTCTTTTTGCAGCCGGGAACGGCTGGATTCATCGGCGCCCGAAGCACCTCCGCCGCGTGGCTCGTCGCTGGCGAACCAGGCTGCTCCGGCGACCGCCTCCACCACCACCCGAACGGCGACACCGCCCCGAGTCCAACGGTACCACCCGCGCACCTCCCGTGCTCAGTATCGCCCGGCGACTCGTCGTTGCCTCGGCGGAGGTGAGCGGCGACGGCCATGGGGCCAGCCCGTCGACCTCACGCCTGACGGTGGGATCCACCGTCGAGGTTCAAAAGCAGCACACAGCAGCACCGGACCGCCCGTTGGCTGAAGCGTGTTTCGCCTTCGCGCTTTGGCGTGGCGGCTGCGTGAGCTGGTTTCCCCTCTGGGCCTGCTGCCCGTGGCCTCTCGGCCCGATGGCACAGCGCCACTTTTCTTTTCTTTTTCTGTCCCCTTTCCAAAAATTCCACAGGGCAAAACATTTGTCCAAAAAAAATATTTCCAACTCCTAAAATCTCAGAAAAATCCCACCTATCTATTGATGTAACTTTCATGCATATCCATTACACCCTTCTGCTCTATTCAAATTTAAATTCAAATTTGAACAATAAAACCTCTGTTTGAAAATCCACAACTCTGTTTCCCTAGCTCGAAATTCAAAACCAAGAATTTTCCCCTTCCTAGTTTTCCTCCTAGTATTTTACAAAAATAAGTTGACATTTTTCTGAGCACTTTGACTTTTCTGTTTTTATTATTGTCTTATGTTCCCGCTATTTTCTTGCAACGTTAGATCCCGTATTTGACGAGGTAGCTGAAGAAGAAGGAGGAGAAGGGCCTGAAGACTTTGAAGACCAAGCCAACCAAGGCAAGCAGCCCTTTGACCATGTCTTTGAAACCTTTTATGCATGCCATAAAGCTCTTTTTTTTATTGTTGCATCAGAATCATGATGAGATGGTGAACCACGTGGGTTGGTTGCCTCGTTTACTTCCTCGTTAATACTTGCATTGTGCATGGCCCTACCTTCTTATGAGGGTTATGCCGGTGGGAGTAGATAGGATGCTAAAGTAGGCTATGCAAAAAGGGACGGGGATATGCATGGTGATGGGGACGAAGTGATTTCAAAAGTCTTTTCGAAAACCCCGTCGGGTGCCACTTATGCCCGAGGGAGATGATGAGATGGGTAACCACTTGATGACGAAGTGGTGTACCGAGGCAAGAGTGTGTGTTGTTTTCAAAAACGGATTGGTCGAAGTTGCGACCGTTATTCCAACCTTACATGCGCAACCACTCTACCCTTATATGGGAAAGGGCATTATTGATTACCTAGACCGATACTAGCTTGGAGCCCTCATTACCAGTGACGGGAGAGTTGTTGGTGCGCTCTCTCGGGACGGGGTCGTGCCAGGTAGGGCGGCCATGACTGTTTTCATAGGGCACCAGACACACCGTTGGTACCCCGTGCCAGTGGTATGTGATAAGTATGGGAGCGAGGCTCCAAGAAAGTGTTATGTGAAAAGTTGGGCACGGGGGTTACTGCCAATCGAGTGGACTCCATGTTAGTGTCGTCTAGGGAAAGGTAGTGATCGGGTGCTTACCCCGGGTACTTGAGGTATCGCGGGTCGTGGATGACACGGAAGTTCCTCGGATCTTGTGGGTACAGTGTGCAACCTCTGCAGAGTGTAAAACTATTCGAATAGCCGTGTCCACGGTCAAGGACAGTTGGGTAACCGCTCTTGGTCTACGTCCACTTGTTTACAAACCAAGTGTGTGTGATGATGAAAATGACTTGGGTCAAGTCAAGGGAATTGACATGATTGAGATGGGTTGGTGCCCACTCTGTTTATGTTAGATGGGTTGAAGCCCACTCTCTTTATGTTGATATCTGTAACCAGTCCTCATGGTTGCTTGAATTCTCTTGATGCATGCTTACAAGATGTTGAACATGTCACTGCACTCAAAACTAGCTTTCTGCAAAAATTTACCTATATCATGCATTGATGTATCTTGAACGAAAACATGGGTTGCTTGCGAGTACATTCAAAGTACTCATTGGCTTGCCACTAGTTATTTAATTGACCAGGCATGGAAGAAGCGGAGTTCGAAGAAGAGTTCTTTGGAGACGAACATGCGAACTAGGACGTTTCCCAGTCAGAATGCCTGTAGGGTTAAGGCAGATGGCATGGGTTCTACTTATCGATGACGATTTCCGCTGCTTATGTTTCATTTGATGTTCAGCCCTTAAGGCTTTATCAATGTAAGACTTGACCATAATGGTCACAATTTGTGTAAGACTGTATGTATGGATGTAAGACTCTTGTTATTCAGCTTCTGTGTGTTCAGTGAGCATTGATCTCTAGGATCACTGTACACGTGCATTTGATGATCTCGACTCATGAGTCGGGGTCCCCACAGAGCTGGTGTCAGAGCCATCCTGACTGTAGGAAGCCTTAGTTAGCATGGATGTTAGTTAGAGTGAGACTGTCCACGAGATTACCTGTATACCTATGTTTTATGATAGTATCCCAAAACATGGGTCACATTCCCTCTATTGACCCTTCCCCTTCCACTTTTGTAGATGGCCGTCGTACCCGAGGACTTCCTGACCACCGGATTTCCTGTGCTTCTTGAGGATAGCCTCAGGAAGTGCCAGTTCACTCGAGCCCCCACCTTCTCCTACCACGAGCACTGGATCAACAGCACCAAGAAGGAGTATCACGTGGAGGTAGTCGTGAGGGCGAACGACTCCCCGATGAGCTGGTTCTTTGAGGGACCCTAGATGGCAACACTGCTCCTCGCCGTGGAGACTGCTGCCCTCAAGGTGCTGACTCACCTCCGGGATCTCCTGCCAGAGATGGCAAGTGAGCCAGCCACTCGTTACCTGCCTTATCGGAAGGAAGGTGATGACGAGAGCAGCGCACCCGCCCCACCCTTGGACGAAGGACTTTCTCTCCGCTTCCAGACCTACTTCAGCTTGTGTGCCGACAGCCTGGCACAGCACCTGGCCTCGAAGTCGATGGAGCTTCGGAAGGAACTCCACGAGACCAAGGAACTCCTCCGCCTAGCTCAGATGAAGGCGGACAGGATCAAGAAGGATGGAGCACCCCCTGGACAGCCCGTTGTAGCCTATCGAGGCGGGCGACCCCCACAGGTCACGCATGCCAAGGGATCATCTCAGCCACGCCGTATGACGGCGAAGGAGTATCACAACCTCTTCATGGCGCCACCGCAAAGCAGCGCCGTGTTCAGCTCCTCCACTCCCCACTCCCTCAAGTGACGAAGAGACTAAGGCAGATGAAGATGAGGAGGAAGACCGGAGGAGCCAGAATACCCGATCGAGCATTCCACCACTTAGACACCGTTCAGGACTAGGATAGGCCAGTCCGTAACCCTATGGTAGGATAGGTCGTGTACCCTTATCTTGAAGTCGAGTCCTTGTAATGGTTCATATGAAACCATGTTGTGTTGTGTTTGCTTTCAACTTGCTTTGATGAAGTCGTACTTTCCCTTCGGGAACTTGTAAACGACTACATCCCCCATTTGGCTTTAATGCATGAGTTTGGCCCTTCTGGCCCTTGCTTAACTTAAATTTGTGTCACACCACCCCCATACTAGGCGTCCCATCTATATTGCTTCCCTCATTTTATTTTTCCCAATCATGAGGCCTTGTCCGCTCCGACAGGATGCTTGTTGTAACACGTACTGGTACCTCTACCCAGCCGCAAGAAGCCGGAGGTTCTGCTGAGGCAGGAGTCAGCCAGGACCAAGCCCAAGGACAGACTCCACCACCACCACCTCCTCCAAACATGGACATGGCTCAGCTTCTCCAAGCCTTCCGAGAGGAGCGCCAAGGCAACACTGCAGCCCTCCAGATGATTGCTCAAGCTGTCAATCGCCAGCCGGCGGGACACGGCCATGGACGTTCCACGTTGGTGGAGTTCAAGAAGCATGCCCCACCCACCTTCATTGAGACTGCTGAACCCCTGGATGCAGACGACTGGGTCCGCACCATTGAGGATCTGTTGGCGCTAGTTGGATGCACTGAGGACCGTGAGAAGGTGGCATATCTTGCCTTGTCTCGGGGAACTGCGAGCTTGGTGGGATGGATTCAAGGCTATGCATCTTGAGCAAAACATCACTTGGGATAACTTCAAGACAGAATTCCGCAAGGCCCACATTCCTTATGGAATCATGGCCATCAAGCGTGAGTTCGAGCCGTGAAGCAAGGTAGTAGCACTGTCAAGGAGTACATGCAGAAGTTCGGTGTTCTCTCAAGGTATGCCCCGAGGATGTCAAGACGATCTGCCAAAGGGAGCGCTTCATGGAAGGCCTTAACCAAACTCTGCGATGCTAAGCTTGTTGTGTGTGACTGCCCGACCTTTCTTGATCGGTGAACAAGGCGCGATGCTTGAGGACAAGCGGCGTGCTTTGGATGACACTCGTAAGCGCAAGATGATCAGCAAGGGTAGCTCCAGCAACCAGAAGCCTCGTCCGTGGCAGCCAGCTCCGGTCAAGCCAACCTATCAGCAACCAAGAGCTCCCGCACCCCGCACCAACTATCCACCTTAGCAGTATGCCAACCCCAGGCTAGCTTACAGCAACCCCAATAACAATGCTGGCAAGAGCATCATCCCCAACCAAGTTACTTGCTTTGGATGTGGACAGCCAGGACACTACTCCAAGTATTGCCCCAACAAGAAGCCCGACGCCCCGCGCCCCAATGCGCAGAACCCAGGACAAGGCCGTGGAATGCCACCAAGGAACCAAGCTCCCCGTAACCTGCCCAACAACGGCAGAGGTCGTGTGAATCATGTCACTTGTAGGATCGAAGAAGGTGAGAGTGTCTAGAGGGGGGGTGATTAGACTACTCGACAAGATAAAAATTATGCCTTTTGACAAAGACAAGTTTTGGCAGATTTTGCATAACACACAAGTCAAGTAACATACTACACATGCAATTCTAGAGTATGAGCAGCGGAAAGTAAATTGCACAAGTAGTAAAGAGAAGTGGAGAAGATCAAACGCAATTTGGAGACACGGAGATTTTTCTCGTGGTTCCGATAGGTGGTGCTATCGTCATTCCACGTTGATGGAGACTTCAACCCACGGAGGGTAACGGCTGCGAGAGTCCACGGAGGCTCCACCCACGAAGGGTCCACGAAGAAGCAACCTTGTCTATGCCATCATGGCCTCGCCCACGGAGGCTAGCCTTACTCGGGGTAGATCTTCACAGTAGGCGATCTCCTTGCCCTTACAAACTTCTTGGTTCAACTCCACATCTTGTGGAGGCTCCCAAGCGACACCTAACCAATCTAGGAGGCACCACCCTCCAAAAGGTAATAGATGGTGTTGATGATGATGAACTCCTTGCTCTTGTGCTTCAAATGATAATCTCCCCAACACTCAACTCTCCTCACTGATATGGCTGTGGTGGAAGAAAGGATTGAGTGGAAAGCAACTTGGGAAGGCTAGAGATCAAGCTTCATATGGTGGGAGTGGAGCAACTTGATCTCGAAACAAGGGTAGGTAGTTTTCTTCTCAGAAATGTAAGGTAGGAGTGGTAGTACTTTCTGATGGCTCTCTCACAAATGAAGAGGGGGTGGAGGGGTATTTATAGCCTCCACACAAAATCCAACCGTTACACACATTTGACCAATCTCGGTCAGACCGAAGTTGACAACTCAGTGAGACCGAAAGTTCAAATCATGTGAACGTTGGGATTTTCGGTGGGACCGAAAATACAAACTCGGTGAGTCCGATTCGTGTAAAGACAAGAGCTTGCCAATCTCGGTGGGACCGACTTCATCATCTCGGTGACACCGATTTGATAACGAAGGTTCTGAAGCTTGGCAACTCAAGTTTCGGTGAGACCGAGTTGAGAATCGGAAAATCCGAGATTTCTAGGGTTTGGCTATATGGCTGAGGTGGTTCATCTCGGTGTGGTGAGTTTAGGAAATTGGTGGGACCGAGATTACTTATGAGTGTATATGGCAGTGAAAGTTGCTGATAGTTTAGGAGATGTATCACTAAGCACTTTGAGCAACCAGATCATTATCATAACCTCATCCCCTTTTAATAGTATTGGCTTTCCTATAGACTCAATGTGATCTTGGATCACTAAACCAAAAATGGAGTCTTGAGCTTTTGCCAATGCTTGCCTTAGCATTTTGAGGGTCCACCTCTTGATCCTTTTGCCATGCCAATGTGATTGAATTTCTGAAACATACTTGATAAAAGCATTAGTCCAACCACAAAGTATGTTGTCATTAATTACCAAAACCACCCAGGGAGCAAATGTGCTTTCAATCTCCCCCTTTTTGGTAATTGATGGCAACACACAAAACAAGACATCAAAGCTTACTGAAAGAAAGACAGAATTATCACAAAAGCTTTGACAAACATGTAGTACAGACTCCCCTACAAGTGTGCAAGATTTTCATAAATTATGGTTTTGGACTACCACAAGCACACAAGAGAGAAAAGCAGGATGTGCTACATGCAGCTTGGCTATATGCATCGAGCGAGATGAAAAGAAGTGAGTGATAATGCATATGTGCATGGTGATTTCTTGCAAACAAGTATTCACAAGCAAGTCACCATCATGCACATTCTGCAAAGTGCATATACTTACCTTGAGGTTCCTTGACATTGTACCTGAAGAAATAAAACTTGGGAAAACAAGGTTAGATAACACAAGAGTATTTCTTCAACCAACTGCAAGAACATCAAGAGTACCAAGCCAGGGATGACATGTATAATGAGTGTCTCATATTGAGCACAAGCTTGAATCAGCAAACATGTCTCCTGAAACTTTGATGTGATTCCCTCCCCCTTAAGGTAAGATTGCTCTTCTTCTCCCCCTAAATCTTCTCTTCTCCCCCTAAGTCTTCTCCCCCTTTGACATCAAGTGCCGAAAAGGACAGTAAACTAGGAAGGTCAGGGAAGATGGAAAGAAGTGGGATCCTTAAGAATCACAACAAGGCAATAAGAAAACATGCATAGAGAATCATTGAGTGGAGCTGCAGAAGATGATATCCTGGAGGAAATAAATCGGTGACACCGAATTGATATGGATCGGTGAGTCCGAAAGTCAGGGACTTAGGGCAGATCCTTTTCGGTTAGACCGAAATAATTAAGTCGGTGGCCTTGAGTTTAATTCAAGGAAATACTGAAATAATTCAGCTCACTTTGCAAGGAATGTTTCAAAGGATTTGCAATGAATTTGTAAATGATTTTCGAGGAATTGATCAGAGCCAAAAAGATATTCACAAAGACAGAAGAATAAAAATGAAAAAGATTCCTAGATGAAGTTTTTTTTTGAAATGAAAACTCAATAAGAGAACATAAGAGAAACTAGAAAAACTCCAAAACATATGTACTTCATCTAGATAAGGGTCGGCGACAAAGTCACCTATGTTTGAGTATATTGACTTAGGAGTCAAATGAGGACATTTGATCATAGGTCATACTCATCGTTTAAGCTCAAAATGGGGTTGCCATTTTTCGATTAAGCATTTGATGTGATCACATCTTATGAAGCTGCTTGTACTCATGTCTTTGAGCAAAGCTCCTTAAAGATGTGACGAACATACCTTGGGCTTGTTGTTGCTTTACTCATGTAGGTGAACTTGATGTAGGTGCTCATTGAATGTGAATTTGGAGCGCCATTTCCACTTGTGTAGTTCATCTTCCTACATGGGTTAGGCAAGCAAGGAAATACTCAAGGATATCCAAGATGACAAGAGTGAAATACTAGATGTATAAGGTGTCAAAAAGGATATGTGGAATTTTGTTCCTTGAACTCAACATCCCAAAGGGCTAGATACTTGGTTAATGACAAGATTACTCATGATTTGAGTGTGTGGTAATCTTCATTGACAAAATATTCACTCTTGTCATCATGATACATCAGATCATCATCCAAGTACCCCATGCAAGGAGTTAGATGCAATATAAGGGGGCAAATGTGTCCAAGACATATGATCATCATCATAAGAGAAATATCAAGGATTAGTCAATTAGGCTCATGCCTTGCATGCATCAATGGAGTTTTCACTCCAAGTTTGAAGCATCAATGATGTTCAACTCACTCCTTAAGCGACAAAACACTTTCTCATCAAGAGGTTTTGTAAAGATATCAGCAAGTTGTTTGTCAGTCGAACATGCTTAAGATTGATGTCTCCCTTGGCAATGTGATCACGAATAAAATGGTGACGAACTTCAATATGTTTCGTTCGAGAGTGTTGCACGGGATTGTGTCCAATCTTAATCGCACTCTCATTGTCACAAAGCAAAGGAACATGTCTCACATGTATCCCATAATCCTTAAGCGTTTGTGTCATCCATAGCAACTGAGCACAACATGAACCGGCAGCAATATATTCTGCTTCGGCAGTGGATAATGATACCAAATTTTGTTTCTTGGAGGACCAAGATACAAGGGATCAACCAAGGAATTGACACGCACCCGAAGTTGACTTTCTATCAACCCTGTCACCGGCATAGTCCGAGTCGGAATAGCCAACAAGGTCGAAAGAGGCCCTCTTAGGATACCAAATGCCAAAGTTTGGTGTGTGTATCAAATATCTCACAATTCTTTTAACAGCTTTAAGATGACATTCTTTAGGGGCTGCTTGATATCGAGCACACATGCATACACTCAACATTATGTCAGGACGAGAAGCACAGAGATATAGTAGAGAACCAATCATAGATCGGTAAACCTTTTGATCAGCGGGTTCTCCATCTTTTGTCAAGTCATTATGTCCACTTGTAGGCATGGGGTTCTCATACCTTTGCTTTCTTGCATGTTGAACTTCTTGAAGAGTTCCTTGGTGTACTTTGTTTGTGAGACAAAGGTACCCTCCTTAGATTGCTGATTTGCAACCCAAGGAAGAATTTGAGTTCACTCATCATGGACATCTCATACTTCTCCGACATGAGCTTTCCAAACTTCTCGCTAAAATGAGGGTTAGTTGAACCAAAGATAATATCATCAACATATATTTGGCACACAAATAGTTCACCATCAACCCTTTTAAGTGAATAGCGTTGAGTCTATTTTCCAATCTCAAATCCTTTTTCAAGAAGAAAGCTAGTCAAGCATTTGTACCAAGCTCTAGGAGCTTGTTTAAGACCATAAAGAGCTTTGTGCAACTTGTAAACATGATTAGGCTTTTTAGGATTCACAAATCCGGAGGTTGTTTCACAAATACTTCCTCCTCAATTTCACCATTTAGGAAAGCGCTTTTAATATCCATTTGATAGAGAGTAATATCATGGTGATTGGCATAAGCAAGAAGAATCGAATGGACTCAAGTCTAGCAGCGGGGCATAGGTCTCACCATAGTCCATACCTTCGACTTGTGTGTAACCTTGAGCTACGAGACAAGCCTTGTTGCGGATGACTTGTCCATCTTCATCTTGCTTGTTCCGAAACACCCATTTGGTTCCAATGACGTTTTGATCATCCTTAGGCTTCTCTACCAAAGTCCATACATTGTTCCTCTCGAAGTTGTGTAGCTCTTCGTGCATAGCGTTCACCCAATCCGGGTCTTCAAGTGCTTCTTCTACCTTCATAGGTTCAAGACTAGAGATAAATGAGTAATGCTCACAAAAGTTAGCTAAGCGAGTTTTAGGCGAGTAATTCTCCGGTCGATGTCGTTCATCATTTGTTCCACGGGATGATTTTTCTTGACTCTTGCTCGGACTCGGGATAGCTTTTGTTGTGGTTGAGGCTGAGCTTCCTCATCATCTTCATCTTCCTCTTCTTCTTCTTCATTGTTGTTGGTGTTGTCTTGAAGTGGTGGAGAAGGAGGTTGTGGTGGATCTTCTTGTTGCACATCCTCATCTTGGTGAGTTCGACTTGTGGAGGCCTCCATGTTGCCTTGAGGTTCATCTTGCCATGAGGTAGGGGGCTCCACATATGTAGATGAGGTACTCTCCTTCACTTCCATGGGACGGATCTTTCCAATAGATAAATCTTGAATGGCTTCCGATGGGTCCTTGTCTCCTACATCAATAGGCATTTGCTCTACTTGCGAGCCATTAGATTCATCAAACTTCACATCTACCGTCTCTTCAACCTTTCGGGTGAAATTATTGTAGACACGGTAGGTGTGGGAGTTTGATCCATAACCAAGAAAAAAGCCTTCATGAGTTTTAGGAGCAAATTTAGACCGGCGATGCTTATCAAGGATATAGCATTTCGAACCAAAGACACGAAAGTATCCCACTTGGGGTTTGTTACCGGTGAGGAGCTCGTATGAAGTCTTGCCGAGGAGCTTGTGAAGATAAAGCTTGTTGATAGCATGACAAGCTGTCTCGACGGCTTCACCCCAAAAGTGCTTCGGTGTCTTGTATTCATCAAGCATCGTTCTCGCCATCTCTATGAGCGTTCGGTTCTTCCTCTCAACAACTCCATTTTGTTGAGGAGTGTACGTAGCCGAGAACTCATGTAGAATCCCTTCCTCATCGAGAAAAGAGTCTACATGGGCGTTCTTGAACTCCGTTCCATTGTCACTCCGAACTTTCTTGATCTTCACCTCAAATTGATTTTGGGCCTTTCTGGCAAAGGTTTTGAAGATTCTCTGAACCTGTGATTTGTCATCAAGGAAAAATACCCACGTAAATCTGGAATAATCATCAACTATAACTAGACCAAAGGAGTTACCACCAAGGCTTTTGTAAGCATTGGGACCGAAGAGATCCATATGAAGAAGCTCGAGCGGTCTCCTTGTGGTCATGATGTTCTTCACGGGATGACTTCCACCTACTTGTTTTCTGCTGACAAGCACTACAAAGTCTATCTTTGTCAAAGAAAACATCTTTAACACCAAGAATATGATCACCTTTGATTAGCTTGTCTAGATTACGCATACCAACATGTCCAAGCCTTCTATGCCATAACCAACCTTTAGCGGATTTAGCAATAAAGCAAGTTCTAGGTTGGGCTTTCTTAGTGAAGTCAACAATATATAGATCACCTCTACGGATACTGGTGAATACCATGTTATGATTGTCACGACGAAAGACTTGGCAATCTACTTCGGTGAATAGCACATTGAATCCAAAGTCAGCTAATCTAGACACGGAAAGTAAATTGTATCCAAGTGATTCAACAAGCATGACATTTTGAATAGAGCTATCATGAGATATGGCCACCTTACCAAGGCCAAGTACCTTACCCTTGGAGTTGTCTCCAAAAGTCACATACTTGCGTGGACCATCGTTCTTTGCAAGCTCTCGAAACATGTCTTCGTCTCCGGTCATGTGATCGGTGCATCCACTATCAAGAATCCACTCTTTTCCACGGATATGTAGTCTCTCAGATTTGCCATAAGATTGAGACTCTTCATGATCTTGTCTAGCTCGATTATGCGAATCGGAGTAATCATCATCATGCTCATGCTCATCATCATATTGACCCATAGATAGTTCATCATCAACACCTAGGTCAATTTGACAACAACTTGCATTAGTTTTGTCAATGTGACAATAATCATCGAATGCAATACAAGAGCACTTCTAATTAGAGCATTGATAAGACAAGGATCATCCTTCTTTTCATGAGATCACGAAGCTCAAAGAAGCATTTATCAAAGTTGGGATCATTAGGCGCATCATATCAAATTCAATAGTCTTGTATAGAATTTCATCAAGACCTCTCAAAGAGTAGTTCGGATAAAGTTCTTCCAAGAACTTCCACATAGCATAAGCGCACTCAAAGTTTGTGACGAGCTTAAGCAAGTTATCGGGTAACCCTCTAATGATAAGATTTACAGTTCTAAGGTTCTGAAGCAAATCAAGCTCTTCATCCATGGAAGGGTGCAAGGGGTCAAATGGAGGCACATATGGGGTCTCAACATATTTGCATAAGTTATACATCTTAAAGATAATAAGCATTTCAATCCTCCACGAGTTATAGGACACTCCATTAAGAATAGGCACTCTATGACTAACACTCCCAAGCGTGAACCGTCCATCTTCCTCCAATGGTGTGTAAACCAAAGCAATGGAGACCAAAGCTCTGATACCAATTGTAGGATCGAAGAAGGTGAGAGTGTCTAGAGGGGGGGTGATTAGACTACTCGACAAGATAAAAATTATGCCTTTTGACAAAGACAAGTTTTGGCAGATTTTGCATAACACACAAGTCAAGTAACATACTACACATGCAATTCTAGAGTATGAGCAGCGGAAAGTAAATTGCACAAGTAGTAAAGAGAAGTGGAGAAGATCAAACGCAATTTGGAGACACGGAGATTTTTCTCGTGGTTCCGATAGGTGGTGCTATCGTCATTCCACGTTGATGGAGACTTCAACCCACGGAGGGTAGCGGCTGCGAGAGTCCACGGAGGCTCCACCCACGAAGGGTCCACGAAGAAGCAACCTTGTCTATGCCATCATGGCTCACGCCCACGGAGGCTAGCCTTACTCGGGTAGATCTTCACGAGTAGGCGATCTCCTTGCCCTTACAAACTTCTTGGTTCAACTCCACATCTTGTGGAGGCTCCCAAGCGACACCTAACCAATCTAGGAGGCACCACCCTCCAAAAGGTAATAGATGGTGTTGATGATGATGAACTCCTTGCTCTTGTGCTTCAAATGATAATCTCCCCAACACTCAACTCTCCTCACTGATATGGCTGTGGTGGAAGAAAGGATTGAGTGGAAAGCAACTTGGGAAGGCTAGAGATCAAGCTTCATATGGTGGGAGTGGAGCAACTTGATCTCAACACAAGGGTAGGTAGTTTTCTTCTTAGAAATGTAAGGTAGGAGTGGTAGTACTTTCTGATGGCTCTCTCACGAATGAAGAGGGGGTGGAGGGGTATTTATAGCCTCCACACAAAATCCAACCGTTACACACATTTGACCAATCTCGGTCAGACCGAAGTTGACAACTCGGTGAGACCGAAAGTTCAAATCATGTGAACGTTGGGATTTTCGGTGGGACCGAAAATACAAACTCGGTGAGTCCGATTAGTGTAAAGACAAGAGCTTGCCAATCTCGGTGGGACCGACTTCATCATCTCGGTGACACCGATTTGATGACGAAGGATTCTGAAGCTTGGCAACTCAAGTTTCGGTGAGACCGAGTTCGAATCGGAAAATCCGAGATTTCTAGGGTTTGGCTATATGGTGAGGTGGTTCATCTCGGTGTGGTGAGTTTAGGAAATCGGTGGGACCGAGATTACTTATGAGTGTATATGGCGGTGAAAGTTCTTGATAGTTTAGGAGATGTATCACTAAGCACTTTGAGCAACAGATCATTATCATAACCTCATCCCTTTTAATAGTATTGGCTTTCCTATAGACTCAATGTGATCTTGGATCACTAAACCAAAAATGGAGTCTTGAGCTTTTGCCAATGCTTGCCTTAGCATTTTGAGGGTCCACCTCTTGATCCTTTTGCCATGCCAATGTGATTGAATTTCTTGAAACATACTTGATAAAAGCATTAGTCCAACCACAAAGTATGTTGTCATTAATTACCAAAACCACCCGAGGAGCAAATGTGCTTTCATCACTGCGAGAAGAAGCCTAGGAAGACCGGACATCGTCTTTGGGTGCGTTCCTTGTCAATTCAGCACCATAAATCGTTTTGTTTGATTACGGAGCCACGCATTCATTTGTCACCCAAAGTTTTGCATTAAAAGTGGCATGACCCTACACCTCTGAATAACCCTATGGTGGTACAAACCCCAGGCGAGATGAGAGCCAAGATAGGATGTAAAGGAGTCGGGATTATCATTAGCAGGGTAGACTTCCTAGCGAGACCTTATCATCCTGAAATCACAAGGCTTGGGCGTGATCTTGGGAATGGATTGGCTCAAGCAAGCACCAAGGCTTCATATATTAAGCCAACCGGATCATCACCGTGGCGATGACCAAGGAGTCGAGTTAAATTTGCCTCCAACCCTCCTTTGCTCAAGCCAACCAAGTCAAGCTGTCTGACCGAAGTTGGATTGGAGCAAGTCTTGATAGTATCTGAATACCCGATGTTTTTCCTGATGAGCTACCGGGAATGCCTCCTAACCGAGACATTGAGTTCGTCATCGAGCTCATACCCGGAGTGGGACCCATCTATAAGAAGCCTTATAGAATGGGATCGGAAGAGTTAGCAGAATTGAAGAAGTAGCTGGAAGAGCAGTGAGGAAGGGATTTATCCGCCCTAGTGCCTCCCCTTGGGGATCACCTGTTCTATTTGTGGCAAAGAAGGACGGTACCATCCGCTTGTGCATTGACTACCGCTCCCTCAACGAAGTTACAATCAAGAACAAGTACCCACTTCCCAAGATTGAAGATCTGTTTGATCAACTCAATGGGGCCAAGGTGTTCTCCAAGATCGACCTCAGATCTAGGTACTACCAACTGAAAATCAGACCCCAAGATATTCCGAAGACGACATTTGTAACCAGATATGGCATGTATGAGTGCACGGTCATGTCCTTTGGATTGACCAATGCCCCGGCTTACTTCATGTATCTCATGAATAAGGTCTTCATGGAATATTTGGACAAGTTTGTCATTGTCTTCATTGATGACATTCTTGTCTTCTCGAAGTCGGAAGAAGAGCACGAGCAACACTTGAGGATGGTCCTAGACAAGCTTCGAGAGCACCAACTGTATGCCAAGTTCAGCAAGTGTGAATTCTGGCTGCGTGAAGTTGGATTCTTTGGTCATGTTTTAATTGAAGAAGGATTGTCAGTCAATCCCGCTAAGATTGAAGCCGTGACTGAATGGCAATCCCCGAGCAATGTGAAGGAAGTCAGAAGCTTCCTCGGACTCACGGGATATTACCGCAAGTTCGTTGAAGGATTCTCAAGCATTGCCCGACCCATGACTCAGCTCTTGAAGAAGGAAAAGAAGTTGAATGGGCGCTTGAAGTGCGAAGAGCTTCGAGAGCTGAAGAAGAGACCGACCACCGCCCGATTACGGCCATGCGGATATACACAAGGTATTTGTGATATATTGTGATCGTCAAGAACCGGATGGGAGGTGTTACGATGCAAGAAAAGCGAGTCGTAGCTTACCTTTCAAGGCAACTACGGCCTCATGAAGAGAACTATGCTACTCATGACCTTGAGCTAGCAGCAGTGGTTCATGCCCTGAAGACATGGCGACACTACCTCTTAGGGAAGCGATGTGAGATATACACGGATCACAAAAGTCTGAAGTATATTTTCACTCAAAGGGAATTGAACATGAGGCAGAGAAGATGGCTAGAGTTGATAAAAGATTATGACCTCAATGTTCAGTACCACCCTGGGAAGGCTAATGTGGTAGCAGATGCATTAAGCAGGAAAGCTTGTTCCTTGAATGCTATGCTTAAGGACAAGCTATCCGCCTTGTATGTAGAACTTGAAAGCTTTGGGTTGGAACTGGTTGCACCAGGATTCTTGGAAAACCTCGAAGTTAAGCCTACTTTGATGGATGATATTAAGGAAGCTCAGAAGGGACATGAGAGTATTGAAGGAATCAAGAGGAAGATCAAGGCGGGCAAAGCCCCAGGATTTTCAGAGGATGAGCAAGGAGTCGTGTGGTTTGAGAATCGCATCTGCGTGCCCAACAAGGGTGAGCTCAAGAATCTGATCTTGCAAGAAGCTCATGACACCCCGTATTCCATCCACCCTGGAGGCACCAAGATGTACCAAGACCTGAAGGAAAGATTTTGGTGGCACGGGATGAAAAGGGAGATCGCCACCTATGGTGCAAAGTGTGATGTATGCCGGAGAGTCAAAGCTGAACATCAGCGACCCGTTGGATTGTTGCAACCCCTCAAGGTGCCTGAATGGAAGTGGGACAAGGTCGGGATGGACTTCATCACCGGTTTACCCAGGTCAAGCAAGGGACATGACTCCATATGGGTCATTGTTGACCATTTGACCAAGGTGGCCCACTTCATTCCTGTCAAGACGACCTACAAGGGGAACCAATTAGCCAGTCTCTACATCAACCGAATCGTGAGCCTTCATGGTGTTCCCAAGGAGATTGTGTCGGATCGAGGAACCCGGTTTACCTCAAGGTTACGGAAGAAGTTCCAAGAGGCCATAGGGGACCAAGTTGTCCTTGACCTTTGCTTTCCACCCACAGACCGGAGGTCAGACAGAACGAGTAAATCAGATACTCGAAGACATGCTCCGAGCCTGTGTCTTAGCTTATGGAGCCAAGTGGGAAGACTGCCTCCCTTTCACCGAGTTCTCTTACAACAACAGTTATCAGGCAAGCCTTGAGATGGCGCCATTTGAGGTGTTATCTGGACGGAAATGCCGCACACCCTCAATTGGTCGAGACCGGAGAAGGACTTGTCTTTGGGCCTGATATCCTTCGTGAAGCAGAAGAGCAAGTCCAGCTTGTCAGAGAGCGTTTGAAGACCGCCAAGTCAAGGCAGAAGAGCTACGCTGACTCACGTCGTAGAGACCTAAACTTCCGAGTTGGAGACCATGTGTATCTCCGGGCCACCCCTCTCAAAGGAACCCAATGCTTCCATGTCAAAGGAAAGCTCGCCCCAAGATACATTGGCCGCTTCAAGATCACTGAACGACGAGGAGAAGTGGCTTACCAGTTGGAACTTCCACCTGAACTTACCGATGTGCACAATGTGTTCCACGTGTCACAACTCCGGAAGTGTCTCCAAGTTCCAGACAAGCCTGATCTTTACAAGGACGTCAATCACCAAGCCATTGACCTTGGACTGATTTGACTTACCGTGAGAGGCCCATCGCATTCGGATGAGGTGAGCGGCCTTTTCAACCGCACCATCAAGTACTTCAAGGTCAATGGAGCAACCACACCGAAGCAGAAGCAACTTGGGAGCGTGAAGACTACCTTAGATCCGAGTTTCCGTATCTCTTTAAAGCCTAGTTTAGGAATCTCGGGGACGAGATTGTTGTAAGGGGGGTAGGTCTGTCACACCCTGCATTTTGTAACATTTCATTTGCATTATTAAAGCATGAAAATTTGGACCAACAAAAACTTTTGCATTATTTGGCTTTTATTTGGAGTTGGTTTTCTCTCTGTGCTTCTTTTCAAGTGCTCTTTTAAGTCAACTACTCCACCTCTGTACTTCATCTCCTTGCCCCAAACTTCTGCCCAATTACCATGCCATGTGTATAGTGCAATATAGAATTTTCTTACAAAAATAATTTGGCCAAAAGTATTTTCTAAATTTAGTTTTCAAAAACCCTGAATTGAGGTTTGCCTTTGCAAGTACTTGATTTGGGTTATGAAAAATATTTCAAAAGGTATATTTGAATCCTATTAGGTGTAGGACTCCATAAACCACAAAATATAATTTTAAAAGTTGTTTTACTATTTTATTTAAAAGCTTTTTCTTAAGACCAGAAATGGTCTTTAATAGGAAAAAATATTTTATTGTTTTAAAAATATTTGACAAAAATTAGGGAAACTCAGTGGACATATATTTTCCATATATAAGAGTTTCAACACATGGTCATGTTCAAAATATTGGTCAAAAACCCTTTCTGGATATTTCAAGCTTTCGAAATATTTACAAAGGAAATATTCTCCAAAAATTCCAAGAAAATTCTATCATCTCACATATGACATACTTGATGATCTTGACAAGTCTCATGTCATGGAGAATAGTATAACCCCATGAAATCCCCTCAAAACCATTTCTGTCCATTTTGAAGTTTGAGCAACTTTACATTCCCAAACATGACCAAATGTTCTCAAACTTGGTGCACATGCTCCAATGGTCTAATAATGCATCTAGACCAAATGGCACAGGTTGGAGAAGAAGATATCTTGGTCAAAGTGCCTCAAAACCCTCTCTGACCAGAATCAAATTTGAACTACTTTGTACTACCAACTTTTTCTCCATGACCCCAACTTTTGTGAGCTTGATCACATCACTAAATAAGGCCACCACACCAAGTGGTGCATCAAGGAGAAGTGATCTACTCAACTGGATCTACACAAATCCATTCCTGCCTATTTTTAGGGTTTGCAAAAGTTGCATTGGCAACTTTGTCCAAATAAGCTCAAAATGGGTGGAAGGCACTAATTATATGTGGCATCTCACCCTGTGGAGTGTCATGGCCAGTGGAAGTCATTAACTTGCCCAAAATATCATCAAACACCTTCTGGCAGAATTTTGGAATGCAAATTCCAGCCCCTTCCACTAATCTCCTTGAGCCCACCTTTTTACCACAACCCCTCCTCGTTCCCCTCTGTCACTTGGATGCTTTTCTGCCCGAGGAAGCAATGATGAGGGAGGGGCAAACCCCATTTGTCTTCTCTGGACAGCAGCTTCTCCCCTCTCTCTCTACCTCCTTCTCTCCCCTCGGCCCTCCAGAGCATCCAAGGCTCACCCCTACTTTTGCCCACACCCCCTGCAGCCTCCAGACACAAGTGGACGCGCGCGGATGCGGAAAAAACACGGATGCCGGCCAAAGTCGCGCTCTGGAGCGCCCGGCAGGACACCGACCGTTGACGCCGCGCCTCCCGACCACCTCGAGCTTCCCCCGTGCGCCAGTCGATGCCCCTCGACATCCGCTCCACGCTAGCAGGCTGCCCACTTGCTCCCGCACCCTCTCTCTCTCCTGCAGCTCGCGCCAGAACGCTGCCCCGCTCGGCCAATGCTCGCGCCACTCCTGTGGCCCGCGTGCAGCTCGCCCCGCTCCTTCTCTCTCTCCACGGCACCTACACCACTCCCACGAACACCCCGAGCTCTCCATTCCCTCTCTAACGGCCACCCGAGCCGATCCCATGGCACCCGTAGGCCACGCCTACGGTGGACCTCGGCCAGCCCATATAAGGCGACCCCGAGCCCCTCTTTCGCTCCCTGTCGCTCCCCACACTACAAATCAACCTCCCGTACCACCCATTCATCTCCAGAGCCGCCCGAGCTCGAGATCGAGCTCGAGCTCCGCCGCCTCGGCTCGTCGCCGTTCGCGCGGTACAGGCCTCCTCCGCCTCCGTTTCTTCTCGATCTGGAACCGCGCGGCCACGCTGACCTTTTCCCCTCTCTTTCCCACTCTTTTTGCAGCCGGGAACGGCCGGATTCATCGGCGCCCGAAGCACCTCCGCCGCGTGGCTTTTCTCCGGCGAACCAGGCTGCTTCGGCGACTGCCTCCACCACGACCCGAATGGCGACACCGCCCCGAGTCCAACGGTACCACCCGCGCACCTTCCCGTGCTCTGTATCGCCGCCCGTGAAGCTCGTCGTGCCTCGGCGGGAGGTGAGCGGCGGCGGCCGTGGGGCCAGCCCGTCGACCTCACGCATACGGCGGTGGGATCCACGTCGAGGTTCAAAGCAGCAGCCACCAGTTCGCCCGTCGGCTGAAGGCGTATTTCGCCTTTACGCCTTCAACGTGGCGGCCCGCGCGGGCTGGTTTCCCCTCTGGGCCTGCTGCCCGTGGCCTCTCTGGCCAAGTGGCACAGCGCCACTTTTCTTTTTCTTTTTCTGTCCCCTTTCCAAAAATTCCACAGGGCAAAACATTTGTCCAAATAAAATATTTCCAACTCCTAAAATCTCAGAAAAATCCCACCTATTTATTGATGTAACTTTCATGCACATCCATTACACCCTTCTGCTCTATTCAAATTTAAATTAAAATTTGAACAATAAAACCTCTGTTTGAAAATCCACAACTCTGTTTCCCTAGCTCCAAATTCAAAACCAAGAATTTTCCCCTTCCTAGTTTTCCTCCTGGTATTTTACAAAAATAAGTTGACATTTTTCTGAGCACTTTGACTTTTTTGTTTTTATTATTGTCTTATGTTCCCGCTATTTTCTTGCAACGTTAGATCCCGTATTTGACGAGGTAGCTGAAGAAGAAGGAGGAGACGGGCCTGAAGACTTTGAAGACCAAGCCAACCAAGGCAAGCAGCCCTTTGACCATGTCTATGAAACCTTTTATGCATGCCATAAAGCTCTTTTTTTATTGTTGCATCGGAATCATGATGAGATGGTGAACCACGTGGGTTGGTTGCCTCGTTTACTTCCTCGTTGATACTTGCATCGTGCATGGCCCTACCTTCTTATGAGGGTTATGCCGGTGGGAGTAGATAGGATGCTAAAGTAGTGCTACGCAAAAAGGGACGGGGATATGCATGGTGATGGGGACGAAGTGATTTCAAAAGTCTTTTCAAAAACCCCGTCGGGTGCCACTTATGCCCGAGGGAGATGATGAGATGGGTAACCACTTGATGACGAAGTGGTGTACCAAGGCAAGAGTGTGTGTTGTTTTCAAAAATGGATTGGTCGAAGTTGCGACCGTTATTCCAACCTTACATGCGCAACCACTCTACCCTTATATCGGAAAGGGCATTATTGATTACCTAGACCGATACTAGCTTGGAGCCCGCATTACCAGTGACGGGAGAGTTGTTGGTGCGCTCTCTCGGGACGGGGTCGTGCCAGGTAGGGCGGCCATGACTGTTTTCACAGGGCACCGGACACACCGTTGGTACCCCGTGCCAATGGTATGTGATAAGTATGGGAGTGAGGCTCCAAGAAAGTGTTATGTGAAAAGTTGGGCACGGGGGTTACTGCCAATCGAGTGGACTCCATGTTAGTGTCGTCTAGGGAAAGGTAGTGATCGGTGCTTACATGGGTACTTGAGGTATCGCGGTCGTGGATGACACGGAAGTTCCCGGATCTTGTGGAGTGCAGTGTGCAACCTCTGCGAGTGTAAAACTATTGAATAGCCGTGTCCACGGTCAAGGACAGTTGGGTTACCGCTCTTGGGCTACGTCCACTTGTTTACAAACCAAGTGTGTGTGATGATGAAAATGACTTGGGTCAAGTCAAGGGACTTGACATGATTGAGATGGGTTGGTGCCCACTCTGTTTATGTTAGATGGGTTGGTGCCCACTCTCTTTATGTTGATATCTGTAACCAGTCCTCATGGTTGCTTGAATTCTCTTGATGCATGCTTACAAGATGTTGAACATGTCCTTTGCACTCAAAACTAGCTTTAAAAAATTTACCTATATCATGCATTGATGTATCTTGAACCAAAACATGGGTTGCTTGCGAGGACATTCAAAGTACTCATTGGCTTGCCACTTTGGTTATTTAATTGACCGGGCATGGAAGAACCGGAGTTGAAGAAGAGTTCTTTGGAGCGAACATGCGAACTAGGGCGTTCGGTCGAGAATGCACGTAGGGTTAAGGCAGATAGCATGGGTTCTACTTATCAACGACGATTTCCGCTGCTTATGTTTCATTTGATGTTCAGCCCTTAAGGCTTTATCAATGTAAGACTTGACCATAATTGTCACAATTTGTGTAAGATGGTATGTATGGATGTAAGATTCTTGTTATTCAGCTTCTGTGTGTTCAGTGAGCATTGATCTCTGGGATCACTGTACACGTGCGTTCGATGATCTCGACTCATGAGTCGGGGTCCCCACAAACTGCATGGCATGTGGGGCACTACGGCGAGAACCGTGGAGTTGCGGTGCTAGAAGCTTATGTGCCCCACATGGTGGATCGAGAATGCGCGTTAGAAGAAGACCACGACTCGTTCCTAGGGCCAGGCTGGGGCGAGGAGCCACCAGAAGCTGAGCTCTTTCAAGAGCCCCAAGAGGGCCTCGACGGCCGCGCCGGCGGCAGCAACTATCTGGTACCACTACTTCCTTAGGAGCAAAATTATGCTAACCATGGGTCGCAGGAGGTACAGGTCGCCGTAGCAGATGGCTGCCCCAATGCTGCAGCCTCCTACCCCTCGGGAGGAGGGCACCGTGGGCTGCAGGAAAGGGGCCGGGATCTGGGTTTGCCCCCACGGTGCTCGGCACTAGGCGCACTCCGGAGGTAGGCCCTCTGCCAGGGAGGTGCCACAAGTCCTGGCCCCGGCAGAGGACCCGTGGTCGTCGGGGGAACCGCTGGCGACCGCTCTACCCCATTGGCGTCGTCCTTGGTTTCCGGTCACCGTCAATGGCGGTAGAGTGTGGCGCAAGGCGGGGCCCTCGTCTGGTGATATGAAGCAAGGCCGGTACCTGTGAAGAAGGACCAGTGCCTGTGAAGCTCGCCGCCCCGTGACACTCTCACGTAATAATGAGTGGGGCTGTACATGCCCCGGAGTCTCCGGAGAGCCGCCCTCGGGCCTCGGGGGCTCCCGCCCATGCCCAGTGGCAGCACTTAGCTCCACGCTGGTGAGAAGACATCGAAGACTAGACTAGGTGCCGGACATGGCTTTTTGCCTTTTGCCTTTTGCTCTGTTGACAAGTTTCTTCGATTTGAATTTAATTTGGATTTGAACTTGAAACTTGCGTGTGTCTGGGGAAGGGGAGCTTAGTCTCATTCGAGCAATCTCTCGTGTTCTGGTTTCGACCTTACGTCCAAGTTAGCGTCGGCTACCTCCCCTCACGAGCCCATCTCGAGCCGGGCCAGGCCAGGCACATCTACAATCTGGACCACTGTCCCCACACCCTCTCCGGAGGTTCTCACCGCACGATCGACGGGACCATTCAGAAGACACTCGAGGCATAGCAGCCCCCACAGTCCCGCTTGGGACTCATCAGGGTCAGGAGGTAAACAGGTCAGCTGACCCATCGCTAGGCAAGTGGCTAAGCTCATGCGCAGCGTTACACTTACAAGGATATTGTTTGCAAACCTTTACATGAGGGGCTTCCCCTCCCAAAATGCTCTAACAGTCTTCAGGGCCTAGCCCGAACTTTCTTCACGCAGGGTAAACCACGGGGTACGCGCGATCAGTCGGACATATCGCTCGCCGCAGTATCTTGGGCGCCTCCAGAGGCATCACTGGCATTGCTGGCGTCATCACCATCACCACCCACACCTCCGCCAGCGCTAGGCGCGTCCACCACGCCGCCTTCATCGGCGGCCACGATCACGCCATCATCATTAGACGCGAAGGCCCTAACGAGGGCGTCCACATTGTCCTCCACCCATTGCGCCAGGTCGCCCCGGATGGCTATGGGCACAGGTGTAATGGTGGTGTTGAAATCGAAGTGGGGATCCATGTTCTTCAGGTGGCTGAAGACACGGGAGAAGGCACGCCCAAGCAAGGCTCGGCTCCTCTCCTCGACGAGCCGACGGGACCTCTCGGAGCGGTTCTCCAGGAGCGTCACCACGTCAGTGAAATATTGGAGGTTGCCGGCATAGTTGGTCTCATGCGGCACCTCGGTAGCGGCCTCACAAATGTTGCCCAGGGCTGTGTTAGCCCACTCCCTGAGCGTTCTGAGCATGGGGGCGTGCTCATGCTCCAGGACCCGCCGCTGGCGGATCTCGTCCTTGTTCTGCCGCGCGATAGCCTCGGCGCCATCAACCCTTTGTCGAAGAAGAAGCAGCTCGGCGTGGGAAGAGGCCAGCTCTGCCTGCGCTGCACCAAGTGCAGCCACGGAGGAGTCCGCACCCCGCGTCACCTCGGCCAGTTTGGCCCTAAGGGCCGCGGTCCTACCTTCAGCTTCGGCCCTGATTAGCTCCAACCTCGCTTCGTATTGGCGCTCGAGACCCGAACGAGCTTCCGCCACTCGGCGGTCGGCCTCCTCCTGTGCTCGGGTTTTGTGCGCAGCGACGTCATCCTCCGCCTGAGCCACCAGACGCTTCCCCATATCTAGCCGCTCAAGGTCAAGGTTGCGCTCGGCGACCTCAAGTGTCAGCGCTTCCTCGCGCTTCCGAAGCTCTACCTGGTCGACGGAGGCCTCCTTCAGCGACACGAGGGCCGCCTAGTGCAGTTCCACCTGCTCCTCCAGAGAGTTGCTCCAGGCTTGGAGCTCCTACACGCGCTCCTCCGCATCCTTGCGCCATCGGTCTGCTTCCCGAGCCTCCTCGACGGCTCGGGAGCAGGCCTCTCGTGAGCCCACTAGTGACGCTTCAGCCTTCACGTTGTCAAGGTCCCGCTGGTGACGCGCAAAGGCAACGGCTACCTTCAGCTTGCGCCTCTCTTCAGCAAGGCGCAAGCCTTTGGCCTCGAGGCGCGCGTCTTCGCCAGCAAGCTCTGCTCCGATCCAGCTTACTGCGTCCACCGCCCCCTGGAGGAATTCTTGGCGAAGGGCACGGCACTCACGAGCACGCCTGAGTACGTCTTCCACGTCATCCTCCGCCGCTGGCGAACCCGGAGGGCACTGGGGCGGCATGCCCCCTCCCGGTGCGGAGTCGGGAGCTGGTGCCCCAGCAATCGTCACACGGGCCGCGCCAGGAGCCCGGCCTGGCACCGGTCCGTCCCCAGAAGAGAAGCTTAAGAACGACTTCAACCACTTGCCGTTCACGATCAGGGAAGGAGCATGGGGCAAGCTGGTTATGCCCTAGGGGAACCCATGGAGGGAGGACAGCAGGCGTGCAGGATCCAGATGCCCAGCAGGATGGGCCACTCCTCCGATTGGCCGAGCGGCAGGAGCGCCGCTCGAGCCCGGCATGCTCAGGGTCAGCAGCGAGGACGAGGCTTGGGGGGTGGCTCCCTGGCCGTCTCCACGAACCCAGCAGGAAGGGCCCTGAGAAAGCCACGATCAGGTGTGAGAACAGAGAAATGAAGGAGCAAAGAAGGAAGAGGACTTACTCATCCATGGCAAAGTACTTCCTACGCTTCAACAAGCGGCAAGGGCTATCTCCGCCCAAGGCCTCCTTCCTCTTGCGGAGGGCCTCGAAATCTACTTGAATCGACCCAAGCGCTTGGTGCAAGGGTCGGTCTGCGGCATGTTGGAGGCGCCGGGATGATCGGCGCTAATGGGACCGGCCTGAGGAGCGCCATCGGGCACCACCTCGTGAGGGACGACCGGAGCCTCGGGATCCCCAACCTCGGGAGCCGTAGGATGGAGCTCCTCGCCTGCCACTGCTCTAGGGCGGGCTTCATGAGATGTTGCCTCTGGAGCCCCCCGCGGCATCTGCACCTCCACAACATCATCCTTTTTGGCTCCCCATAGTTCTCGTCTCCCTGCTTCGTCACCTGGGACGGGGCCGCTTTGGGCAACTGGAAGGGCAACCACGGCGATAGGATTCTCGCGGGGCCCCCTGAGGCCAGTCGGGCACAGTCCCCATTCATCGAAGTTGGGCATCTGCTTCACAAAATCGGCCCTGCCCGAACAAAGACACAGGAGGGCACCATCATGTCGAAGGCTGCCAGGGGAAGGGTCGCCAGTCAGGACCTTGAGCACCGTCATTAGTGCTTCAGGCGCCAGGTCCTCCTCCTGGAGCCGCATGCGGTCCTTGTGCCCCGCATAATCCCACATTCGGCGAGAGTGGCGCTGGAGAGGAGCAATGCAACACTGGAGGAACTCCTTCACCACCTTGGGCGCCGTCACGTTGAGCACCCTCAAGGTCTTGAAGTGGCGCCATACGAAGACGAGCCGGGGGATCACGAGCGCCTCATGAGCCCAGCCTGATGTAACGCCCCGGATTCGATGCGCCAGGTGTCCGCCAGTTATTCATCGTTGTTGCCATGTCATTTGCTTGCGTGTTGCACTTTGCCATGTCATCATATGCATTTCATATCATGTCATCTTGTGCATCTCATTTTGCATACGTGTTCATCTCATGCATCCGAGCATTTTCCCCGTTGTCCGTTTTGCAATCCGGCGATCCTATCTCACCGGCGTCCCTTCTTGTCTCCTTTAGGTATGCGGGTGTTAAGCGTTCTCGGAATGGACCGAGGTTTGTCAAGCGGCCTTGGTATAGCACCGGTAGACCGCCTGTCAAGTTTCGTGCCATTTGGAGGTCGTTTGATACTCCAACGGTTAACCGGGTACCCGCAAAGGCCTCTTTTGTGTGCAGCCCAACACCCTTCCAAAGTGGCCCAAAACCCAGCAAACTTCCCTCCATGCTCTCGGTCGTTCGATCACGATCGCGTGGCTGAAAACCGCTCCTCATTTGGACTCTCCTAGCTCCCTCTACCTATAAATATGCCCTCCCCTTCCATTTTTCGCGGATGAAAACCCTAGTCTCTCCTCCCTCTCGCCCGGCGGACATGTTCGCGCCCGCCGGACGAATCCCGCCGCCGCGCCCAGCCAACCAGGGAGCGTCACGTGGCACTCCCCGCCGCCTCCGCCGTCGGGCCCGCCCGGCAAAGCCGCTCGGCTCGAGCCCGCCGCCCGCCGCCGCCGCCTCCCGCGCCCGCGCCACTCGATCCCGCCGCCGCGCGCCGCCGGACCGTCGTCCTCGCCCGGCGGCCACCGCGAACCTCGCCGCCGCCCCCTCGCGGAGGCCGACCCGCCAGAGTCGCCGCTGCTCGGCCCGCCAGCCAGCGCGTCGCCGCCGCCCGCCGCCGCTGGTCTCACCGTCGGCCCGTCCCCACCCGGCAGCGGCCCTCCCTCCATCGGCGAGGCCTCGCCTTCGCCGCCCAGCTCCGCCACCGCGCCGCCGCCGCCGGAACCCGCCGTCCACAGACCGGTCGCGCGCCACCCTTGCCGACTTCGCCATCCCCGCCGCCGTGGCGCGCCTCCCGCCGCCGGCCATCCTCGCCGGAGTCCGCCGACTCGCCGGAACCCGGGCGGGTGGATGTGATCCACCCGTCCCGCGACCCAAACGCGACCCGAGCCGCCTGGATCTCGCCATCCCGGATCCCGCCGTCCCATTGACTTTTCTGCGAGGGTATAATTTTTCTCTAAGTCCCCGAAGCATTTGCATAATCATGCCATATTCATCATGCTGTATCTCTGCATCCGTAGCTCCATTTCGTGCGTGTAATATGTCAAATTGTTCGCCTCGACGAATACTTCATTTCATTCCAATGCGTCATTTTCATTTGAGCTCATCTTGGTGCCCGAAATGCTGTTGGAAGAGTGCATGTTGATGTTAATGTGCTGAAACTATTATAACTTGCTCATTTGTCATTTTCGCCATGATTGATGTGTGCATCCTATGAGGTTGATGTCTTCATGTGTTTTGATCTATGCCATGCCATCTTTCTAGGGGTGTATCCCATGTATTTTTGTGATCAATGTGGTGACTAGCACAAGCATGCAAACTTAGGCTTCGTGATATTGCTGATTTTAGTCCACATTACTGCATTATTTTGATGCCATGTAAACTTGATGCTCTGAGAGAGACCATGCATATTTTGAGATACTTCAGTAAGGGTGTTTTTAACATATGGTTATCGTCTATCCATTCATGCCCTTGTTTGCAATTATGGAGTAGTCTAGCATGTCATTTGAGTGCTCTACTTTTGCTTCAAAATGTTTTCTGGCAGATTGTTTACATGTTATTCAATTTGGCCAAGGTTGCTATATTTGATCCTTGCATGATATGGACTTGTTCTTGACTTGGTTTGTTTCACAAACATGTCTTCTTGATGATGCTATGCTTATATTGTCATGAAATGACTTGTGGTGAGTGAATCGAGCTTGTTAAGTAGTGTACTTGCTGTTGCTGTTTTCCTGGGCAGATTCTGTTGTATTTTGTTGCTATGTAAACATGTTGCTACTAATCATTCTATGCATAATCTGGAGATGCTATATAAACATGTTTTGATCTACATGTCATGCTCTATCCATACATGCCCCTGGTAGCATTTATAGCTTGCTGTAGATTGTTCATATCTTGCTCTAAAGTTTGCTAAATGATGTTGTTGTCAGCCTGTTAACATTAAGTTCACTAGTTCCCATGTGTTCTGCTAGTGATCCATGCACCCTATGACCTTGCTCTTGCCATGCTTAGCTTCATAAACATGCCTTCTTACTGTTGGTTGCCTTGCCATGCCAATAATTGCTCTGTAGTGAGTGGTTCAAGCTCACCAACATGCCTACTTATTGTTGTTCCTGCCATGTATGAATCCGTAATATAACTTGCCATGTTTACATGGGTGCCATCATATTTTATATGCCTTTTTGGCTCATGGTCAGTAAGGGACTTTTAATCTATGCAATTAGTAGATTCATGCCATGCCTTTGTTTGCCATGATATGTTCCCGTAACATGCTATTTGATAGCTCTAAACATTGCAACCTGATGTTATTTCTGCTAAAGTCTGAAACTGTTATTATTTGCAATCTTACCATGTGTTTTGGAGTATGTTCTAGTGATTTCTGGAGATAGCTCAGTGTTCATGTCTTGTTATGCTTTACCTGTACTTCATGCCCATGCCTTTTGTTCTTATGTTGGGGTGCTGTAGCATATTTTTTTGATGTTTGTAATATGCCTAGTTGCTGTTATGGACAGATTGTTGCTATGACTTGTATAGAGTGTATGTGTTGCACCGTTGCTCCGTTTTGAGCGTGCTCTATATGATACTTGCTTGTTTTTGCATGTAGTTCCATATTATCATGTTGCATCCTTGTTTTGAGGTGTTTTCTTGATGTTTGGGTGTATTTTGCATCAATGCCATGCTTAACTTGTTTTGCTCATATCTTCTAGGCCGTAGCTCCAAATCTAATGAACTTTATATGTAACTTGACTAGAATTTCGTGTAGATCATCTTGGTGCATCTTAACTTGCTGTTTAACAACTTGAACATAAGGTTTATTCAGTTCTGGACCAATTTCGAAATTTGCATATGAGGACTTACCAGAATTGTGATATGTTGTTCCCGGCCTCATTTAAACTTGCCTTTATGTGTTGTTCTTGTTTCCATCATCTCTTGCCATGAGTAGCTTCATGTATCTTGGTCATGCATCATGCTTGTTGTGCATCATGCCTTGTTCATGTGTGGTGTGTTTACCATGTTGTGTGCTTCTTCTCGATAGTTCCGTTTACGTTGCGATCGTGAGGATTAGTTCGTCTCACGCTTGGTTAGTCTTCATGGCTCCATCTTCTTCATGGACTCGTTCTTCTTCCTAGCGGGATTTCGAGGCAAGATGACCGCTACCACGGATCTCACTACTATCATTGCTATGCTAGTTGCTTCGTTCTATCGCTATCTTTGCGCTACCTATTACATTTATCAAGCCATCCCATATTTCCATGAACCTCTAACCTTTGACACCTTTCCTATGCAAACCATTACTTGGCTATGTTACCGCTTTGCTCAGCCCTCTTATAGCGTTGCTAGCTGCGGTGAAGTTGAAGATTGCTCCATGGTGGGCGGGGTTTACGTTGGGATATCACAATATCTCTTATATTATTAATGCATCTATATACTTGGTAAAGGGTGGAAGGCTCGGCCTTATGCCTGGTGTTTTGTTCCACTCTTGCCGCCCTAGTTTCCGTCATACCGGTGTTATGTTCCTGGATTTTGCGTTCCTTACACGGTCGGGTGATTTATGGGACCCCCTGACAGTTTGCTTTGAATAAAACTCCTCCAGCAAGGCCCAACATTGGTTTTACCATTTGCCTCACCACCACCTACTTTTCCCTTGGGAGTTCGCTCTCTCGAAGGTCATCTTTATTCAGCCCCCCGGGCCAATGCTTGTCTAAGTGTTGGTCAAACTAGAAACATCGGCGGCGCCACCTCAGGGAAAACTTGAGGCTGGTTCTAGTTATGCGTCTTGCTCATCCGGTCGTGGCACGAGGCGAGATCTGTGCAGCTACTATCGGGATGTCGGCACGCCGGGAGGTCTTGCTGGTCTTGTTTTACCATTGTCGAAATGTCTTGTAAACCGGGATTCCGAGACTGATCGGGTCTTCCTGGGAGAAGGTCTATTCCTTAGTTGATCACGAGAGCTTGTCATGGGCTAAGTTGGGACACCCCTGCAGGGTTTAAACTTTTGAGAGTCGTGCCCGCGGTTATGTGGCAGATGGGAATTTGTTAATGTCCGGTTGTAGATAACTTGACCCCATATCCGAATTAAAACGCATCAACCGTGTGTGTAGCCGTGATGGTCTCTTCTTGGCGGAGTCCGGGAAGTGAACACGGTTTCTGTGTTATGTTTGACGTAAGTAGGAGTTCTGGATCACCTCTTGATCATTACTAGCTTCACGACCGTTCCTTTGTTTCTCTTCTCGCTCTCATTTGCGTATGTTAGCCACCATATATGCTTAGTCGCTGCTGCAACCTCACCAGTTTACCCTTTCCTTCCCCATTAAGCTTTGCTAGTCTTGATACCCATGGTAATGGGATTGCTGAGTCCTCGTGGCTCACAGATTACTACAACAACAGTTGCAGGTACAGGTTATCACGATGATCATGATCAGAGGCGATGTTTACTTGTTTTGGAGTTCTTCTTACCTTCTTCTTGATCGGGGATAGGTTCCAGGTCGGCAACCTGGGCTAGCAGGGTGGATAATGTTTGAGTTTCTGTTTATGATTCATTCGTAGTCGGATGTTGTTCTTGTATGTTGTATTGTTGTATTCATATAGCATTGTATGCCTTTTGTATGTATCCCCATCCATTATGTAATGTTGATGTAATAATATCCACCTTGCAAAAGCGTTCCAATATGCGGGTCTATCCTTGGTGGGACCTTCGAGTTCCTTTTGGATAGGGTCGCATATTGGGCGTGATAAGTTGGTATCAGAGTCTCGACCGACCTTAGGAGCCCCCATTGATTGATCGTGTAGTTTGGCCGTTGTTGAGTCTAGAAGAAAACTATTTTCGGAGTCTAGTTATATCGGAGAGTAGGAATTCCTTTTACTCCTCAGCCCCTTCGTCGCTCTGGTGAGGAATCTTGACGTAGTTGTTTTGAACTACTCCTCTTCACGTTCAAATTTTTCTTTAGGATCACGCGGTTAGTTTTCCGATCGTTGTTCCTCATCTCTTTTCATCCGGCGCATTTCTCGTCAAGTTGACTCGAGCCTCTTCATCTTTGCCAAGTTCAATCCTCAGTTGTTTTCTTTTCCCACCCGCCCACCCTTCTTATTCTCGGAACCGGAGTCCGTTATCGAGTATCCATCCTACTCGTGCGAAGTCTTTGCTTTATTTCCTCAATGATTTCAACCAGTGTTTTCTCTTCAAGATATTCGTCGGCTTTCCCCCTTCCAAGTTCCCTTTGTTTTCCCGCCCTCCCACCCTCTCCTTCCCGGAGTCTGAGTCTTTTTCGACCATCAGTTTCATTCGTGCGGAGTCTCTTCAGTCTTCCCTCAATTATTTCTATCGGTGAATTCTCGTCTCGTTCGTCATTCTTCATCCCTTTCTTTTTCCGGTGGACTCAATTCAAGTTTTTCGTTGTCGATTGTATTCTTTCCCTCAGCTAAAATATTTTCTTTTGCCTGTTTGCCTCTCGCCAGTTTATCCTTCCGGAGTTCAAGATATTTCAGGAGATTCGTCTGTGTTCCAATTAATTCATGGTTGTCACCTCATTCAAATATTTAAATTGTTCCGGTGCATCATCTATCTGCTCAACAATCCTTTCCAATGGTGTTTTTCTCTTAGTGGGCCCTAACCCACAGGTCTTTTCCCAGGATCTTACCTGACTCTTCTAATTTCCCCGGAGTTATTCTCAATTCTTTTCAAAGTGTGACGTAAGAATGGATCCCATCAGTCACATGCCTTTTCCAAGATCGATTTCAAATCATTTCATTGTTGGCTCAACCTTTTTGCTTTTCATTCTCCCGGAGTATCTCAGTAATTTTGGTGGTGTTTCTCGTCGCCATTTGGAGATGGAAGAAGAGCTTTTTTCTCTCAGTCTTGTCAGTTCTCCCGGAGATTCGCGGTGTTAGCTCGATGTTATCCTATCAAATTGTTTCAAGTCATGCAAATTCTTTTCATCCATCCGGAGCATTTCTGGAGTTGATTTCTTTTCATTTCACCGGAGGCCATCATTCCAGTTATCATTCTCTAATTATCCCGGTGCTTCGGTCAAGTGTTCTTTAATCAGCTCATGATTCTCTTTGTTCTTTTGCATCTAAATCCTCTCTAGCATATGGGTTCCTCTAATTCTTCCCGGTGATTCATTCTCTTTCATCAGTCATTTCTGAATTCTTACGGTGGTTCGTTCAAGATTCTTTTTCTTTGATTATCATGTTAATTCATTCGTTCTTTTCAATCCTACCGGTGATTCATGAAGACTTTCTCAAGTTTGCGATATGTCACTTCTCAATCCTTTTCAAGAAGAATAAATAGTATGCAAAATCCATTGCTTGTCATCAATTTAAGTTGATGAAGGATAAGCATACAATAAATCTTATTCTTATTTCATCCAAGTGATTAATCCTTTTCTTCGGAGTTTGTCCTTCATGAATAAATTCTAGTTCCGAGTGTTTTTAATCTTTTCTTTTCCGGAGTTCAATTTCCTCGGCCATTTAGTCGGAACCTCCATCTAAATCATCGCAAGGCTCATCTTATTCTTTCATCCTTTATTTTATCTCGTCATCCTTTTGTCACCGGAGTTCTTCATGGCGATTCTTCATGATTTAATTCATTCTTCAAGAGTTCATCAAGTTTCATTCCATCTTCGTAAGTTCGTGTTCTATTCCTCCATGTTTCAGCCGGAGTGCTACCTAAAATCCTTTCAGTCTTATTCGTTTCTTTTCTCATTCTAACCTCTCCGGTTAGAACGAGTCGTTTTTAAGTATATCTGATTCCGTGAGCTTTCGATTCTCGTCATTCTCGTCGCTCCTCTCTTCTTCTTGAGTGCTCTCGATTCTTTGCTTCTTCTCTTGAGTTCTTGTTTCACCTCATCCCTTTTCCCTTCCGTCTTGGTCCTAAGATCTCGGGACGAGATCTCTTGTTAGTGGAGGAGTGTTGTAATGCCCCGGATTCGATCGCCCGGTGTCGCGATTATTAAATCGTTGTTGCCATGTCATTTGCTTGCGTGTTCCACTTTGCCATGTCATCATATGCATTTCATATCATGTCATCTTCTGCATCTCATTTTGCATACGTGTTCATCTCATGCATCCGAGCATTTTCCCCGTTGTCCGTTTTGCAATCCGGCACTCCTATCTCACCCGGCGTCCCATTCTTGTCTCCTTTCGTGTGCGGGTGTTAAACGTTCTCAGAATGGACCGAGGTTTGTCAAGCGGCCTTGGTATAGCACCGGTAGACCGCCTGTCAAGTTTCGTGCCATTTGGAGGTCGTTTGATACTCCAACGGTTAACCGGGTAACCGCAAAGGCCTCTTTTGTGTGCAGCCCAACACCCCTTCCAAAGTGGCCCAAAACCCAGCAAACTTCCCTCCATGCTCTCGGTCGTTCAATCACGATTGCGTGGCCGAAAACCGCTCCTCATTTGGACTCTCCTAGCTCCCTCTACCTATAAATATGCCCTCCCCTTCCATTTTTGCGGATGAAAACCCTAGTCTCTCCTCCCTCTCGCCCGGCGGACATGTCGCGCCCGCCACGACGAATCCGCCCGCCAGCCCAGCTAACCGGGGCGCCACGTGGCACTCCCGCCGCCTCCGCCGTCGGGCCCGCCCGGCCATAGCCGAGCCCGCGAGCCCAGCCGCCGCCGCCATGCCTCCAGCGCGCCGCGCCGCCACTCGATACCCCCGCCGCCCGCTGTGCCGTCCGCGTCCTCGCCCGGCCGACCACCATGAACCTCGCCGCCGCCCATCGCCGGAGCCGACCACCCGAGGTCGCCACCGCTTTCGGCCGAAACAGCCAGCGTCGCATGCGCCGGCCGCCCGCTGGTCTCACCGCCGACCTCCGTCCCCCCTGCGCGGCCCTCCCTCCGCCGGCGAGGCCTATTTCGCCGCCCGGCTCCGCCACCCGCGCCGCCGCCGCCCGGAACCCGCCGTCGCGATCGGTCGCCGCGCCACCCTGCCGACTTCGCCATCCCCGCCGCCGTGGCGCGCCTCCCGCCGCCGGCCATCCTCGCCGGAGTCCGCCGCCTCGCCGGAACCCGGGCGGGTGGATGAAATCCACCCGTCCCGCGATCCAAACGCGACCCGAGCCGCCTGGATCTCGCCGTGCCGGATCCCGCCGTCCCATTGACTTTTCTGCAAGGGTATAATTTTTCTCTAAGTCCCCGAAGCATTTGCATAATCATGCCATATTCATCATGCTATATCTCTGCATCTGTAGCTCCGTTTTGTGCTTGTAATATGTCAAATTGTTCGTCTCGACAGGTAATTCATTTCATTCAATTACGGCATTTTCATTTGAGCTCATCTTGGTGCCCGAAATGCTGTTGGAAGAGTGCATGTTGATGTTAATCTGCTGAAACTGTTATAACTTGCTCATTTGTCATTTTTGCCATGATTGATGTGTGCATCCTATGAGGTTGATGTCTTCATGTGTTTTGATCTATGCCATGCCATCTTTCGAGGTGTATGCCATGTATTTTTGTGATCAATGTGGTGACTAGCACAAGCATGCAAACTAGGCTTCGTGATATTGCTGATTTTAGTCCACATTACTGCTTTGTTATTTTGATGCCATGTAAATTTGATGCTACAGAGAGAACCATGCATATTTTGAGATACTTCAGTAAGGGTGTTTTGAACATATGGTTATTTTCTATCCATTAATGCCCTTGTTTGAAATTATGGAGTAGTCTAGCATGTCATTTGAGTGCTCTACATTTGCTTCAAAATGTTTCCTGGCAGATTGTTTACATATTATTCAATTTGGCCAAGGTTGCTATATTTGATCCTTGCATGCTATGGACTTGTTCTTGACTTGGTTTGTTTCACAAACATGTCTTCTTGATGATGCTATGCTTATCTTGTCATGCAATGACTTGTGGTGAGTGAATCGAGCTTGTTAAGTAGTGTACTTGCTGTTGCTGTTTTCCTAGGCAGATTCTGTTGTATTTTGTTGCTATGTAAACATGTTGCTACTAATCATTTTATGCATAATCTGGAGATGCTCTATAAACATGTTTTGATCTACATGTCATGCTCTATCCATACATGCCCTTGGTAGCATTTATAGCTTGCTGTATATTGTTCATATCTTGCTCTAAAGTTTGCTAAATGATGTTGCTGTCAGCCTGTTAACATTAAGTTCACTAGTTCCCATGTGTTTTGCTAGTGATCCATGCACCCTATGACCTTGCTCTTGCCATCCTTAGCTTCATAAACATGCCTTCTTACTGTTGGTTGCCTTGCCATGCCATGTATTGCTCTGTAGTGAGTGGTTCAAGCTCACCAACATGCCTACTTATTGTTGTTCCTGCCATGTATGAATCTGTAATATAACTTGCCATGTTTACATGGGTGCCATCATATTTTATATGCCTTTTTGGCTCATGGTTAGTAAGGGACTTTTGATCTATGCAATTAGTAGATTCATGCCATGCCTTTGTTTGCCATGATAAGTTCCCGTAACATGCTGTTTGATAGCTCTAAACCTTGCAACCTGATGTTATTTCTGCTAAAGTCTGAAACTGTTATTATTTGCAATCTTACCATGTGTTTCGGAGCATGTTCTAGTGATTTCTGGAGATAGCTCAGTGTTCATGTGTTGTTATGCTTTACCTGTACTTCATGCCCATGCCTTTTGTTCTTATGTTGGGGTGTTGTAGCATATTGTTTTGATGCTTGTAATATGCCTAGTTGCTGTTATGGACAGATTGTTGCTATGACTTGTATAGAGTGTATGTGTTGCACCGTTGCTCCGTTTTGAGCGTGCTCTATATGAAAGTTGCTTGTTTTTGCATGTAGTTCCATATTATCATGTTGCATCCTTGTTTTGAGGTGTTTGCTTGATGTTTGGGTGCATTTTGCATCAATGCCATGCTTAACTTGTTTTGCTCATATCTTCTAGGCCGTAGCTCCGAATCTAATGAACTTTATATGTAACTTGACTAGAATTTCGTGTAGATCATCTTGGTGCATCTTAACTTGCTGTTTAACAACTTGAACAAAAGGTTTATTCAGTTCTGGACCAATTTCGAAATTTACATATGAGGACTTCTAGGAATTGTGATATGTTGTTCGGCCTCATTTAAACTTGCCTTGATGTGTTGTTCTTGTTTGCATCATCTCTTGCCATGAGTAGCTTCATGTAGCTTGGTCATGCATCATGCTTGTTGTGCATCATGCCTTGTTCATGTGTGGTGTGTTTACCATGTTGTGTGCTTCTTCTCGATAGTTCCGTTTAGTTGCGATCGTGAGGATTCGTTAAATCACGCTTGGTTCGTCTTCGTGGCTCCATCTTCTTCATGGACTCGTTCTTCCTAGCGGGATTTCAGGCAAGATGACCGCTACCCTGGATCTCACTACTATCATTGCTATGCTAGTTGCTTCGTTCTATCGCTATGCTGCGCTACCTATTACCTGTTTATCAAGCCATCCCATATTGCCATGAACCTCTAACCTTTGACACCTTTCCTATGCAAACCATTACTTGGCTATGTTACCGCTTTGCTCAGCCCCTCTTATAGCGTTGCTAGCTGCAGGTGAAGTTGAAGATTGCTCCATGGTGGACAGGGTTTATGTTGGGATATCATAATATCTCTTATATTATTAATGCATCTATATACTTGGTAAAGGGTGGAAGGCTCGGCCTTATGCCTGGTGTTTTGTTCCACTCTTGCAGCTACTATCAGGATGTCGGCACGCCGGGAGGTCTTGCTGTTCTTGTTTTACCATTGTTGAAATGTCTTGTAAACTGGGATTCCGAGACTGATCGGGTCTTCCTGGGAGAAGGTCTATTCCTTCGTTGATCACGAGAGCTTGTCATGGGCTAAGTTGGGACACCCCTGCAGGGTTTAAACTTTCGAGAGCCGTGCCCGCGGTTATGTGGCGAGATGGGAATTTGTTAATGTCGGTTGTAGATAACTTGATACGGATCCGAATTAAAGCGCATCAACGTGTGTGTAGCCGTGATGGTCTCTTCTCGGCGTCCGGAAGTGAACACGGTTTTACGTGTTATGTTTGGCGTAAGTAGGAGTTACGGATCACCTCTTGATCATTGCTAGCTTCACGATCGTTCCTTTGTTTCTCTTCTCACTCTCATTTGCGTATGTTAGCCACCATATATGCTTAGTCGCTGCTTTGCAACCTCACCACTTTACCCCTTCCTTCCCCATTAAGCTTTGCTAGTCTTGATACCCATGGTAATGGGATTCTTGAGTCCTCGTGGCTCCTGATTACTACAACAACGATTGCGGTGTACAGGTTATCACGATGATCATGGCGAGAGCGATGTTTACTTGTTTTGGAGTTCTTCTTCGCTTCTTCTTGATCGGGGATAGGTTCGGTCGGCAGCTGGGCTAGCAAGGTGGATATTGTTTGAGTTTCTGTTTATGATTCATCTGTAGTCGGATGTTGTTCTTGTATGTTGTATTGTTGTATTCATGTGGCATTGTATGCCTTTTGTATGTATCCCCATCTATTATGTAATGTTGATGTAATGATATCCACCTTGCAAAAGCGTTCCAATATGCGGGTCTATCTTGGTGGGACCTTCGAGTTCCTTTTGGATAGGGTCGCATATTGGGCGTGACACCTGAGCTAGGAACAACCGGCGCGGTTCGGTGCGAGAGCAGGGGGCTGGGTACCCCAACGTCCACATACAGCCACCGCTCTCTGAACTTGGCCTCAGAAGGAGGAAGGCCGAAGTCGATCCGTAAATCAGCCGTCTCTGGCACGGCAAGAAAGCTCACACACCCTGAGCATTGAGTAGGATCACTCAGGCGCAAGGAGAAGACATGGCACAGCAGGGCAATGGAAGGAGGAATGCCCACCATTGCCTCGCAAACAAAAGCAAAGACAGCCAAGAGAGTAATGGACTCAGGTCCGAGGTGCATCATGTGGATCTGATAATGGGAGAGCACCGCATTGAAGAAAGCAGAAAGGGGAACCAGACCGCCCACAAGGCGTCGACAAAGAACCGGACCTCTGTGACAACCACATTAATAGAAGCATGGGGCCTTAAGCGGGCTGTGGTCAGCCACACTTGTTGAAGATGGTGGCAAGAGCAAAGCGTACCTTGCGCAGGGCCTCGGGATTGAGTATGATTGACCGATCGACAGCAGGGGGCGCCGCCGGAGGCGAGCGGGACGAAGGCGTGGGCTTCTTCCCCTTTTCCTTCTTCTTCGGCGCCATGGGAGGCAAGAAAGTGGAGAGCTCGAGTTGGTTTGGAGGCGGAGGTTGAGGCTCGAGGAAGGAGGAAGGGCAAGAAACGCGCGGGCGGTGAAAAGGGAGTAGCTGTGTGCAACCACGGGTCCGCCTAGCCGGGCACATAATGAGGCGTCATGGGGAAGCGGAGACGCCCACGTCCAATCAACCGCCATGCGGCGCCCAAGGCCGCAGGCTGTTTGGGCCCGCGGCGCTTTGCACTTGCCCCTTCGCTTCTCTGCTAAGCCAAGTCCGGGTGCGCCTTGGGCCTGGGGGCTACCGTCGGTGTTCTGGGAACGGGGGTCCCCAGACTTGCCTGCCTGTGGCCTGCGGCATGGCTCAAGTGGGGGCCCAATGCAGCCCAGCTTCATCAGCTCAAGCTCAAGATCCTCGCGAGGGGCCAAGCCTCGCGGGGCGGACAACAGGGAGCTTCCTCAGGAGAAGCCTCCTCAGGCAGGCTCGCGAGAAGGCGGAGAGATCAAGGTAGGGCACCTCCCGAGGGGCCCGTAACGCAAGCCATGACGATCGAGGACCAGGCGGGCGCCAGGCGGCCACTGGCCTGCGCAGTGTCCTTGTTTCCCTTTCGGTACAAAGGGGCAAGCACAGGCCAAGGCATCAGGCGAAGGTTACCATTTCGGTGCAACAAGACAAAGACCAGCAGAACGGTAGGATGGAGGTCATTGTGGAGCCCAGGGCGGCGTCACCATCAGGGCCTTTGGCAGCCGACGACCAACTTTAGTCAGGATAAGTGTACCAGATGTTCCCCTTTAAAATGGCCAACTGTTGGCGCCCTTCCCGCTCATTATTTCGGAAGAGGCCCAGGGCCTCCGCCTATAAATAGGACTAGCCACCCACAGGGTAGGCGGATCTGGAGATCAACCAGAGAGAGAGAGAGAGAGAAGCGAGTGAACTCACCCAAGCAGTTCATCGCACCAGCTCAAGAACAGCCCCTCGCGAGGCTGTTCTCCCTTTGTACTATTCACTATCAGCCCCTGAGGCAATCCAGCACACCACACATTGTAGTAGGGTATTACACATAATGGTGGCACGAACGATATAAATCTCGTGTCCCTTGTGTGTTCATCTTTCTTGCTTAGATCTTTGCGAGACTTTGAGACGTGAGCTGGTAGGGGAGAGATCTTCGTGCGCACCCCAGTGTTCGAACCTCAAGGGTCTGTCGGAACCCGAAATCCGACAGCACTGCCGGCTCAACAGAGTTTACTGCCCTTTTATGGAGCTTCTGATCGCGCTTACACAAACTAGTAGTGAAGACATGGTACTGTCCACCGTTTAACTGCTTCGGGTTGCTCTGATTACCCGACTGCTGCTGATTCCCCTGATTACTCTGCTGATTGTGAGCACCTTGGTTGTTCTGATTGCCCTGATTATTTTGAAATCCAGAGTTTGAACCGCCACCACCGTAACCCGGCCCGTGAAACCCTGGACCGGAACCACCGGATGGACCCTGATCATACCGGAAAAGATCAGAGTTTTTGAATTCCCTCATGATGAAACAATCCTTCCAGAGGTGCGTGGCCAGAACCTCCTTTGTCCCGTGCTTTGGGCAGGGCAGGTTTAACAAGCGCTCCAGATTCATGCCTCCACTGCGCTGGGGCGGTTTACCCTTACGGCGCTGCATATTGCCCTGCATATTGGTGTTAGGCACAAAATCCGAATTGTCCGCTTTATGCTTACCATTGTTCCCATGGCCCTCCTGGTTATGCTGTCCTTTTGTACCGGCATTCTTCTTTCCCTTCTCCTGCTTTTCTTCATCAGAATCGGGGTCCTTGGTATTATCAGAATCAACATACTTAACCAGAGCCACCATGAGCGTTCCCATATCATTGCAATGACGCTTGAGCCGTCCCAACTTCATCTTTAGCGACTGAAACCGGCAATTACCCTCCAAGGTCACGATTGCCGTATGAAAATTAATTCGGCCTCACGAATGCAAGATTTCTGAAACCTGGCACACCCAATGAGTTGTTGATTCGTTCTCTCCTTGGACACAAGCCGCCAGATCCACAATGGACATGGGTTTCTTGCACGTATCCTTGAAGTTCGCTATAAACTTGGCCTTCAACTCATCCCATGAATTGATCGAGTTAACGGGCAGGCTCTTTAGCCTGGTACGAGTCGTTCCTTCTAACATCATGGTGAAGTATTTTGCACATGCCGCTTCATCCACATCTAGCATCTCCATTGCCATCTCATAACTTTCAACCCACACCTCGGGGGGTTGATCGGTGGTATAATCAGGCACTTTACACGGACCCTTGAAATCCTTGGGCAGCCGCACATTACGCAAAGCCGGGGTGAGGCACGGTACTCCCCAAGAGCTAAAGGCCAAACCACGTTCAACTGATGCCGCTGGCTGAACCGGAGCAGGTTGATTCTAGTACTGTGCTGCTAATTCTGCTTCGCGCCATGCTCTGCCGTTGTTCACCACCTCCTGAGCATTCAAACCGCCATGCGCCGGATTAGGCCCTCAAGGGGCATCACGACGCCGCGCACTGCTTGACATGGTCGGTTCGTCCATGTGCCTGTTATAAATCTTTCTTGGAAGGGGGGTTGAATGTATTCTCTCTCGGCTGTAGGACTAAGCATGCTGCTGCACAACAGCGGTTTGAAGAAGATCCCTGGCCCGTCGTGTCTCCACCGCCGCCAGTGAGTTACCCTCCATCGGAATAGCTGCCAAACGCGATGATGCAGCAATCATGTTATCCAAAGGGCTAGAGAAGTGACCTGGTGGCATTGTTACGTATTGCGGCGGGTTGTCCGTCCGTCGAGGTGGGTCCATCACCCGTGGCTGATCTGGCGCCGCCCCAGGTGCTTCGGTCCGGTTTACCGCTGCCGGATTACTAGGCCCGAATCCTGTCGTATTGAAGAGATTCATACCCTCGTAAACCGGCACTAGACGAGACCGGCACTTCCTTCTCATTACTTCGTTTGACGTGCCAACATAAGCCGATAATTCTGCGCCTGGATCTGCTGTGATTGGGCATCTAAAGCGGCCCGCTCTTCAGCCATCCTGGCCTCCTCAGCCGCCAAGTCCGCCTTGGCCTGAGTTATCTAATCCTTTAGTTTTGTGACATCCGCATTATGCTGATCTTGGGTCCCCGGAGTGACTGCCATGGTCAACAATGTCATCAAAGTGTCCAGCAAACCGGCAAGAACTTGAGCCGGCCGGCGCACTGGGCCTCGTGCCGTGGCTGCCGATCCGGAGATCATTGCTACTGTGGATGAAGATTGCACGGTGGGTTGCGTACCGGCCATGAAGACTGCAACCCGATTTGGCGGTTCAAAGGGGCCCGAAATACTATCGCCATCAGAATATCCCCCAATCCACCCATCTTGCAATTGGTACAGCGACTCGATTTCTCCAGTGGATGATTCACCATCCGAGTAGATGGTCGTCTCACCATCGGACACCGGTTCAGATTCCGCACCATGGATGAACCCTACGAACGCACGCTTCCTGGTAGACTAAACCCGGACAGGACTTGCACGCTGAGCCGTTTCGACGAGGTCGGTGGAGATGTCCGGCTCAGGGTCCGGTTCGCCGATCTTGCCGATGAAGACGTGAATTCCTCCAAAGGGGACCCGGTACCTGTACTCGATTGAGCCGGCCTCGGGGCCCCAGCCTGCGTCGTTGATGTAGAGCTTGCTGCGATGAATCTTGGTCATCCAGCCAACCACGTACCCATTGAGTCCTTCAAAGTTGCCCTTTAAGAACTCGAAACCATCGTGCGCTAGCCCCATGGTGGGAGCCAACTGTTGTGGAATTAACATGTCAGATGTCCTAATGGAAGGACTTAGTCATGGTGCCATCGCAACGAGATTAGCTTAAAGGGGTTAAACCGGAACAAAGGACATGAGAAGTTTATACTGGTTCGGCCCCTTGCGGTGAAGGTAAAAGCCTACGATCCAGTTATTGTGCGATTGATTGATCTCGATGAGCACGGAGCGAATCTGCTTTACCTATCTCTCGAGCAGTTGTTTGTTATCCCTGAGCTGCCGCCCGGTCGTCCCTTTATATACACAGGTTGACGCCCGACCGGTTTACAGAATACCGAGGCCGGCTCGTACAAGTGTCCGGCTCGGTCTCTTCCCTCCCTTAACTTACAACATAAGTTACACAACTATGGCGGTTCACAACTATGGGCCCTAATCCGCCATTGGGATCTGGGCCTCTAAGCTTTAACGGTAGAATGCCATATACCTTGTCTTCATGGGCTTCATTATAGATGAGCATAAACTGGCCCCTCCTGGGCGGTTTACACTCAGCAGTTATATTCCCAACAGCAGTCGAAGACCAACTTTAGTTAGGATAGCTTGTACTAGATGTTCCCCTTCAAAATGGCCATTGTTGGCGCCCTTCCCGCTCAATATTGGGGAAGAGGACCAGGGCCTCTATATATAGAGATAGCCACCACAGTAGGAAGGCATCGAGTTCCCACCAAGCCAACATGGATCGAATCCTTTCCTACGAGAACACCACACCAGCTCAAGAACACCTCTCGCGAGGCTGTTCTTCCCCTTGTACTGTTCATCATCAGCCCCTGAGACAATCCACCACACCACACACTGGAGTAGGGTATTACACCACAACGGTGGCCCGAACCAGTATAAATCTTGTGTCCCTCGTGTTGTTCATCGTTTAGCTTAGATTCTCGCGAGGCGATTGGACGTGGATTGGTAGGGGGAAGATCTTCGCGCGCACCCCAAAGTTTGAACCTTAAGGGTCTACCGGAACCCAACATCCGACATTTGGCGCGCCAGGTAGGGGTGTGCCGGAATCTTTCTTCCGTTGTTCCACGTTCGATCATCCGTCGTGTCCATGGCTGACGCTCGCCGGGCTCGCACCGAGCGTCGGACTGCTCTCGCCACCCGCTTCGCCCAGACGGCTCCCGTCGGCGGGTGTCCCCGTCATTCCCCGTTGCTTGCCGCCAACGCCGCCACCGGCCTGGCGGGGAACAAGCAGCAGGCCTCGTCGCTGCATCCCTCGGTGCGGCGGGAAGGCCGCACCGCCACCCCGTCGTTGACCCCAGCTGGTTCATCGTCGCACGCCCGTCGTGCTCCCACGGACGCGCACGCCGTGTTGCTCCTGGCGCGTGAGCTCCTACACTACCGTCCCGTCAACGACCTCTACGAGGAGTGGATTGCTCGCATCATCGAGCTCGTCAGCGCCGCAGGGGGCTCCCCCGCGCGTCCCTCTCGCTGCCTCGCCCTCCGTCCTGCACGGGTGATGCAGCTCAGGAGGTGCCTCCACCACCTCCTCCCCAAGGAGGCGCCCTGGATCCAAGGCGCGTGGCCCCTGGACGAGATCCAGCGCGTCCAGCGTCCGCGTGACAAGAAAGGAGCTGCCAAGAAATCCCTCGTCCCCAAGTAGGTGCTCGCGTGCTTCCTGGACCGGCACGCCATGACCGCATCCCTGCACCAGCACGTCAAGACCCCATGCTGCTCCTAGCAGCGGCGCGTGGGAATCCCCAGGACCAAGCCCCACGTCAGCAGAGAGCCCCGGTGGCCACCGCAGGCTGCCGCGCCTTCACCACCAAGCTATGCAGTGTCACCTGGCCGGGCAAGTTCAAGCCGGACTTTCCTTCTCGCTACGACGGCACTGCCGACCACGTGGAGTTCCTGCAGCTCTACGAGCTGGGCATCGAAGTGGCCAACGGGGACGAAAAGGTCATGGCGCTCAAGGACGGTGCCCACACCTGGCTCCTGAACCTACCTCCCTACACGATCTCCTCCTGGGACGAGATGCGCACCCGCTTCATCACCAACTTTCAGGGCACTCGCGACCGTCCACCGGCCGTGGGTGACCTGCGCCGCATCAAGCAGCAACCCTAAGAGACCTTGCAGAAGTACATCCAACGCTTCAACAACGCTCGCCTCAAGATTCCCAAGGTGACCGATGAGGCCATCATCTCAGCGTTCTCCGACCGCATCCGCGACGTCAAGATGAAGGAGGAACTGGCGAGCCACGAAGATCTGTGCATGTCTCTGGAGCTGTTCAACCTGGCGACCAAGTGCGCAAGGGCTGAGGAGGGACGCCTCTCCCTTCTCGAGCTCCCAGCTGTAGATCCATAAGAGAAGAAAGCCAAGGCCAAGGATGTGAAACGCAAAGAAGAAGTTGTGCTCGCAGCAGAGCCGGATACGAAGTGCGGCAGGGACCAGCCGGAGTCGTCCAAGGGTAGCCGATACTGCGTGTACCACGATCTCCATACCCACAACACCAACGAATGCCAAGAGCTCAGAGCCGTGCAGGAAGGCCGTGTCAGTCGACGCCCCAAGCGCAACGATCGGGGCTACAGACAAGGCTGAGGAAGAGGTGGAGGACGATGGAACGACCGTGGCCCTCGCCAAGGGTGGCGTGACCGGCCTCGCGAGGACTGCTGGCAGGACCAGCCTCGCGAGAGGGCTTGGAGGGATCAGCCTCGTGAGGATCGCCCACAAGGTAACGCAGGACAACCTCCTCTGCCACCACCGCCAAGAAGGAATGACGATCACCATCAGGACGAGGGGGCTGGGAGCTTCCAGGAGCCGCGTGCTATCGCTTGCATCTTGGGCGGTGCCCAGGCCCCGGCCTCTCAGCACATCTTCAAGCAGTTTGCTCGCGAGGTGAATGCAGTCCTCCCCAAGCTCGAGGCCACGCGCCCTCTCAGGTAGTCCACGTGCGCCATCACGTTCAACTCAGTGGATCAGCTCAAGTGCGCAGTAACAGCCGGTGTCCTCCCAATGCTCTGTTCCCCAGTCATCAGCAATGTGTAAGTTACCAGGACCCTCATCAATGGCGGAGCAGGACTCAACGTCCTATCCATCGAGATGTTCAACAATCTGCAAGTGCCATACGATCAGCTTCAGCCGACCAAGCCTTTCTCAGGAGTCACTGATGGTTCCATTGTCCCGATAGGGTAGGTTCGCCTCCCTGTCACCTTTGGACAGCACAAGAACTACCGTACCAAGCTCATTGACTTCGATGTTGCCCACATTCGCCTGCCATACAATGCCATCCTCGGATATCCAGCCCTGGCCAAGTTCATGGCAGTGACTCACCATCGCTACGGCGTCCTCAAGATGCCAGGAAGTGGCGGAGTCATCACAGTCCCCTGTGAAGAGAAGGATGCGGTGTGCTCTCTTGAGCGCGCCTTCCAAGCCGTGTCGATAGAGGACCCAGATAGCAAGAGTGGAAACATCCCTGAAGCAGCTCCCAAGAAGAAGAAGACATCACCCAGCTCAAGGCCTCGGGAGGTAGGCACCTCCGCTGGCACCGCACCAGGATCTGCGCCCATCCAAGGGGCGCCGCCCTTTGTTACATAGGAAGGCGCACCCGACACCCTCCTCGGGCAAGGCTCGGGGGCTCTCTCCTGGAGGGTCACTGACTTTGCCAAGATCACGAGGGAGGTGCTCGAGCACCACTTGGAGGCATGCTTCTTGGCACGCTTCCCTCAGGAAGGCATAAGGCAAGGAGGGCCCAACCCTCAGGCGGTCACCGCAAATGTCACTCAGGAGTTGCAGGAATCGAGAGTCATGCACGGCAACAGCCGCCTGCCCGGCGTAGCTCCCCATCCTGGCGAGGATGGCGGGCTGCGCGTCTGCATCGACTACCCAGGGCTCAATCGAGTCGCGTCTCAGGAGCGCTTTTAGCCTTCGTGCATGGGACGTTGAGAGGGTCCACCTGACAGCTACGTTCGCATGCCTTTCGTCCTGCCGAACGCGGGTGCTGCTCACCAGCGTCTGATGAGGAGCATTCTGGAGGCTCAAGTGGCCAGGCACCGCGCGTTCCTGGAGGAAATGGAGATGGACCTCGCCGAGCCGCCCGGACCTTCGGATCCTCCCGAGGCTCAGAGTCCTGAAAGCTTGTGAGGACTGGCTTCTTCGCCACGCATCGCCTCCAACAAATCGCTCTGCAATGGTATCAGGTGACATCTTTCGAGTTTCATTTTAGCTAGGAGCGCCCTCAAGGCTGCATCATTCCCAGGTCGCGTGGGTCTGTCCCCGCATCGCGTATCCATTTTGCTTATGTCTTTAGCTTACCTTGCTGGGGGCGCCCCACGGGCTGCATCATCCCCAAGCCGCTCGGGTCTGACCCAGTGGTGTGTGCCTTTCCTTGCATCTATCTAAGTTGGATTACCTTTTCATGCTTAACCTGCCTGTGATAATCGCCTGCTCGATTGACACATACCTTTGGAGCCGCTCGCTCTGGAACGGCGCTTGTGCATGGGTCCGTCCATGCAACGTCGACAAATCTGAGTGGTCGAGCTCTGGCCACGGCAGCCCCGCAAGGCGCTACCTCACCAGGCCCTCAGTGTCTCAATCACTCCCTCGGAGCAACCAATGGTTTGCTGGCAATCATAATGGTAGTCCTTTTTTTCCTCGCCTTGGTCTACAGGGTCCACCTAAGGAATAACATGGGGGCGTCGTGGTCTCTCTCTCCCCCAAGTGATCCGCTCACGCGTTAAAAGGGGGGCGCCTGAGCATCGCGACTCAGGGGCTCTTACTGGCTCTCCAGCCCTCACCCCTGGCCTTGACCCACGGTATCGCGACCTGTCATACCAGCGACGGCTGAGCTTGCTCGAAGGCCGGGACCTGAGGACGTAGAGCATGAAGGAAAGTGCGGGGAAGAGAGGAGAAGCTCACGAGGGCCTGACCCAGCGACATCCCAGCCGCCGACGCGCAGGTCCGGCACCTCACCAAGGAACGACTCCAGGCTCCCGAGATAAGTCACGCTCCTGGAAAAGCTAATCAACGTGACACCAAAATCTCACCTAATGAGGCTCCATCACAGCGACGTTGCCTTCCTTTCTCGCCCAGCGAAGGCTGCTTGAGCACTAAAGGGGACCTCCTGAGCATCACGCCTCAGGGGCTCTTAATGGACCTCGGGCTGCTCACCTCCTGGCCTTGACCACGGCATCGCGACACAGCATACCGTGTGGCCAAGCCTGCACAGGGACCGGGACCTGTCAGCGTAGAGCATCAAGCCCTCGTGAGGATAGAAAGGGGGAACCGAGCCAAGACAGGACAAGCATCTCACACCACCCCATAATAAGGACGATATTCACAAATGACATAGCAAACACTTTACAGGCCCCCACGGGGTGTTTACTTGATTCCTCGCAGGGAACAAAAGGTGCTAATCCTAAGGGAGGCTAACTACACGTGCCTCCATGGTCGAAGCCATCATCAACAGTGGGCCACCAAGCGCCGGCGCCAACCCCATCCAGATCAGCCGTGCCGACGGCCCGATGCAGCTGCTCTGCTCCGAGCGTGACGCGAGCTCGGGGGCTCGTAGCTGTTGTCGCTCATCTTCAGAGTCACAAGATGCTCGGGAGAGTCGCTGGACCCTCCGGCGTCTCCACTGCCACCAGAGGAGCTGTTGAGGAAGCAGTTGGCAGGCCTAGCCCTCGCCACTTCGATGCCCCGGCCGCCTTCCCTGGGGTGTCGGTGTACTAAAGTAGGGGTACCTTAGTACCCCAAACTTGTCTGCAGGCGATCGCGGCGTCAGCGGCAAGGCTTGCGGGCATCCGCCAAGATCCTTCGTTATTCCCATTACTGCCATTCAAGAACAAAGTGTTTAACTGAGAAGACAAGGCCCTGGCAAGAGGAGCTTGCCGGGAAGGACAAGACCCCGGCAAGAGGAGCTTGCCGGGAAGGCCAACCAAGGCATTTCAAGAGACTTGCTGCGACGCACCACGGGTCCCGGCAAGGCCCGGCGAGCGACAAGCTTGCGGGTGCGGCAAGACAGCGACCGCGGCAGGGCGTTTGCCACGGCGAAGCCACCACTCTGCACCCATGCTCCAGCACATCCGACGACGTGTCGCCGCAGGATCGCTCCTGGTGCACATGGCGGGTAGCTGTGCAGCCAAGCGGTGCGAGGTGGCAAGCGAAGATGACTAGAAAGCCATCATGGCGATCGGTGGCGCCCCTAACGGTCGTTTCCTGCACTGTTTGGGCGACCGGACGGGCATTAAATGCCCTTGTCCCCTGCCGTCTGTCGTGGGGAACGAGCACCTATGGGGCAGGGCCCCTTTTCTGGTCCGGCGGGGAGCGAGGGGAGCATGAAGAGCAGATCGAGGTCGGGCGCGCGTGGGATTTTACCCAGCTTCGGAGCTCTCCGGAGAGATAAAACTCCTACTGCTGCTTTGTGTTTCTATTCTGTTCTTTGCTCGAAAGCGTGGGTATGTTGTGGTCTCGGATGGGTCGAACTGACCGAACCCCTTCTTGTAAGTGCATCTAGTGCCCCTTAGTGATTTTGGTGTATTGAAGACTTATAGGTTAAGTAACTGATGCGTTTGTGAGTGTACACAGGTGTATAAGTCTATGAGGAGTTTGATATTCTGAGAGAAAGTCAACCCTAAAAATGAAGTTCTTCATTTGAAGACTTTGATATTCGAAGACTTTACGAAGACTTTGAAAGTGAAGAAATTGGTGTGACCATGAAGACTTGATATTCATTCGAGGAATATGAGCGTGAAGACTTTTGTTTTTGTAGTTTCATTTTCTCTTTCTTGAGTCATAAAACACCGTCTTTGTTAAAGGGGTCGAGGAAATACTAAGGAAAAATTTCCATGTGATGCTCAACTCAAAATCCTACACCTACCAATCCCTTGAGTGAAGCCATTGGAAATCTCATACTGATTCGATCAAATTCTTGATGTGAGAGCGCAGTTCTTACAGTCATTGATGACTTTGTTCGACCGAGAGTTAGGAATTCGCCGGTCTTGAATTGCCTACACAATGAGAACATGATAGCCACGAGGACTTTGAAAGTCAAATTTCCGACCGTTCTTTGTCTTTGGCACGGCGGACCAAAATATCTTATCCACCTAACGGTCATATCATTGAAGGGCATTTATGTCTTATCATGTCGGGCTGCTCCTAGGCTATAAATAGCCGCCCCTACAACCACTAGTTGGTTGGCTGCTCGAAGAACTTGACACTTGTCATTTGAGAGCAACCCATCCTCAGAGGACTTTGGTGAAAATCATCAAGTGAGGAAAATCCCAAAACCAAACCCACAAAACCCCAAGTGATTGAGCATCATTGAAGAAATTGATCTGCGTGGATCCGACGCTTATTACCTTTGAAGGCTGTGCTTCTTCCGGGCGGTTAGGCGTCAAGGTCTAGAGCATCAAGAGGAATTGTGGATCGCCGAGTGACCAAGTCTGTGAAGGTTTGGAAGTCACTGAAGACTTACCACGAGTGATGGGCGAGGCTGCGTGGTCTTAGTTCAAGGAGAATACGGTGAGGATGGGTGTCTGAGTTGCGGCTCGAGAGGCGGGTGTCGGGACTGTGTGTCCTCGAGTTTAAATACTCGGCCGCTCAACCAGACGTACTGGCGAGACAGCGATTGGGCTGGTTTACCAAATCATTGTCTTCACCAACCGACTGGTTCTATTTCCTCAACTCATCCATTTCCTCATTACATGTTGCATGTTGTTCATATCGTGCTTGAAGACTTTGGTGAAGACTTTCACAAATTCCTCAGTTCAATTTCTTGATCTGTTTGTCTTCATCTTGTTATCCTGTGTTTACGCTTCACATACTCTGTTCTAGTCTTCATTTCATCATCTTGACTATGTGTGTAATCTGTTATGTTTACCTCTGAGTACATATTCCGCTGCAAATAGTTCTTCGCTAAGGAATTTCCTCACCGGCAAATTCCTCAGTGAAGAATTTCATAAAAATCGCCTATTCACCCTTGTTCTGTGTGATTTTGGTTTAACCACCTGGAGTTCTAGTTATGTCGACCGCAGGTATGATCAAGGTCTCGGCTGGGTGTCCTACCTTTGATGGAATGAACTACCCCTACTGGAAGAACAAGATGCGAATGCATCTTGAGGCAATTGATAATGATCTACGGTATGTTGTGGAAAATGGTGTCCCCATCCTTTGAAACAACGACCGCTCTTGATGTGAAGAGATTCAAACAACTCGACTCTCAAGCGAAGAATATCATCTGTGGCCATCGAGCAAAGGGCGGTATGGAAGAGTGAGTGCTTTGGAAGCGCCAAGCTTATCAGGATAGGCTGTCCAAAGTAAATGAAGGAGTCTCAACTCAGCGTGACTCTCGAGTTGATGTTCTTGAAATCTCTTCAACCGCTTCAAAAGACTCGACAACGAAAATGTCAACAAACCTTGATCGCCTCATTGACATCTCAAATGAGCTTCAAGCCCTCGGTGCCACTTGACATCACCGATCATGAAGTTGTGAAGAAACTGCTAAGATAAACTTGATTCCTCATTTGATACTCTGGGACTGATGATACAAGAGCGTCTTGACTACAAGTCACTTGATCCTGCTGATATCCTCGAAAGGCTTAACACTCACGAGTTCGACTTGCTGAAAGAGATCTCTATGGCTCAAACTATGGCAAACCACGTGCCACGAAGGCTAAGGTTGTGTCGACTCTGAATGTGAGGATTACGGTAGTAGCCTTGGTGATCTGAAGAAGCGAGCCAGATCTAGCTCTCCTTGTGAAGAAATTCGAGAAATTCACAAGGCGTGGTCGCTTTGGAAAACCCTCAAGGGAAGTGATTCTTCATCCGGTGACTACAAGAGAAGACTTTGCCACAAATGCAAGAAGCCTGGTCACTATATTCAAGATTGTCCTCGATGGGAAAAGGAAATGAAGAAGAAGAAATACAAGGACTACAGTTACGATGAAATGAAGAAGAAGAAGAAATCATCAAAATCTTAGCCTTCAAAACCATCAAAGTCTTCATCTCACAAGAAGGGCAGCTCCAAGAAAGCTCGGGCATTCATTGGCAAGGAAATGGACTCTGAAGCTGAATCTGAGGAAAATGATGAAGAGGAGGAGTCGAAGAATCTGAGTGCAGTGTGGCGAGTCGGCGTTACTCTTGCTTTCGTCGACAAATCCATCTTCAACATGAAGAAACTGATTCCAACAACAAGCTGATGAAGATAATGATGGCTACGCTCCCACCTATTGCTTCATGGCAAAAGCTAAGGTACTCAAATACAACTCCTCGATTCTAGTGAAAATGAATCGATGAGGATCTTAAGCCTAGCTACTCTAAACTTGCTAAAATTGCTGTGAAACAACAACGGGCTCTTGAAAAGGTTCAAAACATGCTAGATAAAAGTGATGATATGTTGGGTGAAGAAATGGATCGCACTAAAGCCACGGTGAAAATCTTGAGAGACTTGGTCTAAGTATGATAACCTTCAAGGTCATCATAACTCTCTCTTATCGATCATGAGAAACTTTCTTATGAATTTCTTCAAGAAAAGCAAGACAATGAGAAGCTTTCTCTTGAAGCTATTCAAAGAAAGGCAGATCTTGAAAAGCTAAGAGTATGTTATGAAGATCTTGAAGGAGCGCGATTCATTACTAGCTCAACAAATCAGCGCTTCTCGGGAAGAATTTGTTCCTCCATGCTTAAAGTGCATTGAGCGTGAATCGCTAATTCTTCACTGAATGTTCAAATGCTTCAAATGTTACAAATTCTTCATCTGCCTCTGCTATCACTAATTCCTCATCGAGGACATTGCTAGTATCACTTGACAATGCAGGGCTGAAGGAATTGTACATGACGAGCATGTACAAAAGCCTCAAAGGGCATCGACACTTTGTGATGTGCTCAAAAGCAGATCCTCAATAGAAACCCTAGGAAAGAGGTATTGCCTTTGAGAGGAAACTGAATGCCGATGGAACATATTGGAAACACAGGCGGTATCCCAAAACCTCATGGGTTCTGCAAAGGGACCTCCGATTGATCCATCTAACTTATCTGGCTTTACATGTGAATCTCCTCATTCTTACGATGAGTCATTTGACTCCAACTTTAAACTGTTCAAAAATCAGAATGGTGAAGTATTTGCTAGATATGTTGGCACTAACTGCAGGAACGGTTCCCCTATGAAGAAAATCTGGGTTCCCAAAAGCTGTGTTGAAAGTCTTCAGGTGAATGTCCTCATGACACCACCTGTGAAGAACAGGAACCCCAGATCAAATTCTTCATATGGACCAAATTCTTCATATGGATCCAAATCCTCATATGGACCAAATTCTTCACGAGGATCAAATTCCTCAACTGGATCAAAGTCCTCATATGATTATCATCGTGCTAACAAATCATCTCGCGAGGTAAAGCTAAGGGCTATGAATATGTGCATTATTCTTCAAACCATTATGTTCATAAGTCCTCGAAGAATTACTCTGCTTATTCATATGCTTACCCTAACCCCTCCTATGCTAAGCGAAATGGTTTGGCATCTTTGCCACCTTTCTCACATGGTGCTTTCGCGGGATGATGAACTCTTTGCCACCCCTCGGATGTGGGTGGTGAAGAAAAGAACTAATCTCTTCTGCGAGTCAGGTCTCGGGCGTGCTCGAGCGTCTGAAGAATTTCTTTGGGGACGACAAAATGCTGAAAGGGCCTTGAGCGAATCATGATGAAATGAACCTTCATTTCACGTCCTCATCTTGCTATATCTGTTTCTTGCTTGATGAAATTCATCGATGAACTTGATATCATATTCTTCACCGATGAAGCATATGAGATTGTAAGTTACACTAATTCATCTGCGGGATGATCAACCCAAAACTCTTGAATGGGTCCTCGATAGTGGATGTACAAATCACATGATTGGTGACAAGAATCTATTGATGGATGCTCCTTTATCACCGTCACCTCTGAAGCATATCATATTTGGCGACAAAGGCAAAAGTCGGTATTGGGTCTTGGTAAGGTTGCTATCTCTAAGGATAAGCACATGGACAAAGTCATGCTTGTTGAATCCTTAGGATACAATCTCATGTCGATCTCAATGCTTTGTGATCTTGATATGGTTGTTGTCTTTGGCAAATATCGCTGTGTTGTGATTATGGAAGTGACAATTCCAAAGTCTTGAAGGCTTTAGGAGAGGAGATCTGTATATTGTTGATTTCTCTCTGGGACCACAACCAGCCATGTGTCTACTTGCAAAAGCTTGAAGGCTGGCTATGGCATCGACGACTTGGTCATGCGGGCATGAGGAATTTGAACACGCTTGCGAAGAAGAAGCATGTCATTGGCATTGAGAATGTCAAATTCCTCAAGGATCACTTATGCGGAGCATGTGAAGCCGGAAAAATGACCAAGGCCAAGCATCCAGCAAAGACTATCATGACCACTACCCGTCCATTCGAATTGCTTCACATGGACCTCTTAGGACCTAATCCTTATTCAGCAGTCACTAATGATGCATCTCTATATGGTTTTGTCATTGTTGATGATTATTCTCGATATACATGGGTACACATTGTTGCCCACAAACATGAAGTGCGGGAAGTCTTCAAGCGATTTTCCTCGAGGGCTTCAACCAACTTTGGTGTGAAGATCAAGCATATCAGAAGTGACAATGGAACTGAGTTCAAGAATTCTGTCTTGATGCCTATCTTGATGAACTTGGTATTACTCATGAATTATCTGCTCCTTATACTCCTCAGCAAAATGGCGTCGTGGGCGCAAGAAAAGAACTCTTGTTGAGATGGCTCGCACTATGCTTGATGAATACAAAAGCGCCTCGGCGTTTTTGGATTGATGCAATTGATCTTGCTGCCACATCATCAGCAGAGTATATCTTCACAAATTCTTCAAGAAGACGCATATGAACTCCTCAACGACAAGAAACCCAATAGAGCACCTACCTTAAATTTGCACACATGTTAGATGAACCAGCACATTGTTCGAGGATGCTATCAAGCACAAGGCAACTATCGAGGATGTCATTCCTCTTGAAGAATCGGTGAAGAATTCATTCCTGTTAAGTGAAGAACGTCGAGTGATACACACGAAGAACATGATGAGGAAATTGGTCTTTGAAGAAAATGCTGATCAAAATCCTCGGCGACAACCAACTCATCCACGCGTTGCAAAAGAAGTGCAAGTGGAGAAGATCATCGATGACATCGATTGCACGGGTCCTCTCACCGCTCAAAAGCTTCACACTTATCTAACTTTTGTGGGCACTATGCTTTTGTCTCTATCTCGAGCCCACTAAGGTAGATGAAGCATTTACGGGCGGGTGGATTCAGGCTATGCAAGAAGAATTACATCAATTCGAGCTGAACAATGTCTAGGAATTGGTCGATCGCCCGGATCCTCGCAAGCATAATATCATTGGCACAAAGTGGATCTACCGCAACAAGCAAGATGAAAATGGCCTTGTGGTGAGGAATAAGGCACGACTAGTAGCTCAAGGCTACACACGAGTTGAAGGAATTGATTTCGATGAAACTTTTGCACTGTTGCTAGACTTGAGGCTATTAGCATTTTACTTGCCTATGCTAACCATCATGATATCATCTTATATCAAATGGATGTGAAAAGTGCATTCCTCAATGGTAAGCTTGAGGAAGAAGTATATGTTGCTCAACCCCGGTTTTGAAGATCCCAAGAATCGACAAAGTCTTGAGACTAAATAAGGCTCTCTATGGCCTCAAGCAAGCCCCTCGGGCGTGGTATGACACTGCTGAAGGAATTCTTCGTGAAGAATGGCTTCACACCGATTCACTCGATCCTACTCTATTTACTAAATCATATGATGGTGAACTGTTTGTGTGCCAAATATATGTTGATGATATTATCTTTGGCTGTACTAACCAACGATATAGTGATGAATTTGCCTATATGATGAGTGAAGAATATCAAATGTCTATGATGGGAGAGTTGAAATTCTTCTTAGGTCTTCAAATTAAATCGATGGCGCAATGGCATATTCATATCTCGGAGAAATACCTCAAAGATGTCTTGAGGAAATTAGGCATGCAAGATTGCAAAGGCGTCAAAATTCCTATGCCCACAAATGGTCATCTATGCCTTGATGAAAATGGTATTGACTTGATCACAAGGTATACGCTCCATGATTGGTTCTTTATTGTACTTATGTGCATCTAGGCGGATATAATGCTTAGTGTTTGCATGTGTGCCCGATTTCAAGCTGCACGAAGGAATCACACCATAAGGCTGTGAAGCATATTCTTGATATCTAGCTCACACACCAACACTAGGATTATGGTACCCCAAGGGCTCTGCTTTTGATCTCATTGGATATTACGACTCGACTATCTTTGGTGATCGTGTGGACCGCAAGTCAACATCGGCACTTGTCATTTCCTCGGACGATCTTTGATGCATTGGTCCTCGAAGAAAGCGAACTGCGTATCACCGCTTCTCTTCTGAAGCTGAATACATTGCTGCTGGCTCATCTTGTGCTCAACTGCTTTGGATGAAGCAAACCCTCAAGGACTATGGCGTCAGCGTGAAGAATGTGCCTCTCCTCTGCGACAATGAGAGTGCCATCAAGATTGCTCACAACCCAGTTCAGCACTCGAAGACTAAGCACATCCAGTTCGTCATCATTTTCTTCGTGATCATGTGTTGAAGGCGACATCTCCATCGAGCATGTGAAGGCGAAGAACAGCTGGCTGATATCTTCACCAAGCCCTTGGATGAGAAGAGATTTAGCAAGTTGCGGTGTGAGCTAAATATCTTAGAATCTTGAATGTTCTTTGAAAAGGACACACATCCTAACCCTTATGCATAATTGATGACTTAGATGTGCAACACATGAAGAAAGCGTTGTTCCTCAATCAATGAAGAATAACACTCTAAGTGTGAAGAAATCAATGAAGAATTTGATTCTCGAGAACCCTCGACAATTATGCGCGGTGTATGAAATCATCATTCTTATCTGATGAGCTACGCCACCACAAAAGTTGAAAATCTTCAATTTGAGTTTTCCTCATTTTGAAATTCCTCGATTTTCAAATTCTTCAACTTTGCAAAATCTTGACATTTCCGTCGTCTTTCTTCATTGGCTATATATATATATATATATATATATATATATATATATATATATATATATATATATATATGAGTTTATGTCCTCTACAACATTCACTTATTGCTAATTCTTCAAATTGCGATTTACGCTAAGTGAATGTGATCGGACCCTTCCCTCTATGCTATACTCAATCCAATCTATTCACAAATTCTTCATATGCGTTACGATTGAAACTTCGTTCAAAGTCTTCTTTGGTCCTTGACAGTGAAGAAATTGCGAATCGAAACTTTTAAACAAATCTTATCCAAAATTTTCGGTTTTACCGCTCAAACCGTTCCGCATCCCACGATGTATTAGTTTAATCACCCACGATCTTACGATCTCATACACACGATGCGTGGGTGACACACGTCGCGTGAAGGAGAAAGGGCGGGGGCATGTTAGTCCAAAATCTTGGGCGAACAGTTTTTCACCGTGGCTATAAATACCCTTTACCCTCCTCACTTCATTTACTCCGCTCGATCGCTGTCTCTCGCTCGAGCTCTCCTCAAACCCTAAGCGCCGCCGCTACTCCATCGCCGCCCGGTGAGGAAAAGCTTCACCGCCTCGACCTCATCGCCGTCGTACTCGCGCCGATCGCGAAATCTTCACTCCGCCGCCGTAGTAGCTGTCTCCCTCTGCCAAGTTAGGGCGTGGGAGATCTAACGTGATGAACTTCTCTCAGTTCATCTCTGTTAATCGTGTTCTTGATTCGGGTAATTAAAAGTCACTTTTATTACTCGCGTTGATTCTCAAATCTTTCTGAAAATCTTCAAAGGTGTTTTTACTCTTCAAAATCTTCACATATGAACACCTCACACACTATATGTTCTTGATTTATCTCCCTAAGCATTCATTTCTTCAAGATTCCTCAATTGTGCGGATTTTCAATCATACAACTCTGGAACCTAAGACGAAACGCTTAGTGAAATTCCTCAAGGCTCAACTGGTCAAATTCCTCAAAACTTGCTTCTTTTGAAAAATCTTCTGAGAACGCATATGACCTCTCCAAATTCCTCGCACCTACACTCTGTTCACAGGTACTCATGTCATTCTTTGAATCACTAGGTTCTCATCAACTTAACTCATTTGCAGCGTTCCTTGAAGAAAAACTGCATACTTCTTGAGTGCTCTATTGTTCAAATTCCTCACTGAAGAAAATGGCGAAAGGCAAGAGACCATGAGAAGGAGGAAAGAAACCGAAGTCATGACTGCTTTTGAAATTCTGAGGAAATATACAAAGACTCTCTGCACACCGATGAATCCAAGTTTGGCAAGGAGACCAAGAACCAGCGCAAAGTCTTGTCTGAGAGAATAGAAAGGAGATGGGCACGAGAATGGCGAGAATACCGCTATGTCACTCCTAAGTACATGAGAAATTCGCTTTGAACCCTCCATGCCCAAGAGCTCCTTTGGCACTGGCCAAATCGTGATCCCACTAGCATCAAGAGTGGTGAAGACTTTCTGAAGAATGGTCCAGCGCCAAGCCAAATTGGCAAGAACAGGCCAAGGAGGCGGTGAGGAAATTCAATGAGGATTCTCTGCTGCTGCTGCTGCTCTGAGCCCTCGGTCAAGCCGAGAAATCAATGCCAAAGAAGCACCTGCATAAGCCAAGTGCTTCACCGTCAGCGCCCTCACGGCCCAGTTCCTCAGCCGCGCCCTCACGGCAAATTCCTCGAACTGCTGCTGCTCATGCAAAATCCTCAGCAGCTCCCTCCAAGTCCTCAACACCTGTGCATCTGGCTACTTGTCAAAGGACTCAGGGTTTCTCAATTGCTTCTGGTGTTTCAGCAAGTTCCTCAGCTGCACCAATGTCCTCAACAGGCCCCACTCTGCTGAAGACAAAAGCAACTGCTGGACGCGGTCCTCGGCCAAGTCCAAAGAAGAAACAGGTTGCATTCAACGTTCCCTCTGATGATGAAGCCTCTGATGAAGAACTTGAAGAAATCATCAGAGACAGACTGACCAAGGCCGCTAGAGCCAAAAGAACAAGTGTGCCTCTGCTTTTGGATCCGAAGAAGATCCTTGACTTCATTGACACATGGCATCGGGATCCACACACTCCTCTTCCGGATCTGCCACTGACTCCTGGTCAAAGTCATATGCTAAACCATTTCATCTCTGAAGAGAAATGGAAATTTGAAAAGGCTCGTGAATTGAAGAGAGCAAAAGCGAGAAGGAGAAGCTTAGAGGAAGAACATCATCAACTTGACTCTGAAGAACTTCTCAAAGCTCAATCTGAAATTCAAGCCCTCGGCAAGGATTTTGATGCTTACAATCTTGATTGGCAAGGAGCCAAAGTGAGATTCGTCACTCGACGAAGAAAATGTCAACTGTTGCAGCTCCATCGCAACAAGAAAATCCTCGGTGAAGAAACTGCTTTCTTTTGAAGAACATGCCAAGACTGCTGATGACTTTCAGCGTCTTGATGAAAACTTCCTAAGTTCGAGGCTGATGACTCCATTCCAGTGGTGCTTGAAGAAATTCCTGAAGCAAAGCTGCACCGGTTGTGCTGAAGAAACTATACCACAATCCTCGGCTCCTCCTGCGCCAACACCAACTCCAATTCTTCCTTACGCCTATGAAGTGAAGAAGACAAAGGCTGCGAGCGAGCTGCGATGAAGAAAAGGAAGGCATCAGCTGCGTCAAATTCTTGACTGCGAAGAAAATGAAGCCAATGACCAGCTCGATTGAAAATCCTATCGATGCCATTCCCATTTCCTCCATGTCATCCAAGAAATTGTTCCTTTTGGAGAAGAATACACGATCCCAAGCGGATCGGATGAAGAAAATCAATCTGTTGCTACTTGAAACAGCTTGATGAAGAAATTGAAGTGGAAGCTTTCCTTCAACTCTGTTGCTTCCTCACCGTGCCTCGGTTCACAGGTGAAAAGGCGGTGTTGAGAAATTGAAAAAGAAGATGAAGATGTGGATATTGGGTGCACTACACCTGTGATGAGCGATGACTTTTGGGAAAGTCAACACCCCAATACTCCTCTCTTCACTCCGCTTCAACAAGTTCCTCGATCACCGCTACTCTTTGTTCAAATGGGCTCTGAAGAAACTCATCCCACATCGTCATCAGAAGAGATTCCAGCCACTAGCGCTGAAGAACCTTCTGATCCTCAAACTGCACAAGGAGAGGAACCAGAAATTCCTCGACTGAAGAACTGAGCTCGCGATTCAGAGGTTGTGCTTGCAAATCACGATATTCCTCTGCCCAAGCCAAAGAATCCGTTCTCAAGCAAGCAAAAATTCAAGGCTGAAGACTTCTTTTCTGAGCATGTGTTCTTCACTGCTTACAATCCTTATGACTCTGCTCGAATGAGGAAAAGACGCTTCTGGACTCCAACACAAGCAAACTTCTATTCCTCAGTGCTATTTGACAAGGACAAGATCTTCGACCATGAGCATATTCCTCATGTGGATATGGAATCACTTTGCCGTGCTTGAGCGATTACTCCGTGTTCTTCACGATGCGAGGGCTGCTGAATTTCTGCACCGATATATGTGGCTGGAATGAAGAACTCATTCTTGAGTTCTATGCCACCACTGCACATCACGGAGATCTTTGAAGACATCAACTCATGGGTTCTGGATTGGATGACTGAAAATACTCACTACAAGGCACCGACAACTGAATTGCTTTGTGTCCTTCCTCTTGATCCTCCCCATGAATCTGCTCGTTGCCTCTACAATGAGCGTGAACTGTCGATCACTTTATGCAAGTGCTTATGAAGCCATTGAAGCGGGCCAAGCCCTCGAACCAAATTCCTCGTCAAGGATTTGTTGTATGTGCCTCGGACTGTGTATAGAATCTTGACGAAGACAATGAGTCAATCAAAGGCCACGACTCAAATGATGAAGGCGTCGTTGGCATCATGAAGAACATGCTTTTCAATATCATTCATGGCGTTCCGTCAACTTCCATGATTTCTTCATGAGGACTCGGCCAATATTGCAATGTCACCTTTTGAGCTGAAGCCATATCGCCTTGGATCATGAGATTCATAAGGGCAAGATCTTCACTTGAACTATAAAGTGACACTCGAACCATGGCAGCTTCACGCCGCCCATTGAAGTCCTCAAGCGACCAATTTCATCATCGATGACAAGGGCAAGGCAGCAGCTGTAATTGATGAAGGCACTCGTCCATTGGATGGTCGGTTTAGCAAAGTTGCATCTTACTCCACCAATGGCGATTACGCTTTCGCATGACACTGCCATAAATACCTCAACCAAGCAACAGCCTCAAGCCACACGGCACCACGGTGATGACTGATCGTGAGTTACTCCTCGGTCTTCATCGGAAGGTTGATCGCAATCGAAAATGGGTCAAGCGCCAATTTGCTGCAATTCTTCACAATATGACCTCAACGCATAATGAGTGAAGAAAAACCAGACTACCTTCATGAAACCCTCAACCGCTTTGGGCTGTTCTTAATCATGTCTATTCATGCGGAAGAATTGAAGACTATGGGTCTTGAGGAAGCTTATGACTGATGCGCACCACCTCGAAGAAATTCAAGAGAGTCAAAGTTCTGATTTGGTGGCGGTTCTTATTCTTCATCGCTGGCCCGATGAATATGAAGATTTGGGCGACAACTGCGGCAGGCCCTACTTCAACAACCAACCCGACAACGCTGGCGCTCCTCCATCAACTTGAATATCTTGAGGCGTTAGTCCTCGGTTTGATCCTTTTGGTCATTTGATGACAAAGGGAGAAATCTGAGTTAGTCTTCAAGCGGGTTTATACTATGGGCGTTTTATTAAGTTACAACTCTCGTTCTTCGAAACTTTTATTGGATCGAGTTGTAATCTTAAATCGATGGTGCCTGATACTTTTGAGCGGTGCATTGTCTTGACTTTGCACTTGTGCTCGATACTCTTGATCGTGCTTCGATGCTCGATTTTGATCGTGTTATGCTCGATGCTTTTGAAGCACTAAGCTCTGAATGTGATATTTGAGCTCTAAAACTTTTGATGTGATATTCGCATGCTCATTCCTATTCAATACCATTGCACGCATCTTTGAATCTCATCGAGCACCATATTTCATCATGCATTTCAAATTCTTCATAGTATATATATCAAATGCGTGTATGAATTACAAGATATAGGGGAGTTCTCCATGATTCAATTCTTCAAATGTGCATTGCCTCAAAAGCAAATTCCTCATTATGCACATATTCGGGGAGTTCTTCTATATCTTGCAATCAAATTCCTCAATATCGATATTTACACCTCATATGTTTATCCCGTTGAAAACTTAACCTATGTTGTCATCAATCACCAAAAGGGGAGATTGTAAGTGCATCTAGTGCCCTTAGTGATTTTGGTGTATTGAAGACTTATAGGTTAAATGGCGATCGTTTTGTGAGTGTACACAGGTCTATAAGTCTATGAGGAGTTTGATATTTCTGAGAGAAAGTCGACCCTAAAATGAAGTTCTTCATTGAAGACTTTGATATTCGAAGACTTTACGAAGACTTTGAAAGTGAAGAAATTGGTGTGACCATGAAGACTTGATATTCATTTGAGGAATATGAGCGTGAAGACTTTTGTTTTCGTAGTTTCATTTTCTCTTTCTTGAGTCATAGGAAACACCGTCTTTGTTAAAGGGGTCGAGAAATACTAAGGAAAAATTTCCATGTGATGCTCAACTCAAAATCCTACACCTACCAATCCCTTGAGTGAAGCCATTGGAAATCTCATACAGATTCAGTCAAATTCTTGATGTGAGAGACGCAGTTCTTACAGTCATGATGACTTTTTCTGGCGAGGAGTTAGGAATTCGCCGATCTGAATTGCCTACGATGAGAACATGATAGCCACGAGGACTTTGAAAGTCAAATTTCCGACCGTTCTTTGTCTTTGGCGGCGGACCAAAATATCTTATCCACCTAACGGTCATATCATTGAAGGGCATTTATGTCTTATCATGTCGGGCTGCTCCTAGGCTATAAATAGCCGCCCCTACAACCACTAGTTGGTTGGCTGCTCGAGAGAACTTGACACTTGTCATTTGAGAGCAACCCATCCTCAGAGGACTTTGGCGAAAATCATCAAGTGAGGAAAATCCCAAAACCAAACCCACAAAACCCCAAGTGATTGAGCATCATTGAAGAAATTGATCTGCGTGGATCCGGCGCTTATTACCTTTGAAGGCGTGCTTCTTCCAGACGGTTAGGCGTCAAGGTCTAGAGCATCAAGAGGAATTGTGGATCGCCGAGTGACCAAGTCTGTGAAGGTTTGGAAGTCACCTAAAGACTTACCACGAGTGATTGGGCGAGGCTGCGTGGTCTTAGTTCAAGGAGAATACGGTGAGGACTGGGTGTCTGAGTTGCGGCTCGAGGCTGGGTGTCGGGACTGTGTCCTCGAGTTTAAATACTCGGCCGCTCAACTAGGCGTACAACTAAGACAGCAGTTGGGCTGGTTTACCAAATCATTGTCTTCACCAACTGACTGGTTCTATTTCCTCAACTCTTTCATTTCCTCATTCTGTGTTGAATGTTGTTCATATCTGTGCTTGAAGACTTTGGTGAAGACTTTCACAAATTCCTCAGTTCAATTTCTTGATCTGTTTGTCTTCATCTTGTTATCCTGTGTTTACGCTTTTGTACTCTGCTTTTAGTCTTCATTTCATCATCTTGACTATGTGTGTATCTGTTATGTTTACTTCGAGTACATATTCCATTTGCAAGTAGTTCTTAGCTAAGGAATTTCCTCACCGGCAAATTCCTCGATGAAGAATTCATAAAATCGCCTATTCACCCCCTCTAGTCGATATAGCGCACTTTCAATTGGTATCGAGCAAGGTACTCCTTGTTACGTGTGATTTTAGTTTAACCGCTTGGAGTTTTAGTTATGTCGACCCTTTGGTATGATCAAGGTCTCGGCTGGGTGTCCTACCTTTGATGGAGCGGACTATCCCTCTTTGGAAGAACAAGATGCGAATGCATCTTGAGGCAATTGACAATGATCTACGGTATGTTGTGGAAAATGGTGTCCCCTCATCCTTTGAAACAACGACCGCTACCGATGTGAAGAGATTCAAACAACTCGATTCTCAAGCGAAGAATATCATCTGTGGCCATCGAGCAAAGGGCGGTATGGAAGAGTGAGTGCTTTGGAAACTGCTAAGCTTATCTGGGATAGGCTGTCCAAAGTAAATGAAGGAGTTTCAACTCAGCGTGACTCTCGAGTCGATGTTCTTCGGAATCTCTTCAACCGCTTCAAAAGACTCGACAATGAGAATGTCCAACAAACCTTTGATCGCCTCACTGACATCTCAAATGAGCTTCAAGCCCTCGGTGCCACTGACATCACTGATCATGAAGTTGTGAAGAAACTGCTGAGATCGCTTGATTCCTCATTTGATACTCTGGGACTGATGATACAAGAACGTGCTGACTACAAGTCACTTGATCCTGCTGATATCCTCGAAAGGCTAAACACTCACGAGTTCGACTTCTTTGAAAGAGATCTCTATGGCTCAAACTATGGCAAACCACGTGCCCTGAAGGCTAAGGTTGTGTCTGACTCTGAATGTGAGGATTCTGGTAGTAGCCTTGGTGATCCTGAAGAACTGAGCCAGGATCTAGCTCTGCTTGTGAAGAAATTCCAGAAGTTCACAAGATGTGGTCGCTTTGGAAAACCCTCAAGAGGAAATGATTCCTCATCCAGTGACTACAAGAGAAGACTTTGCCACAAATGCAAGAAGCCTGGTCACTATATTCAAGATTGTCCTCAGTGGGAAAAGGAAATGAAGAAGAAGAAATACAAGGATTACAGTTCTGATGATATGAAGAAGAAGAAGAAGAAATCGTCAAAATCTTCGTCATCAAAACCCTCAAAGTCTTCATCTCACAAGAAGGGCAGCTCCAAGAAAGCTCGGGCATTCATTGGCAAGGAAATGGACTCTGAAGCTGAATCTGAGGAAAATGATGAAGAGGAGGAGTCTGAAGAATCTGAGTCAGTGTGGCGAGTCGGCGTTACTCTTGCTTTCGTCAGCAAGTCCATCTTCAACACCGAAGAAACTGACTCCACCGACAAGCCTAATGAAGATAATGATGGCTACGCTCCCACCTATTGCTTCATGGCAAAAGGAGCTAAGGTACTCAAATACAACTCCTCTGACTCTAGTGAAAATGAATCTGATGAGGATCTCAAGCCCAGCTACTCTAAACTTGCTAAAATTGCTGTGAAACAACAACGGGCTCTTGAAAAGGTTCAAAACATGCTAGATAAAAGTGATGATATGTTGGGTGAAGAAATGGATCGCACTAAAGCCTTGTGAAAATCTTGAGACTTGATCTAAGTATGATAACCTTCAAGGTCATCATAACTCTCTCTTATCGATCATGAGAAACTTTCTTATGAATTTCTTCAAGAAAAGCAAGATCATGAGAAGCTTTCTCTTGAAGCTATTCAAAGAAAGGAAGATCTTGAAAAGCTAAGAGTGTGTTATGAAGATCTTGAAGGGCGCGATTCATTACTAGCTCAACAAATCAGCGCTTCTCGGGAAGAATTTGTTCCTCCATGCTTAAAGTGCATTGAGCGTGAATCGCTAATTCTTCACTGAATGTTCAAATGCTTCAAATGTTACAAATTCTTCATCGCCTCTGCTATCACTAATTCCTCATCGAGGACATTGCTAGTATCCTTGACAATGCGGGGCTGAAGGAATTGTACATGACAGGCATGTACAAAAGCCTCAAAGGGCATCGACACTTTGTGATGTGCTCAAAAGCAGATCCTCAACGAAACCCTAGGAAAGAGGTATTGCCTTTGAGAGGAAACTCAATGCCGATGGAACATATTGGAAGCTTTGAGCGGTATCCCAAAACCTCATGGGTTCTTTGCAAAGGGACCTCGATTGATCCATCTAACTTATCTGGCTTTACATGTGAATCTCCTCATTCTTACGATGAGTCATTTGACTCAACTATAAACTGTTCAAAAATCAGAATGGTGAAGTATTTGCTAGATATGTTGGCACTAAGCTGCGAGAACGGTTCCCCTATGAAGAAAATCTGGGTTCCCAAAAGCTGTGTTGAAAGTCTTCAGGTGAATGTCCTCATGACACCACCTGTGAAGAACAGGAACCCCAGATCAAATTCTTCATATGGACCAAACTCTTCATATGGATCCAAGTCCTCATATGGACCAAATTCTTCACGAGGATCAAATTCCTCAAATGGATCAAAGTCCTCATATGATTATCATCGTGCTAACAACTCTGTCTCGCAGGGTAGAGCTAAGGGCTATGAATATGTGCATTATTCTTCAAACCATTATGTTCATAAGTCCTCGAAGAATTACTCTGCTTATTCATATGCATACCCTAACCCCTCCTATGCTAAGCGAAATGGTTTGGCATCTTTGCCACCTTTCTCACATGGTGCTCGCAGGATGATGAACTCTTTGCCACCCCTCGGATGTGGGTGGTGAAGAAAAGAACTAATCTCTTCTGCGGGTCAGTCTCGGGCGTGCTCTAACGTCTGAAGAATTTCTTTGGGACCCGACAAAATGCACGAAAGGGCGCAGCGAATCATGATGAAATGAACTTTCATTTCACACGTCCTCATCTTGCTATATCTGTTTCTTTGCTTGATGAAATTCATCGATGAACTTGATATCATATTCTTCACCGATGAAGCATATGAGATTGTAAGTTACACTAATTCATCTGCGGGATGATCAACCCAAAACCACCGAATGGGTCCTCGATAGTGGATGTACAAATCACATGACCGGTGACAAGAATCTATTGATGGATGCTCCTTATCACCGTCACCTCTGAAGCATATCATCTTTCTTGACAAAGGCAAAAGTCGGTATTGGGTCTTGGTAAGGTTGCTATCTCTAAGGATAAGCACATGGACAAAGTCATGCTTGTTGAGTCCTTAGGATACAATCTCATGTCGATCTCAATGCTTTGTGATCTTGATATGGTTGTTGTCTTTGGCAAATATCGCTGTGTTGTGATTATGGAAGTGACAATTCCAAAGTCTTGAAGGCTTTAGGAGAGGAGATCTGTATATTGTTGATTTCTCTACAGACCACAACCAGCCGTGTGTCTACTTGCAAAAGCTTGAGAAGGCTGGCTATGGCATCGACGACTTGGTCATGCGGGCATGAGGAATTTGAACACGCTTGCAAAGAAGAAGCATGTCATTGGCATTGAGAATGTCAAATTCCTCAAGGATCACTTATGCGGAGCATGTGAAGCGGAAAAATGACCAAGGCCAAGCATCCAGCAAAGACTATCATGACCACTACCGTCCATTGAATTGCTTCACATGGACCTCTTGGACCTAATCATTATTCAGCGGTCACTAATGATGCATCTCTATATGGTTTTGTCATTGTTGATGATTATTCTCGATATACATGGGTACACATTGTTGCTTACAAACATGAAGTGCGGGAAGTCTTCAAGCGATTTTCCTCGAGGGCTTCAACCAACTTTGGTGTGAAGATCAAGCATATCGAAGTGACAATGGGCCTGAGTTCAAGAATTCTGGTCTTGATGCCTATCTTGATGAACTTGGTATTACTCATGAATTATCTGCTCCCTATACTCCTCGGCGAGAATGGCGTCGTGGGCGCAAAAATGTAACTCTTGTTGAGATGGCTCGCACTATGCTTGATGAATACAAAAGCGCCTCGGCGTTTTGGATTGATGCAATTGATCTTGCTTGCCACATCATCAACAGAGTATATCTTCACAAATTCTTCAAGAAGACGCCTATGAACTCCTCACCGACAAGAAACCCAATGTGAGTTATTTCAAAGTCTTGGTGCTAAATGTTGGATTAGAGATCCTCACCACAACTCTAAATTTGCACCGAAGCACATGAAGGTTTTATGCTTGGTTCTGGAAAGGACTACGCACCTCTGAGTCTTCAACATTGTTCTTCACAAGATTGTTGACCTTTGTAGATGTGCGGTTCGATGAAACTAATGGCTGCAAAGAGAGCACCTACCTACATGTTAGATGAACCAGCACCGAGGATGCTATCAAGCTCAAAACAACCGAGGATGTCATTCCTCTTGAAGAATCTGTGAAGAATTCATTCCTGTTCATGAAGAGCGTCGAGTGATGCACTGAAGAACATGATGAGGAAAATGGTCTTTGAAGAAAATCTGATCAAAATCCTCGGCGACAACCAACTCATCCACGCGTTGCAAAAGAAGTGCAAGTGGAGAAGATCATCGATGACATTAGCGCACCAGGTCCTCTCACCGCTCAAAAGCCTCACACTTATCTAACTTTTGTGGGCACTATGCTTTTGTCTCTATCTCGAGCCCACTAAGGTAGATGAAGCATTTCTGGGCGGAGTGGATTCAGGCTATGCAAGAAGAATTACATCGATTCGAGTTGAACAATGTCCGGAATTGGTCAATCGCCCGGATCCTCATAAGCATAATATCATTGGCACAAAGTGGATCTACCGCAACAAGCAAGATGAAAATGGCCTTGTGGTGAGGAATAAGGCACGACTAGTAGCTCAAGGCTACACACAGGTTGAAGGAATTGATTTCGATGAAACTTTTGCACTGTTGCTAGACTTGAGGCTATTCGCATTTTACTTGCCTATGCTAACCATCATGATATCATCTTATATCAAATGGATGTGAAAAGTGCATTCCTCAATGGTAAGCTTGAGGAAGAAGTATATGTTGCTCAACCCCGGGTTTTGAAGATCCCAAGAATCGACAAAGTCTTGAGACTCAATAAGGCCCTCTATGGCCTCAAGCAAGCCCCTCGGGCGTGGTATGACACATTGAAGGAATTCTTCGTGAAGAATGGCTTCACACCAGTTCACTCGACCCTACTCTTTTTACTAAATCATATGATGGTGAACTGTTTGTGTGCCAAATATATGTTGATGATATTATCTTTGGCTGTACTAACCAACGATATAGTGATGAATTTGCCTATATGATGAGTGAAGAATATCAAATGTCTATGATGGGAGAGTTGAAATTCTTCTTAGGTCTTCAAATTAAATCGACAGCACAATGGCATATTCATATCTCGGAGAAATACCTCAAAGATGTCTTGAGGAAATTTGGCATGCAAGATTGCAAAGGCGTCAAAATTCCTATGCCCACAAATGGCCATCTATGCATCGATGAAAATGGTATTGACTTGATCACAAGGTATACCGCTCCATGATTGGTTCTTTATTGTACTTATGTGCATCTAGGCGGATATAATGCTTAGTGTTTGCATGTGTGCCCGATTTCAAGCTGCACCAAGGAATCACACCATAAGGCTGTGAAGCATATTCTTGATATCTAGCTCACACACCAACACTAGGATTATGGTACCCCAAGGGCTCTGCTTTTGATCTCATTGGATATTCGACTCGACTATCTTTGGTGATCGTGTGGACCGCAAGTCAACATCGGCACTTGTCATTTCCTCGGACGATCTTTGGTCTGTTGGTCCTCGAAGAAAGCAGAATGCGTATCCTTGTCTCTCTTTGAAGCTGAATACATTGCTGCTGGCTCATCTTGTGCTCAAGCTGCTTTGGATGAAGCAAACCCTCAAGGACTATGGCGTCAACGTGAAGAATGTGCCTCTCCTCTGCGACAATGAGAGTGCCATCAAGATTGCTCACAACCCGAGTTCAGCACTCGAAGACTAAGCACATCCAGATTCGTCATCATTTTCTTCGTGATCATGTGTTGAAGGCGACATCTCCATCGAGCATGTGAAGGCGAAGAACAGCTAGCTGATATCTTCACTAAGCCCTTGGATGAGAAGAGATTTAGCAAGTTGCGGTGTGAGCTAAATATCTTAGAATCTTGAATGTTCTTTGAAAAGGACACACATCCTAACCCTTATGCATAATTGATGACTTAGATGTGCAACACATGAAGAAAAGTTTTCTTCAATCAATGAAGAATAACACTCTAAGTGTGAAGAAATTAATGAAGAATTTGATTCTCGAGAACCCTCGACAATTATGCGCGATTGTCTGAAATCATCATTCTTATCTGATTGAGCTACGCCACCACAAAAGTTGAAAATCTTCAATTTGAGTTTTCCTCATTTTGAAATTCCTCAATTTTTCAAATTCTTCAACTTTGCAAAATCTTCAATGTTTCCGTCGTTTTTCTTCATTGGCTATATATATATAGTGAGTTTATGTCCTCTACAACATTCACTTATTGCTATTTCTTCAAGTTGCGATTTACGCTAAGTGAATGTGATCGGACCCTTCCCCTCTATGCTATACTCAACCCAATCTATTCACAAATTCTTCATGTGCGTTCGATTGAAACTTCGTTCAAAGTCTTCCTTTGTGTCCTTGACAGCTGAAGAAATTGCGAATCTAAATTTTTAAACAAATCTTATCCAGATTTTCGGTTTTACCGCTCAAACCGTTCCGCATCCCACGATACATTAGTTTATTCACCCACGATCTTACGATCTCATACGCACGATATGTGGGTGACACATGTCGCGTGAAGAAGAAAGGGCGGGGCATGTTCGTCCCAAAATCTTCGGACGAACAGTTTTTACCGTGGCTATAAATACCCCTCTCCCTTCCTTACTTCATTTACTCCGCTCGGTCGCTGTCTCTCGCTCGAGCTCTCCTCAAACCCTAGCGCCGCCGCTACTCCATCGCCGCCGGTGAGGAAGAGCTTCACTGCCTCGACCTCGTCGCCGTCGTACTCGCGCCGGCCACGGAAATCTTCACTCCGCCGCCGCCGTAGCCGTCTCCCTCTGCCAAGTTAGGGCGTGGGAGATCTAACGTGACGAACTTCACTACAGTTCATCTCTGTTCATCGTGTTCTTCAGTTCGGGTAATTAAAAGTCACTTTTATTACTCACTTTGATTCTCAAATCTTTCTGAAAATCTTCAAAGGTGTTTTTGTTCTTCAAATCTTCACATATGAACACCTCACACACTATATGCTCTTGATTTATCTCTCTAAGCATTCATTTCTTCAAGATTCCTCAATTGTGCGGATTTTCAATCTGTACAACTCTGGAACCTAAGACGAAACGCTTAGTGAAATTCCTCAAGGCTCAACTGGTCAAATTCCTCAAAACTTGTCTTTTTCGAAAAATCTTCTGAGAACGCATATGACCTCTCCAAATTCCTCGCACCTACACTCTGTTCACAGGTACTCATGTCCGCTGCTGAATCACTAGGTTCTCATCAACTTAACTCATTTGCAGCGTTCCTCGAAGAAAAACTGCATACTTCTTCAGAGTGCTCTATTGTTCAAATTCCTCATCTGAAGAAAATGGCAGAAGGCAAGAGACCGCAGAAGGGAGGAAAGAAACCGGAGGTCATGACTGCCTTTGAGATCCTGATGAAATATACAAAGATTCTGCACACTGATGAAGCCAAGTTTGGCAAGGAGACCAAAAATCAGCGCAAAGTCGCATCTGAGAGGATAGAAAGAAGATGGGCACGAGAATGGAGGAATATCGCTATGTTACTCCCAAGTACATGAGGTAATTCGCCTTAAAACCTCCATGCCCAAGAGCTCCTTTGGCACCTGGCCAAGTCGCTGATCCCACCAGCATCAAGCATGGTGAAGACTTTCCTGAAGAATGGTCCAGGCGCCAAGCCAAATTGGCAAGACAGGCCAAGGAGGCAGTGAGGAAATTCAATGAGGATTCTGCTGCTGCTGCTGCTGCTGAGACCTCGGTCAAGCCGAGGAAATCAATGCCGAAGAAGCCTGCTCGCAAGCCAAGTGCTTCACCATCAGCGCCCTCACGGCCCAGTTCCTCAGCCGCGCCCTCACGGCAAATTCCTCAGACTGCTGCTGCTCACTCAAAATCCTCAACAGCTCCCTCCAAGTCCTCAACTCCTGTGCATCTGGCTACATGTCAAAGGACTCAGGGTTTCTCAATTGCTTCTGGTGTCTCAGCAAGTTCCTCAGCTGCACCAATGTCCTCATCAGGCCCCACTCTGCTGAAGACAAAAGCAACAGCTGGACGCGGTCCTCGGCCAAGTCCTAAGAAGAAACAGGTTGCATTCAACGTGCCTTCTAATGACGAAGCTTCTGATGAAGAACTTACAGAAATCATCAGAGACAGACTGACCAAGGCCGCTAGAGCCAAAGGAACAACTGTGCCTCTGCTTCTGGATCCGAAGAAGATCCTTGACTTCATCGACCTATGGCATCAGGATCCAAAGACTCCCATACGGATCTGCCATCGACTCTGGTCAAAGTCATATCTTGAACCATTTCATCGCTGAAGAAAATGGAAATTTGAAAAGGCTCATGAATTAAAGAGAGCACAAGCCGAAAGGAGAAGCTTCGAGGAAGAACATCGTCAACTTGACTCTGAAGAACTTCTCAAAGCTCAATCTGAAATCAAGCCCTCGGCAAGGATTTGATGCTTACAATCTTGATTGGCAAGGAGCCAAGGTGAGATTAAATCAATTTGACGAAGAAAATGACAATATTGCAGCTCCATCGCAACAAGAAAATCCTCGGTTGAAGACTCTGCTCAGCTGCTTTGAAGAACATGCCAAGACTTGCTGATGACTTTCAGCTTGATGAGAATACAAGTTCGGGGCTGATGACTCCATTCCAGCCACCAAGAAATTCCTGGGCATCCACTAGTGGTGTGCTGAAGAAACTAAAGAGATCGAGGCAAGCTGCACGATTGCACTGAAGAAACTGAACCACAATCCTCGGCTCCTCCTGCGCCAACACCAACTCCAATTCTTCCTTACGCCTATGAAGTGAAGAAGACAAAGGCTGCAGAGCGAGCTGCGATGAAGAAGAGGAAGGCATCAATTGCGTCAAATTCTTGACTGCGAAGAAAATGAAGCCAATGACCAGCTCACTTGAAAATCCTATTGATGCCATTCCCATTTCCTCCATGTCGTCTAAGGAAATTGTTCCTTATGGAGAAGATTACACGATCCCAAGCGGATCTGATGAAGAAAATCAATCTGTTGCTACCTCAGAACAGTTTGATGAAGAAATTGAAGTGGAAACATTCCCTTCACCGCCAGTTGCTTCCTCACCCATGCCTCAGTTCACAGCTGAAGAGGCTGGTGTTGAGGAAATTGAAAAAGAAGATGAAGACGTGGATATTGGGTGCACTACACCAGTGATGAACGATGACTTTTGGGAAAGTCAGCATCCCAATACTCCTCTCTTCACTCCGATTCAACAAGTTCCTCAGTCCCCGGCTACAACTGTTCAATTGGGCTCTGAAGAAACTCATCCCACATCGTCTGTTAATGAAGAAATTCCAGCCACTAGTGCTGAAGAACCTGCTGCTGATCCTCAAACTGCACAAGAAGAGGAACCAGAAATTCCTCAGCCTGAAGAACCTGAGATCGTGATTCATGAGGTTGTGCTACAAATCACTGACATTCCTCTGCCCAAACCGAAGAATCCGTTCTCGAGCAAGCAAAAATTCAAGGCTGAAGACTTCTTTTTTGAGCATGTGTTCTTCACTGCTTATAATCCATATGACTCTGCTTGCATGAGGAAAAGACGCTTCTGGACTCCAACTCAAGCCAACTTCTATTCCTCAGTGCTCTTTGACAAGGACAAAATCTTCGATCATGAGCATATTCCTCATGTGGATATGGAATCATTGCCATGCTTGAGCCAGATCCTCGGTGTTATTCACGATGCGAGGCTGCTGAATTTCTGCTTGATATCTGTGGATGGAATGAAGAACTCATTCTTGATTCTATGCCACCTGCACATCACGGAGATCTTTGAAGACATCAATTCATGGGTGCTGGATTGGATGACAGAAAATACTCACTACAAGGCACCAGCAACTGAATTGCTTCGTGTCCTTCCTCTTGATCCTCCCCATGAAACTGCACGTTGCATCTACAATGACCGCGAACTGTCTGATCACTTTATGCAAGTGCTCATGAAGCCTTTGAAGCCAGGGCAGGCCCCTCGAACCAAATTCCTCGTCAAGGAATTGTTGTATGTGCCTCGGACTGTCTATAGAATCTTGACGAAGACAATGAGTCCCATCAAAGGCCACGACTCAAATGATGAAGATGTCGTTGGCATCATGAAGAACATGCTTTTCAATATCATTCATGGCGTTCCTGTCAACTTCCATGATTTCTTCATGAGGACTCTGGCTAATGTTGCAATGTCACCTTTTGAGCTGAAGCCATATGCGCCTTGGATTATGAGATTCATAAGGGCAAGATCTTCACTGAATTACAAGGCTGACACTCTGAACCATGGTAGCTACTTGCCGCCCATTGAAGTCCTCAAGCGACCAGTTTCATCATCTGATGATAAGGGCAAGGCAGCTGCTGTGATTGATGAAGGCACTCGTCCATTGGATGGTCAATTCCGTCTCGCTACATCTTACTCCACCAATGGCGATTACGCAACACATGACACCGCCGCCAATACCTCAACCAAGCAAAAGCCTCAAGCAACAAAGACCTGGGTGATGGTGATCGTGAGTTACTCCTCGGTCTTCATCGGAAGGTTGAGCGCAATCGAAAATGGGTGAAGCGTCAATTTGCTGCAATTCTTCACAACATGACCTCAACACATAATGCGGTGAAGAAAAATCAGTACTACCTTCATGAAACCCTCAACCGCTTTGGGCTGTTCTTAATCATGTATATTCAGCGGAAGAATTGAAGACTATGGGTCTTGAGAAGCATTTGACTAGTCTGCACCACCTCGAAGAAATTCAAGAGAGTCAAAGTTCCCGATCGGTGGCGAGCTCTTATTCTTCATCGCGTGAAACTGATGAACATGAAGATTTGGGCGACAACTGCGGTAGGCCCTACATCAACAACCAACCCCGACAACGCTGGCCCTCCTCCATCAACTTGAAAATCTTCAGGGGCGTTAGTCCTCAGTTTCGATCCTTTTGGTCATTTGATGACAAAGGGGGAGAAATCTGAGTTAGTCTTCAAGCGGGTTTATATTATGGGCGTTTATTAAGTTACAACTCTCGTTCTTCCGAAACTTTTATTGGATCGAGTTGTAATCTTAAATCCGATGGTGCCTTGATACTTTTGGTCGATACTTTTGGGCTCGATGCTTTTGATGCTCGATGCTTTTGAAGCACTAAGAGCTCTGAAACTTTTGATGTGATATTCTGCATGCTTATTCCTAGTCAATATCATTGCACGCATCTTTGAATCTCATCGAGCACCATATTTCATCATGCATTTCAAATTCTTCATATTATATATCAAATGCATGTATGAATTACAAGATATAGGGGAGATCTCCATGATTCAATTCTTCAAATGTGCATTGCCTCAAAAGCAAATTCCTCACTATGCACATATTAGGGGAGTTCTTCTATATCTTGCAATCAAATTCCTCAATATCAGTATTTACACTTCATATGTTTATCCCGTTGAAAACTTAACCTATGTTGTCATCAATCACCAAAAGGGGAGATTGTAAGTGCATCTAGTGCCCTTAGTGATTTTGGTGTATTGAAGACTTATAGGTTAAATAACTGATCGTTTGTGAGTGTACACAGGTCTATAAGTCTATGAGGAGTTTGATATTTACAGAGAAAGTCGACCCTAAAAATGAAGTTCTTCAATGAAGACTTTGATATTACGAAGACTTTACGAAGACTTTGAAAGTGAAGAAATTGGTGTGACCTTGAAGACTTGATATTCATTCGAGGAATATGAAGCGTGAAGACTTTTGTTTTCGTAGTTTCATTTTCTCTTTCTTGAGTCATAGGAAACACCGTCTTTGTTAAAGGGGTCGAGGAAATACTAAGGAAAAATTTCCATGTGATGCTCAACTCAAAATCCTACACCTACCAATCCCTTGAGTGAAGCCATTGGAAATCTCATACGATTCGATCAAATTCTTCAATGTGAGAGCCGCAGTTCTTACATTCCTTGAGGACTTTGCTCTAATCGAGGAGTTAGGAATTCGCCATCTGAAAATCCTACACATGAGAACATGATAGCCCCGAGGAATTTGAGAGTCAAATTTCCGACCGTTCTTTGTCTTTGCGCACTGTCCCAAAATATCTTATCCACCTAACGGTCATATCATTGAAGGGCATTTATGTCTTATCATGTCGGGCTGCTCCTAGGCTATAAATAGCCGCCCCTACAACCACTAGCTGGTTGGCTGCTCGAAGAACTTGACACTTGTCATTTGAGAGCAACCCATCCTCCGAGGACTTTGGCGAAAATCATCAAGTGAGGAAAATCCCAAAACCAAACCCCCACAAACCCAAAGTGATTGAGCATCATTGAAGAAATTGATCTGCGTGGATCCGATGCTTATTACCTTTGAAGACTATGCTTCTTCCAGACGGTTAGGCGTCAAGGTCTAGAAACATCAAGAGGAATTGTGGATCGCCGGTGACCAAGTCTGTGAAGGTTTGGAAGTCACTGAAGACTTACCACGAGTGATTGGGCGAGGCCTGCGTGGTCTTAGTTCAAGGAGAATACGGTGAGGACTGGGTGTCTGAGTTGCGGCTCGAGAGCGGGTGTCGGGACTGTGTGTCCTCAAGTTTAAATACTCGGCCGCTCCAACCAGACGTACAACTAAGACAGCAGTTGGAACTGGTTTACCAAATCATTGTCTTCACCAACTGGTGGTTCTATTTCCTCAACTCTTTCATTTCCTCATTCATGTTGAATGTTGTTCATATCTGTGCTTGAAGACTTTGGCTGAAGACTTTCACAAATTCCTCAGTTCAATTTGTTCAGTCTGTTTGTCTTCATCTTGTTATCCTCTTTTAACGCTTTCTGTACTCTGCTTTAGTCTTCATTTCATCATGCTGACTATGTGTGTATCCTGTTCTGTTTACTTCTGAGTACATATTCCGCTGCAAGTAGTTCTTCGCTAAGGAATTTCCTCACTAGCAAATTCCTCAGTGAAGAATTCATAAAAATCGCCTATTCACCCCCCCCCCCTCTAGTCGATATAACGCACTTTCACGCGTGCCGTTACGGGAGGGCGCGGTGGATACGGAGTTAGATTTGGTATGGACCCAGCCGCTGCGTGCCGTGCTCTGTTTGGGCCTAGCCCAACAGCGCTTCGGCACCGTGTGTGGCCCAGCCGGGGCTCTGTCGGTGTCTTGAAGTAGGGGTACCTTAGTATCCCGAACTTGTGCACGGCGATCGCAGACACCAGCGACAAGGCTTGCCAGGCGTCCGCCAAGATCCTCCGTAGCTCATATTGATGCCATTCAAGAACAAAGTGTTTTGACTGAGAAGACAAGACTCCGGCAAGAGGAGCTTGCCGGGAAGGACAAGGCCCCGGCAAGAGGAGCTTGCCGGGAAGGCCAACCAAGGCATTTCAAGAAACTTGCCGCGATGCGCCACGCGTCCCGGCAAGACCCGGCGAGCGACAAGCTTTCGGGTGCGACAAGACAACGACCGCGGCAAGGCGCTTGCCGCGACAAAGCCACCACTCTGCGCCCACGCTCCAGCGCATCCGACGACGTGTCGCCCCAAGATCGTTCCTGGTGCACGTGGCGGGCGGCTGTGCAGCCAAACGGTGCGAGGTGGAAAGTGGAGATGACGAGAAGGCCATCGTGGCAAGCGGTGGCGCCCCTAACGGTCGCTTCCTGTACTGTTTGGGCAACCGGACGGGCATTAAATGCCCTTGTCCCCTGCCATCAGAGTTAGGTAGGGTGCACTGTAGATAGCGGTTGTACCAACCCCTCTTTTTACTTTTTTACCCCTCTCTGCGTTGCCACCTGTCGGTGACCCCTTTAGCCTATAAAAGGAGGCCCATGCGCAACGTAGGGGAGGGGCGACTCATTCGAAACTACAACACACTCACGATCTCGAGCAAGAACAGAATATAAACACAAAGCAGTAGTAGGAGTTTTATATCTCCGGAGAGCTCCGAAGCTGGGTAAAATCCCTCGCGTGCTTCGCCTCGATCTGCTCTTCGTGCGCCCTCCGCTCCCTGCCGGACCGAAAAGGGGCCCTGCCCCATATGTGTTCGTTTCCCACGACACAGACGAAACTATGCGTCCCCACTGGCCTGGTAAAACTCGCTTATCTCCCAAGCGCCGCAATCAATGGCGCGGTTGGGTTACCCACGTCCGTATTGATGGGAATTCCGGAATAAGGGGAACACGATCTCTGCTTCGACAAGACGTGCCTAGGAAACCGTTTCTCTAAATGCGTTGAGGTGGTATAATCAAAACGATTCGAGTAAAAGCTTGGTTGTGGTGTGACGTCACGCCACAAAATACGTCAGCAGATTGAACTTGTGTAAATATTATTCTCTCTACGGTGGTATGTGGAATTTATTTTACAGAGCCGGACACTATCCTGGTGCTCACAATCTTCTATAAATTATTCGGAGGAGGAACCCGCCTTGCAATGCCGAAGACAATATGCGTGTCGGACTCGTCGTCATTGAAGCCTGGTTCTGGGGCTACTGAGGGAGTCCTGGACTAGGGGGTGTCCGGATAGCCGAACTATCATCATCGGCCGTACTCCAACACTATGAAGATACAAGATTGAAGACTTCGTCCCGTGTCCGGATGGGACTTTCCTTGGCGTGTAAGGCAAGCTTGGCGATACGGATATGTAGATCTCCTACCATTGTAACCGACTCTGTGTAACCCTAGCCCTCTCCGGTGTCTATATAAACCGGAGGGTTTTAGTCCATAGGACACAACAACAATCATACCATAGGCTAGCTTCTAGGGTTTAGCCTCCTTGATCTCGTGGTAGATCCACTCTTGTACTACCCATATCATCAATATCAATCAAGTAGGAGTAGGGTTTTACGTCCATCGAGAGGGCCCGATCCTGGGTAAAAACATCGTGTCCCTTGTCTCCTGTTACCATCCGCCTAGACGCACAGTTCGGGACACCCTACCCGAGATCCGCCGGTTTTGACACCGACAGAGAGAATTCCAAGGGTAAGTTACTTGGCCTTGGTAAGGTGGTCATTTGCAATGATAGCTCTATCCGAAACGTAATGCTCGTTGAATCTCTTGGCTACAATTTACTTTCCGTATCTAGACTAGCCAACTTTGGTTTCAATGTTCTATTTACTAAAGTAGATTGCCCAGTGTTTTGAAGAGATAATCATAAGATGGTCTTTACCGGTATTCGTAGAGGTGACCTATAGACTATTGATTTCACTAAGAGAGCTCAACCTCGTACTTGCTTAATTGCTAAATCTTCTAAAGGTTGGCTATGGCATAGAAGGTTAGGTTATGTGGGCATGCGAAATGTTGATAAGCTTATTAAAGGTGATCATATCCTTGGTGTTAACGATGTCATATTTGACAAGGATAGACTTTGCAGTGCTTGTCAAGCAGGAAAATAGGTTGGGGGAAGTCATCCCATGAAGAACATCATGACTACAAGAAGATCGCTTGAGCTACTTCACATGGATCTTTTTGGTCCTAACGCCTACAAGAGTCTTGGTGGTAACTCATTCCGTTTGTTCATTGTCAATAATTTTTCTAGATTTACGTGGGTGTTCTTTCTTGATGATAAATATCAGGTCCAAAAGATCTTCAAGGTCTTTGCTATGAAGGCCCAAAACCAATTTGAAGTGAAGATCAAGAAGGTTCGAAGTGACAATGGAACGGAGTTCAAGAACGCCAATGTTGATACCTTTATTGATGAAGAAGGGATTTCACATGAGTTCTCACCTACGCACACACCTCAACAAAAAGGAGTTGTTGAGAGGAAGAACCGGAAACTCATTAAGATGGCTAGAATGATGCTTGATGAATACAAGACACCAAGACACTTTTGGGCAGAACCGGTTGAGACAACTTGTCATGCTACTAATCGATTATACCTTCGCAAGCTTCTCGGCAAGACGGGATACGAGCTTCTCACCAGTAACAAACCCCATGTTGGATACTTTCAAGTATTTGGCTCAAAGTGTTACATTCTTGATAAGCATCATCGTTCAAAATTTGTTCCTAAATATCATTAAGGTTTCCTACTTGGTTATGGCTCGAACTCTCACACATACTATTTCTACAACAATTTCACCCGGAATGTTGAAGAGACGGTAGATGTGAAATTTGATGAACCTAATGGCTCGCAAGTAGAGCAATTGCCAATTGATGTAGGAGACAAAGATCCTTCGAAAGCAATCCAAGTTTTGTCCATTGGCAAGATTCGTCCAACATAGGTGAAGGAGAGTACTTAGTCCATACAAGTGGAAGCCTCAACTTCACATCAAGGTGAACCACAAGTTGACTTGGAGGCATCCACAAGTGGAACATGTCAAGACAGAGGAAATGAGGAAGTACAACAAGATGATCCACCTCGACCTCCTTCTCCACCTCCACAAGAGAATGACAACGCAAACAACAATGAAGAAGGAGAAGAAGAAGAAGAAGAAGAAGAAGAAGAAGAAGAAGACAATGAAGAGTATGTTCCACCTCAACGCAAACAAAAGCTCTCACGAGTTAGAGCAAGAGTTACAAGAAATCATCCCATCGAATGAATCTTCGATGACATTCAAACCGGGAGAATTACTCGCTCTAAAATTTGTTTAATTAACTTTTGTGAACATTACTCATTCATTTCTAGCATTGAACCTATGAAGGTTGAAGAAGCCCTTTAGGATTCGGATTGGGTGAACGCTATGCACGAAGAGCTACACAACTTCGAGAGGAATCAAGTGTGGACATTGGTTGAGAAGCCCGATGACAATCACAATGTCATTGGAACCAAATGGGTGTTTTGCAATAAGCAAGATAATGATGGACAAGTTGTATGCAAGAAGGCCCGTCTCGTCGCTCAAGGCTACACTCAAGTCAAAGGTATGGACTATGGTGAGACATATGCCCCTGTTGCTAGACTTGAGTCCATACACATCTTACTTGCTTATGCCAATCACCATGATATCACTCTATACGAAACGGACACTAAAAGTGCTTTTCTCAATGGATAAATTGAGGAGGAGGTGTATGTTAAACGACCTCCCGGCTTTGTAAATCCTAAGAAGCCTAATCATGTCTACAAACTTCACAAAGCTCTTTATGGTCTTAAACAAGCTCCGATAGCATGGTATAAACGCTTGACTAAATTTCTCATTGAAAAAGGCTTTGAAATTGGGAAGATTGATTCTACACTTTTTACTAAAAGGGTTAATGGTGAATTGTTTGTGTGCCAAATATATGTGGATGATATCATATTTGGATCTATTAACCCCCAATTTAGTGAAAAGTTTGGAAGGCTAATGTCGGAGAAGTTTGAGATGTCTATGATGAGTGAACTCAAATTTTTCCTTGGTTTGCAAATCAAGCAAACTAGGAAGGTACCTTTGTTTCTCAAACAAAGTATACCAAGGATCTTTTCAAGAAGTTCAACATGCAAGAAAGCAAAGGTATGAAAACACCCATGGCTACTAGTGGACATCTTGACTTAACTAAGGATGGCAAACCGGTTGACCAAAAGGTTTACCGCTCTATGATTGGTTCATTGTTATATCTATGTGCCTCCCATCCCGATATTATGCTTAGTGTATGCATGTGTGCACGATATCAAGAGGCCCCTAAAGAGTGTCATCTTAAGGCCGTGAAAAGGATAGTGTGATACTTAATTCATACACCAAACTTTGGCATTTGGTATCCTAAGAGGTCATCTTTTGATCTTGTAGGCTACTCCGAAATGGACTATGATGGTTGAGGGAGTCCTGGATTAGGGGGTATCCGGACAGCCGGACTGTATACAATGTCTGGACTATTGAAGCGTGGAGGTACAAGACTCAAGACTTCGGCCCGTGTCCAGATGGGACTTTCCTTGGCGTGGAAGGCAAGCTCGGCGATCCGGATATTATATTTCCTTCCTTGTAACCGACTCCATGTAAACCCTAGCCCTCTCTGGTGTCTATATAAACCAGAGAGGTTGGTCCTTAGAAGGCCGATCACAATTACATTCATACCATCATAGGCTAGCTCCTAGGGTTTAGCCTCTACGATCTCGTGGTAGATCTACTCTTCTACTACCCATATCATCAATATTAATCAAGCAGGAAGTAGGGTTTTACCTCCATTGAGAGGGCCCAAACCTGGGTAAACATTTGTGTCCCTTACTTCTTGTTACCATTAGCCTTGACGCACAGATCGGGACCCCCTACCCGAGATCCGCCGGTTTTGACACCGGCATTGGTGCTTTCATTGAGAGTTCCTCTGTGACGTCGCCGTCACGCTCGATGGCTCCTTCAATCATCATTAACGATGCTGTCCATGGTGAGACTTTCCCCCCGGATAGATCTTCTTGTTCGGCGGCTTTGCGCTGCGGGCCAATTCGCTTGGCCACTTGGAGCAGATCGATAGCTATTCCCCCGGCCATCAAATAAGGTTCAGAAACCTGAACTACACGGCGGATATCCGCGGAGACTTGATCTTCAACGGATTCGGGCCAGCGCCAGAAACACCGAACAGTCGTGATGAGCACGGCTTAGATCTGCTGTCAGACGTCGCTCGGGATATCGTCCCGGCAGAAGACTCGGATATAAATCCGGGACAGGTTGCTTCGCCTAAGGACGGAGGGCTGGACCCCGCCTCGCAGGCCGTACCTTCATCGGTATGGAGCCGAACACAGGTTTCACCTCTGAGGGAACCTGTGACTCCGGACCCCCGGATTCATATCCAGACGCAGGTTCCAGTTCGCGCCCCCCTGAGCCCGCCGATCCTGGTTGGGCTCCGGTGATGGAGTTCACCGCGGCGAACGTTTTTCAGCACTCGCCCTTTGGCGGCATGTTTGACTTATTGAAGTCTCTCTCCTTGTCAGGAGACTTCGGGCCGAACTATGTCCGGCTCGAGTGGGAAGCAGATAATGACGGAATTCGTTGCCCACCCACCACCCACTTCATTGCCACGATCGATGATCTAACTGACGTGCTTGACTTTGACTCCGAAGACATCTACGGTATCGACGACGATGTAGGAGAATCACAGGATCCACCACTCACCAGGAGGTGGACGGCCACCTCCTCATATGATATATATATGGTGGACACTCCGAAGGAAACTAATGGCGACGAGGCAACAGAGGAAAACCCCTCGGGAAGAAAATCAAAGAATGGACATCGTCGGCGCCGCTCCAAGCCCTGCCATAGCAACACCGGCCCCGGAGGCGAAAATAATCCGGATGGCAGCGAAGAAGAATATGACCCTGATCAGCCCACCTTTGAGCAGGCCGAACAAGAAGACGAGCAGGTCATCCCAGAAGAACAGGCGACAGATGCATACCCGGAGGAGGACAACAACATGCCCCCTCCGAAGACGAGATCAGCCTCGGCGACGATGAGTTCGGCGTACCTGAGGATCCCGTGGAGCAGGAGCACTTCAAGCGTAGGCTTATAGCCACTGCAAGGAGCCTGAAGAAGAAGCATCAGCAACTACAAGCTGATTAAGACCTGCTCACAAATAGATGGACTGAAGTCCTGGCTGCCGAGGAATATGGACTCGAACGCCAAACGGCTGACCGGCCATCCCGTGGCCGGGACAAAACGGGATACCAGCCCGGATACCAGCCCGCACCCCCACGCCGATACAATATGGCTCAGGGCAACAGGCATGACCTGCAAGATATTCTGGACAATAAAGCAGGACAGCCAAGATCGATCTACGGATCGAGGGGACGTGCCCCAGCGCGCGATGACGATCGTCACACCGGATACATCATCAACAAATCCGGTCGGGCCGAACATAGCAACCCAGACTAATCCGACCTGCGTAGCCACATAGCCCGGCACAGAGGCGCCGCACACCCCCTCTGCTTCACGGACGAAGTGATGGATCATGAATTCCCAGAAGGGTTCAAACCCGTAAACGTCGAATCATACGATGACACAACAGACCCCGCAGTATGGTTCGAAGATTTCCTTCTCCACATTCACATGGCCCGCGGAGATGATCTACACACCATCAAGTATCTCCCCCTTAAGCTCAAAGGACCAGCCCGGCACTGGTTAAACAGCCTGCCAGCAAATTCCATTGGCAGTTGGGAACACCTGGAAGATGCATTCCTTGACAACTTCCAGGGCACATATGTGCGACCACCAGACGCTGATGACCTGAGCCACATTACTCAACAGTCCGGAGAGTCAGCCCGGAAATTCTGGACTCGGTTCCTCACTAAAAATAACCAAATAGTCAACTGTCCGGACGCCGAAGCCCTGGTGGCTTTTAAGCATAATATCCATGACGAGTGGCTCGCTCGACACCTTGGCCAGGAAAAACCCAAGTCTATGGCAGCTCTCACAACCCTAATGACCCGTTTTGTGCGGGTGAGGATAGCTGGTTGGCTCGTAGCGGCACCACGCCACATTCCGGCACTTCGGACGGCCGTGATGCTAATGGCAAGCCACGGTGCAACAGACATAAGAGACGGAACAACGGCGACCGCACGGAAGACACGGCAGTCAACGCCGGATTCAGCGGACCTAAATCTGGACAGCGCAAAAAGTCGTTCAAAAGAAATAATCAGGGACCATCCAGTCTGGACCGCATACTAGAGCGCTCGTGCCAAATTCATGGCACACCGGACAAACCAGCCAACCACACCAATAGAGACTGTTGGGTGTTCAAACAGGCGAGCAAGATAAACACCGAAAACAAGGACAAGGGGCTGCACAGCGACGATGACGATGAGCCCCGGCGTCCGAATATGGGGGGGGCATAAGAAATCCCCCCAGGGGAAAACGGTCAACATGATCTACACCACCCACATCCCCAAGCGGGAACGGAAGCGGGCACTATGGGACGTCTATGCGATGGAGCCAGTCGCCCCCAAGTTCAACCCATGGTCAGCTTGTCCGATCACTTTTGACCGTAGGGATCACCCTACCAGCATCAGTCATGGCGGCTCAGCCGCATTGGTCTTAGACCCAACCATCAACGGATTCCACCTCACGCGCGTCCTTATGGACGGCGGCAGCAGCCTGAACATGCTTTATCAGGACACAGTGCGCAAGATGGGCATTGATCCTTCAAGGATCAAGCCCACCAAAACCACCTTTAAAGGTATTATTCCTGGAGTAGAGGCCCGCTGCACGGGTTCTATAACATTGGAAGTGGTCTTCGGATCCCCAGACAACTCCAGGAGCGAAGAGCTGATCTTCGACATCGTCCCTTTCCGCAGTGGCTACCATGCACTGCTTGGGCGAACCGCATTCGCAATATTCAATGCGGTGCCACACTACGCATATCTCAAGCTCAAGATGCCGGGACCGCGTGGGGTCATCACTGTCAACGGAAATATGGACCGCTCCCTTCAAACAGAAGAGCATACGGCAGCCCTCGCGACAGAAGTACAATGCGGCCTCCTCCAACAAACCAATCCGGCGACAACTTCGAGCACTGTCAAATGAGTCCGGAGCACCCCGCAACAGGATCAACACGAACGTCAAGATCGTGATTAGCAGTCCGGCCTCCGCTCAAGCCCCTCCAAAGCAACATTCGTGCCACGCATACACAATTACGCACTCAAGATACCTTGGGCATAGGCGGAGGCGCATCAACGACTCACTCGATAACGTGGGTAACCGCTAAATACCTTCATACTCTTTCCCTTTTTACCTTTCAGGACACCGCGTTAGTGCAGCATCCTCAGAAGAGCCGAATCGCCGGACTCATATGGAAGAGACACCCAAGGAGGCAACAGATGTTGCACGCAGAAGGAAATACCCAGGTGGAATCTATTTACGATCATTATACCTGCTTCATCTATCTGCACACGGCTTGCCCCTGGATAGGACATGTCAAACAGTCCTATTTTTATCTCTGTCTAATGCATCCATTGTAAACATACGCTTAAACGTATTTTTCGTCAAATGGAGATTACATATAGCGTCAGCTTATTATCCTTATTTGAGTATTTTTTTCTCTTATAAATGTTTATTTGGTATTGCATCCGTACACCTTGGTACGTCTAGTTTGCCACGGGCTTCTTATGACGCCCCGTAATATGGCAACTAAAAGTCCGAACACTTTCAATAGTGCGGCACCCCAAACTTATAGCACTATATGCATCAGCTCCGAATCATGTCTTGGGTCTGCAGTTGGGATAGCCCGACTCCCTTGTTTTGGTGCCTTACGTTCTGTTATATCGGCTAAGGTAGCGCAGGGAGAACTACTGCGATTGTGTCCCGGTTCTTCCGGATGAGCACCTCAGTAGAGAAAGCCGAAAACTGACGAGCATGATGCGGCGAGAGTTGGTCCCCGTTCAAGAGGTACTAAAATCCTTAAAGATTTTCCGCTTTAGCCGATAAATCGGCTTTGTCCGACCAAGGCGTATATAGCGCCCCAATTCGGCCTTCCGGATTCTAGGGGCTTTGCCAAAATTTAAAATTGTAGACTTCTATGGCTAAGTGAAAGTTATAAAGTCGCATAGTCCGATTGCCTCGTTAAACTCTACTGACACCTCCTTAAGGGACCAAACATTTGGATAAAGAGTGTCCGGGTTTTCCACGAACACCCCAGTGCTAGTCACGCGGGGGCGGAAGCCGACGACTGGCCTACTTTCAGGATTTTATAAACAGCCGCACAGAAGGTAAATTTTTAGATAACAAAAGTGCTACATAGCGCAAGTAACTTCGTCCTTAAAATACAAACATGACAGAAGCGAATTCATTCAAAAATGGTGTCCTTGGTACATTCATCAGCCACGAGACGAGCACCCTTCATAACACCATCATAGTACAGCTCAGGATGGCGACGCGCCTTGCCCTCCGGCGGTCCGTCCTTGACCAGCTTCTCCGCATCCATCTTGCCCCAATGCACTTTGACGCGGGCAAGGGCCCGGCGGGCACCCTCGATGCACACGGATCGCTTGATCACTTCAAGCCATGGGCAAGCATCAACCATCCACTTGATCAGGCCGAAGTAGCTACTAGGCACGAGCTCACCAGGCCACATCCGGACTATGAACCCTTTCATAGCCAGTTCGGCCGCCCTGTGGAGTTCGACCAACTGCTTCAGTTGGTCACTCAAAGGCATCTGGTGTTCAGTCCCAACATAGTGGGACCAGAACAGCTTCTTTGTTGAGTTCCCCTCCTGCGCACGGTAGAACTCTGCAGCGTCTGATACGCTGCATGGCAGATCTATGAACGCATACGAGAGCTCCGAATTGAGTAAGTAATAAAGCGCCTCCTCCATGTTTGCTTTGCATAAAGAACTTCTTACCCGCTGCTATCTTCTTGGCCTCCTGGATCTCCTGCTGTGCTTTCTCGGCTTCGGCCTCGGCGTCTTTTAAGCTCATAAGAGCCTTCGCAAGCTCGACCTCTTTGGCCTTCAAATCATGCTCCACGGACTTGCACTTCTTGCCGAGGTCCTGGAGCTCTTGCTGTACCTCACTTACCCTAGCACTTTGCTTTTCGCGCTCCTTACATTCCGAGGACGCCTTGTCTTCGGCCTCAGACAGCGCCTTCTTCAGGGCCGCCACTTCGGCGGGGCCCCCTGTTACACGGTCACGACACTTAGTTGTTAGACCCACCAATTCTGCCTATCCTAAAATACATAAGAACGGGAATCACTTACCCTTGTTCTCTTCGAGCTGCCTCTTCGTGAGGTCGATCTCTCCCTACACCTGCTCTAGGTCCCGCTTTAGATCGGCAACCTCGGCAGTACGGGCAGCAGCAGCAAGCAGCACAGCCTGCTTATTCAAAATAATACTTATGATTAGACTCCTGCTGATTTTAATTGACCCTTTGCTCACCTTTTCTTTCCGAACGCCAAATAGAGTATCAGGGGCTACTACCTATCGGGTGGTAATTTTGCACATATTTATTACTTACCTCGAAGCCTGTTAGGAGGCTGGTGCAAGCTTCGGTTAGCCCGCTCTTGGCGGACGAAACCTTCCGAATCACGAGTACGGTGCCCTTCGTCCAGGGAAGCGACGCAAAGCGCTTCCAGTAGACCGTCCGGTGCTTCATGCGCAACGGAAATCCGCAACACAGACGGCTCGCCCTCCTTAGCGAGGGGTCGCCTGCCTAAGTCCGGAACCATCGAAGGTTCCGGAATTGTGTTCAGCTCAGAGCCCGGCTGGCCGTGGCTCTCGTCGACACGATCCGCGGGGATCTTGAACTCCGCGTGTCTGATGTCTGGGACCCCACCTCAGGGCGTCTCCAGAGTCACCTCCCCTCGCTCTGGGAGCCTTTGGGACAACACCTCTGTGTCGTCTGCGGGTTGAGGAGTAGTGGCCGTCGGAAGAAAATTCATCTCTGAATTGCTCAGGGACCTGGAGGAGGATACCTCGGGGTGATCCCTGGCCGGACTGCACATATGTTTGGCATTATAAATACAAAAACTGTGAAGTGAAGTCATGATAGAATGCAAACACTTACGATCGCGCTAGGGGCTTTCCCCTGGGCAGCCACCCCTCCTCGCTGAGAGCGGCCGTGGCGGAGTAGTCCTAAGGGCCCTTCCCTTCTTGGCGCCCGGCCTCCCCTCACAGGGCGCTTTTTCTTCTTCTCCCCGGGGGGAAGATAGGATCTCTTCCTGATTCCCCCCGCCTCCGCGGGAGGAATCCGACTTGTCGTCATCAGACGACAGGGGAATGACGGCCCTGTGCCGAGGACCTTTTCCGGCCCTCGGGTCCGCTTCCCCGGACCCCTCATCCTTTCCGGATGGGGCGTCTTCTTCTTCTTCCTCCTCCCCTTCGTGGGAGGAATCCGCCTCGTCGTATTAAGACGAGGCTTTCGGCACAACCTTACGCCGGAGACCCTTTCGGATCCCCGGGGCCTTCTTCTCGGCCTTCTTCTCCGGCACCTTGTACGGCGCCGGGACCAGCATCTCCGTCAGGAAAACATCTGCTGGGTCTTCTGGCAGCGGAGCCAGGCAGTAAACCTGCTCCACTGTCTCCACGTAATCCTGAAGTAAATATGCACAACTACTTAAGGCACTCCCATGAATGTATCAGGAAGAATTGGATGTCGGTCTAAGAACTCACCTGCCTAGGAGCCCGCGTGGCGTGAAGCCCACGGTCCTCGGATGTCGGAGGAGGCACTTCGGAGGCCTTGAACAGCTCCTTCTGTGCGCCTTTGTGCGTCATGTCGTAGAGCCTCTAGAGCGTCCGGTGCCCGGTGGGGACGAACTCCCACAGAATTACTACCCGCCTCTGGCAGGGCAAGATTCGGCGAACGAGCATGACCTAGATCCGTTGACAAGCTTGATGTTCTTGTCCTGCATGCTTTTGACGCATGTTTGGAGTCCGGCCAGCACCACGGAATCGCCCCAGGACAGGCCCTTCCTCTCCCAGGAGGTGAGCCGCATGGGGGCTCCGGATCGGAACTCGGGGGCCGCTGCCTAGTTGGCCCCGCGTGGCTCGGTGATGTAGAACCACCCCAATTGCCATCCTTTTATGGTCTCCGCAAAGGAGCCGTCGAGCCATGTGACGTTGGGCATTTAGCCCACCATGCCCCCTCCACACTCCGCCTATTGGCCTCTTACCACCTTCGGCTTCACGCAGAAAGTTTGCAGCCATAGGCCAAAGTGAGGCCGGATGCGGAGGAAGGCCTCGCACACGATGATGAACACCGAGATGTTGAGGACGAAATTCAGGGCTAGATCATGGAAATATAGCCCGTAGTAGAACATAAGCGCGCAGACGAAGGGATGGAGTGGGAATCCCAGTCCACGGACGAAGTGGGCGACAAAAACGACCCTCTCGTGGGGTCCTGGGGTCGGAATGACCTGCCCGGCGTCTGGTAGACGGTGTGCTATGTCCGGGGCCAAGTATCCTGTCGCCCGAAGATTGGTGATGTGCTTCTCCTTGACGGTGGAAGCCACCCACTTGCCTCCTGCTCCGGACATGTTTAGCTGTGCGGGGAATACTTGGGCTTGGGCACTGGAGCTCGAGGGAGCAAGAGTGGGCAAAGGAGGAAGAATGCGTGGGTGAAAATGGGGGAATCTTATCCCTTTATGGAGGCGCCGGAAGTGGTGCGCCTCCCTACTTGCCCGTTGGGAATCGCTTGTTTCCCAAGCGCCACGGTCTATGGCACGGTTAGATTACCCATGCCTGTATTGATGAGAATCCCGTAATAAGGGGACACGATCTCTGCTTTGACAAGACGTGTCACAGAAACCGCCTCGTGATATGCGTTGTAGCTAGTTGTGGGGAAACGGTTCGAATAGTGATCCGACCGTAATAACATGTCACGTCATCAGAAAAAGTTGTCAGCAGATTGCATTTGTGAAATATCATTCTCTCTACGGTGGTATGTGAAGATCATCTTGCGGATACGGACACGGTCTACGTGCTCGATAACCATTTTTGAGTATTCGGAGGAGGAACCCTCCTTGCAATGCCGAAGGCAATACTACGCGCTGGACTCATCGTCATTGAAGCCTGGTTCAGGGGCTACTGAGGGAGTCCTGGATTAGGGGGTATCTGGCCAGCCGGACTGTATACAATGTCCGGACTATTGAAGCGTGGAGGTACAAGACTCAAGACTTCGGCCCATGTCCGGATGGGACTTTCCTTGGCGTGGAAGGCAATCTTGGCGATCCGGATATTATATTTCCTTCCTTGTAACCGACTCCATGTAGACCCTAGCCCTCTCCGGTGTCTATATAAACCGGAGAGGTTGGTCCTTATAAGGCCGATCACAATTACATTCATACCATCATAGGCTAGCTCCTAGGGTTTAGCCTCTACGATCTCGTGGTAGATCTACTCTTGTACTACCCATATCATCAATATTAATCAAGCAGGAAGTAGGGTTTTACCTCCATCGGGAGGGCCCAAACCTGGGTAAACATCTGTGTCCCTTACTTCTTGTTACCATCAGCCTTGACGCAGAGATCGGGACCCCCTACCCAAGATCTGCCGGTTTTGACACCGACAATGGTGACAAGGTTGATAGAAAGTCCACTTTGGGTACTTGTCAATTTCTTGGTAGATCCCTTGTGTCTTGGTCCTCCAAGAAACAAAACTCGGTATCCTTACCCACTGTTGAAGCGGAATACATTGCCGCCTGATCATGTTGTTCTCAATGATATTGGATGACCCAAACTCTTAAAGATTATGGGATACACGTGAATCAGGTTCCATTGCTTTGTGACAATGAAAGTGCTATCAGGATTGCTCACAATCCCGCGCAACATTCTCGAACTAAACACATTGAAGTTCGTCATCATTTCATTCAAGATCATGTTGCTAAAGGAGACATCAATCTTAAGCATGTTAGTACTGATAAGCAATTGGTGGATATATTCACCAAACCGCTTGATGAGAAAGTATTTTGCTGTTTGAGAGGTGAATTGAGTATCATTGATGCCTCAAACTTGGAGTAGAAACTCCATGTGGATACATGCAAGCCATGAGTCTTTTTATGACTAATCCTTGATATTTCTCTTATGATGATGATCATATGTCTTGGATATATATTTGTACCCTTGCATGTTATCTAACCCTTGTAGGTACTTGGACAAGCCCAAATCTATGAGATTGCAAGCCACTCACATTTTGAGCAATCTCTACATCACCAAGTTCCTATGATATGGTTGTTGAACTCAAGGAAGCATGAACTCACTCAACATATCCTTTGACTATTTTAGTATATCAAATTTCAATTTGTATCAAGCTTCATGATTGTCATTTCGAATAAACAAGTGCTCTTCCTTGCAAGACTAACCCGTGTAGGAAGATGAACTCAAACTACTACGGTCCTCCAATTCTTGATGGACAACAATAACCTTGAGCATCCAACACAAGCTCGACTACATGATGAAGATCAACACCACAACCCAAGGTATGTCATTCCACCTTAGAGATGCTTTGCTCCAAGTTAAAGCAACTCAACAAGGTGTCAATACATCAAAATGCTTAAATTGAAAATGGTAACCCCATTTTGAGCTTAAATGATGAGTATGACCTCTGATCAAGTGATCTCACTTGACTCCTAAGTCAATATACTCTAACACAGTGACTATGTCACCGACCACATGTAGATGAAGTTCTCTAGTGTTCTTTTGCTCAATTGATCCTTGTTGTATGATCTTCTTGTTTTTATGTCTCCCTCTTAATCTACCTAAAAAACTTCGTCTAGATCTCTTAACTTTTTTCACTTTTAACTGTGTTTAATTCATTGCAAATCTTTCTATTAATTCCTTGCAAATCTTTGTGAAGTATCATTTACCAAGTGAGCTGAGTTGACAAAAAATTTACTCTGTGTCAAACTCGGTCCCCCCGATCCAAACCCATCGGCTTGACCGAAATACAAGGTTTCCATGTGAATAGTTCATCAGTAGAACCGGCATGGACTAATTCGGTCTCGCCGATTAGGATCTTCTGTGACTCTGTCATCTCAATGTCACTAATGGAAAACAAATCAGCATCACCGATTTCAACTCTGAGAAAATGTTTTGTCATTTCTTACTGCTTATTTTCTCCAGCTCCACTCAATGATTCTTATCCTTTACCAGCATCTTAAGATACATGCTGCTTTGTAGTATTTCTCAAGGATCACACCTACTTGAGTCAAGCTCGATAAGTTTATCAAATGGGGAGAGAGAAAACATCAAAGTTTATCAAATGAGCACATCTAAGCTCTTCTAAAGATCTAAAGATTCTTGTTAACAAAAAGAGGAGAGAAGTCACATGCCTCTAAGAGGGGAAAGACATGTCAAGTTGTTTGATCTCAGCTTTTGCCTGATATTTCTTGTTGCTCTGATTTTAGTTGCTATTACCTTTTCTTCCTCTGATTTTCTCTCATCCTACCTTCTTCCATTATCCAACATCAGATTTAGGCGGAGAAAGAGTCCATGTCTAGGGGAGAAAATCTTTGGAATTTATTGCACATCTTTAAAATCTTTGGGGACATGTCTATATCTAAATGAAGTACTCAGTACTCACCCATTACATGTCATCTCAATCTTGGTATTCTTGTGGTTCTCTAAAACTGCTTTACTTACAGTGATCCTGTGTTACCTGACCCTGTTTTCTCAAGTCCACTCTTTCCAGAGCCAGCTCAAGACCACAAGGTAAGTATATGCATCACACTCATGTGCATGATGATCTCTTACTAGTGTACATATTTTTTGCAAGAGGGATTCATAAACATGGAGGTACATTTTCAAATCATATCATTTGCTCTAATGCATATAGCCAATATACATGTAACTATGTGCTTGCTCTGTCATGATAATGCATTAACATGTTATTTTATTCTATCCTCACATGATTGCATACATGTAGGGGGAGCTTATGCATGTTACATGTCCTTCCAAAGTGTTACCTATTATTGTTCATATCTTTTACCTAAAGCTTTGATGTATGTTGTCATCAATTACCAAAAAGGGGGAGATTTAAAGCACAAGTGCTCCCTGGGTGATTTTGGTAATTAATGTCAACATATATCTTGTTGGACTAACACCATTACCTAGTGTATTTCAGACAAATTCAACAATGTCGTGGAAAGGACAAGAGGATGTGGAACCCCTTCAAAATGCTAAGGACACATATTGGCAAAAGCTCAAGACTCTTCTTTTTACTTTTAGTGATCCAAGATCACATTGAGTCCAGAGGAAAGCCAATACTATTAAAAGGGGATGAGGTGTTGCTTAATGGCTTGCTTGCTCAAAATGCTTAGTGATATTGCTCCAAAAGCCCTCAACCACTTTCTCATTCCAAATATGTCCAAAACTCAAAGTCAAAGTCGGCCCCACCGATTCATCCTATCCGGAGCCATCGAGTTCATATGACATAGCCACTGCCAGAAACCCTAACAGTTCGATCACACCGATACTGTTATCCTTCGTAACATTTTGGTCTCACCAAAATAAGCGATCGGTCCCATCGAGTTTGCTTGACATCTTCTCTGTTTGCTCTTTGCACTACAAAAGAAATGACACATCCATGAAATTTTGGGCCAAACGGAAAAAAAATTATCATGCTTATGACACTTCTATGATAATAATTGTGACAAAACCCGGTATCATCATAGATGTGGTGGGCTCCTGCTTCTATGACAAAAATTTATGACAGAAAATGGGCTTTTCGTCCTGGGCGGGCCGGAGACGCACCTGCATGACATTCTTTGGGCCGTCCATGATGGAAAAAATCATGGTAGAAGTGACGGTGAGGAAAATTTTGGGGATTTCTCAGTTACGGTGGGTGGTCGGGGCCGAGCGATGCGCGTTTCTCTCGTATACGTACGCACGTGTGTGCGAGGCGTTGGGCTCTAACTGAACCCGAGCGAGGCATTCACTTACTGAACCTGAGAGATTGCACTAGCTATGGTACTGAACCCGAGCGATCGGTCCCTGGCTGTTAACTGAACCTGAGCGATTCCTTTGGTGTCGCTCCTAACTGAAGCCGAGTGATTGGTCGCTGCTGCTGCTGCTTAGTGAAGCTGATCGAACCTGCTGCCTCTTGATGAACAGTGAACGTGGGGGTTGGTTGAATGAGTCTAGACGTACGTGGTTTGGGGTTGGATGAACAGTTCTTGGTGGGGGTTGGATGAACAGGACCCCTTGGTAGTATATATAGGTCATTGCCGCTGGATGAACAGGACCCTGAGAGGAGGCCGCCACAGCTGAGCTGGTTGGGGGTGGATGAACAGGACCCCATGGAGGGCTGGTTGAACAGTAGCCCGTGGATGAACAGTAGCCCGTGGATGCAGGAAGAAAACATGATGGATGAACAGTGCAGATGGAGGCTGAAGCAAGATGATGGTGGGTGAACAGTAGCCCGTGGAGTCCTGTTTTTTTTACGGTACGCCACACCCCTCCGATGAACAAGACCCCCGATTCGACCGTAGCGCTCAAACACAAGTCCGTTTCCTCCGTTTTGATGTGTGCCATGATGTCTACACACACAACCTTCTTCTAGTAGACGTTGTTGGGCCTCCAAGTGCAGAGGTTTGTAGGACAGTGGCAAATTTCCCTCAAGTGGATGACCTAAGGTTTATCAATCCGTGGGAGGCGTAGGATGAAGATGGTCTCTCTCAAACAACCCTACAACCAAATACAAAGAGTCTCTGGTGTCCCTAACACACCCAATACAATGGTAAATTGTATAGGTGCACTAGTTCGGCGAAGAGATGGTGATACAAGTGCAATATGGATGGTAGATATAGGTTTTTGTAATCTGAAAATATAAAAACAGCAAGGTAGCTAATGATAAACGTGAGCGTAAACGGTATTGTAATGGTAGGAAACAAGGCCTAGGGTTGATACTTTCACTAGTGCAAGTTCTCTCAACAATAATAACATAATTAGATCATATAACAATCCCTCAACATGCAACAAAGAGTCACTCCAAAGTCACTAATAGCGGAGAACAAACGAAGAGATTATTGTAGGGTACGAAACCACCTCAAAGTTATCCTTTCTGATCGATCTATTCAAGAGTCCGTAGTAAAATAACATGAAGCTATTATTTCCGTTTGATCTATCATAGAGTTCGTACTAGAATAACACCTTAAGACACAAATCAACCAAAACCCTAATGTCACCTAGATACTCCAATGTAACCTCAAGTATCCGTGGGTATGATTATACGATATGCATCACACAATCTCAGATTCATCTATTCAAACCAACACAAAGTACTTCAAAGACTGCCCCAAATTTTCTACCGGAGAGTCAAGATGAAAACGTGTGCAAACCCCTATGCATAAGTTCATTGAACCCGCAAGTTGATCACCAAAACATACATCAAGTAGATCACGTGAATATCCCATTGTCTCCACAGATAAGCACGGCAAGACATACATCAAGTGTTCTCAAATCCTTAAAGACTCAATCCGATAAGACAACTTCAAGGGGAAAACTCAATTCATCACAAGAGAGTAGAGGGGGAGAAACATCATAAGATCCAACTATAATAGAAAAGCTCGCGATACATCAAGATCGTATCACCTCAAGAACATGAGAGAGAGAGAGATCAAACACATAGCTATTGGTACATACCCTCAACACCGAGGGTGAACTACTCCCTCCTCGTCATGGAGAGCACCAGGATGATGAAGATGGCCACCGGTGAGGGAACCCCTCCGGCAGGGTGCCGGAACAGGGTCCCGATTGGTTTTTGGTGGCTATAGAGGCTCGCGGCGGTGGAACTCCCGATCTATTGTGTTCCTCGAAGTTTTTAGGGCATATGGACATATATAGGCGAAAGAAGTCGGTCACAGGGGCACGAGGGGCCCACGAGGGTGGGGAGCGCGCCCAGGGGGTAGGGCGCACCTCCCTGCCTCGTGGCCACCTCGAAGCTTCCCTGACGTCTACTCCAAGTCTCCTGAATTGCTTCTATTCCAAAAATAACTCCCCCGTAGGTTTCATTCCGTTTGGACTCCATTTGATATTCCTTTTCTTTGAAACACTGAAATAGGCAAGAAAACATCAATTTGGGTTGGGCCTACAGTTAATAGGTTAGTCCCAAAAATAATATAAAAGTGTAAAGTAAAGCCCATTAAGCATCCAAAACAGATAATATAATAGCATGGAACAATAAAAAATTATAGATACGTTGGAGACGTATCAAGCATCCCTAAGCTTAATTCCTGCTCGTCCTCGAGTAGGTAAATGATAAAAATAGAATTTTTGATGTGGAATTCTACCTAGCATATTTCAATGTAATTTTATTTATTGTGGATATGAATGTTCATATCCAAATGATTCAAGACAAAAGTTCATATTGCCATGAAAACAATAATACTTCAAGCATACTAACAAAGCAAGATATCATGGATAAAGAAAGCTATCCCTACAAAATCATATAGTCTGGCTATGCTCTATCTTCATCACATAAAGTATTTAATCATGCACAACCCCGATGACAAGCCAAGCAATTGTTTCATACTTCAGTATTCTCAAACTTTTTCAACTTTCACGTAATACATGAGCGTGAGCCATGGACATAGCACTATATGTGGAATAGAATGGTGGTTGTGGAGAAGACTGTAGGACCTTGAAGTATGCCTAGAGGGGGGGTGATCAGAGTAATTTACCAATTAAAAACTTAACCTTTTCCCAATTTTAGAGTTTGGCAGATTTTAGCTACTTTAGGACAAGTCAAGCAATCATCACACAATTCAAGCAAGCATGCAAAGAGTATATAGGCAGCGGAAATTAAAGCATGCAACTTGCAAGAAAGTAAAGGGAAGGGTTTGGAGGATTCAAACGCAATTGGAGACACGGATGTTTTTGGCGTGGTTCCGATAGGTGGTGCTATCGTACATCCACGTTGATGGAGACTTCAACCCACGAAGGGTAACGACTGCGCGAGTCCACGTAGGGCTCCACCCACGAAGGGTCCACGAAGAAGCAACCTTGTCTATCCCACCATGGCTGGACTTGCCTCACTAGCGGTAGATCTTCACTAAGTAGGCGATCTCCTTGCCCTTACAAACTCCTTGGTTCAACTCCACAATCTTGTCGGAGGCTCCCAAGCGACACCTAGCCAATCTAGGAGACACCAATCTCCAAGAAGTAACAAATGGTGCGTTGATGATGAACTCCTTGCTCTTGTGCTTTAAATGATAGTCTCCCCAACACTCAACTCTCTCTCTCATAGGTTTTGGATCTGGTGGAAAGAATGTTTGAGTGGAAAGCAACTTGGGAAGGCTAGAGATCAAGATTCATATGGTAGGAATGGAATATCTTGGCCTCAACACATGAGTAGGTGGTTCTCTCTCAGAAATGGTAAATTGGAAGTGTAGGTTCATTCTGATGGCTCTCTCCACGAATGAAGAGGAGGTGGAGGGGTATATATAGCCTCCACACAAAATCTAACCGTTACACACAATTTACCAAACTTGGTGGGACCAATTCAACAGACTCGGTCGGACCGATTTAGTAAACGAGTGACCGTTAGTGATTTTCGTGGATGACATGCATCTCGGTGAGACCGATTCGGGTAGGGTTAGGGCATAACGTAATCTCGGTAAGACCGACATACAAAACTCGGTGAGACCGATTTGGTAATAAGCTTTCCAGAGAGTCGGTCGTAAACTTCGGTGGGACCGATTTGCTCTTTTCGTGAGACCAAATGTTACAAAAGGAAACAGAAGTTTACATTGCAATCTCGGTGGGACCGATCGCTCACTTCGGTTAGACCGAAACGTTATGAAGGGAAACAGAGAGATTGCAACCCCATCTCGGTGAGACCGAGATCCCTATCGGTAAGACCGATTTGCTTAGGGTTTGTGGCAGTGGCTATGACTTTTGGAATCGGTGGCGCCGGATAGGAAGAATCGGTGTGACCGATTTTGGCTTTGGGTTTAGGTCATTTGTGGATGTGGGAAAGTAGTTGAGGGTTTTGGAGAATATCACTAAGCACATGAAGCAAGAGGCTCATTAAGCAACACCTCATCCATCCTTGATAGTATTGGCTTTTCCTATAGACTCAATGTGATCTTGGATCACTAAAATGTAAAATGAAGAGTCTTGAGCTTTTGAGCTTGAGCCAATCCTTTGTCCTTAGTATTTTGAGGGATCCACTTTCATCATCTATGCCATGCCATTCATTGAGCTTTCCTGAAATAATAGTCTTGGAATAGCATTAGCTCAATGAGCTATATGTTGTTATGGATTACCAAAACCACCTAGGGATAGTTGCACTTTCAATCTCCCCCTTTTTGGTAATTGATGACAACATATAGATCAAAGCTTCGACAAATGATAATAAGATTGAATAACATCATCGCTTTGAGAAGTATGTGATAAGCAAGAGCTCCCCCTAAATTTGTGCATAGTTTTAGATTTGCTTTGGACTGCGAGTGCACATTAGGCTCATGGGTTACTCTTCCATGTCACATACATCTTGGTGGAGCGCTCAAAATAATAAACAATGGATACATGCACTCATCACCAAGCATAGTGAATGATCACATAAGATAGATAGGATAATATCAAGCATGCATAAGTGTAGCTTACGATCAAACACATGATCATCAATGTCTCACAAGCATAGTATCTCAACCAAAATCAAACAAAGTTTGAAAAACCACCAAATAAAGCAAGAGAGAACAAAAGCAACACTCTCTCTCTCGAAGCCTATGATCTATACATTTTTATCCCCCTTTGGCAACCAGTTACCAAAAAGTTCATAGAAAATGCATAGTGCTAGATCGTCTCTCAGTCTTGATCTTCTGATGGTGGTGTAGAGATGGCGCCTTGGACGAAGGCTTCAGTTGAAGTGGATGGAGCTGGAGGAGTTGGTGCTGGAGCTAGTTACACTGGAACTGTAGGTGCTGTGGCTGGTGCTGAAGTTGTTGCTGTAGTGTCTATCACCGCACCGCAATCCGACCTCTGGCTCGGGCACTCGCAAACACATTGGTGGTTGTATTGCCCTTCCTCTCCTGCATGTCATCTTGCAACTGCTCCACAACCGATCAATCTCGCCACCTTGATATCTAGATCATAGAATTTTGTTCCATGATTCTTTCCTGTGCTCTCCGGTTACGAGTTAGGTGGCCAACCCTTTCTCAATCCTCAGTGTTGATGCTATCAAGTAACCAAGCTGCTCTTGTTTGGTTTTCAAGAAATACTCAGATGCCTCCTCTTGAGTTGGCATCTTGGCAGCCTTCTCCTTCTTTGCCTTCTCCTTCTTCTCTTGAGCTTGAACTGATTGTGGATCATCTTCATTCATGACAACCTCATTGTCCTCAAATTCTGGTTAAAGCGGAAAGTGTTCCTTATTTTACTGATATTTTCCTGTGCTCATCTTTGGGTTTATCACTTCTTGTATCTGAGGTGCATATCCACAGCTCCTCTTCTGATCTGCTGCAGTCCTCTTGATTGTTTCAATGATCAGGCTCATGACTTTGAACTTCTGTGGCACATCAAACACATGCAACATCAAACACAAACAAAAGACAATTATTACGATTTCCGGATAATACAGTTATAACTTTTATTATTGCCTCTAGGGCATATTTCCAACAGTCTCCCACTTGCACTAGAGTCACCAATCTAGTTACATTGTGATGAATCGAACACCCATAGAGTTCTGGTGTTGATCATGTTTTGCACGCGAGAGAGGTTTAGTCAACGGATCTGCGACATTCAGATCCGTGTGCACTTTGCAAATCTCTATGTCTCCATCTTGAACATTTTCTCGATGGAGTTGAAACGACGCTGATGTGTCTCGGTCTTCTTGTGAAACCTGGCTCCTTGGCAAGGGCAATAGCTCCAGTGTTGTCACAGAAGAGTTTGATCGGCCCCGACGCTTTGGGTATGACTCCTAGGTCGGTGATGAACTCCTTCACCCAAATCGCTTCATGCGCTACCTCCGAGGCTGCCATGTACTCGCTTCACACGTAGATCCCGCCACGACGCTCGCTTGCAAACCGCACCACTCATCGCTCCACCATTCAGCATATACACGTATCCGGTTTGTGACTTAGAGTCATCCAGATCTGAGTCGGCTAAGCGCCGACGTAACCCTTCTGACGAGCTCTTCGTCTCCTCCATAAACGAAAACATGTCCTTTGTCCTTTTCAGTACTTCAGATATTCTTGACCGCTGTCCAGTGTTCCTTGCGGGATTACTTTGGTATCTTGCAACCAAACTTACGGCAAGGTTTACATCGGTCCAGTACACAAAGATGGCATACATAATAGATCCTATGGCTGAAGCATAGGGATGACACTCATCTCTTCTTTATCTTTTGTCGTGGTCGCGATCGAGCCGAGCTCAATCTCACACCTTGTAACATAGGCAAGAACCCCTTCTTGGACTGATCCATTTTGAACCTCTTCAAAATCTTATCAAGGTATGTGCTTTGTGAAAGACCTATGAGGCGTCTCGATCTATCTCTATAGATCTTGATGCCTAATATATAAGCAGCTTCTCCAAGATCCTTCATTGAAAAACACTTATTCAAGTAGGCCTTAATGCTGTCCAGAAATTTCGTATCATTTCCCATCAAGAGTATGTCATCTACATATAATATGAGAAATGCTACAGAGCTCCCACTCACTTTCTTGTAAACGCAGGCTTCTCCATAAGTCTCAAGATAAACCAAACGCTTTGATCATCTCATCAAAGCGAATGTTCCAACTCCGAGATGCTTGCACCAGCCCATAAATGGATCGCTGGAGCTTGCATACTTTGTTAGCGTTTCTGAGGATTGACAAAACCTTCCGCTGCATCATATACAGCTCTTCCTTAAGATGTCCGTTAAGGAATGCCTTTTTGACGTCCATCTGCCATATCTCATAATCATAGTATGCGGCAATTGCTAACATGATTCGGACGGACTTATGCTTTGCTACGGGAGAAAATGTCTCGTCGTAGTCAATCCCTTGAACTTGTCGATAACCCTTAGCGACAAGTCGAGCCTTATAGATGGTAACATTACCATCCGCGTCCGTCTTCTTCTTAAAAATCCATTTGTTTTCTATCGCTCGCCGATCATCGGGCAAGTCTGTCAAAGTCCATACTTTGTTTTCATACATGGATTCTATCTCGGATTTCATGGCCTCAAGCCATTTGTTGGAATCCGGGCCCGCCATTGCTTCTTCATAGTTCAAGGTTCATTGTTGTCTAACAACATGATTTCCATGACAGGTTGCCGTACCACTGCAGTGCGGAACGTGTCCTTGTGGACCTTCGTTCCGTGAGCAACTTGATCTCAAGTACCTTGATCATCATCATTGTTTTCCTCTTCGCTTGGTGTGGGCATCACAGAACGGTCTCCTCGTGACCGCACCACCTTCCCGCTCGAGAGGTAGTACTTCATCGAAGTTCTACTTTCCTCCCACTTACTTCTTTCGAGAGAAACTCTTTCTCCGTAAAGCATCCGTTTTAGCAACAAAGATCTTGCCTTCGGATCTTAAGTAGAAGGTATACCCGACGCTTCCTTAGGGTATCCTATGAATACGATTTTTCCGACTTGGGTTCGAGCTTTTCAGTTGAAGTTTCTTGACATAAGCATCGCATCCCCAAACTTTTAGAAACGATACCTTAGGTTTCTTCCCAAACCATAATTCATACGGTGTCGCCTCAACGGATTTAGACGGTGCCCTATTTAAAGTGAATGTAGCTGTCTCTAGAGCGATCCCCAAAATGATAGCGGTAAATCGGTAAGAGACATCATAGACCGCACCATATCCAATAGAGTGCGATTCGACGCTCGGACACACCTTCGCTGAGGTGTTCCAGCGGCGTGAGTTGTGAAACGATTCCACATTTCCTTAAGTGTGTGCCAAATTCGTGACTTAAATATTCTCCTCCACGATCCGATCAGAGGAACTTTATCTTTCTCACACGTTGATTCTCTACCTCACTCTGATATTCCTTGAACTTTTCAAAGGTCTCAGACTTGTGTTTCATTAAGTAGACATACCCATATCTACTTAAGTCATCGCGAGAGTGAGAACATAACGATATCCTCCATGAGCCTCAACGCCATTGGACCGCACACATCAAGATGTATGATTTCCAACAAGTTGGTTGCTCGCCCATTGTTCCGAGAACGGAGTCTTGGTCATTTTACCTAAGAGGCATGGTTCGCATGTGTCAAACGATTCATAATCAAGAGACTCTAAAAGTCCATCAAGATGGAGCTTCTTCATGCGCTTGACACCAATGTGACCAAGGCGGCAAAGTGCCACAAGTATGTGGGACTATCGTTATCAACTTTACATCTTTTCGCATCCACACTATGAACATGTGTAATATTACGCCGAGATTCATTAAGAATAAACCATTGACCATCGGAGCATGACCATAAAACATATCTCTCATATAAATCGAACAACCATTATTCTCAGACTTAAATGAGTAGCCATCTCAGATCAAACGAGATCCGAGATACAATGTTCATGCTCAAACTTGGCACTAAATAACAATTATTAAGGTTCAAAACTAATCCCAGAGGGAAATGTAGAGGTAGCGTGTCGACGGCGATCACATCGACTGAACCATTCCCGACGCCAAGATCGCCACCTCGCCCTTCGCCAGCCTCCGCTTATTCCGCAGCTCCCGCCGTGAGTTACAAATATGAGCAACGGCACCAGATCAAATACCCAGAGTTACTACGAGTAATCGGTAAGGTACACATCAATTACATGTATATCAAATACACCTTTGGTGTTGCGGCCTTCTTATCCGCTAAGTATTTGGGCCGGCCCCGCTTCGAGGACCCTTCCCTTGCAATAAAAGCACTCAGCCTCGTGCTTGGGTCCATTCTTTGACTTCTTCCCGGCAATGATCTTACGGGCGCGCAACATCTTTGCCGTCCTTCTTGAAGTTCTTCTTACCCTTGCCTTTCTTGAACTTAGTGGTCCTATTGACCATCAACACTTGATGTTCTTTCTGATTTCAGCCTCTGCGACTTCAAAGATCGAGAACACTTCAGAATGGTCTTTTCCATCCCCGCATGTTGTAGTTCATCACAAAGCTCTTGTAGCTTGGTGGGAGCGATCGGGGATTCTGTCAATGACCGCCTCATCCGGAGGTTAATATTCACCGGGTCATACGGTTGTGCAACCTGACATCTTCGTGATGTGTTCACCGACGTAACTGTTCTCCTCCATCTTACAATCAGAGAACTTGTCGGAGACATCATATCTCTCGACCGGGCATGAGCTTGGAAAACTAGTTTCAGCTCTTCAACATCTCATATGCTCCGTGATGCTCAAAATGCTTTTGGAGCCCCTTGTTCTAAGTCAGAGAGCATGCCGCACTGAATGAGGGAGTAATCATCAAGACGGGATTGCCAAGCCGCTCATAACGCCTTGGTTCTCTCGACGGAGCGCCACCTAGCGGCTCGCCTAGGACATATTGTTTCTGGCAGCTATGAGGATGATCTCGTGTTCCGGACCCAATCCGTATAGTTGCTGCCATCATCTTTCAGCTTGGTTTTCTAGGAACGCGTTGAAGTTCATGGTGACATTAGCGCTGGCCATTGATCTACAAGACATATTTGCAAAGGTTTTAGACTAAGTTCATGATAATAAAGTTCTAATCAAAATTATGAACTCCCACTTAGATTAGACATCCTCTAGTCATCTAAGTGTTACATGATCCGAGTCGACTAGCCCGTGTCCGATCATCATGTGAGACGGACTAGTCATCGCCGGTGAACATCTTCATGTTGATCGATCTTCCATACGACTCGTGTTCGACCTTTCGGTCTCCGTGTTCCGAGGCCATGTCCGCACATGCTAGGCTCGCTGTTAACCCTAAGTGTTTTCGCTGTGTAAAACTGTCTTACACCCGTTGTATGTGAACGTAAGAATCCATCACACCCGATCAACACGTGGTGCTTAGAAGCGACTTAACTGTAGCAACGGTGCACGCTTAGGGAGAACACTTCTTGAAATTTTGTAAGGATCATCTTATTTACTACCGTCGTCCTAAGTAAACAAGATGCATAAACATAATAAACATCACATGCAATTATATAGTTGTGACATGATATGGCCAATATCATAAAGCTCCATTGATCTCCATCTTCGGCTCCATGATCATCTTGTCACCGCTTGACACCATGATCTCCATCATCATGATCTCCATCATCGTGTCTTCATGAAGTTGTCACGCTAATGACTACTTCTACTTCTATGACTAACGCGTTTAGCAATGAAGTAAAGTAGTTTACATGGCGCTCTTCAATGACACGCAGGTCATACAAAAATAAAGACAACTCCTATGGCTCCTGCCGTTGTCATACTCATCGACATGCAAGTCGTGAATCCTATTACAAGAACATGATCTCATACATCACAATTCATCATTCATCACAACTTCTGGCCATATCACATCACATGATCAATCGCTGCAAAAACAAGTTAGACGTCCTCTAATTTTTGTTTGCATATTTTACGTGGCTGCGATTGGGTTCTAGCAAGAACGTTTTCTTACCTATGAATCACCACAACGTGATTTTGTCAACTTCTATTTACCCTTCATAAGGGCCTTGTTCATCGAATCCGCTCCAACTAAAGTGGGAGAGACAGACACCCGCCAGCCACCTTATGCAACTAGTGCATGTCAATCGGTGGAACCGGTCTCACGTAAGCGTACATGTAAGGTTGGTCCGGGCCGCTTCATCCCACAATACCGTTGAGCAAGAAAAGACTAGTAGAGGCAAGTAAGATGACAAGATCCACGCCCACAACAAATTGTGTTCTACTCGTGCATTAGAGAACTACGCATAGACCTAGCTCATGATGCCACTGTTGGGGAACGTTGCAGAAAATTAAAATTTTTCCTACGGCTTCACCAAGATCCATCTATGAGTTCATCTAAGAAACAAGTCTAGGGAGAGAGTTTCACTTGTAGATCGCGTGCGGAAGCTTGCAAGGTGATGATGTAGTCGTACTCGACGTGATTCGAATCACCGATGACCAAGTGCTGAACGGACAGCACCTCCGCGTTCAACACACGTACGGTACGGGTGACGTCTCCTCCGTCTTGATCCAGCAAGGAGGAAGGAGAGGTTGAGGAAGACAGCTCCACCGGCAGCACGACGGCGTGGTGATGGTCGAGAAGCACATCTCGGCTGTGGCTTCGCCGAGCACACAACGGAGGAGGAGAGGTGTTGGGGAGGGGAGGGTTGTGCCTTGGCTTGGGTGCGGCTGCCCTCCCCTCACCCCTCCATTTATAGGGGGAAGGGAGAAGGGGGGCCGGCCCCTCTAGATCCATCTAGAGGGGGGCGGCGGCCAAGGGAGGGGGACTTGCCCCCAAGCAAGGGGCGCCTCTAGGGTTCCCTCAACCCTAGGCGCAAGGGCCTGGGGAGGTGCGCCAAGCCCACCAGGCTGGCTGCCTCCCCACGCAGCCCATAGGCCCCCGGAGGGGTGGCCCCTCCCGTGGACCCCGAACCCTTCTCGTGGCCCCAGACAATACCGGTATGCCCTCAAACTTTCCGGTGTCCTTTAACAACTTCCCATATATAAATCTTTACCTCCGTACACTTCCGGAACTCCTCGTGACATCCGGGATCTCATCCGGGACTCTGAACAACATTCGGTAGTCACGTACTAGTCTTCCTAATAACCCTAGCGTCACCGAACCTTAAGTGTGTTGTGGGGACCCTGACTCATAAGTCGTGATCACCGAATGCACGTGTACAGTGATCCCAGAGATCAATGCTCACTGAACACACAGAACTGAATAACAAGAGTCTTACATCCATACATACCGTCTTACACAAATAGAGACCAACATGGTCAAGTCTTACATCGATAAAGCCTTAAGGGCTGAACATCAAATGAAACATAGCAGCGAAAACGCCATCGATAAGTAGAGCCCATGCCATCCGCCTTAACCCTACAGCATTCTCGACCGGGAACGCCCTAGTTCGCATGATCATCTCCAAAGAACTCTTCTTCAACTCCGGTTCTTCCATGCCCGGTCAATTAAATAACCAAGGCAAGCCAATGAGTACTTTGAATGTACTCGCAAGCAACCCATGATTTGGTTCAAGGTACAAGAATGCATGACATAGGTAAGTTTTGCATAAAGCTAGTTTTGAGTGCGTGGACATGTTCAACATCCTATAAAACATGCATCAAGAGAATTCAAGTAACCATAAGAGTTGGTCACAGATATCAACATAAATAGAATGGGTACCAACCCATTTATCGTAGACAGAGTGGGCACCAACCCATCTCAATCGTGTCAAGTCCTTTGACTTGATCCAAGACAACACCATCATCTCACACACACTGGATTTGAAAACAAGTGGACGTAGCCCAAGAGCGGTTACCCAACTGTCCATGACCGTGGACACGGCTATTCGAATAGTTTTACACTCGCAGAGGTTGCACACTTTACCCACTAGATCCGGGAACTTCCGTGTCAATCCACGACCATGCAGTACCTCAAGCACCCGGGTAAGCACCCGATCACTACCTTTCCCTAGACGACACTAACAAGGAGTCCACTGATTAGCAAGAACCCCGTGTCTTACATTTCAAACAACATTTTCATGGAGCCTTGCTCCTTTTCCATCACATACCACCGCACGGGTACCAACGGTGTGTCCGGTGCCCCATAAAGATGGTCATGGCCGCCCTACCTGGCACGACCCCGTCCCAAGAGAGAGCACCAACTCTCCCCCGTCACTAGTAATGCGGGCTCCAAGCTAGTATCGGTCTAGGTACTCAATAATGCCCTTTCCCATATAAGGGTAGAGTGGTCGCGCGTGTAAGGTTGGGATAACGGTCGCAACTCCGACCAATCCGCTTTGAAAACAACACCCACTTCCTTGGCACACCACTTCGCCATCAAGTGGTCACCCATTTCATCATCTCCCTCGCATAAGTGGCACCCGACGGGTTTTCAAAAGACTTTTGAAATCATATAGCCTCCTTCACCATGCACAAACCCACCCCATTTGCGTAGCATCTACATTTGCATCCTAGCTACTCCCACCGGCACAACCCTCATAAGAAGGTAGGGCCATGCACAATGCAAGTATCAACGAGGAAGTAATCGTGGCAACCAACCCACGTGGTTCACCAACTCGTCATGATTCCGATGCATCATCAATAAAGAGCTAAAAATGACATGCATATAAAGGGGTATCATAGTCATGGTCAAAGGGTTGCTTGCCTTGGTTGGCTTGATCTTCAAAGTCTTCAGGCACTGCTCCTCCTTCTTCCTCAGCTACCTCATCAAATACGGGATCTAACGTTGCAAGAAAACAACGGAAAAATAAGGCAATAATAAAAACAGAAAAGTCAAAGTGCTCAGAAAAATGTCAACTTAATTTTGTAAAATACTAGGAGGAAAGCTAGGAAGGGGGCAACTTTTGGTTTTGGTTCTGGAGCAACAAAATAGGAGTTATGGATTTTCAAAGGCTCATTTAAATGTCAAAAACCACATTTAAATATTTACAGAAAAGAAAAGGTGATTGGATCTGAGTGAAAGTTGCACCATTAAATAGATTGCAATATTCTAGGAATTTAGAAATTGGAATCAATGCATTTGGATTAATATTCTGCCCTGTGGAATTTTTGGAAATATTATAGAAAAGGAAAAAGGAAAACGGCGCTGTACATCGGGCCGAGAGGCCACAGCAGCAGAGCCCCGTGGGGAAACCCAGCCCACGCTGCTGCCACGCCGAAGGCGAAGGCGAATACGCCTTCGCCGACGGCGGGTCTGTCTTGCAGCACAAGACGTTTTAAACCCGACGGTGGATCCCACCCGCCGTATGCGTGAGGTCGACCGCCGCCCCACGGCGGCCGTCGCTCACCTCCGCCAGAGGCGACGGCGAGCTCGCCGGCGACGATACAGGCACGGAAGGAGCGCAGAGGCTACCGTTGGACTCAGGAGCGAGTCGCGGATCTGGTGGTGGTGGAGACGGTCGCCGGGGTGGCCTGCTTCGCCGGCGACGAGGTCCCGCGGCGGAGGTGCTTCGGGCGCCGGTGGCTCCGGCCGTTCCCAGCTGCAAAATGAGGGGGAAAGAGAGGGAGAGCATCAAGGAGGCGAGGGGAGGCCGATTCGAGGGAGAACGGGCGGAGGAGGCCTGCACCCCAGACGACGGCATGACCCGAGGCGGCGGAGCTCGAGCTCGATCTCGAGCTCGGGCGGCTCTGGAGCGAAGTGGGTGGATCCAGGGGTGGATTGGGTGTGTGGAAGAGCGACAGGGAGGAAGAGGAGGGCTCGGGAGTGCCTTAAATAGGCTGGCCGCGGTTCACCGTGGGCGTGGCCTACGGGCTCCCGCGGGATCGGCTCTGGAGGCCATTGGAGAGGGGTTTGAGCTGTCCACGGCGCTTGTGGGGATGGAGTAGGGCGCCAGGGAGAAGGAGAGAGAGCGAGGGAGGGCTCTGGCGCCCGCGCGTGTGAGGCCGGCCATTGGCCGAGCCGGGCGGCGCTGGGCACGCTACTGCAGAGGGGAGAGAGAGGGGAGACAACGGGGCTGCACGGCGGCGCGTGTAGCAGACGCCGAGGCACATCATCCGGCGCGATGGGAAGGCACGAGGCGGTCGGGAGGCGCGGGCCAACGGTCGGCGCTCTGGCAGCGCCCAGAGCGACTTTGGCCGGCATCCGCGGTTTTTCAGGCAAGGCCCTTTTCTGTCTGGAAGCTACAAAGGGCGGGGACAAGGCCAGGAAAGGCCTGGGATGCCTGGGGTGCGAAGGGAGAGAGAGAAGCTGTGAGAGAGAAGAGAAACTGTTGTCCGAGAGGACAACTTGATTCCCCTTCCTCCACATTGCTTCTTCGGGTAGAAAAGTGTCTAAGTGATGAGGGGAGTGAGGAGGGTTGTGGCAAAAGATGAACTCAAGGAGATTAGTGAAAGTGGCAAAAGAGGCTTTTAGTATTTTGCCGTAAGGTGTTTGATGGAGTTTTGGGTAGGCTAATGACTCCTCTGACCAAGATACTCCAAGGGGTGAAATGTCACATATATTTAGGGCCTTCCACCCATCTTGAGCTTAATAGGACAAAGTTGCCAATGCAACTCTTGCAAACCCTAGAAATGGGCAGAAGGAGTTTGTGTAGATCCAAGTGGAGTAGATCATTTCTCCTTGATGTACCACTTGGTGTGGTAGCCTTATTTGGTCACATGATCAGGCTCACCAAAGTTGGGGTCTTGGAGAAAAGTTGGTAGTGCAAAGTGGTTCAAACTTGATTTTGGTCGAGAGGGTTTTGAGGCACTTTGACCAAGATTTCCTCTTCCCAACCTGTGCCATTTGGTCCAGATGCATCATTAGACCAATGAAGCATGTCCACCAAGTTTGAGCACATTTGGACATACTTGGCAATGTAAAGTTGATCAAACTTTAGAATGGATGTAAATAGTTTTGAGGGGTTTTGATGGTGTTATCTTGTTCTCCAAGTCATGAGACTTGGCAAGATCATCAGATATGTCATATGTGACATGATAGAATTTTCCTGGAATTTTTGGAGAATATTTCCTTTGTAAATATTTCAAAAGCTTGAAATATCCAGAAAGGGTTTTAGAGGGATTTGACCAATATTTTGAACATGACCAGGTGTTGAAACTCTTATATATGGACAATATATGTCCTATGAGCTTCCCTAAATTTTGTCAATTATTTTTGAAACAAGAAAGTAATTTTTTCCTATTAAAGACCATTTCGCCTTAAGAAAAGCCTTTAAATAAAATAGAACAGAACTTTTAAAATTATATTTTGTGGTTCCCGGGCATCCTATATCTAATAGGAGTCAAATATATTTTTGAAAGATTTTACTGCCCTTAATCAAGTACTTGCAAAGGCAAACCTCAATTCAGGGGTTTTGGAAAACTAATTTTAGAAAATACTTTCGGCCAAATTATTTTTGTAAGAAAATTTATATAGCACTATTCACATGGCATGTTCATTGGTCGAGCTTGGGGTAAGGAGATGGAATATAGAGGGTAGAGTAGTTGACTTCAAGAAGTACTTGAAAAGAAACACAGGGAGAAAACCAACTCCAAATAAAAGCCAAATAATGCAAAAAGTTTTTGTTGGTCCAAATTTTCATGCTTTATTAATAAAAATGAAATGTTACAAAATGCAGGGTGTGACAGACCTACCCCCCTTACAAGAATCTCGTCCCCGAGATTCCTAAACTAGGCTTGAAAGAGATACGGAAATTCGGATCTAAGGTAGTCTTCACGCTCCCAAGTTGCTTCTGCTTCGGTGTGATTGCTCCATTGGACTTTGAAGTACTTGATGGTGCGACTTCGAGTACGTCGTTCAGCCTCATCCAGAATGCAGATGGGCCTCTCACGATAAGTCAAATCAGGTTGAAGATCAATGGCTTGGTGATTGACGTCTTTGTAGAGGTCGGGCTTGTCTGGAACTTGGAGACACTTCCGGAGTTGTGACACGTGGAAGACGTTGTGCACATCAGAAAGTTCAGGTGGAAGTTCCAACTGGTAAGCCACTTCTCCTCGTCGATAAGTGATCTTGAAGGGGCCAATGTACCTCGGAGCGAGCTTTCCTTTGACATGAAAGCGCTGGGCTCCTTTGAGAGGGGTGACCCGGAGATAGACATGGTCTCCCACTCGGAAGTTTATGTCTCTGCGACGTGAGTCCGCATAGCTCTTCTGCCTTGACTTGGCAGACTTCAGACGCTCTCTGACAAGCTGGACTTGCTCTTCTGCTTCACGAAGGATGTCAGGTCCAAAGACAAGTCCTTCTCCGGTCTCCGACCAGTTGAGAGGTGTACGGCACTTCCGCCTGTATAACACTTCAAATGGTGCCATCTGAAGGCTGGCCTGATAACTGTTGTTGTAAGAGAACTCGGCGAAAGGGAGGCAATCTTCCCACTTAGCTCCATAAGCTAAGACACAGGCTCGGAGCATGTCTTCGAGTATTTGATTCACTCGCTCGGTCTGACCTCCGGTCTGTGGGTGGAAAGCAGTGCTGAAGGACAACTTGGTCCCCATGGCCTCCTGGAATTTCTTCCAAAACCTTGAGGTGAACTGGGTTCCTCGATCTGACACAATCTCCTTGGGAACACCATGAAGGCTCACAATTCGGTTGATGTAGAGACTGGCTAACTGGTTCCCCTTGTAGGTTGTCTTGACAGGAATGAAGTGGGCCACCTTGGTCAAATGGTCAACTATGACCCAGATGGAGTCATGTCCCTTGTTTGACCTAGGTAGTCCAAAGGATGAAATCCATTCCGACTTTATCCCATTTCCACTCGAACCTTGAGTGGTTGGAGTAATCCAAGAGTCGCCGATGTTCAGCTTTGACCCTCGGCATACGCCACATTTTGCAACATAGGTGGCAATCTCCTTTTCATCTCGTGCCACCAAAATCTTTCCTTCGTGTCTTGATACATCTTGGTGCCTCCAGGGTGGATGGAATATGGGCTGTCATGAGCTTCTTGCAAGATCAGGTTCTTGAGCTCAACCTTGTTGGGCACGCAGATGCGATTCCCAAACCACACAATTCCTTCCTCATCCTCTGTGAATCCTGAGGCTTTGCCTGCCTTGATCTTCCTCTTGATGCCTTCAATACTCTCATGCCCCTTCTGAGCTTTCTTGATATCATCCATCAAGGTAGGCTTAACTTCGAGGTTGGCTAAGAATCCTGGTGCAACCAGGTTCAACTCAAGCTTTCAAGTTCTTCATACAAGGCGGTAGCTTGTGCTTTAGTATAGCATTCAAGGAGCAAGCCTTCCCGCCAACGATCTGCTACCACATTAGCCTTTCCAGGTGGTATTGAACACCGAGGTCATAGTCCTTTATCAACTCCAGCCATCTTCTCGCCTCATGTTCAATTCCTTTGAGTGAAAATATACTTCAGACTTTTGTGATCCGTGTATATCTCACATCGCTTCCCCAAGAGGTAATGTCGCCAAGTCTTCGTGGCATGAACCACCGCCGCTAGCTCAAGGTCATGAGTAGCGAGTTCTCTTCGTGAGGTCGTAGTTGCCTTGAAAGGTAGGCCACGACTCGCTTTCTTGCATCGAACACCTCCCAGTCCGTTCTTGACGATCACAATATATCACAAACTCCTTGTGTATATCTGGTGTGGCCGAATCGAGCGATGGTTAGCCTCTTCTTCAGCTCCTGGAAGCTCTTCGCACTTCAAGGCCCATTCAAACTTCTTGTCCTTCTTCAAGAGCTGAGTCATGGGTCGTGCAATGCTTGAGAATCCTTCAACGAACTTGCGGTAATATCCCGCGAGTCCAAGGAAGCTTCGACTTCCTTCACATTGCTCGGGATTGCCATTCACCACGGCTTCAATCTTGGCAGGTCGACCGACAATCCTCTTCGCTAGAACATGACCCAGAATCCAACTTCACGCAGCCGAATTCACACTTGCTGAACTTGGCATACAGCTTGGTGCTCTCGAAGCTTGTCTAGGACCATCCTCAAGTGTTGCTCGTGCTCTTCTTCCGACTTCGAGAAGACAAGAATGTCATCAATGAAGACAACGACGAACTTGTCCAAATATTCCATGAAGACCTTATTCATGAGATACATGAAGTAAGTCAGCATTGGTCAATCCAAAGGACATGACCGCAGCATTCATACAGCCATATCTGATTACGAATGCCGCCTTCGAATATCTTGGGGTCTGATCTTGAGTTGGTAGTACCCAGATCCGAGGTCGATCTTGGAGAACACCTTGGCCCCATTGAGTTGATCAAACAGATCTTCAATCTTGGGAAGTGGGTACTTGTTCTTGATTGTAACCTCGTTGAGGGAGCGGTAGTCAATGCATAAGCGGATGGTACCGCCCTTCTTTGCCACAAATGTAAACAAAGCGATCCCCAAGGGAGGCACTAGGCGGATAAATCCTTCCTCAACTGCTCTTCCACCGCTTCTTCAATTCGCTAACTCCTCCGATCCCATTCTATAAGGCTTTTATAGATGGGTCCTGCTCGGTATGAGCTCGATGATGAACTCAATGTCCCGATCAGAGGCATTCCCGTAGCTCATCGGGAAAAACATCGGGATACTCGCATACTACCGGCACTTGTTCCAATCCAACTTCAGTCAGACAGTTGACTTGGTTGGCTTGAGCAGAAGAGGGGTTGGAGGCAAATTTGACTTCGACTCCTCGGTCATTGGTCATAGTGACCGTCCGGTTGGCGCAATCAATCAAGCCTTGGTGCTTGCTGAGCCAATTCATTCCCAAGATCACATCCAAGCCTTGTGATTTTAGGATGATAAGGTCTGCTAGGAAGTCTACCCCGTTGATGGTAATCCCGACTCCTTTACATCCTATCTTGGCTCTCATTTCAGCCCCGGGGGTTTGTACAACCATAGGGTTATTCAGGGGTGTAGGGGTCATGCCACTTTTTAATGCAAAACTTTGGGTGACAAAAGAATGCGTGGCTCCAGAATCAAACAAAACAGTTGCGGGTGCTGAATTGACAAGGAACGTACCCAGCACGACGTCCGGGTCTTCCTGAGCTTCTTCCGCGGTGACATGATTCACACGACCCCTGCCATTGTTGGGCAAGTTGCGGGGAGCTTGGTTCCTCGGTGGCATTCCACGGCCTTGTCCTGGGTTCTGCACATTGGGGCGCGGGGCGTCGGGCTTCTTGTTGGGGCAATTCTTGGAGTAGTGCCCCGGCTGTCCACATCCGAAACAAGTGACTTGGTTGGGGACGACTCCTTGCCAAAGATTGTTATTGGGGTTGTTGTAAGCTGGCACGGGGTTGGCATACCGCTGAGGTGGATAGTTGGTGCGAGGTGCAGGAGCTCTTGGTTGCCGATAGGTTGGCTTGACCGGGCTGGCTGCCACGGACGAGGCTTCGTTGTCGGAGCTACCCTTGCCGATCATCTTGCGCTTCTGAGTGTCATCCAAGGCACGCCGCTTGTCCTCAAGCATGAGCGCCTTGTTCACCAGATCAGAAAGGTTGGGCGGTCACACACAACAAGCGAGTATCGCAGAGTCCGTTAAGGCCTTCCATGAAGCGCTCCCTTTGGCAAGATCAGTCTTGACATCCTCGAGGGCATACCTTGAGAGAACACCGAACTTCGCATGTACTCCTTGACAATGCTACTACCTTGCTTGTGGCTCGAACTCACGCTTCTTGATGGCCATGAGTCCGTAGGGATGTGGGCCTTATGAATTCCATCTTGAAGGTGTCCCAAGTGATGTCTTGCTCAACATGCATAGCCTTGAATCCATCCCACCAAGCTCTGCAGTCCCCCGAGACAAGGGCAGATACGCCACTTTATCACGGTCCTCGGTGCATCCGACTAGTGCCAGCAGATCCTCAATGGTGCGGACCCACTGTGCATCCGTGGGTTCAGCAGCCTCGATGAAAGTGGGTGGTGCATGCTTCTTGAACTCCACCAGCGTGGAACGCCCATGGCCGTGTCCCACTGGCCGGGCGGTTGACACCTGAGCAATCATCCGAGGGCTGCAGGTGTTGGCTTGGCGCCTCTCGAAAGGCTTGGAGAAGCTGAGCCATATCCATGCTTGGAGGAGGTGGTGGTGGTGGAGTCTGTCCTGGGCTTGGTCTGGCTGGCTCGGCCTCAGCAGAACCTCCGGCTTCTTGCGGCTGGGTAGAGGTACCAAGACGTGTTACAACAGCATCCTGTTGGGCGGTCAAGGTCTCATGATTGGGAACAACAATGAGGGAAAGCAGAGAGATGGAATGCCTAGTAAGGGGTGGTATGACACAATTTATAAAACAAAGGCCAAGGGCCAAACTCATGCATTAAACCAAATGGGGATGTAGTCGTTTACAAGTTCCCAAGGAAAGTACGACTTCATCAAAGCAAGTTGAAAGCAAACACAACATAACATGGTTTCATAAGAACCATTACAAGGACTCGATTCGCAAAAGGGTACGCGACCTATCCTACCATAGGCTACGAGCTAGCCTATCCTAGTCCCGAACGGAGTCTAAGTGGTGGAATGCTCGGTCGGGTATTCTGCTCCTCCGGTCTTCCTCCTCATCTTCATCTGTCTTGGTCTCCTCATCGCTTGAGGAAGCGGAGGAGTGAAGGAGCTGAACACGGCGCTGCTTTGTTGGTGGCGTCTTGAAGAGGTTGCGGTACTCCTTTGCCGTCATACGGTGTGGCTGAGGCGCTCCCTCGGCACGTGCGACCTGTGGGGGTCGTCCGCCTCGATACGCTACCGCGGGCTGTCCAGGGGGTGCTCCATCCTTCTTGATCCTGTCCGCCTTCGTCTGAACTATGCGGAGGAGCTCCTTGGTCTCGCGGAGTTCCTTCCAAGCTCCGTGAGACTCGAGGCCAGTGCTGTGCCGCATCGCTCGGCACACAAGCTGAAGTAGGTCCGAAGCGGAGAGGAAGTCCTCGTCCAAGGGTGGTGCTGGTGCGCTGCTCTCGCCATCACCTTCCTTACGATAAGGCAGGTAACGAGTGGCTGGCTCTCTCGCCATCTCTGGCAGGAGATCTCGGAGGCGAGTCGGTGCCTTGAGGGCAGCAGCCTCCACGGCGAGAAGCAAGTCGCCATCTGGGGTCCCTCAAAGAACCAGCTCGTCGGGCGCCATTCGCCTCACGACTACCTCCACGTGATACTCCTTCTTGGTGCCGTCGACCCAAAGGCTCGTGGTAGGAGAAGGTGGGGACTCGAGTGAACTGGCACTTCCCGAGGCTATCCTCAAGAAGCACGGAAACCCAAAGGTCGGGAAGTCCTCGAATGCACGCGCGCCATCTACAAAAAGTGGAAGGGAAGGGTCAATAAGGGAATGTGACCCGTGTTTGGGATGCTAACATAAAACATAGGTATATGGGTAATCTAGGGATAGTCTCGCCTAACTAACGTCCATGCTAACTAAGGCTTCCTACAACGGGATGGCTCGATACCAGCTCTGTGGGGACCCCGACTCATAAGTCGTGATCACCGAATGCACGTGTACAAAGGATCCCAGAGATCAATGCTCACCGAACACACGTAACTGAATAACAAGAGTCTTACATCCATACATACCGCCTTACACAAATAGAGACCAACATGGTCAAGTCTTACATCGATAAAGCCTTAAGGGCTGAACATCAAATGAAACATAGCAGCGAAAACGCCATCGATAAGTAGAGCCCATGCCATCTCGCCTTAACCCTACAGCATTCTCGACCGAAACGCCCTAGTTCGCATGATCGTCTCCAAAGAACTCTTCTTCAACTCCGGTTCTTCCATGCCCGGTCAATTAAATAACCAAGTGGCAAGCCAATGAGTACTTTGAATGTACTCGCAAGCAACCCATGATTTGGTTCAAGGTACAGTAATGCATGACATAGGTAAGTTTTGCATAAAGCTAGTTTTGAGTGCAGGACATGTTCAACATCCTATAAAACATGCATCAAGAGAATTCAAGTAACCATAAGAGTTGGTCACAGATATCAACATAAATAGAATGGGTACCAACCCATTTATCGTAGACAGAGTGGGCACCAACCCATCTCAATCGTGTCAAGTCCTTTGACTTGATCCAAGACAACACCATCATCTCACACACACTGGATTTGAAAACAAGTGGACGTAGCCCAAGAGCGGTTACCCAACTGTCCCTGACCGTGGACACGGCTATTCGAATAGTTTTACACTCTGCAGAGGTTGCACACTTTACCCACTAGATCCGGGGAACTTCCGTGTCAATCCACGACCATGCGGTACCTCAAGCACCGGGTAAGCACCGATCACTACCTTTCCTAGACGACACTAACAAGGAGTCCACTCGATTGGCAAGAACCCCGTGCCCGACATTTCAAACAACATTTTCATGGAGCCTTGCTCCTTTTCCATCACATACCACCGCACGGGTACCAACGGTGTGTCCGGTGCCCCATAAAGATGGTCATGGCCGCCCTACCCGCACGACCCGCCCCAAGAGAGAGCACCAACTCTCCCCGTCACTAGTAATGCGGCTCCAAGCTAGTATCGGTCTAGGTACTCAATAATGCCCTTTCCCATATAAGGGTAGAGTGGTCGCGTGTAAGGTTGGGATAACGGTCGCAACTCCGACCAATCCGTTTTGAAAACAACACCCACTTCCTTGGCACACCACTTCGTCATCAAGTGGTCACCCATTTCATCATCTCCCTCGGGCATAAGTGGCACCCGACGGGGTTTTCGAAAAGACTTTTGAAATCATATAGCCTCCTTCACCATGCACAAACCCACCCCATTTGCGTAGCATCTACATTTGCATCCTAGCTACTCCCACCGGCACAACCCTCATAAGAAGGTAGGGCCATGCACAATGCAAGTATCAACGAGGAAGTAATCGTGGCAACCAACCCACGTGGTTCACCAACTCGTCATGATTCCGATGCATCATCAATAAAGAGCTAAAAATGACATGCATATAAAGGGGTATCATAGTCATGGTCAAAGGGTTGCTTGCCTTGGTTGGCTTGATCTTCAAAGTCTTCAGGCACTGCTCCTCCTTCTTCCTCGCCTACCTCGTCAAATCACGGATCTAACGTTGCAAGAAAACAACGGAAAAATAAGGCAATAATAAAAACAGAAAAGTCAAAGTGCTCAAAAATGTCAACTTAATTTTGTAAAATACTAGGAGGAAAGCTAGGAAGGGGGCAACTTTTGGTTTTGGTTCTGGAGCAGCAAAATAGGAGTTATGGATTTTCAAAGGCTCATTTAAATGTCAAAAACCACATTTAAATATTTACAGAAAAGAAAAGGTGATTGGATCTGAGTGAAAGTTGCACCATTAAATAGATTGCAATATTCTAGGAATTTAGAAATTGGAATCAATGCATTTGGATTAATATTCTGCCCTGTGGAATTTTTGGAAATATTATAGAAAAGGAAAAAGGAAAACGGCGCTGTGCCACTGGGCCAGAGAGGCCACAGCAGCAGCAGGCCCAGGGGGAAAGCCAGCCCACGCGGCTGCCACGTCAAGGCGAAGGCGAATCGCCTTCGCCGACGGCGGGTCTGTCTGCTGTAGAGACGTTTAAACTCGACGGTGGATCCCACCCGTCGGCATGTGAGGTCGACGGCCGCCCCACGGCGGCCGTCGTCTACCTCCGGCCAGAGGCGACGGCGAGCTCGCCGGCGGCGATACAGGGCACGGGAAGGAGCGCAGAGGCTACCGTTGGACTCAGGAGCGAGTCGCGGATCTGGTGGTGGTGGAGACGGTCGCCGGGGTGGCCTGCTTCGCCGGCGACGAGGTCCCGCGGCGGAGGTGCTTCGGGCGCCGGTGGCTCCGGCCGTTCCCAGCTGCAAAATGAGGGGGAAAGAGAGGGAGAGCATCAAGAGGCGAGGGAGGCCGATTCGAGGGAGAACGGGCGGAGGAGGCCTGTACCCAGACGACGGCGACCCGAGGCGGCGGAGCTCGAGCTCGATCTCGAGCTCGGGCGGCTGGAGCGAAGTGGGTGGATCCAGGGTGGATTGGGTGTGTGAAGAGCGACAGGAGGAAGAGGAGGGCTCTGGAGTGCCTTAAATAGGCTGGCGCGGTTCACCGTGGGCGTGGCCTCTGGCTCCAGGGATCGGCTCTGAGGCCATTGGAGAGGGTTTGAGCTGTCCACGGCGCTTGTGGGGATGGAGTAGGGCGCCAGGAGAAGGAGAGAGAGCGAGGAGGGCTCTGGCGCCCAGCGCAGTGAGGCCGGCCATTGGCCGAGCCGGGCGGCGCACGGCACGCTACTGCAGAGGGGAGAGAGAGGGGAGAGAACGGGCTGCACGGGCGTGTAGCAGACGCCGAGGCACATCATCTGGCGCGATGGGAAGGCACGAGGCGGTCGGGAGGCACGGGCGTCAACGGTCGGCGCTCGGCGCGCCCAGAAGCGACTTTGGCCGGCATCCGCGGTTTTTCAAGGCCAGCGCGCGTTTTTTTCTGTCTGGAAGCTACAAAGCAGGGGACAAGGCGTGGAAAGGCCTGGATGCTCTGGGTGCGAGGGAGAGAGAGAAGCTATGAGAGAGAAGAGAAACTGTTGTCCAGAGAGGACAAACTTGATTCCCCTTCCTCCACATTGCTTCTTCTGTAGAAAAGTGTCTAAGTGACAGAGGGGAGTGAGGAGGGGTTGTGGCAAAAAGATGAACTCAAGGAGATTAGTGAAAGTGGCAAAAAGAGGCTTTTTAGTATTTTGCCAGAAGGTGTTTGATGGAGTTTTGGGTAGGCTAATGACTCCCTCTGACCAAGATACTCCAAGGGGTGAAATGTCACATATATTTAGGGCCTTCCACCCATCTTGAGCTTAATAGGACAAAGTTGCCAATGCAACTCTTGCAAACCCTAGAAATGGGCAGAAAGGAGTTTGTGTAGATCCAGTGGAGTAGATCATTTCTCCTTGATGTACCACTTGGTGTGGTAGCCTTATTTGGTCACATGATCAGGCTCACCAAAGTTGGGGTCTTGGAGAAAAAGTTGGTAGTGCAAAGTGGTGCAAACTTGATTTTGGTCAGAGAGGGTTTTGAGGCACTTTGACCAAGGTTTCCTCTTCCCCAACCTGTGCCATTTGGTCCAGATGCATCATTAGACCAATGAAGCATGTCCACCAAGTTTGAGCACATTTGGACATACTTGGCAATGCAAAGTTGATCAAACTTTAGAATGGACAGAAATAGTTTTGAGGGGTTTTGATGGTGTTATCTTGTTCTCCAAGTCATGAGACTTGGGAAGATCATCAGATATGTCATATGTGACATGATAGAATTTTCCTGGAATTTTTGGAGAATATTTCCTTTGTAAATATTTCAAAAGCTTGAAATATCCAGAAAGGGTTTTAGAGGGATTTGACCAATATTTTGAACATGACCAGGTGTTGAAACTCTTATATATGGACAATATATGTCCTATGAGCTTCCCTAAATTTTTTCAATTATTTTTGAAACAGTAAAGTAATTTTTTTCCTATTAAAGACCATTTCTGGCCTTAAGAAAAAGCCTTTAAATAAAATAGAGTAGTAACTTTTAAAATTATATTTTTGTGGTTCCTGGGCATCCTATATCTAATAGGAGTCAAATATATTTTTGGAAAGATTTTTACTGCCCTTAATCAAGTACTTGCAGTGCAAACCTCAATTCAGGGGGTTTTGGAAAACCAATTTTAGAAAATACTTTCTGGCCAAATTATTTTTGTAAGAAAATTCTATATAGCATTATTCACATGGCATGTTCATTGGTCAGGAGCTTGGGGCAAGGAGATGGAATATAGAGGGTAGAGTAGTTGACTTCAAGAAGTACTTGAAAAGAAACACAGGGAGAAAACCAACTCCAAATAAAAGCCAAATAATGCAAAAAGTTTTTGTTGGTCCAAATTTTCATGCTTTATTAATAAAAATGAAATGTTACAAAATGCAGGGTGTGACATGTGTAGACCCTACGGGTTCGGGAGACACGCAGACATGACCGAGACGACTCTCGGGCAATAACCAACAGCGGGGTCTGGATATCCATGTTGGCTCCCGCATGCTCCTCGATGATTTCATCGGTTGAACCACGATGTCGAGGATTCGATCAAACCCTGTATGCAATTCCCTTTGTCGGTTGATGCGTTACTTGCCCGAGACTCGATCGTCGGTATCCCAATACCTTGTTCGGTCTCGTTACGGCAAGTCACTTTACTCAGATCCGTAATGCATGATCCCATGGCCAACACCTTGGTCAACTTGAGCTCATTATGATGATGCATTACCGAGTTGGCCCAGAGATACCTCTCCGTCATACGGAGTGACAAATCCCAGTCTCGATCCATGTCAACCCAACAGATACTTTCGGAGATACCGTAATGCACCTTTATAGTCACCCGATTCGTTGTGACGCTTTGATACACCCAAGGCACTCCTACGGTAACCGGGAGTTACACGATCTCATGGTCGAAGGAAGAGATACTTGACATTGGCAAAGCTCTAGCAAACGAACTACACGATCTTTTACTAGGATTGGGTCTTGTCCATCACATCATTCTCCTAATGATGTGATCCCGTTGTCAATGACATCCAATGTCCATAGTCAGGAAACCATGACTATCCGTTGATCACAACGAGCTAGTCAACTAGAGGCTCACTAGGGACATTTGTGGTCTAAGTGTTCACACGTGTATTACGATTTCCGGATAATACAGTTATAGCATGAACAAAAGACAATTATCATGAACATTGAAATATAATAATACTTTTATTATTGCCTCTAGGGCATATTTCCAACATTGTCCATGATGACTTCATGTAGGTGTTGAAGATGTGGATGCTCAATGTTGGTGTAGATCATTTGGAGCAATCCTTTGGAGTGAGTTGCACTTTCAACTTACCTACATGGGTTAGTCCCACAAGGAACAAACAAGAATATCCATAGACATAGAGTGATGCACACACAAGATGATGTCCATGAAAACATTAGGTTACCTTGTCCCTTGCCTTACCAACATGAGGGTTTGTGACTCCTTGAACTAGTGCAAGATGTGGAAGTTGATTGCACTTGTTCTTTGATTGAACTTGTTCTTGCCAAAATGATATGAGTGAAGAATGTTGGCGGAGTCACCCTCAAGAACTCTCTAGTTCTTCTTCTTCGGGATCCACATCATTTTGATGGGAATCCTTGGAGTTGTAGTTGTACTTGATGAAGTAGAACTTGACGTAGTCTTGGGGACCCACTTGAACGAGGCTTTAGGAGCTTCTTCAAATGCATCAATCTCTTCTTGAAGCTTGTCCTTGCCTTTGTTCTTATGGTCTTGTGGTGGAAGATCATCTTGAGCTTTTGTTCCCTTGAAGGAAGTAGGATCATACTTCTCTTTTTGAGGAACAAACTTCGTCTTAGGGTATTGATCTTCTTCCCACTCAACTCCATTGGCATTGAACTTTCGTTCAAAACCAACACCTTGATTCTTCCGGTGCCTTCCTTGCTTGCGTACAATTTCCTCGAATTGCTTACTCCCGGCAAGGCTCTTGTAAACACCTTTCTCTATAATTCCCTTCAATAAGGTATTTTCTTGCTCAAGTGTAACTTGGCTAAGAGAATCATTAGTGGAATCAAGAGAACTACTAGAAGCAAGAATATTGGATTTGACATTATTATTGTTACTACTAGAGGAAGTATCTTTCTTGTACTTGTTACTAGACTTGACTTGAGGCATGTAAGTAGATAAGAGTAAACGCTTGGCAATTTAAGAAGAACTTTTCTTGCGGACATCATCATTGATTGCTTTTAAGAATTCATGCTTTTGCTCAAGATTGAGCTTTTCAAAGCGTAACTTCTCATGAGCCCTTAAAAGTTCTCGATGATCTTTGAAGATAGTTTCATGAGCCAACTTAAGAGAGTTTAGTTCTTTAGTTAGAAGCTCAATCTTCTCCTTATCATTGTCATTCGTTTTATCTTGATTAGCATGATTAATTGACGTTTCATCATAGTATTTATCACTAGAGTTGTCAACAAGTAAATCATCATCCACAAGCAAGTCATCTTCATCACTATTGAAATCAACATACTCGGGATGTGTTACCTTTGAACCTTTGGCCATGAAGCATCTTCCAACACCTTCATTTAGTGAATCAAATATGTCGTAGGAGTTGGTTGACACAAGTGCTAGACCGGAAACACCTTCATCTTGAGTATATTCGGAGTCGGAGTGATAGCTTCTCTCGAAGTGATTGTCGGAGTCGGAGCCGGAAACCCATTCACCAACATGAGCTTGATGTCTTCGTTTTGTGTAGCTCCTTGATGACGTGTCCTTCCTTTCCGAATCCTTGCTTCTCCGTGAGGGTCTTCGTTCATAACGATCATCTCTACTCCTCCTCTCTCTTGGTGGTGATTCTTCTCTTTTGCTCCTTCTTCTTGGAGAATCTTCTCTTCTTTTGTAGGGTGCCGTACACTCATTGGAGTAGTGTCCGGGTCTCCCACAATTGTAGCAATTGTGCTCACGGCTAGAAGATCTCTTGTCATTGTAAGACCTTGACTTGGAGCTTCTTTCTTTGCTTCTACTCTTGTAGAATTTGTTGAAGTTCTTCACCATTAAGCTCAATTCTTCATTGAAGGTTGGTTTCTCACTTGATGATGTGGGGGCTTCACTTGAGGCTTTGTAAGCACCACTTGACTTGTTGTGAAGTTCCTCCTTATCCTTGAGTGACATCTCATGAGCAACGATCCTTCCAATGACTTCCGTTGGCTTGAGATCTTTGTAGTTTGGCATCATTTGAATCAATGTGCACACGGTATCATACTTTCCATCCAATGCTCTTAGGATGTTCTTGATGATGAATTTGTCGGTCATCTCTTCACTCCCTAAGCAGGCAATCTCATTGGTGATAAGAGCAAGCCTAGAGTACATTTCAGCGACACCTTCACCATCCTTCATTTTCAAGCTGACTTTGGAGCACATCCAACTTGGATTCCTTGACCGACTCGGTACCTTCATGCATATCAATCAAAGTATCCCAAATTTCCTTTGCATTCTCAAGACGGCTGATTTTGTTGAATTCTTCGGGGCACAATCCGTTGAAGATGATATTACAAGCTTGAGCGTTGTATTGCAGCATCTTCAATTCTTCCGCATTAGCTTCACGGTTCGGTTCTCTCCCATCAAAGAATTCACCTTGCAAGCCAATACAAATAATTGCCCAAACGACAGGGTTATGTCCAAGAATATGCATTTTCATCTTACGCTTCCAACTAGCAAAATTAGTACCATCAAAGTAAGGACCTCTACGGTGATAATTTCCCTCGCTAGACGCCATACTCTCCCAGGTTGTGAAACCAAGGCTATGACCACCAAAAGCTATGGAAATCAAAGCAAATGGAGACCAAAGCTCTGATACCACTTGTAGGACCTTGAAGTATGTCTAGAGGGGAGGTGATTAGACTACTTGACCAATTAAAAACTTAACCTTTTCCCAATTTTAGAGTTTGGCAGATTTTAGCTACTTTAGGACAAGTCAAGCAATCATCACACAATTCAAGCAAGCATGCAAAGAGCATATAGGCAGCGGAAATTAAATCATGCAACTTGCAAGAAAGTAAAGGGAAGGGTTTGGAGGATTCAAACGCAATTGCAGACACGGATATTTTTGGCGTGGTTCTGATAGGTGGTGCTATCGTACATCCACGTTGATGGAGACTTCAACCCACGAAGGGTAACGGCTGCGCGAGTCCATGGAGGGCTCCACCCACGAAGGGTCCACGAAGAAGCAACCTTGTCTATACCACCATGGCCGTCGCCCATGAAGGACTTGCCTCACTAGCGGCAGATCTTCACGAAGTAGGCGTGTCGGTGTACTAGAGTAGGGGTACCCTAGTATCCCGAACTTGTGCACGGGCAGTCGCAGCATCCCGTGGCAAGGCTTGCCGGGTGACCTCCAAGGTGCTCCGTGGTTCCTTTGGAGCCATTCAAGAACAAAGTATTTAAGTCAAGGAGACAAGGCCCCAGCAAGAGGAGCTTGCCGGGAAGGCCAACCAAGGCATCTCAAGGAACTTGCCGCAACGCGCCACGCGTCCCGGCGAGGCCCAGTGAGCGACAAGCTTCCGGACGCGACAAGACAATGACCGCTGCAAGGCGCTTGCCGCGGCAAGCTACCACTCTGTACCTGCGCTCCAGCACATCCACCAACATGTCGCCCTGGGACCTTTCCAGACGCGCGTGGCAGGAGGCTGTGCAGCCAGCGGTGCGCGGTGGCAAGCGGCGCTGAGAAGATTGCCATCGTGGCAAGCGGTGGCGTCCCTGACGGTCCCTTTTTTGCACTATTTGGGTGACGCAGACAGGCATTTAATGCCTTTGTCCCCTGCCGTCAGGGTTTGGTATGATACACTGTACAGGTAGTTGTACCAACCGCAACACCTTTCCATTTTTACCCTTGTTTGCGTTGCCACCTGTCGGTGACCCCTTGAGCATATAAAAGGAGGCCCATGCGCAACGTATTAGGGGTTTTTTTGAAGGCAGAAAAAACACTCATGCTCGGTCTCGTTAGCAGCTAGTGTGTACTGTAGCACTCAGCACTCCCGAGCAAGAACTCAATACACTCAGACATGCAGCAGTAGGAGTATTATCTCTCCGGAGAGCTCCGAAGCTGGGTAAACTGCTCGTGTGCTTCGCCTTGATCCGCTCTTCGTGCGATCTCCGCCCCCCGCCGAACCGAGAGGGGCTCGGTCCGCCGGTCACATAGGTGTTCGTGGATCAGTTTCCCCGACATCTATGGCGCGCCAGGTAGGGGGCGTCGAGGTTGTGTGAACCTGATCCGGCGTTCCACACGAGCTAGATCTTCATCTTTTTCATCGACATGCCACCGAAGAAGAAGGCTTCAGAGGCGGCTGTTCCGTCCGCGTCGATCCCACCACCACCGGAGCAAACGGGTGGTGGGGTAGACGCCCGCGGAAGAACGGGCGTCGACGAGGGAGCTCACGGTGCTGCCAGGTCCAAGGACAAGGCTGTGCAGACCTCGCGGTACCATACGTTCTTTGGACCAAGATCGAGCCGGTGGATCTCGGGGTGCTCAAGACCAGCATGCACGCCAACATGCTGGCACGAGTGAGACACGGTCGCCTGGACGGGATACTGCTCCTTCCAACACAGTTAGAAGTTCGAGCATATCCCGCTCCTCGCACCGTTTGCCACTGCCACCCACCACTCCAGCAGAAGCTTTGGCTCAAGCCCAACTGCTCCTGGATTACCCTCCAATGGCAGAAAAGATCGACGAATGGAGGGCCACCATTCAGAGTCTCATCGGCTTCGCCAACGGTGATACTCCACGGCAGCCGAGTACATCGCGGCCGCGGCAAGACTGCCAGGCATGAGCCGATGGTGACAAAACTGGTGGGGGTGCAACCACCGTGCACTCTCCGCCCCGAAGGCCAAGATCGCCGACTCGCCGGATCTACCTCGACAGCGACTCCACCGCATCATCAGAACCACGAGCTCGTCGCGATCAGTGCCAAGTTTTTCACGAACGACAACAAGAAGACGCTCGTACTCGCATCGAGCGCCAAAGAGAAGCGCGGCATCAATAGGACCAGCGCGCTAGGCCCTCTGTCGACATGCATCCGCCAGGGGAACCAGGCGACTTTCCGTACGCGGTAGGTTGCCCTGCGTTCACTTGTGAGCTGCGGCAAGTCCAGTGGCCCAGCACGAAGAATTTCAAGCCAGACGTACCAGAGAAGTACGATGGCAAGTCGCATCCGTCGGAGTTCCTCATCATCTACACCATCGCGGTGCAAGCTGCCAGGGGGCGGGACGACAAGATCCTTGCCAACTACTTCCCGCTGGTGCTCAAGCCCAATGTCAGGTCCTGGCTCATGCACTTGCCGGATAACACCATATCCTCCTGGGCAGACCTATGCCATCAGTTTGTCGGCGCCTTTACAGGCGGCCACAAGCCTCATGGCCAAGAGAGCGACCTTCATCTGCTTGCCCAGAAGGAAGGAGAGCCCCTGCGCAAGTACATTCAGAGATTCAGCCATGTACAAAGACAACATCTCAGATGTCCACCTCGCCGCGATCATCGGCTGCTCCATCGTAACGTGTGAAATCGCAGGATGCGGAGGAGATGGCGATGTGCAAGATCGAGATGTCGATGAGCTATATGCCCTGGCCGACAAGTGTGCACGTGCTGAGGAAGGGAGGAAACTCCCCGGACAAAATACAGAAGCAGGAGGATCTGATAGCGAGGATGCTGCCCCAGCAAAGAAAAACCGGCGGCGGAACAACAGGAAGAAGAAAGGCAAAGATGTGCTAGTCGTTGAGTAGTCCGGCAACGGAGGTGGCGCCAAGAAAGCCAAAGCTGGTAGCTCCGGCAAGGAGATTGCCGCATGCACCAACTGCCAGGCTATGGCGGTCGCCGACTAGCAGGACGGCACGAACAAGCAGTACTGCAAGATCCACCGCACCAAGGGCCGTGACCTCCAGAGCTGCAAGAAGGTTGAGCAGCTTGTCGAGCAGCAAAAGGCTGAATACGAGCGACGCGACAAGGAGAAGGCCCAAGAAGGTGTTGGAGGATCCGGCAAGAAACGCCCCGGCCGAGGAGGATGCCGCGGCAAGGCCAACCAGCGGCAAGGAGACAGACCTCCCCGCGGCCGCGACAAGGATGAAGATGACGACGACGATGAAGATATGGATGATGACGACACCGGAGAGCAGGAGTTCCAGAAAGCCACAGAGGTCCTGTGCATTGACGGCGGTGCTTCTCTACATACTTCACACCGCCGGCTCAAGCAGTGGGTGCGGGAAGTCAATGCAGCAGAACCACCCGTCGAGTGACGCAAGACTCTGAAATGGCCTAGCACGCCTATAATCTTTGATATTGAGGACCACCCGGATCGCATAAATGCGGTCGGGTGCTTACCGATGTTGGTTTCACCAACTATCCACAACCTCAAGGTCACTAAGATGCTAGTTGACGGCGGGGCCGGCTTGAACCTAATCTCCTCCGCGGTACTCCAGAAACTCCAGATCCCTGACAGCGAGCTCGAAGAGACCGGCACATTCCAAGGAATCAATCCGGGAAGGAGCAAGCCGAAGGAAAGATCACGTTGCGGTGACATTTGGCAGCGAAGTTGAACTTCAGGATCGAGAGGTCACTTTTGACGTTGTCGACTTTCCATTGCCTTACAATGGGATACTCGGCCGTCCAGCACTCGCCAAATTCATGGCAGCCTCTCACTACGCATACAACATGCTGAAGATACCAGGCCCGATAAGTGTCATCTCTGTCCCTGGCGACAAAAAGGAAGCTCTTATTTGCACCGACAAGATCTACCGGGAAGCAACAGCCGCAACAGATCGCAAGTCACTTGCCGTTGAAGCTCCCGGGGGGAAGAAGAATACCAAGTCCGGCAAGAGTTTTGATGCCCACTCCGGCAAGCGCACCTTTTCGGAGTGCTGCGCTACCGTTGACGACGCACCATCGAGCTCCACCGGCAAGTGTAAGAAGACAACGGCAGCTCCGCCAGAGACCAAGAAGGTGTCCACCAAGGAGGACGGCACTGGTGGTACCTTCACCATCAGTGCCACTCTCGACCCTAAATAGGAAAGCGCGCTCGTTGCTTTCCTGCTGGCGAACGCCGACGTGTTTGCGTGGCAACCGCCTAACATCCCCGTGTTCCCGTGAAATAATCGAGCACCATCTTGCCGTCTGTCCTCATCGCGCGCCTATCAAGCGAAAGTCGAAACAAGCGTTGGGCGCCAAGAATTCATCGCAGAAGAAATCAAGAAGTTGGAAGCAGCAGGCCTTGTCGAGGAGTGCTCCATCCTCGTGGTTGGCCAATCCGTAGTCGTGCGCCAAAGGCAAACGGAAATGGAGGCTTTGTATCGACTTTACCGATCTAAATAAAGCTTGTCCCAAAGACCCATTTCCTTGCCACGCATTGACCAGATTGTTGACTCCACGGCCGGGTGTGACTTGCTTTCATTTCTTGACGCATATTCAGGATACCATCAGATCTTCATGGCGTAAGAGGATGAGGAAAAGACCGCATTCATCACTCCATGTGGCACATACTTGTTTCATCACGGATGCCTTTCGGTTTAAGAATGCTGGTTCAACATTTGCAAGGGTAGTCCATGACGCTTTTGAGCCACAAATACACGAAATGTGGAAGCCTACATGGATGACATAGTGGTCAAGAGCAAGGACAGGGCAACTCTGATTCATGATTTAGACGAAACCTTTGCAAATCTATGCAAGATCAACCTCAAGCTTAACCCCGAGAAGTGTGTGTTTGGAGTCCCCTCCGGCAAGCTTCTCGGGTTCTTCGTGTCTCAGCGGGGAATTGAAGCTAATCCCGACAAGATCAAGGCCATTGAGCAGATTGAAGCACCAAAGCGCGTCAAGGATGTACGAAGACTTGCCGGTTGCGTGGCTGCTCTCAGCAGGTTTATCTCTTGGTCTGCTGAGCTGTAACGCCCTCGATGCGGCTATATCTCCCACGTGTCGAAGCACGACTTAGAGGCATAACCGCATTGAAAGCAATGTCGCAAGTGAGGTAATCTTCACACAACCCAAGTAATACATAAGGGAAAGAGATACATAGTTGGCTTACAATCGCCACTTCACACAATTACATGAATAAAGCATTACATCATCCAGATACAATCAAGGTCCGACTACGGAACCAAAATAAAAGAAGAACCCCAAATGCGACAAAGGGCCCCGATCGACCCCAACTGGGCTCCACTACTGATAAACTAGAACGAAACAACACAAAGGGCAAGATCTTCAACGAGCTCCTCCTTGAGCTGGGTTGCGCCACCGCTTTCGTAACATAGGCACCGCAAACTGGTTTTGAAGTATCCGTGAGCCACGAGGACTCGCAATCCCATTACCATGGGTATCAAGACTAGCAAAGCTTAATGGGAAAGGAAGGGGTAAAGTGGTGAGGTTGCAGCAGCGACTAAGCAAGATATGGTGGCTAACATACGCAAAGAAGAGCGAGAAGAGAACAAGTGGAACGGTCGTGAAGCTAGCAATGATCAAGAGGTGATCCCGAACACCTACTTACGCCAAACATAACCCGAAAACGTGTTCACTTCCGGACTCCGCGAGAAGAGACCATCACGGCTACACACGCCGTTGATGCGTTTTAATTCGGATCTGTGTCAAGTTGTCTACAACCGACATTAACAAATTCCCATCTGCCACATAACCGCTGGCACGGCTCTCGAAAGTTTATACCTGCAGGGTGTCCCAACTTAGCCCATGACAAGCTCTCGCGATCATCGGCGAATAGACCTTCACCCGAGACACTCCGATCGACTCGGTATCCCAGTACATCAAGACATTTCGACAATGGTAAAACAAGACCAGCAAAACCTCCCGCATGCCGACATCCCGATAGTAGCCGCACAGATCTCGCCTCGAGCCACGACCGGATGAGCTAAGCGTCATGGTACCGACGTAACCCAAGTTGCCAAGGGATGGTCCCAAGATCAGTGCTCTAGTTTGGACCAACGCTAGACAAGCAATCGCCCGGGGGCTATAATAAAGATGACCCTTGGGTTAATTACTCCCAAGGGAAAGGTAGGTGGTGGTGAGGCAAATGGTAAAAGTCGGTGTTGGGCCTTGCCGGACAAGTTTTATTCAAAGCGAACCGTCAGGGGGTCCCATAAATCACCCGACCGCGTAAGGAACGCAAAATCCGGGAACATAACACCGTATGACGGAAACTAGGGCGGCAAGAGTGGAACAAAACACTGGCATAAGGCCGAGCCTTCCACCCTTTACCAAGTATATAGATGCATTAATAATATAAGAGATATTGTGATATCCCAACAAAACCCTGTCCACCATGGAGAAATCTTCACTTCACCGCAACTAGCAACGCTATAAGAGGGCTGAGCAAAGCGGTAACATAGCCAATCAACGGTTTGCATAGGAAAGGTTTCAAAGGTTAGAGGTTCATGGCAATATGGGATGGCTTGATAAACAGGTAATAGGTAGCGCAGCATAGCGATAGAACGAAGCAACTAGCATAGCAATGATAGTAGTGAGATCCAGGGTAGCGGTCATCTTGCCTGAAATCCCGCAAGGAAGAAGAACGAGTCCATGAAGAAGACGAACGGATGAAGCGAACCACACGTGAGATTTAACGAATCCTCACGGTCGCAACGAAAACGGGTACTATCGAGAAGAAGCACACAACATAGGTAAACACACCACACATGAACAAGACATGATGCACAACAAGCATGATGCATGACCAAGCTACATGAAGCTACTCATGGCAAGAGATGATGCAAACAAAAACAACACATCAAGGCAAGTTTAAATGAGGCCGGAAACAACATATAACAATTCCGGTAAGTCCTCATATGCATATTTCGAAATTGGTCCAGATCTGAATAAACATTATGTTCAAGTTGTTAAACAGCAAGTTAAAATGCACCAAAAGAACCTACACGAAATTCTAGTCAAGTTACATATAAAGTTCATTAGATTCGGAGCTACGGTCTAGAAGATATGAGCAAAACAAGTTAAGCATGGCATTGATGCAAAATGCACTCAAACATCAAGCAAACACACCAAAACAAGGATGCAACATGATAATATGAAGCTACATGCAAAAACAAGCAAGTTTCATATAGAGCACACTCAAAAGGAGCAACGGTGCAACACACACACTATACAAGTCATAGCAACAATCATCCATAACAAAGAACTAGGCATCTTACAAGCATCAAAACAACATGCTACAGCACCCCAACATAATAACAAAAGGCATGGTCATGAAGTACACGTAAAGCATAACAAAACATGAACACTGAGCTATCTCCAGAAACAACTAGAACATGCTCAAAATGACATGGAGATATTGCAAATAATAACAGTTTCAGACCTTAGCAGAAATAACATCAGGTTGCAATGTTGAGAGCTATCAAACAACATGTTACAGGAAGCTATCATGGCAAACAAAGGCATGGCATGAATCTACTAATTGCATAGAACAATAGTCCCTTACTGACCATAAGCCAAAAAGGCATAGAAAATGTGATGGCACCCATGTAAACATGGCAAGTTATATTACAGATTCAAACATGGCAGAAACAACGATAAGTAGGCATGTTTGTGAGCTTGAACCACTCACCACAGAGCAATACATGGCATGGCAAGGCAACCAACAGTAAGAAGGCATGTTTATGAAGCTAAGCATGGCAAGATCAAGGTCATAGGGTGCATGGATCACTAGGAAAACACATGGGAACAACTTAATGTTAACAGGTTGACATTAACATTTTCAAGCAATTTTAGAGCAAGATTACAACATGTTTCAGCAGGCTATAATTGCAACCAAGGACATGAATGGATAGAGAATGACATGTAGTTAAAAACATGTTTATGGGACATCTCCAGATTATGCATAGAATGATTAGTAGAAGCATGTTAACATAGCAACAAATTATAACAGAATCTGTCAGGAAAACAGCAACAGCAACTACCCTACTTAACAAGCTTGATACACTCAGCACACAACTCACAAAAATACATGGTTAACACCCCTGGAAAGATGGCATGTCATAGTTCAACATTCATGTAGAGCTCAACCTCATAGGATGCACACATCAATCATGGCAAAAATGATAAAACAGCAAGTTATAACAGTTTCAGCAGATTAACATCAACATGCACTCTTCCAACAGCATTTCGGGCATCAAGATGAGATCAAATGAAAATGATGCAATGGAATGAAATGACCTACTCATTGACACGAACAATTTGACATATTATACGCACAAAACGGAGCTACATGCATGGAGATATAGCAGGTCAAAATATGCACCAGAATAATGGATTACAGGGACTTAGACGAATTTTTAACCTCGGGCGGAAAATCGGGCGGACATGTCCGGGCCCAACCGGACATGTCCGGCGGCTGAATGGAGGCAGAGGAGGCCATGGCGCGGCGACGAGGTCCCTGCGGGGAGGACGAAGGCCAGGGAGGCCGGCACCAGCGGGAATGGGATGCGGCGGAGGCGAGGGTCGCGGATTCGGCCGAGGGCTCGCCGGATCCGGGCGGCGGCGAGGAGTTCGGGGGCGAAGCGACCAGGGAGCGGGAGCTCCATGGGCGGCGACGAGCTCCGGGCGCCATAGGGAAAGACGGCGCGGGGTCCGGCCTGGACTGGGCGGCGGCGAGGGCGGAGCCCGACGGCGGCGGGGTCGGAAGGTGAGGCTCCGGCGGCGGGGTCGGATCGGGAGCTCCTCTCCGATCGGGAGCGAAGGGACGAGCGGGCGTGGGGCACGGCCCGGTTCGAGCCCGGGCGGGCCAGGACTGGGCCCGCAGGGCCACGGCGGCGCGGAGGAGGCTGAGGGGCGACGTGGAGCTCGCCTAGTGGATGGAGGCAGTGGCTGGGTGGCGGCTGGCCTCTAGGGCACCGCCATGTGGCAGGGATGAGGTGGAGGCGCGCCGGATCTGGAGGGGAAAACGGCGGCGCGGCCCTCGAGGTGGGAGGAGACGGTGAAAACAAGGAGGGGAAGGTTAGGCTGCCAAAATTGGAAGTGGAAGGAGTATATAAAGGGTAGGGGCTAGGGTTTGAGGGTTTTTGGAGGGGTTTTCGGGCATCGGATCTCGATCCGACGGCTCCGGTCGGAGGGGAAAGTTAGGCAGGCCTAGGTGGGCTGTGACGAGAGGGTTGGGCTGAGAGGAGAGGAGAGAAATGCAGCCCGGCAACTGTTTTCGGATACCGAAAACGTCCGACACAGGTACCGGCAACGGTACCGCTAAGTTTAACGGTTGGGCTATCAAATGGACTCCGAATGCGACGAAACTTGGCAGGCGGTCTGTCTACACTATAATAAGACCGCACGACAAGTTGCATCCCATTCCGAGAACATTTTTATGCCACTAATAAAATATATTTCGGAGGTGCTGGGGGTGCGTGCGAGTGTGTCTGGACTCCGAACGGACAACGAAGAGAACCGGGAGAACCCGAACGGATGCAAGTTTTGAAAAACATGCAGATGAAATGCAGATAATGACATGGAAAAATGCAACACGCAAACAAATGACATGGCAACAACGGCGAATAACTGGCGGACACCTAGCGCATCGGATCCGGGGCGTTACATGAGCGCGCCCTGCCGTTTTTCAAAATATTGAAAAAGGCAGGTCCAATGAAATGGACTCCGGAAGCGGAGGCTGCGCTGCAGGACATAAAGAGATATCTGTCCTCCACTCCAACCCTTGTCGCACCTAAGCCACAAGAGAAGTTGCTGCTGTATATAGCGGCAACCAATCAAGTGGTTAGTGCTGCGTTAGTAGCGGAGAGGGAGGCGGATGATGAGCCAGCAACCACGGCAGATGCATCCAGCGACAAGCAGGGGGCTTCACCGACAAGCTCTGGTCCCGACAAAGATGGATTTGCGCAGGCGCGTGAGGAGATATAGAAGAGAATGGTGCAGCGCCCAGTTTACTTTGTCAGTTCCCTTCTGCAGAGGGCTAGGTCGAGGTACTCTGGTGTGCAGAAATTGCTTTTCGGCCTTCTCATGGCCTCGAGAAAGCTGCGCCATTACTTCCAAGCACATGAGATCACAGCTTGTCACTGTTTTCTCTCAAGAGGATATCGCAGAATCCGTAAGCAACAGCAGGATTGTCGAGTGGGCACTGGAACTATCAAGCTTTGGCCTCAAGTTTGAGAGCACTTCAACTATCCAAAGCAGAGCATTGGCAGAATTCATAACAGAGTGGACGCCAACACCAGATGAAGAAATTCCAGAAACGACCATCCCCGTCAAGGAAGCAAGCAAAGAGTGGCTAATGTACTTTGATGGTGCCTTCTCGCTGCAAGGCGCCAGTGCGGGCGTGCTACTTGTTGCACCCACCGGAGAGCATCTCAAGTACGTAGTCCAGATGCACTTTCTCAGGGAGCAAGCAACAAACAATGCCGCAGAGTATGAAGGTTTGCTTGCCGGTCTCAGGATCGCGGCAGACCTTGGGATCAAGAAGCTCATCGTCAGGGGTGACTCGCAGCTTGTCGTCCACCAAGTGAACACGAATTATCAGAGTCTGTTGATTGAAGCTTACATTGATGAAGTGAGAAAGCTAGAAGAGCACTTTGACGGCCTATAGATGGAGCATGTTCCAAGAGCTGATAACGACATTGCCGATGGCCTGTCGAAGTGTGCCGCACTTAAGTTACCTGTGGAACCAGGAATCTTTGTGCTCAAACTGACTCAACCGTCTGTAACGCCATCAGCTGGACAGAGCAAGAAGAGGAAGTTGATTTCTGGTGACTATTTTCCGGCAGAGCTCCCCGAAGCCACCGCCAAGAAGGTCCCCAAGATCGACACCAAGGGTGCTGAGGAGCAGTCTGCTCCGGCAAGCCCTAGGGTTTGTTCCGTTGAAGCAGACGCTCCCGACAAGTTTTGCTACGGCAAGCTTGCCGGGGAACGTCAAGCTCCGGCTGAGCCGCAGGTTCTCGCCATAGAAGCGGATGTTCCCGCAGTAGCAGATGTGCCTTTAGTCCTTGTTGTCGAGCCACAAGCTCCAGCGTGGGCACAACAGATTGTCTATTTCCTTCAGACAAGAGAACTTCCCGAAGAGCAAGAAGAAGCGGAAAGAGTAGCCCGGCAGTCAAGTATGTACCAGTGTGTCGACAACACACTGTACAAAAGAAGACTCAACGGTGTGAAATTGAAGTGTATTCACCGGGAAGGCGGACAAAAGCTGTTGGCAGAGATACATGGAGGCATATGTGGTCACCACATTGGCGCAAGGGCACTTGCTGGCAAAGTGTTCCGGCAAGGTTTCTTTTTGTCGGTGTACTAAAGTAGGGGTACCTTAGTACCCCGAACTTGTGCACGGGCAGTCGCAGCGCCCCGCGGCAAGGCTTGCCGGGCACCCGCCAAGACCCTCCGTCATTTCCTATTACTGCCATTCAATAACAAAGTATCAACTAAGAAGACAAGGCCCCAGCAAGAGGAGCTTGCCGGGAAGGACAAAGACCCCGGCAAGAGGAGCTTGCCAGGAAGGCCAACCAAGGCGTTTCAGAGAACTTGCCGCGGCACCCCGCGCGTCCCGGCAAGGCCCGGCGGACGGCAAGCTTGCCGGCGCGACAAGAGAAGAGCCGCGGCGAGGCGCTTGCCGCGGCAAGGCTGCCACTCTGCACCCAAGCTCCAGCGCATCCAACGACGTGTCACTCCAAGACCATCCCAGGAGCACGTGGCGAGGCGCTGTGCAGCCATGCGGTGCGAGGTGGCAAGCGAAGCTGACAAGGAGGCCATCGTGGCGATCGGTGGCACCCCTAACGGTCGTTTCCTTGCATCTGTTAGCGACCGACGGGCATTAAATGCCCTTGTCCCCGCCGTCGAAATTAGGTAGGGGACACTGCTGGACACCGCTGTACCAACCCGTGTTTTTACCTTTCTACCCCTCTTTCTACGCTGCCACCTGTCGGTAACCCCCTTAGACTATAAAAGGGAGGCCCGTGCGCACGTAGAAGGGGTTCGGTCCATTCGACCCATCCAACACCACTATACGCTCGCGCTCTCGAGCAAGAACAAATACAAACACAAAGCAGCAGAGGAGTTTTATCTCCCGGAGAGCTCCGGCTGGGTAAAACCCCGCTGCGTGCGTCGCCTCGATCTGCTCTGCGTCGCCCTCCCGCTCCTTGCCGGACGGAAGGGCCCCCGCCCCACAGTGTTTGTGCTCCCACAGATCCCCACGACATCATTGGCGCGCCCGTAGGGGCGCCGAGGTCGCGGCGATTCCGATCCGGCGTCTGCAAGACTACATCAACATCTTCATCAACATGCCACCGAAGAAGAAGACTTCGGAGGTGGCCGCTCCGTCTGCGACCGTCCCATCGCCACCGGAGCAAACGGGCGGTGGGGTGGACGCCAGTGGAGGAGCGGGCGCCAGCGGGGGGACTTGCATCGTCACCCGGTCCAAAGACAAGGCCCCGCAAGGTTCAGCATATGCACATCCACCGCACCCCTCTCAGGAGGTGCAGGATCGACAGCGCCACGGTGCCCCTAGCACCGTACTCACGTTGGAGCAAGGCCAAGCTGGTGGGTCGCGGGACGTTCAAGGCCAGCATGCGCCCCAACACGCTGGCACGAGCACAGTGCGGTCGCCTGGTCGAGATGCTGCTCCTTCTAACACTGTTAGGAGTTGGAGCATGTCTCGCACCTCGCTTCGCTCGCCACCGCCACCCAAGACTCCAGAAGAAGCGCTGGCCCGAGCCCAGCTGCTCCTAGACTACCCTCCGGCGCCCGACAAGATCGATGACTGGAGGGCAACCATTTACAGCCTCATCGGCTTCGCCAACGGTGACAAGCCCCGGCAACCGAGCACGTCGAAGCCCCGGCAAGACGCCCAGGCGCAAGCCGACGCTGACAAGACCGCTGGGGGTGACACCACCGTGCACTCCCAGCCCAGAAGGCTAAGATCGCCGACTCACCGGGCCAATCTTGACGCTGACTCCACCGCATCGTCAGACCCGCGAGCTCGCCGCGATCAGCGTCAAGTTCTTCAAGAACGACGACACGAAGACGCTCGCACTCGCATCGAGCACAGAAGGGAAGCGCGGCGTCGATCCGACCAGCGCGCTGGGCCCTCTGTCGATATGCAAGCGCCAGGGGAACCAGGCGACTTGCCGTATGCGGCAGGTTGCCCTGCGTTCACCCGTGAGCTGCGGCAAGTCCAGTGGCCCAGAACCAAGAACATCAAGCCAGACGTGCCCTTGAAGTACGATGGCAGGATACATCCGTCAGAGTTCCTCAGCGTCTACACCATCATGGTGCAGGCTGCCGGAGGACGCGACAAGAAGATCCTCGCCAACTACTTCCCGCTGGTGCTCAAGCCCAACGTCAGATCTTGGCTCATGCACTTGCCGGATGGCTCCATCTCTTCGTGGGCGGACCTGCGTCATCAGTTTGTCGGCGCCTTCACGGGCGGCCACAAACCCCATGGCCAGGAGAGCGATCTGCATCTGCTCGTCCAGAAGGAGGGAGAGCCCCTGCGTAAGTACATACAGAGATTCAGCCAGGTGCAACGCAACATCCCAGACGTCCATCCTGCCGTGGTTATCAGCGCGTTCCACCAGAACGTGCGTAACCGAAGGATGAGGGAGGAAATGGCGATGTGCAAGATCAGGGATGTCAGCGAGCTATATGCTTTGGCCAACAAGTGTGCACGAGCTGAGGAGGGGAGGAAAATCCCCGGAGAGACTGCAGGAGCAGAAGGATCTGACAGTGAGGATGCCCCCCCGGCAAGGAAAAACCGGAGGCGGAACAACAGAAAGAGAAAGGCTAAGGATGTGCTAGTTGTCGAGCATTCCGGCAGCGGAGGCGGTTCCGACAAGGCCAAAGCTAGTGAGTCCGGTGAGGCTGTGGTAGCCGCCGACAAGCAGGATGGCTCCGGCAAGCAATATTGCAAGATCCATCGCACCAAGGGCCATGACCTCCAAGCCTGCAAGAAAGTTGGGCAGATGGCGGAGCTACAGAAAGCTAAGTACGAGCGCCGCGACAAGGAGAGGGCCCAGGGAGGTGGCGGAGGATCCGGCAAGAAGCTTCCCGCCCGGGGAGGAAAGCCGCGGCAAGGCCAAGCCACGGCAAGGAGACAGGCCTCCCCGTGGCCGCGACAAGGACGAAGATGAAGATGAGGATGATGAGATGGAGGAAGATGAAACTGATGACCAAGAGTTTCAGAAGGCAACGGAGGTGTTGTGCATCGACGGCAGTGCCTCTCTGCACACCTCGCACCGCCAACTCAAGCAGTGGGTACGAGAAGTGAACGCAGCAGAGCCGTCCGTCGAGTCGCGCAAGCCTCTGAATGGTCCAGCACGCCCATCATCTTCGATGTAGAGGATCACCCTGATCGCATCACTGCGGTCGGGTGCTTGCCGATGTTGGTCTCGCCAACGATCTGCAACCTCAAAGTAACGAAGATGTTGGTTGACGGCGGGGCCGGCCTGAATCTGATATCCTCCGCAGTGCTCAGGAAGCTCCAGATCCCCGACAGCGAGCTCGAAGAGACCGATACCTTTCAAGGAATAAACCCGGGAAGGAGCAAGACGAAGGGGAAGATCACACTGCCAGTGACATTTGGCAGCGAGCTGAATTTCAGGACAGAGAGGGTCACATTTGACGTCGCTGATTTCCCATTGCCCTACAATGGGATACTCGGCCGACCAGCGCTTGCCAAGTTCATGGCAGCCTCTCGTTATGCCTACAATGTGCTCAAGATGCCTGGTCCGATAAGTGTCATTTCTGTCCAAGGCGACAAGAAGGACGCACTTATCTGCACCGACAAGATCTACCGGGAAGCAGCAGCCGAAGAAGAGCGCAAGTCGCTCGCCGCTGAAGCTCCCCGGGGGAAGAAGAAGACCAAGTCCAGCAAGAGCATCTCTGGTGCCCACTCCGGCAAGCGCACCTCTTCGGAGTGCTGCGCTACCGTCGAGGACGCACCATCGAGCTCCATCGGCAAGTGCAAGAAGGCAAAGACAGCTTCACTGGAGACCAAGAAAGTGGCCGCCAAGGAAGACGGCACTGGTGGTACCTGTACCATCAGTGCCACGCTTGATCCTAAATAGGAAAGCGCACTCGTTGCTTTCCTGCGGGTGAATGTCGATGTGTTCGCATGGCAACCATCTGACATCCCCGGTGTTCCCAGGGAAGTGATTGAGCACCACCTTGTCGTCTGCCCTCACGCGCGGCCCGTCAAGCAAAGAGTCAGAAAACAAGCAGTGGAGAGACAAGAGTTCATTGCAGAAGAGATCGGGAAGTTGGAAGCAGCAGGCCTGGTCCGAGGAGTGCTCCATCCGACGTGGTTAGCCAATCCAGTAGTCATGCGCAAGGCAAACGGGAAGTGGAGGCTTTGTATTGACTTCACTGATGTTAATAAAGCTTGTCCCAAGGATCCATTTCCCTTGCCGCGCATTGACCAGATCGTCGACTCCACAGCAGGATGTGATCTGCTTTCATTCCTTGATGCATACTCAGGATATCATCAGATCTTCATGGCAGAAGAGGATGAAGAGAAAACCGCATTCATTACTCCATGTGGCACGATCGCTTCACGGATGCCTTTCGACTAAAGAATGCTGGTTCAACATTTGCAAGAGTAGTCAGCCATGCTTTTGAACCACGCTTGCACGTAAATGTAGAAGCTACATGGATGACATAGTGGTCAAGAGCAAGGACAAAGAGACTCGATCCAAGATTTGATGAGACTTTTGCAAATCTGCAAGGTCAATCTCAAGTAGAACCCCGAGAATGTGTGTTGGAGTTCCTTCCGCAAGCTTCTCAAAGTTATTTGTGTCTCGAGAGGGGATTGAAGCCAATCCCGACAAGATCAAGGCCATTGAGCAAATTGAAGCACCAAAGCGCCAAGGATGTGCGAAGGCTTGCCGGCTGCCTTGCTGCTCTTAGTAGATTCATTTCAAGTTCGTTGAACGCTACTGCCATTTTTCAAAATCTTGAAAAAGGCAGGTCCCATGAAATGGACTCGAAGCGGAGGCTGCGCCGCAGACTTGAAAAATATTTGTCCTCCACTCCAACACTTGTCGCACCTAAGCCACAAGAGAAGTTCTTTGCTATACCGGCGGCAACAAATCAAGTGGTTAGTGCGGCGTTAGTGGCGGAGAGGGAGGCAGATGATGAGCCAGCGGCATGCAAACGAGTCCAGCGACAAGCGGGGGCTTCTCGACAAGCTCGCCCGCAAGCCCCGATCCGACAAGTTCGCCCGCCAAGGATGGATCTGCAGATTGCGGAAGAAAAACAGAAGAAGAAGGTGCAGCGCCAGTTTACTTTGTCGGCCTTTTGCGGGGCTAGATCAAGGTACTCGGTGTACAGAATTGCTTCGCCTACTCATGGCCTCAAGGAAGCTGCGCCATTACTTTCAAGCACATGAGATCACGGTTGTCACTCGCTTTCATTGAAGAGGATACCGCAGAATCCGGAAGCAACAGCAGGATTGTCGAGTGGGCACTGGAATTGTCAAGCTTTGGCCTCAGGTTTGAAAGTACTTCAACTATTCAGAGCCGGGCATTGGCAGAGTTTATAGCAGAATGGACGCCGACACCGGATGAAGAAACTCCGGAGAAGAGCATCCCCGTCAAGGAAGCTGGCAAAGAATGGATCATGTACTTTGATGGTGCCTTCTCGCTGCAAGGCGCCGGTGCAGGCTCGTCGCCCCCACCGGGGAGCACCTCAAGTATGTGGTCCAAATGCATTTCCCCAAGGAGCAAGCAACGAACAATACTGCAGAGTATGAAGGCTTGCTTGCCGGACTCAGGATAGCAGCAGAACTTGGGATCAAAAAGCTTATTGTCAGGGGTGACTCACAGCTTGTCATCCATCAAGTGAACAAAGATTATCAGAGTCCGTTGATGGAAGCCTACATCGATGAAGTGAGAAAGCTAGAAGAACATTTTGACGGCCTGCAGATGGAACATGTTCCAAGAGCTCAGAATGACGTTGCAGATAGCCTATCAAAATGTGCCGCACTTAAGTTGCCTGTGGAACCAGGAATTTTTGTGCTCAAGCTGACTCAGCCATCCGTCACACCATCAACTGGACAGAGCAAGAAGAGAAAATTGCTCGCCGGGCGACCACTTTCCCGCAGAGCTCCCTCGCCGCCGCCAAGAAGGTTCCTGTGCTCAATACGAAAGAGCTGAGGAGCGTCGCTCGACAAGCCCTAGGGCTTGTTTCGTTGAAGCAGACGTTCCTGACAAGCTGTGTCCCGACACGCTTGCCGGGGAGCATCACGCTCCGGCAGGATCCCTGATCCTAGCCGTCGAAGCGGATGTTCCTGCAGCAGCATTTGCGCCTTTAGTCCTTGTTGTCGAGCCGCAAGCACCAACATGGGCACAGCAGATAGTCCACTTCCTTCAGACAGGAACTTCCCGAGGAGCAAGAAACAACGGAGAAAGTAGCCCGGCAATCAAGTATGTACCAGTTTGTCGATGAAATACTGTACAGAAGAAGATTCAACGGGGTGAAATTGAAGTGCATCTCCCGGGAAGATGGACAGAAGCGTTGGCAGAGATACATGGAGGCATATGTGGTCACCACATTGGCGCAAGAGCACTTGCCGGCAAGGCTTTCCGGCAAGGCTTCTTCTCGCCGACAGCCCTCCAGGATGCAACTGCACAAGTAAACAAGTGTGAAGCGTGTCAGTTCCATTCCAAACAGATTCATCAACCAGCTCAAGCTCTCCAAACTATCCCTTTATCCTGGCCATTTTCGGTCTGGGGGCTCGACATCCTCGGCCCCTTTCCCCGAGCTGTCGGGGGCTTTGAGTACTTGTACGTTGCAATCGACAAGTTCACAAAGTGGCCTGAAGTGTAAGCAGTGAGGAAGGTGACGGCACAGACAGCAGTCAAGTTCTTCAGGTCGATTGTTTGCCGTTTCGAAATCCCTAACAGGATCATCACCGACAATGGCACACAATTTACGAGTCGCACCTTCATGCAGTACGTCCAAGATCTTGGCACCAAGATCTGCTTCGCTTCTGTTGCTCACCCGAGAAGCAACGGTCAAGCGGAGAGGGCGAACGCTGAAGTGCTGCGCGGGCTCAAGACCAGAACTTTCGACAGGCTGCACAAGTGCGGAAGAAATTGGATCGAGCGGTTGCCGGTGGTTCTTTGGTCGATCAGACGACGCCAAATCGAGCCACCGCCGCACACCTTTTGCCCTTGTCTATGGAGCAGAAGCAGTTCTCCCCACGGAACTCGTATACGGATCGCCTCGAGTGCTCGCTTACGATGAGCTTGAGCAAGAGCAGTTGCGACAAGATGACGCGTCGCTCCTCGAGGAGGATCGTCTTCAGCTGTCAGGCGAGCCGCCGCTACAGAGCAAGCTTTGCGCCGCTACCATAGCCGCAAAGTTAATGCCAGAAGCTTCGAGGAAGGCGACCTTGTTCTTCAGCGTGTTCAATCCGCCAAGAATTCCAACAAGTTGACGCCGAAGTGGGAAGGCCCTTATCGGGTGAAACGAGTCACTAGGCCCAGCGCTGTCCGCCTTGAGACCGAAGATGGCATTCCGGTGAGCAACTCATGGAACATAGAGCATCTTCGCAAGTTTTACCCATAAGGCGCGGTTGCCGGGCCCCGTTCCGGCAACCACCTTTTGTACAAGCCTTGCCGCTGTTGCATGTAACCCTTTGTACAAAGCCGGGCGCAGCCCGCGTGCATAAATAAAGTTTATGTGCCCCGCACATCTTGTAAAATTCAATGCATCTCTCTTTTTTGCATCTATATCTGACACTTTGTGCAGCACTTACCCCCGGTAAGCAACAACGAACCTTAAGGTTCCATATCATTATTTTCTCTTCTTTCTTCTCAAAAAAGAAGATTCCTCCGCCCACAAGTTCACCGGGGGGGGGGGAGGGAAGAAGATAAAGGTGTGGACCAGGCGTCGCTCAAGGGAATCTAACCTTGCCGGGACGCAGACGACCGAAAAGCTAAGTTGCCAAAGTTTGAGCTTAGTCACTTTTAAATTTTTAAGTTATATTCCTTGAACGCTCGTGCCTTGTATGGAAAACCTGTGCGCGGAGGAATTGACTCGCAGATAAGTTGCGCCCTTGATTTGTTTTCGAGTCCGCTCAACAGTACAAGTGAGCTGCAATTAGCCCCGACAAGGTTTCTTGCCGGAGGCAGCACCGCCACTGGTTGTCGATGTTCCGACTCAAGAAGTGTGCTTATACCATGAAGTTCCTCAAAGCGTAGGGTAAAAGCATACAAGGCATGTAACAGAGTAAAGGAAATATCATAGCAAGCAGTACCCAGAACAAAGTTATATTACAAGAATGACTTATTGTGGCACTGACTAAATTGTTCTCGTAACTGAAACAGCAAGAAAAAGGGAGAAGGAGGGTGGCCTGATCCACGCGCCCGCCGTCGACCCTCCTGACCACGTTCACCTTGTCCACGATGGGTGCGACGATGGCCCTGAGCTCCTCAAGATCAGCGTCCTCCGACAGCTTCTTGGTGACGCGGGAGAGGTCGAGGCCCGGGTTGTGGAAGAGGACCTTAACCAGCACCTTCTCCAAGACCCTGGCGCAGACCGCGCGCGACTCGTCGGCCAGCTTCTTCGGGATCCTTTCCCGGAGCTGCTGGAGAGCCGTCACCACACCCTTGAAGAAAAGTTTGAGCTTGGCGCTGGGCTCGAGATTTTCCTCAGTGGAATACCCAAAGCCCGCCAAGTCAAGCTCCACCAGCTCCTCGTCGATGGATGCAGCGATGTTGACGAGGCCCTCCGTCCAGAGCTCCACCGTGGTCTTGAAGGTGTTCTGGGTCTCGGCAGCCCTCGTCAGCAGCTCCACGTTGCCCTTGAGCTCCTTCCTCAAGTCGTCCTCTCGCTTCTTGGCGGCGTCCAGCGTCCCCGCCAAGGTGGCCAGTTTCAGCTCCAGATCAGCACTCGAATCTTTGGCCGCATTCAGCTCCTTGATCTTCTCGGCAATCTGGACTTGCAGCTTGCCATGGGCGCGTGCATCCTTCTCGCGTTTGCGCTGGAGTGCGGCCAGCTCTTCGTTCTTCTTTGTCATGTCCGCCTCCAGCTGCGTCACCTTCACCTATAGCTCCTTCTTGGCGGCCTCGGCGGCCGCGGCGGCATCCTTTGCCTCCTTGAGTGCCCCGCCAAGTGATTGCTCCCGGACGTCGAGCTCCTCTTCGTGGCTGTCCAAGCTCGCCTTCTTCTGTATCAGCTCACCATCCCGCTTGGACAGCTCCTGGGCGGCGAGCCTCTGCTGCTCTTCGGCTTCAGCCTTCTCCAGGATGAACGCCTTCTTCGCCTCGTCGAGCTGCGCCCTCTCCTCAAAAATGGACCGGAGGGCCTCCTGGTTGCGGCTCTTGAGCTCCTCCGCGCGTTTCTCTATGTCAACTCCCGCCTGCGCAACAAGCGCTTCTCGGGACTCAAGCTTCGCTTGCCGGGCGCGGTAGAGTGACACCAGCTTTCGGAGCAGCTGCTCCTCCTCAGACTCGCTGCTGCTGCTGCTTGGCCTGTCGACCACTTCCAGCCCAGCAGAGGCGGGTACTTCCCCGTCGAACTCCTCCCCTTCCACCGGCGCCCTGGAGCTCGACGCCCAGGGAAGCTTGATGTACACGCCGCCCCGGCCTTCAAGCACGCTACTTTGGCTGGGCTCGTCGAGCCCGGGCGCTGCATCAGCGGCGGAGGGTCGCCGGACGGTGCAGCGCTTGCGCCCGGTGTCCTCCGGTCGTCGGTCGATCGCCGGACCCCGCCACCAAGGCCAAAGAGCCTTGGCGGCTTCCTCGTCGGCGGGTTCACCGGCGCCGGCCTCTTCCTCGCCGGCGGCGACATCGTCCGTGTTGCCGCGTGCGCCCTCCTCGCCGGAGGCCCCGGTGTCCATCGGGTCTGCGAGAGGGGGATCTGAGGATAATAAGAGGGAGGAAAAGTCAAGCAAATATCCAAAAGAAGAAAGAAGATCAAGGGAAGAACCCAAGGGAAGATTCCCGGCAAAAAGGATTACCTGTGCTGGGCTCCGTGACCATGGGCTCCTCCACCAGGGGCTCATTGGTTCCACCCCTTGCCGGGGGCTCCTCCATTGCCGGGGAGCGATCCCTTGTCGGAGAATCGCCCCTTGGCAGCGTAATCGAAGCAGACAGCACCTCCGGGTCGGCCTCCGGTTGCTCCTGGTGGGCTTGTTCTGCTCCTATACCAATAAGTCAACAATCAAGATGTCAGCAAAAGAAGAAGCACCCATGCGCGCCCACAACAGAAGGTGAACTAAACACTTACGCTGGGGGCTGTGCTGGGGGCTGCTGCGAGGAGAAGGAACCGGGTCCGTCAAGGTAGTCTCGGACGTATCTTCTGCTGTCACAGCAGGATCGTCCTCGATGTCAACCAGAGGGACCTTGGCCCTCTTCGCCGCTCTCTCTGCCAAGGTCCTGAAATAGGGCAGGAATTCAGAGAGAAGCAAATCAGATGCAAGATAAGCAACAACAAAGATCAAAGAAAGAAGAGTACAGTAAGAAGAAAGCCATACTCCTCCTCATTCTCCTCCACCTCATCGTCATCGGAGCTCAGCGCGGAGAGGTCGAACTCCAGTACCCTCTCTGCGCGGTGTGGCGGGGGAGTAGGCTCCCTTCTGCGTTTGCCGGGGGCTGCGGCAGGATTAGGCGTGGCGGCCCGGGAAGACCCCGCCTCAGTTGCCGGCACAGCCTGGGACCCTCCCGCGGCAACGGTACTTGCCGCGGTGGAGCGTGTCCCACGGCGCCGCGGCTGCTGGTCGGCCTGCCCCTCTGCCATATCTCCAACTCGACGGAGGCGCCTTCTTGGCTGGAACTGGGGCTGTGCTGAGGGCCCCGCCTGCGGCAAGCTGCTCGAGGACGGCTGGCCACTCTCGCCCTCGGCGGACTCGCTCGTTCCGGCCAGGCGCTCCCCCTCGCCATCGACCTCCCCGGCAAGATCTTCCCGGCCGGCGAGGCTTGCCGCCTCAGCTGCATCCGCCTCCGCCAGCGTGAAGCCAAACTCGCCCACGGCAGCGGCTGCCGCCGCCTCTTCGGCCCTGCTACCGATGTACGCCATTTCATTGTCAGTGGTGGCGCGGGTGAGGAGCTTCTGCTCGTCGGAGTTGACCGCCACCTCCGCCAAGTCATCGAAGAATTGCTGCACGACCTCGGCAGCGGGCTCTATCCAATTTGCACTTATCCCGTGCGAATCACACTCTGGCATCATTGCGCAGATGCGATCGCTACCGGAGTTGTTACAACGGGGATGACGCCCACCGCAGCTTGAACCACTCGATGATTGGCGCCGTGCTTGAACATCTCCTCAAAGATCGCGTCAAGCTCCGTAACCGTGAAGTTGAAGTTGAGGCCTGGACGCAGCCTCATGATATCCGCCGGGCCGCCAAACAGCCAGCGGGCCTCTCTCTTGCGGAGGGCGGCGCGACGGCGGCGAAATCGCGCCAACTTCCCTGTTGTAGAGTCCAGCTTGCTCGAGCCGGAGGATTCGGGTGGTGGCGATCGTCGCCTTGGCGTCATCTCGGCGACAGGCGCTCGATCGCTGCCACGCACCACCCGGTGCAGGCGCAGCTTGGTGAATGGCGGCGGATTGGCATCACAGATCCAGCACCACTCCGCCTCCACTGTCCCACTTGCCGCGGAGCTCGCTTTGTCAAGTACACCTCCTTCATGCCCATCCAGGAGGTCCAGACGATTCCGCCAGCCAGTGGCTCCCCTTTCTCGGCCCGAGGGGAGAAATAATGACGAAAAAGAGCAACATTGGGGAGGATGCCAACAAAGTTCTCGTAGAGGTGCGCAAAAACCGCCATTGTCAGAACGGCGTTGGGGGTGAAATCAAGAAGATGAAACCCGTAGGTGTTCATGATGTCGCAAAGAAAATCGGAAAAAGGTGGGCAGAGCCCGCAATAGAAGAACACGGGGAAGAAGTAGTACCCTCTGGGGCACTTTTTCGATTTGGAAGCCTCAGCGGAAAGCACCGGCGTGCGCGGATGCGCCCGCGTCTCCGTCGACCAGAAGAGGTAGAACTCCGCCCGCAGCGCCTCCGGGGTGAGCTCGGGGAGGAAAAGCACTCGCTTGTTGCGCAGCGCCTCGAGCTCCAGCGCCTCGGCAGCCTTCGCAGCCTTCATAGTCTTCGCAACCTTCCCGGTCTTCGGAGCCATGGCGGAAGCAGTGGGGGAAGGCGAAGGCGACGGCGGCGACGGCGACGATGGGCGGCGGAGCACTGCTCTCTTTCGACTCGGGAAGCGGAGGGGAACGACGGAGCTTTCGAAGGAAGGAACTGCAAGTGGCGAAAGTGGGGGAACGGCCCTGTTTCCTCTGCTTATAAACAGGGGATGCAAATGTTACGCATTTCCTGGAATTAAGTGCTGACAACGTTCTCTCCCACGACGCCGCAATCGACGCGTGCCGTTGCAAGAGAACGCGGTGGATATGGAGTGGATTCGGTTGGACCCAGGCCGCGCATGCCCGTGCACTGTTTTGGGCCTGGCCCAACAGCGCTCGGCACCGTGTATGGCCCAGGCCCGGGGGCTCCTGTCGGTGTACTAAAGTAGGGGTACCTTAGTACCCCGAACTTGTGCACGGGCAGTCGCAGCGCCCCGCGGCAAGGCTTGCCGGGCACCCGCCAAGACCCTCTGTCATTTCCTATTACTGCCATTCAAGAACAAAGTATCAACTAAGAAGACAAGGCCCCGGCAAGAGGAGCTTGCCGGGAAGGACAAAGACCCCGGCAAGAGGAGCTTGCCGAAGGCCAACCAAGCGTTTGAGAGAACTTGCCGCGGCGCCCAGCGTCCGGCAAGGCCAGCGGCCGCAAGCTTGCCGTGCGCGACAAGAGAAGAGTCACAAGCGAGGCGCTTGTGCAGCAAGGCTGCCACTCTGCACCCAAGCTCCAGCGCATCCAACAACGTGTCACTCCAAGACCATCCCAGGAGCACGTGGCGAGGTGTCAGGCAGCCTTGCAAAGGCGAGGTGGCAAGCGAAGCCGACAAGGAGGCCATCGTGGCGATCGGTGGCGCCCTAACGGTCGCTTCCTTGCACTTGTTGCGACCGGACGGCATTAAATGCCCTTGTCCCCGCCGTCGAGAATTAGGTAGGGACACTGCTGGACACTTGTTGTACCAACCCGCTTTTTACCTTTCTACCCCTCTTTCTACGCTGCCACCTGTCGGTAACCCCCTTAGACTATAAAAGGGAGGCCCATGCGCACGTAGAAGGGGTTCGGTCCATTCGACTCATCCAACTCCACTATACGCTCGCGCTCTCGAGCAAGAACAAATACAAACACAAAGCAGCAGTAGGAGTTTTATCTCCCCGGAGAGCTCCGAAGCTGGGTAGAAACCCCCCATGTGTCGTCGCCTCGATCTGCTCTGTGTGCGCCCTCCGCTCCCTTGCCCGACCAGAAGGGGCCCCCTGCCCCATAGGTGTTCGTGCTCCCACAGGATCCCCATGACACTTTTGGCCGACAGCCCTCCAGGATGCAACTGCACAAGTAACCAAGTGTGAAGCGTGCCAGTTCCATTCCAAGCAGATACACCAGCCAGCTCAAGCTCTCCAGGCGATCCCTTTATCCCGCCATTTTGGTCCAGGGGCTCGACATCCTCGGCCCCTTTCCCCGAAGTTGTCGAGGGCTTTGAGTACTTGTACGCTGTAATCGACAAGTTCACAAAGTGGCCGGAAGTGGAAGCGATGAGGAAGGTGACAGACAATCAAGCGATCAAGTTCTTGGTCGGTTGTTTGCAGCCGGGATCCCTAACAGATCATCACCAACAACGGCACACAATTCACGAGCCGCACCTTCATGCAGTACGTCCAAGATCTTGGCGTCAAGGTCTGCTTCGCTTCTGTTGCTCACCCGAGAAGCAAGGGTCAAGCGGAGAGGGCAAATGCTGAAGTGCTGCGCGGGCTCAAGACCAGGACTTTCGACAGGCTGCGCAAGTGCGGAAAAACTGGATTGAGGAGCTGCCGGTGGTTCTTTGGTCGATCAGGACGACGCCAAATCGAGCCACTGTCCAGACACCTTTCGCTCTAGTCTACGGAGCAGAGGCAGTTCTCCCCACGGAACTCGTATACGGGTCACCTCGAGTGCTCGCTTATGATGAGCTTGAGCAGGAGCAGCTGCGACAAGATGACGCGCTGCTCCTTGAGGAAGACCGTCTTCAGGCCACTATACGAGCTACTCGATACCAGCAAGCTTTGCGCCGCTACCATAGCCGCAAAGTTAATGCCAGAAGTCTCGAGGAAGGCGACCTTGTTCTTCGGCGTGTTCAGTCCGCCAAGAATTCCAACAAGTTGACGCCGAAGAGGGAAGGCCCTTACCGGGTGAAACGAGTCACTAGGCCTGGCGCTGTCCGCCTTGAGACCGAGGATGGCATTCCGGTGAGCAATTCCTGGAACATTGAGCATCTTCGTAAGTTTTACCCTTAGGGCGCGGTTGCCGGAACCTATTTGAAAGTGCAACTAATCCCCGGGTGGTTTTGGTAATTAATAACAACATATATATCATTGAACTAATTATTTCTTGAGAATGTTTCAGAAAGTTCAGTGATATGGGTATGGCAATGACTGATGATGTGGACCCCTCAAAATGCTAAGGAAAACATTGGCAAAAGCTCAAGACTCTATTTTTGGTTTAGTGATCCAAGATCACATTGAGTCCATAGGAAAGCCAATACTATTAAAAGGGGATGAGGTTATGATGATGATCTGGTTGCTCAAAGTGCTTAATGATTTATCTCTCAAACTATCAGCAATCTTTCATTCCAACATAAACTCATAAGTAATCTCGGTCCCACCGATTCCATAAACTCACCACACCGAGATGAACCACCTCAGCCATATACCCAAACCCTAGAAATTTCGGATTTTCCGATTCCAAACTCGGTCTTACCGAAATTGGTGTTGCCAACCTTCTGTAACCTTCTGTACTCAAATCGGTGTCACCGAGATGAGAAAGTCGGTCCCACCGAGATTGGCAAACCCTAGACTTTGGAAGAATCGGACTAACCGAGATTGTATTTTCGGTCCCACCGAAAATCCCAACGTTCACAAGATTTGAACTTTCGGTCTCACCGAGTTGTCAACTTCGGTCTGACCGAGATTGGTCAAATGTGTGTAACGGTTGGATTTTGTGTGGAGGCTATAAATACCCCTCCACCTCCTCTTCATTCGTGGAGAGAGCCATCAGAAAGAACTACCACTCCTACCTTACATTTACGAGAAGAAAACTACCTACCCTTGTGTTGAGATCAAGTTGCTCCACTCCCACCATATGAAACTTGATTTCTAGCCTTCCCAAGTTGCTTTCCACTCAATCCCTTCCTCCACCACAGCCAAATCAGTGAGGAGAGTTGAGTGTTGGGGAGATTATCATTTGAAGCACAAGAGCAAGGAGTTCATCATCACCAACACCATCTATTACCTTTTGGAGGTGGTGCCTCCTAGATTGGTTAGGTGTCGCTTGGGAGCCTCCGTCAAGATGTGGAGTTGAACCAAGAAGTTTGTAAGGGCAAGGAGATTGCCTACTTCGTGAAGATCTACCCCGAGTAAGGCTAGTCCTCCGTGGGCGTAGCCATGATGGCATAGACAAGGTTGCTTCTTCGTGGACCCTTCGTGGGTGGAGCCCTCCGTGGACTCTCGCAGCCGTTACCCTCCGTGGGTTGAAGTCTCCATCAACGTGGATTGACGATAGCACCACCTATCGGAACCACGAGAAAAATCTCCGTGTCTCCAAATTGCGTTTGCTCTTCTCCACCTCTTATTTACTACATGTGCAATTTACTTTCCGCTGCCACTACTCTAGAATTGCATGTGTAGGGTGATACTTGACTTGCTCATCATTGTGAACTTGCTAAAAACTTGTCCTAATCAAAGGCTAAACTTTTAAGTTGTCAAGTAGTCTAATCACCCCCCCTCTAGACATACTTCCGATCCTACAAGTGGTATCAGAGCTTTGGTCTCCATTGGATTGGTTTCCATTGCATTGGACTCCATAAGCTTGGTTTCACAACCTAGGAGAGTATGGCGTCTAGTGAGGGTAATTTTCGTAGAGGTCCTTACTTTGATGGTTCAAACTTTGCTAGTTGGAAGCATAAAATGAAAATGCATATTCTTGGACATAACCCTGCCGCATGGGGCATTATTTGTGTTGGCTTGCAAGGTGAGTTCTTCGAGGAAGGAAAAGTTCCGGATCGCGAAGCTACTGCGGATGAGTTGCGGATGTTACAGAACAATGCTCAAGCTTGTGACATTCTCTTCAATGCTTTGTGTCCCGAGGAGTTCAACAAGATCAGCCGTCTTGAGAATGCAAAAGAGATTTGGGATACTTTGGTGAAATGCACGAAGGTACCGAGTCCGTGAAGGAATCAAAGCTAGATGTTCTTCAAGGTCAACTTGACAAGTTCAAGATGAAGGAAGGTGAAGGAGTCGCTGAAATGTACTCTAGGCTTGCTCTCATCACCAATGAGATGGCAGGCTTAGGAAGCGAAGAAATGACCGACCGATTCATCATCAAGAAGATTCTCAGAGCTTTGGATGGAAAGTATGACACCGTGTGCACTTTGATCCAAATGATGCCAAACTACAAAGATCTCAAGCCTACCAAGTCATTGGAAGAATTGTTGCTCATGAGATGACACTTAAAGATAAGGAAGAGCTTCACAACAAGTCAAGTGGTGCTTACAAAGCTACAGCTTGAAGCTCCCACATCCTCAAGTGACAAGCTAGTTTCCAATGAAGAGATAAGCCTAATGGTGAAGAACTTCAACAAATTCTACAAGAGTAGAAGCAAGGAAAGAAGCTCAAAGTCTAGATCATATGATGAAAAGAGATCTTCTAGTCGTGATCGAAATCTGCTACAATTGTGGAAGACCGGACACTACTCAAATGATTGTTCGACTCCCACAAGAGAAGAGAAGAATCTCCAAGAAGAAGAAGCTCAAGAGAAGAGTCACCTCGAAAGAGAAAAGGAGTAGAGATGATCGTTATGAACGAAGATCCTCTCGGAGAAGCAAGGATTCGGAAAGGAAAGACAAGTCATCAAGGAGCAACACAAGAAGAAAACATCAAGCTCATGTTGGTGAATGGGTTTCGGCCCGACTCGACAATCACTCCGAAAGAAGCTATCACTCCAACTCGAATATAGTCAAGATGAAGGTGTTGCCGGTCTTGCTCTCGTGTCCTCCAACTCCAACTCCTATGACTTATTTGATTCACCAAATGAGGGAATTGGAAGATGCTTCATGGCAAAAGGCCCCAAGGTATCACACCCTGAATTCATTGACTTTGATAGTGATGAGGATGACTTGCTTGGTGAAGATGAGCTTTTACATGATAAATCTAGTGAGCCTAGTAATGATGAACATGCTAGTAGTCTTTATAGTCGAGAAGAGTCGAATGACAATGCTATGAAGGAGATTGAGCGTCTAACTAAAGAACTAAACACTCTTAAGTTAGCTCATGAAACAACTCAAGAAGATCATAGAGAGCTCCTAAGATCTCATGAGAAGCTACGCTTCGAGAAGCTCAATCTAGAGCAAGAACATGAGTTTCTAAAAGCTATCAATGACGATCTTGAAAGAAGAGTTCTTCATATCTTGCCAAACGACTTCTCTTGTCTAATTTCTTGCCACCTATTAAAACTAAGCATGACAAGCATAAGAAAAATTCTTCATCTAGAAGCAACATAATTGGTTCTAGTAGTTCTCTTGATTCCACTAACGATGTTTCAAGCCAAGTTTCACTTGAGCAAGAAAATAGTTTATTGAAAGGGATTATAGAGAAAGGTGTCTACAAGAGTCTTGCCGGAAGCAAGAGCTTTGAGGAAATTGTTCGCAAACAAGGAAGACACCGGAAGAATCAAGGAATTGGTTTTGAGCGAAAGTTCAACGCCGAAGGTGTTGAATGGGAAGAAGGTCAATATCCCACTCCAAAGTTTGTTTCTCAAAAGGAGAAGTATGATCCTACTTCTTCCAATGTGGAACGAGCTCAAGATGATCTTCCACCACAAGACCACAAGCTAAAAGGCAAGGACAAGCTTCAAGAGGAGATTGATGCATTCATTGAAGCACCCAAGGCCATGGTCAAGTGGGTTCCCAAGGAAACTTCAAGTTCTACTTCGACAAGCTCAACTACTACCCCAAGGATTCCCATCAAGATGATGTGGATCCCGAAGAGGAAGAACTAGAGAGTTCTTGAGGGTGACTCCGCCAACATACTTCACTCACATTCATTTTGGCAAAGAACTTGTGCAATCAACTTTCACATCTTGCACTAGTTCATGGAGTCACAAACCCTCATGTTGGTAAGTCAAGGGACAAGGTAATCATTGCTTTCATGGACATCATCTATTGTGTACTTCAATCTATGTCCATGGATATCCTTGTTTGTTCCTTGTGGGACTAACCCATGTAGGTATTGAAAGTGCCCGAATCCAAAGGATTGCTCCCAACTCTTGATGATCTTCATCAACATTGAGCATCCACATCTTCAACATCTACATGAAGTCTTCAACGACAACCCAAGGTTAGTTTGACCCTTTAAAAGGGGTCCTCACATCAAGGGGGAGCTTTGCTCTAAAGAATTGAGCTAAAGCATCTTCTAATGATGTGAACACATTAATGCTTTATGGAAAAGTGGTAACCCCACTTGAGCTTAAACGATGAGTATGACCTATGATCAAATGTTCTCATTTGACTCCTAAGTCAATATACTCATATATAGATGACTTAGTCATCGCCAAATTGTGTGCTAGTTGCTAGAGTTTTGTTTGTGCATGTTTGACACATATTTCATTTGCTATCTTATTGTGTGAGCATGTTGGATGCATGATTTAATCCATTCGAGGACATCCATTTGTTGCTTTGGTCTTTTGGATTTTTCTTTTTGACCAAATGGATGGACAAGAGTGCCTAAGTTCCTCCCCTAGCTATCTATGCTTTCTTGTCTCAAACTCTATTCATGCTTATATCACAAACTTTGAACAAGACTTTTTCGGACGCACCGAGTGAGGAGCACTCGAGCCACCGATCCGTCAAAAGCCTAAATTCCAAAACCTTCTAAGTACTTTCGGTCAAACCAATATACTCAAATCGGACGACCAAATCACTTGGATTGATCTAGGTTTTCACCTCGGTGAAACCGAAGTTACAAATTTCGGCGTGATCAAACGAGTAATCTGCTTGCAGTTAACCATCTCGGTCCCACCGAGTTTTCCAACTCGGTCCCACCGACAGCTGAAGGGTATATATACCCGAGGGCAGCGCGCGTTGATTATTCCTTCAAAACGCCTCGCCCCCAAACCCTTCGCTGCCGTCGCCGTGGTCTCCGGATCGTCTCCGCCGTCGCCTGTGCGCCCTCGCCGCGGGTCTCCATCGCCGTCAACGGTCAATCTCATCGCGCCGTTGCCGCCGTAGTGAAACTTCACCAAGTTGGGTGAGTTTCATCCCTCTCGTGCTTCAACCTCTGATTCAATGCACGATAGGTTTTGCCTAGTTTCTTGCCATGTTTGAAATCTTCCTATCCAGCAGATTATATCTTAGAACAAAATTCGAGTGAAAATTTTAGGGTTAGGTTTCCGCCGAACACATCTCGGTGTGACCGATTCTACATTCTAGGACTGACCGATGTGGCCTCTGGCCATTGCACTGCACCTTTCGGTCCAACCGAGTTGTGCAAATCGGTAAGACCGAAATGAGGACTCAGTGAAACCCTAGTGCTCTCGGCTAGACCGAAACCCATTTCGGTCCAACCGAAAGTGGTGTGATAGGTTCTGTTTAGACACTTCGGATTCACCGAATTTTAGACTCGGTCAGACCGAAATGCATTCTGTGAAAACCTAAAACTGAAGTTTGAACTCATTTATTTTGCAAAATCCTCTGCAGTTTGTGATAACTCTTCTATTCTGCCTATACCTATTCTATTCACAGGTTGTCAGTAATGTCTGATGCAAGTGACAGCCAGAACAGGTCTGTATCACCAGTTGAGATTCCAGAGGCAGTCACAAGTCCTGAAGCAAGCAGTTTTTCTGATGATGGAGAGCGTTGCTGAATGCTCCAGCATCAAGAGATGATGATGTAGATGTTTATGGAATTCCCAAGAAGAATCATGAGTCTATGAAGAACATGTACAATGAGGTACCAGACAAGGATGTTGAGATATGGAAGCTTGGATCAGTTTATCATCTTCAGGCAGGTCTCCCAACCACTAACACCATTCTGAGGCATACTTTGATGCCCAAGTCAGGAGACCATCGCATGATAAGAGGCTATTCTATCAACATGCTGCACATTCGGATCGAAGACACCTTTTAAGGTGATGGACCGATAGTAGAGACTATCAAGAGGACAAAGCAGCAGACTGAAGAGGTCATGTGGGTTTGCCCGCACATTCAGATGCTCATCAATGCCAAGTTTGGCACGGACACCTACTTGTTGGATAGACCCCACTTGCCACTGCAGCCCTAACATGAAGATAATGAAGTTGTGATGACCGAGGATGCTCCCACATCTGTTGAAGGACACGCTAAGTCTGAAGCTGCCAAACAAGCTAAAGCTGAGAAGGAAGCAAGCAGGCTGCAGCAAGAAAGCCCAAGAGCGTTGGAGAACAACTTCTTGAAGCCACTCGGAGAATTGAACTACTTTGGCCAGCATAGTGCGATCTCGGGAGAGTCTTGAGAGGATAGTTGAAGATAAGTTCCATGCTCTGGATGTCAAGTCGATCAAGTGCAGTCACCGTCAACAAGCTTGAGGCGGACATTGAGGAAGCCAAGAGGGAGAAGGCAGAGCTCATGAAGGAGATGGAAGATGATCTAGTCCAGATGACTATGAGCAGCTGCTGCAGTGCCCACAAAGCCCAGATCAGCTGCAATTCCAAAGGATGCAGACCCGGGACTACAAAGATCAAGACCTCCTACAGCTCCATCGGTTCAGCTCCGGCTCCGTGTCTACTCCTCCAGCTCCACAGACTTCAGCGAAGCTTTGCAGATGCAGCTATCTCCACTCCATCAACGCAGCAGGAGCCGCCAGCAGAGTCCCTAGTGACGATTAGCTCTATACCTTTTGAACTTTTGGTAACTTGTTGCCAAAGGGGAGAAATTGTATAGATCATAGGACTTCGAGAGAGAGAGCTCGTTTTGCTCTTTCGTTTGCGGTTTTCCTTGAGATACTTTTGAGTTCTTGAGACATTTCGTGTGTTTGATACTACGTTTGCTCTATCTTTGATGAGTGCTTGATCATACTATGCTTAATGAGTGCTTAATGCTTATCATATTCTATCCATATCTTGTATGATCATTTACTCATGTCTTGGTGATTGGGTGCATGCTATTCATTCTTATCATTTTGTGCGCTCCACCAAGATGTATGTGACATGGAAGAGTGACCCATGATCCTAATCGATTGTGCATTTGCATTCAAACGCAAATCTTAAATAATGCACAAATTTAGGGGAGCTCTTGCTTATCACATACTTCTCAAAGCGATTTATGTTATTCATTGATTATATCATTTGTCGAAGCTTTGATCTATATGTTGTCATCAATTACCAAAAGGGGAGATTGAAAGTGCAACTAATCCCGGTGGTTTTGGTAATTAATAACAACATATATATCATTGAACTAATTATTTCTTGAGAATGTTTGAAAAGTTCAAGTGATATGGGTATGGTAATGACCGATGATGTGGACCCCTCAAAATGCTAAGGAAAACATTGGCAAAAGCTCAAGACTCTATTTTTGGTTTAGTGATCCAAGATCACATTGAGTCCATAGGAAAGCCAATACTATTAAAAGGGGATGAGGTTATGATGATGATCTGGTTGCTCAAAGTGCTTAATGATTTATCTCTCAAACTATCAGCAATCTTTCATTCCAACATAAACTCATAAGTAATCTCGGTCCCACCGATTCCATAAACTCAGTCACACCGAGATGAACCACCTCAGCCATATACCCAAACCCTAGAAATTTCGGATTTTCCGATTCCAAACTCGGTCTTACCGAAATTGGTGTTGCCAACCTTCTGTAACCTTCTGTACTCATATCGGTGTCACCGAGATGAGAAAGTCGGTCCCATCGAGATTGGCAAACCCTAGACTTTGGAAGAATCGGACTAACCGAGATTGTATTTTCGGTCCCACCGAAAATCCCAACGTTCACAAGATTTGAACTTTCGGTCTCACCGAGTTGTCAACTTCGGTCTGACCGAGATTGGTCAAATGTGTGTAACGGTTGGATTTTGTGTGGAGGCTATAAATACCCCCCACCTCCTCTTCATTCGTGGAGAGAGCCATCGAAAGAACTACCACTCCTACCTTACATTTCGAGAAGAAAACTACCTACCCTTGTGTTGAGATCAAGTTGCTCCACTCCCACCATATGAAACTTGATTTCTAGCCTTCCCAAGTTGCTTTCCACTCAATCCCTTCCTCCACCACAGCCAAATCGGTGAGGAGAGTTGAGTGTTGGGGAGATTATCATTTGAAGCACAAGAGCAAGGAGTTCATCATCACCAACACCATCTATTACCTTTTGGAGGTGGTGCCTCCTAGATTGGTTAGGTGTCGCTTGGGAGCCTCCGTCAAGATGTGGAGTTGAACCAAGAAGTTTGTAAGGGCAAGGAGATCGCCTACTTCGTGAGGATCTACCCCGAGTAAGGCTAGTCCTCCGTGGGCGTGAGCCATGATGGCATAGACAAGGTTGCTTCTTCGTGGACCCTTCGTGGGTGGAGCCCTCCGTGGACTCTTGCAGCCGTTACCCTCCGTGGGTTGAAGTCTCCATCAACGTGGATTGACGATAGCACCACCTATCGGAACCACGAGAAAAATCTCCGTGTCTCAAAATTGCGTTTGCTCTTCTCCACCTCTTATTTACTACATGTGCAATTTACTTTCCGCTGCCACTACTCTAGAATTGCATGTGTAGGGTGATACTTGACTTGCTCATCATTGTGAACTTGCTAAAAACTTGTCCTAATCAAAGGCTAAACTTTTAAGTTGTCAAGTAGTCTAATCACCCCCCCTCTAGACATACTTCAGATCCTACACTATTATAGCAACCACCTTTTGTACAAGTCTTGCCGCTGTTGCATGTAATCCTTTGTACAAAGCCGGGCGCAGACCCCGTGCATAAGTAAAGCTCATGTGCTCCGAACATCTTGTCAATTGCATGCTTTCTATTTTTTGCATGTGTTATCTGACACTTTGTGCAGCGCCTACCCCCGGTAAGCAATAACGAGCCATAAGGCTCCATATCTTTATTTTCTCTTCTTTCTTTTTTTCAAAGAAAGGAAGGTTCCCTCGCCCACAAGTTTGCCGGGGGGAAAGGAGAAGATAATGGTGTGGACCAGGCGTCGTTCAAGAAAGTTTCACCTTACCAGGAAGCAAACGACAGAAAAGCTAAGTTGCCAAAGTTTGAGCAATCAGTTTTAAAAAAAATTTAAGTTATGTTCCTCGAACGACCGTGCTTTGTATGGAAAACCTATGCGCGGAGGAACCAACTCATAGCTAGTTGCGCCCTTACTTTGTTTCGAGTCCGCTCAACAACTTAAGTGAGCTGCGACTAGTTGCAACAAGGTTTCTTGTCGGTAGCAGCACCGCCAGCAGACTGCCGGCGTCCCGCACTCAGCGCTCGCGGCTAAGGTGCCTGCACCGACAAGTTCCCTAAAAGCGTAGGGCAAAAACATACAAAGGAAGGAATCAAGTAAAGGGAATAACATAGCAATCGCTACCCAAAATAGAGTTATATTACAAGATAGCTTGTCGCAGCTCTAACAGATTGTTCTCATAACATGACCAACGGCGACAAGAAAAGGAGAAAACGGGCGGCCTAATCTATGCGATCGTCCTCAACCCTCTTGATCCCGCTCACCTTGTCCACAATGGGTGCGACAAGGGTCTTGAGAGCTTCCAGATCAGCATTCGGCGGCAGGGTCTTGAGGACGTTGGTGAGGTTGAGGCCCGGGTTGCGGAAGGCCACCTTCACCAACACCTTTTGAAGAGCTCCCGCGCAGATCTTGCGCGACTCGTCGGCCAGCTGCTTTGGGATCTTCTCCTGGAGTCGCTGGAGGGCCGTCACCACGCCTTTGAAGAACAAGGTGAGCTTGACGCTGGATTGGAGGTTCTCATCGGAGGGATACCCGAGATCCTCCATCCCCAGCTGCGCCAGCTCCCTGTCAATGGCTGCGGCAACTTCCATGAGACCCTCCGTCCAGTGCTCCACATTCTCCCTAAAAGTGTTCTGGGCGGCAGCAGCCCTCGCCAGCAGCGCCTCGTCGGCCTTGATCTTCTCCTTCAAGGCCACCTCCTGCTCCCTGGTGCCATCCAGCGTCTTGGTCAAAGTAGTCAGCTTCAACTCAAGATCTGCGTTGGAGTCCTTGGCGGCGCTAAGCTCCTTGCCCCTCTCGGCGAGACGACCCTGCAGCTCGCCAAAGCTGTAGGCGTCCTTCTCGCGCTTACGCTTGAGCGCAGCAAGCTCTTCACCGCTCGCCTTGAGATCGGCCTCCGGCTGCGCCACCTTCGTCTCCAGCTCCTTCTTGGCAGCCTCGGCAGCTGCGGCAGTATCCTCTGCTTGCTTGAGAGCCCCGCCGAATGTTTGCTCGCGCGCAGCAAGCTCCTCCTCGTGGCTGTCAAGGCTGACCTTCCGCTGCGCCAACTCGCCCTCCCGCGCAGACAGCTTCTCGGCGACAAGCCGCTGTTGCTCTTCAACTTCAGCCCCCTCGAGGAAGAAAGCTTTCCGCTCCTTGGCAAGTTGCTTCCGCTCCTCTGCCAGGGACCGGAGAGCTTCCTGGTTAAGACCCCAGAGCTCCTCCGCGCGATTCTCGATATCCACTCCCGCCTTCGCAACAAGCGCTTCTAGGGATTCCAGCTTGGCCTGTCGAGCGCGGTAGAGCGACACCAGCTTCCGCAGCAGCCGCTCCTCCTCAGGCTCGCCGCTGCTGCTGCTCGGCGCGTCAACCAGCGACAGCCCAGCGGAGGCGAGCACCTCTCCATCAAAGATTTCTCCTTCGATCGGCGCCCTGGAGCTTGATGCCCAGGGGAGTTTGATGAAGACGCCATCACGCCTTCAAATAGGCGCCGGGCTGGGGCTCTTCAGAGCCTGACGCTACGGCAGCAGCGGAGGGATCGGCGGTCGGCGTAACGCCTGGTGCTCCTGCGGCCTCAGGGTCGTCAGTGTGATCGCCAGACCCCTCGCCGGCTTTTGCGGCGGCAGCTTGGGCAGCCTCCTCGCCGGCAGGATCATCAGCGCCGGCTGCTTCTTCGGTAGCAGCGACGTCGTCGGTATTGCCGCGCGCGTTCTCCTCGCCGGTGACCTCGATCTCCATCGGCTCCGCGGCAGATGGATCTGTCGGCCGGAAAAGGGAGAAAAGTCAAGCAAATACCCAAAAAAGAAAATCAGAAGAAGAAGAACCCAAGGGAAGTCTTCAAGCAAGAGGATTACATCTTTGGGTTCTCTGATCATGGTCTCCGCCACCGGGGTCATTTGGTGCCGTCCTTGCGGAGAACTCTCCTTGCCGGAGACTTCTCCCTTACCGGAAAATTCTCCCTTGCTGGAGATCGCTCCCTTGCCGGGGAACCCTCCCTTGGCGGTGTAGTCGAAGCAGATGGCATGTCGGGGGAGGCTTCCGGGCGCTCCTGGTGAGGCTGCTCTGCTCCTACACAAACCAATAATCAGATGTCAGCAAAGAAAGAGCACCCATGCGTGCCTGACAGTAGGAAGTAAACCATATACTTACGCTGGGGGCTGCTTTGGGGAATAGTTGCCGGGTCCGGCAAGGTGGTCTCGGACACACCCCCTGTTGTCGCGGTGGGTTCGTCCTCGATGACAATCACCGGGACCTTGACTATCTTCACCGCTCTCTGGGCCAGGGTCCTGAAAAGGAATGAGTTCGGAGTAAAGCAAATCAGATACAAGACAAAACAGCAAGAATTGAAGAACTACAAGTATAGCAGAGAATCTTACTCTTCTTCTTCCTCGTCGGAGCTGAGTGCGGAGAGGTCGAAGTCCGGCTCACCTCCGGCGCGACGAGGCGGAGGAGTAGGTTCCCTTAGCTGCTTGGCGGGGGTAGTGGTGGTGGTCTGAGACGGCCCAGCTCCGGCCGCCGCCGCGGCGTGAGAAGCGGCAGGAGCAGAAGCGGTGGTCCGGGAGGACCCCGCTCCAGTTGCCGCAGCGGCGTGAGGTGCTCCCGCGGCAATAGTGCTTGCCACGGTGGAGTGTGTCGCGTGGCGCAGCGGCTGTTGACTCGTCTGCCGCCCCGCTATGTCCCCGGCCTTGCGGCGAGCTATCTGAAGATGAGGAGGAAGAGGAGTTGATCTTCAACGAGCCGCTCGCACCCTCGGCGGGCTCGCTCGACTCGACTTCAGGCCCGGCAAGCTCTCCCTCGCCGGCAAGCCCCTCTCACTCGGCAAGGCTTGCCGCCTCTGCTGCCTCTGCCTCCTCCACGGTGAATCCAAACTCGCCCGCGGCCGCCGCCGCCTCTTCCAGCCTAGTGGCGATGCGCTGCATCTCCGCATCGGTGGTGTCGCGAGTAAGGCTTTTCTGCTCATCAGAGCGGACCGGCACTTCTACCAAGCCATCAAAGAACTCCTGCACGACGTCGTCTGCAGGCTCTTGCCAAGTTGGGACAATTCCATGCGAATCGCACAGCGGCATCATTGCACGGATGCGGTCGAGCGAGGAGTTGTTGCACAGCGGAATGACACCCTTCGGCAGCCTGAACACTTCGGGATGTTGAGGGTCGTGCTTGAACAGTTCCTGGAGCATCGTGTCCAGTTCCAGGACAGTGAACTTGAAGTTGAGGCCCGAGCGCAGCCTCATGATATCCGCCGCATTCTGGAACTCCCAGGCGGGTCCCCTCCTCTCCTGCAGGGGGGCGATGCGGCGGCGAAGAAAATCCGCGCCAACGGCGCCTACAGTGAGCCTGGCAAGCCTGAGGCGCTGGATCCGGGTGACGGCAATCTTCAGCCTATCGTCTTCCGGGGCCACGTTGCTCCAATCGTTGCCACGCGATACTGGGGCTTGGCGCTGGGCGGTAAATGGCTGCGGGTTCTCCTCGACAATCCAGCACCAGTCTGCTCTCCATTCCTCCCACTTGCTGTGGAACTCTCCCTCAAGATAAGCTTCCTTCTTGCCAGCTCTCGAGATCCAGGCGATTCCGCCGGATAAAGGCTCCCCCCTCTCAACTCGGGGCATAAAGAAGTGGCGAAAAAGAGCTACATTTGGATAGACTCTGACAAAGTTTTCGCAGAGATGTCCGAAAACTGCCATGGTCAGAACAGCATTGGGGGTGAAGTCAAGGAGGCGGAACCCGTAGGTGTTCAAAATGTCGCAGAAAAACTTCGAGAGAAAGCGGGCGAGCCCGCGAGAAGAACAACGCGAAGAAGGATATCTATTTGGAGCCGCCAAGCGACGGCGGTGAGAGTACCTTCAGTGCAGCGGATGCGCTCGCGTCTCCGTCGACCAGAAGAGGTAGTAATACTCCCTCAGCTCCTTCGCGGCGAGTTTGGGGGGAAGATTGCCCGCTCCTTTCGCAGCACCACGAGCCGCTGCGCCTCGGCCGACTTCACGACCTTCCTGGCTTTCGGAGCCATGGCGGAGGTGGTGAGAGAGATCGACAGAGTTGGTGTTGCCGGTGGCGACGGGGGGTGGAGCGCTGCTCTCTTTCAGCTTTGGGAAGAAGGGGGGAGCGGCGGAGGTTTTTTGAGATTGGAATAGCAACCGGCGAGATGGGCGAACCGCCCCTGTTTCCCCTGCTTATAAAGAGGGAGGGGGCGGACGTTCCATCTTTCCGAATAAAGAAACCACCCACGATCTCTCCCACGACGCCGCATTTGACGCGTGCCGCTCGGGGAGGGCGCAGTGGATACAGAGTGAGATACGGCGTAACCCAGGCCGCGCGTGCTCGTGCCCTGTTTTGGGCCTGGCCCAACAGCGCTCGGCACCGTGTGTGGCCCAGGCCCGGGGGCTCCTGTCGGTGTACTAGAGTAGGGGTACCCTAGTATCCCGAACTTGTGCACGGGCGATCGCGACATCCGTGGCAAGGCTTGCCGGGTGACCGCCAAGGTCCTCCGTGGTTCCTTTGGAGCCATTCAAGAACAAAGTATTTAAGTCAAGGAGACAAGGCCCGGCAAGAAGAGGAGCTTGCGGAAGGCCGACCAAGGCATCTCAAGGAACTTGCCGCGACGCCACGCGTCCCGGCGAGCCCGATGAGCGACAAGCTTCCGGACGCGACAAGACAACGATCGCGGCAAAGCGCTTGCGCGCAAGCTACCACTGGACCCGCGCTCCGACATCCACCAACGTGTCGCCTCGACCTTTCTGTGCAGCGTGGAAGGAGGCTGTGCAGCCAGCGGTCTTGTGGCAAGCGGCGCTGACAAGATTGCCATCGTGGCAAGCGGTGGCGTCCCTGACGGTCCCTTTTTTGCACTATTTGGGCGACGCAGACGGGCATTTAATGCCTTTGTCCCCTGCCGTCAGGGTTAGGTATGATACACTGTATAGGTAGTTGTACCAACCGCAACACCTTTCCATTTTTACCCTTGTCTGCGTTGCCACCTGTCGGTGACCCCTTGAGCATATAAAAGGAGGCCCATGCACAACGTAGGAGGGGGTTTTTTGAAGGCAGAAAAAACACTCACGCTCGGTCTCGTTAGCAGCTAGTGTGTACTGTAGCACTCAGCGCTCCCGAGCAAGAACTCAATACACTCAGACATGCAGCAGTAGGAGTATTATCTCTCTCCGGAGAGCTCCGAAGCTGGGTAAACTGCTCGTGTGCTTCGCCTCGATCCGCTCTTCGCGCGATCTCCGCCCCCCGCTGAACCGAAAGGGGCTCGGTCCGCCGGTCCCATAGGTGTTCGTGGATCAGTTTCCCCGACAAGGCGATCTCCTTGCCCTTACAAACTCCTTGGTTGAACTCCACAATCTTGTCGGAGGCTCCCAAGTGACACCTAGCCCATCTAGGAGACACCACTCTCCAAGAAGTAACAAATGGTGCATTGATGATGAACTCCTTGCTCTTGTGCTTCAAATGATAGTCTCCCCAACACTCAACTCTCTCTCATAGGTTTTGGATCTGGTGGAAAGAAGATTTGAGTGGAAAGCAACTTGGGAAGGCTAGAGATCAAGATTCATATGGTAGGAATGGAATATCTTGGCCTCAACACCGAGTAGGTGGTTCTCTCTCGAAATGGTAAGTTGGAAGTGTAGGTTCGTTTCGATGGCTCTCTCCACGAATGAAGAGGAGGTGGAGGGTATATATAGCCTCCACACAAAATCTAACCGTTACACACAATTTACCAAACTCGGTGGGACCGATTCAACAGACTCGGTCGGACCAATTTAGTAAACCTAGTGACCGTTAGTGATTTTCGGTGGGACTGACATGCATCTCGGTGAGACCAATTCGGTTAGGGTTAGGGCATAACGTAATCTCGGTAAGACCGATTACACAAACTCGGTGAGACCGATTTGGTAAAATGCTTTCCAGAGAGTTCGTCAGGTAAACTCGGTGGGACCGATTTGCTCTTTTCGGTGAGACCTAAATGTTACAAAAAGGAAACATAGAGTTTACATTGCAATCTTGGTGGGACCGATCGCTCACTTCGGTTAGACCGAAACATTACGAAGGGAAACAGAGAGATTGCAACCCCATCTCAGTGAGACCGAGATCCCTATCGGTAAGACCGATTTGCTTAGGGTTTGTGGCAGTGGCTATGACTTTTGGAATCGGTGGCGCCGGATAGGAAGAATCGGTGTGACCCATTTTGGCTTTGGGTTTAGGTCATTTGTGGATGTGGGAAAGTAGTTGAGGGTTTTGGAGCATATCACTAAGCACATGAAGCAAGAGGCTCATTAAGCAACACCTCATCCCTCCTTGATAGTATTGGCTTTTCCTATAGACTCAATGTGATCTTGGATCACTAAAATGTAAAATGAAGAGTCTTGAGCTTTTGAGCTTGAGCCAATCCTTTGTCCTTAGTATTTTGAGGGATCCACTTTCATCATCCATGCCATGCCATTCATTGAGCTTTCCTGAAATAATAGTCTTGGAATAGCATTAGCTCAATGAGCTATATGTTGTTATGGATTACCAAAACCACCTAGGGATAGTTGCACTTTCAAAGACAAAAAAGGAGAAGATAGTCTCACATCAACTAGGCGTATCAACGGGCTATGGAGATGCCCATTAATAGATATCGATGTGAGTGAGTAGGGATTGCCATGCAACGGATGCACTAGAGCTATAAGTGTATGAAAGCTCAACAAAAGAAACTAAGTGGGTGTGCATCCAACTTGCTTGCTCACGAAGACCTAGGGCATTTTGAGGAAGCCCATCATTGGAATATACAAGCCAAGTTCTATAATGTAAAATTCCCACCAGTATATGAAAGTGACAACATAGGAGACTCTCTATCATGAAGATCATGGTGCTACTTTGAAGCACAAGTGTGGTAAAAGGATAGTAGCATTCTCCCTTCTCTCTTTTTCTCTCATTTTTTTGGGCCTTTCTCCTTTTTTTGGCCTTTCTCTTTTTTTCGTCCAGAGTCTCATCCCGACTTGTGGGAGAATCATAGTCTCCATCATCCTTTCCTCACTTGGGATAATGCTCTAATAATGAAGATCATCACACTTTTATTTATTTACAACTCAAGATTACAACTCGATACTTAGAACAAAATATGACTCTATATGAATGCCTCCGGCGGTGTACCGGGATATGCAATGAATCAAGAGTGACATGTATGGAAGAATTATGAAGGTGGCTTTGCCACAAATACGATGTCAACTACATGATCATGCAAAAGCAACATGACAATGATGGAGCGTGTCATAATAAACGGAACAGTGGAAAGTTGCATGGCAATATATCTCGGAATGGCTATGGAAATTCCATAATAGGTAGGTATTGTAAGTGTATGGTACCGGCGAAAGTTGCACGACACAAGAGAGGCTAGCAATGGTGGAAGGGTGGGAGTGCGTATAATCCATGGACTCAACATTAGTCATAAAGAACTCATATACTTATTGCAAAAATCTACAAGTTATTGAAACAAAGTACTACGTGCATGCTCCTAGGGGGATAGATTGGTAGGAAAATACCATCGCTCGTCCCCGACCGCCACTCATAAGGAAGACAATCAATAAATAAATCATGCTCGAACTTCATCACAAAGCGGTTCACAATACGTGCATTCTACAGGAATCACAAACTTCAACACAAGTATTCCTCAAATTCATAATTAATCCACTAGCATGACTCTAATATCACCATCCTCATATCTCAAAACAATTATCAAGCATCAAATTGATCATAGCATCCAATTCACTTTCTATGATAGTTTTTATTATACCCAACTTGGATGCCCATCATTCTAGGACCAATTTTATAACCATAGCAAATACCATGCTATTCTAAAAGACTCTCAAAATAATATAAGTGAAGCATGAGAGATCAACAATTTCTACAAAATAAAGCCACCACCGTGCTCTAACAGATATAAGTGAAGTACTAGAGCAAATGACAAACTACTCCAAAAGGTATAAGTGAAGATCAAGAGTAGTCTAATAATTATGCAACTATGTGAAGACTCTCTAACATATAAGGATTTTAGATCTTGGTATTTTATTCAAACAGCAAGCAAAACAATATAAAATAAAATGACGCTCCAAGCAAAACACATATTATGTGGTGAATAAAAATATAGCTCCAAGTAAAGTTACCGATGGATGAAGACGAAAGAGGGGATGCCATCCAGGGCATTCCCAAGCTTAGGCTCTTGGTTGTCCTCGAATGTTTCCTTGGGGTGCCTTGAGCATCCCCAAGCTTAGGCTCTTGCCACTCCTTATTCCATAGTCCATCGAATCTTTACCCAAAACTTGAAAACTTCACAACACAAAACTCAACAGAAAACTTGTAAGCTCCGTTAGTAAAAGAAAATAAGTCACCACTTTTGGTACTGTTGTTAACTCATTATTTATTCTATTGGAGTAATATCTACTGTATTCAAACTTCTCTATGGTTCATACCCTCCGATACAACTCATAGATTCATCAAAATAAGCAAACAACACATAGAAAACAGAATCTGTCAAAAACAGAACAGTCTGCAGTAATCTGTAACTCTTGAATACTTCTGTAAATAAAACAATCCTACCAAATTAGGAAAACCTGAGAAATTTATGTACCAATCCATCTCAAAAGGACTCAGATCAAAATCACGTTTCTGAGAATTATCAAAACTAATTTACTGGGTGCAAAAGTTTCTAATTTTCAGCAGGATCAGCACAACTATCACTGTAAGCTATCCTAAAGGTCTTACTTGGCACTTTATAGAAACAAAAGCTATAAAACATGATTAATACAGTAGCATAATCATGTGAACACAGAAAAACAGTAAAGGTAAATATTGTGTTGTCTCCCAACAAGCGCTTTTTTTAATGCCTTTTTAGCTAGGCATGATGATGACAATGATGCTCACATAAAAGATAAGAATTGAAACATAACGGGAGCATCATGAAGCATATGACTAGCACATTTAAACCTAACCCACTTCCTATGCATAGGGATTTTGTGAGCAAACAACTTATGGGAACAATAATCAACTAACATAGGAAGGCAAAACAAGCACAACTTCAAAACTTTAAGCACATAGAGAGGAAACTTGATATTATTGCAACTACTACAAGCATATATTCCTACCTCATAATAATTTTCAGTAGCATCATGAATGAATTCAACAATATAACCATCACCTAAAGCATTCTTTTCATGATCTACTTGCATAGAAATTTTACTACTCTCCACATATGAAAAATTCTTCTCATTCGGAATAGTGGGAGTATCATAAGAGACTCGAATACTATAAATTGTTTCCATATTAAAAGAGTAATGTCCAGAAAAAGGGTAATCATAATCATGACAAGCTTTAGAAATATAATCATCACTACTTTTTATAGCATAAGTTTCATCACAATAATAATCATAAGTAGGAGGCATGCTATCATCATGATAAATTTGCTCATCAAAACTTGGGAGGCTAAAAATATCATCTTCATTAAACGTAGTATCCCCAAGCTTGGGACAAACATTAATTGCAGCAAATATATTCTCAAATATGTCATCTCATCAAACATAGCTTCCCCAAGCTTGGCCCTTTTCATATCATAAGCATAATCACTCTCATCATTAATAGTATGGATAGCACCAATAGTATAGCAATTATCATCATCACAATGAGTAATAGGAGAAACATCATTTGAGATGGATACCTTTTTACCTTTGCTTCTCCATCTTTTATTTTTCTTCTCCACATCATGTGTGGGGTTAACCCTCTTTTTGGAGCTCCTTATTAATGAGATTGGTTGAATAGAAGGCTCCTCCTCGTTACCTAATTCATCATAAGAAATAATAGGAGGACATTGGGAAGTCTCTTCCCTTTCATTAGTATTTTCTTCATCTTCTATTTGCTTTCTTTTCTTTATGTAATTGGCAATATAAGGATTTTCAATGCAATTCACCGCACAATACATATAAATTTCCTCTAGGTCAATATCAAGGAATTTATTAAGGTTATATTCTGGAATATGCTTAGTTGCACGTTTCATTTCTTCATAACCCAAAAGCAAACTAAGTTCATTATGATGTGAAAGGGAAATCAAGTAATCACGATTTTTGGACACGATTCCATCATGAAACAATTTGCATCAGAGATTTAAATGACCATGTTCATTGCAAAGTTCACAAGTACGGTAAAGAAATTTTAAATTTTCAGCACTCACATCTAGCCTTTCTTGCAACCATTTAGTTTCTAAATACTTATGCCTCTTGCAAAATCTACCTTCCCTATTTGGGGTGTACTTTCAAACTCTATGCACTCCACAAAAATTGACATGCTTATAAGAGACATTTTCATCATGATTAGTGCAATCATCATTAGTACTATGGATATTCAAAGAGTTCATACTAACAACATTGCAATCATGTTCATCATTCAAAGATTTAGTGCCAAACATTTTATAGACTTCTTCTTCTAGCACTTGAGCACATTTTTACTTTCCATCATTCTCACGAAATATATTAAAAAGATGAAGCGCATGAGGAAAACTCAATTCCATTTTTTTGTACTTCTCTTTTATAAACTAAACTAGTGATAAAACAAGAAACAAAAAGATTCGATTGCAAGATCTAAAGATGTACCTTCAAGCACTCACCTCCCCGGCAATGGTGCCAGAAAAGAGCTTGATGTCTACTACACAACCTTCTTCTTGTAGACGTTGTTGGGCCTCCAAGTGCAGAGGTTTATAGGACAGTAGCAAATTTCCCTCAAGTGGATGACCTAAGGTTTATCAATCCGTGGGAGGCGTAGGATGAAGATGGTCTGTCTCAAACAACCCTGTAACCAAATGAAAATGAGTCTCTTGTTTCCCCAACACACCCAATACAATGGTAAATTGTATACGTGCACTAGTTCGGCGAAGACATGGTGATACAAGTGCAATATGGATGGTAGATATAGGTTTTTGTAATCGGAAAATATAAAAACAGCAAGGTAGCTAATGATAAAAGTGATCGTAAAAGGTATTGCAATGGTAGGAAACCAGGCCTAGGGTTGATACTTTCACTAGTGCAAGTTCTCTCAACAATAATAACATAATTAGATCACATAACAATCCATCAATATGCAACAAAGAGTCACTCCAAAGTCACTAATAGCGGAGAACAAACGAAGAGATTATTGCAGGGTACGAAACCACCTCAAAGTTATCCTTTCTGATCGATGTATTCAAGAGTCTGTAGTAAAATAACATGAAGCTATTCTTTCTGTTCGATCTATCATAGAGTTCGTATTAGAATAACACCTTAAGACACAAATCAACCAAAACCCTAATGTCACCTAGATACTCCAATATCACCTTAAGTATCCGTGGGTATGATTATACGATATGCATCACACAATCTCAGATTCATCTATTCAAACCAACACAAAGTACTTCAAAGAGTACCCCAAAGTTTCTACCGGAGAGTCAAGACGAAAATGTGTGCCAACCCCTATGCATAACTTCATTGAACCCGCAAGTTGATCACCAAAACATACATCAAGTAGATCACGTGAATATCTCATTGTCACCAAAGATAACCACGGCAAGACATACATCAAGTGTTCTCAAATCCTTAAAGACTCAATCCGACAAGACAACTTCAAGGGGAAAACACAATTCATCACAAGAGAGTAGAGGGGGAGAAACATCATAAGATCCAACTATAATAGCAAAGCTCGCGATACATCAAGATTGTATCACCTCAAGAACACGAGAGAGAGAGAGAGAGAGAGAGAGAGAGAGATCAAACACAGAGCTACTGGTACATACCCTCAGCCCCGAGGGTGAACTACTCCCTCCTCGTCATGGAGAGCGCCGGGGTGATGAAGATGGCCAGCGGTGAGGGATCCCCCCTCCGGCAGGGTGCCGGAACAGGGTCCCGATTGGTTTTTGGTGGCTACAGAGGCTTGCGGCGGCAGAACTCCCGATCTATTGTGTTCCTCGAAGTTTTTAGGGTATATGGACATATATAGGCAAAAGAAGTCGGTCAGGGGAGCCACGAGGGGCCCACGAGGGTGGGGGCGCGCCCAGGGGGTAGGGCGCACCTCCCTGCCTCGTGGCCACCTCGAAGCTTCCCCGACGTCTACTCCAAGTCTCCTGAATTGCTTCCGTTCCAAAAGTAACTCTCCTGAAGGTTTCATTCCTTTTGGACTCTGTTTGATATTCCTTTTCTTCGAAACACTAAAACAGGCAAGAAAATAGCAATTTGGGCTGGGCCTCCGGTTAATAGGTTAGTCCCAAAGCTAATATAAAAGTGTAAAGTAAAGCCCATTAAACATCCAAAATAGATAATATAATAGCATGGAACAATCAAAAATTATAGATACGTTGGAGACGTATCACGCCACACCCCTCCCAATGAACAGGACCCCTGTTTCAACCGTAGCGCTCCAACACAAGTTTGTTTCCTACATTTTGCGGTACGCCATACCCCTTCCGATGAACAGGATGTCGTTTTGACCATAGTCGGTCGAACAGAAGGCCGTTTCCTCCGTACTATTGTACGCCAAACCCCGTTTCGGCTGTTCCGTCCAAGCCGGTTGGCTCTCGTTGAAAAGAATGCATTCCAACCCAGTCTATTGCCTCCCAATGAATAGGATGTCGTTTCTCCGTTCCGACCCAGCCGGTTAGCTGCCCGATGAACAGGGCGCCGTTGCTGCCGTTTGTTGCCTCTCCATGTACACAAGCCCTGGCGGTACGTATGCGCGAGTAAGCGTTCGTGACCACACCTGTATGTACGTACGTGGCCATATTTTTTGGCATGTCGTTGTACGTATGTGTACACGGTTTAGAAGGCACTAGTATATACAAACGGTTTTTAACCCCTTTCTGCGACGACATTTGGAACCGTCGCCAAGTGAGTGTGGGCAATAGGGGGGTCCTTCCCACACGTCCCATAAACCATCGGGTATATGCCCTCCTGGCACACACGCTCCGCAAAATGAGGTCGTGTGCGACCGGTGAGCGCTCAAATACAGAAATACGTACAGTAGAGCTAAAAATACAATTACACGGCAAAAAAAATCCGGTCGCAAGTACATCCCACACAGTCAGTCCCCGCTAAACGTTTCCGTTCGTATGTACATCCCACATAGTCACTCCAAGGAAAACTTTTCCATTAACAGGTACATCACAGACAATTTTTCCCGTTAAATCGTTTGCGTTATTGAATGTATCACACACGGTCCGTAGAAGAAACTGTGTGGCAAAGGCTGTCCATCACACACAGTTTTTACGTGGTAAACGTTTGCGCAAGGTTGCCTAACACAAACAGTTTTCAAGAGAAAGTCGTGTGTGATTGTTCATTGATCCAACACGGTTTATTCCTAGAAACTGTGTGCGTTGCCTGAGGTCATCACCCACGGTATTTTTTCAACAACTGTTTGCAATAGCAAAACCCAATTAGCAGGCTAATTCGCCATTAGCAGGGTAATTGCCATATTATTAGTAATCCATTTATTAATCTAATTGACATTCATATTAAGCACATAATATATTTCATTTCCATATTATGGAAGCAGAATTTCATAATTGAAGTACATCAGAGTACAACATGATATAGCTTCAGCACTCAGCTACCCCATTACACAACTACACCAGCACCAAGTTTCACATGCAACATGTAGAACCTTTCGAAATTAGCATCATAGAAGGTATATAGACAGCGCATCTCATCTGGAAAATTGCTGAAGTGGAAGGCGAATATTGAGCCTTCATTCATGTTGAAGGTCTTTGCAACTTTAGGCCAGTGCCTGTGGATGATTGACCGTCCGTCCTTCATCCTCTTCAGGAACACTTCAATATTGAATTGTGGGTGTTGTATGAAAACCTTCCTCGCCTCCTGACCATAGAGGTGGTTTGAGAGGTAATCATCAGTGAACTGCTTTGGAAAGGCCTGAAAACAAGGATGTGCATAAATATCTTCTCTATATTGGAAATGGGGCAACGCAATAAAAAAAGGCAAGGTATAATAGTTAATACCATCTTGTGGTGAACTGATGTCTTCTTCATTGTGCAGACAAAGATCTTGTTGTTTTTTGTCGCCAATTTCTTTATCCTAACAATCTTTCTGAGTTTCTTGATTTGATTGATATTCATGGACAACTCATTTACCCATATGCAAAAAGGGTCAAACAGTGGGTCAAAACCTCTGACAGCAGGACCTACATGTGCAAGACCAAATTGTTAAAAACCAAAATATTAGAATGGTTCCTGCAATTGCACAATAATGTGCTATTAGACAACGGACCATGCACATGCTAACCTCGATTGTAAACCTTGGTGCTTCCCATTGTTTCCCTGCAACACATATAAGGTAGTTAGTCATCAGGTTAAGTAAGGGTTCGCATGCTATCAGTAAAATATGTTGATGAAAAATAAGCACATTGCAGATTCATCAGATTAATTCAAGCCACATGGAAAACCCATTTATCCAAACCAAGCATGATTAAGAACTAGGAAATATAGCACTTGTATATGTTTCTCATGTATTAAGTGTAGCCAATTTTGATTTATTCCTCACATGCACAACAATACAAAATTCTACCCACAACAATTGGACATCGCATTGCAGAATTGAACCAAGCAGTTAACTACACACCACAACAAATGAACCAACATTAACTAAGCACCACATTGCACAATATAACATACTCCTAATAGAAGATCAGACAGTTAACTGAAGCCAATTGTAGCAATTGTATTTGTTTCTCGTGTATTTACTACAGCCAAATTCAATTTCTTCCTCACATGGTATACGATAACAGAATGCACCCACAACTATTGAACATCGCGTTGCAGAATTGAACCAAACAGTAAACACCACAACACAAATGAACCAAACATTAATTGAGCACCACATTGTACAATGTATAACCAAACCAAGCATGCTTGACAACTTGGAAATATAGCAATTGTATTCATTTCTCGTGTATTTTGTAAAGATAAATTCGATTTACTTCTCACATGGAAGACAATACAAAATTTCTCGTGTATCGGGAGTTCTGCCGCCGCAAGCCTCTATAGCCACCAAAAACCAATTGGGACCCTGTTCCGGCACCCTGCCAGAGGGGGGATCCATCACCGATGGCCATCTTCATCATCTGGGTGCTCTCCATGACGAGGAGGGAGTAGTTCACCCTCGGGGCTGAGGGTATGTACCAGTAGCTACGTGTTTGATCTCTCTCTCTCTCTCTCTCTTGTTCTTGATTTGGCACGATCTTGATGTACCGCGAGCTTTGCTACTATAGTTGGATCTTATGATGTTTCTCCCCCTCTACCTTCTTGTAATGGATTTAGTTTTCCCTTTGAAGTTATCTTATCGGATTGAGTCTTTAAGGATTTGAGAACACTTGATGTATGTCTTGTGTGGGATACTCGTGGTGACAATGGGGTATTCTATTGATTCACTTGATGTATGTTTTGGTGATCAGCTTGCGGGTTCCGTGACCTTGGGAATCTATGCATAGGGGTTGGCACACGTTTTCGTCTTGACTCTCAAGTAGAAACTTTGGGGCACTCTTTGAAGTTCTTTGTGTTCGTTGAATAGATGAATCTGAGATTGTGTGATGCATATCGTATACTCATACCCGCGAATACTTGTGTGACATTGGAGTATCTAGGTGACATTAGGGTTTTGGTTGATGTGTGTCTTAAGGTGTTATTTTAGTATGAACTCTACGGCTGTTTGTGACACTTGTAGGAATAGCCCAATGGATTGATCGGAAAGAATAACTTTAAGGTGGTTTCGTACCCTACAATAATCTCTTTGTTTGTTCTCTGCTATTAGTGACTTTGGAGTGACTCTTTGTTGCATGTTGAGGGATTGTTATATGATCTAATTATGCTATTATTGTTGAGAGAACTTGCACTAGTGAAAGTATCAACCCTAGGCCTTGTTTTGAAGCATTGCAATACCATTTGTGCTCACCTTTATCATTAGTTACCTTGCTGTTTTTATATTTCAGATTACAAAAACCTATATCTACCATCCATATTGCACTTGTATCACAATCTCTTCGCCGAACTAGTGCACCTATACAATTTACCATTGTATTGGGTGTGTCAAGGACACAATAGACTCTTTGTTATTTGGTTGCAGGGTATTTTGGGAGACCATCTTCATCGTACGCCTCCCACGGATTGATTAGCCTTAGGTCATCCACTTGAGGGAAATTTGCTGCTGTCCTACAAACATCTGCACTTGGAGGCCCAACAACGTCTACAGGAAGAAGGTTGTGTAGTAGACATCAAGCTCTTTTCAAGCGCCGTTGCTGGGAGGTGAGTTCTTGAAGGTATATCTTTAGATCTTGCAATCGAATCTTTTAGTTTCTTGTTTTATCGCTAGTTTAGTTTATAAAATAAAACAACAAAAAAATGGAATTGAGGGTGCCTCATATGCTTCATCTTTTTATTATGTTTAGTGAAAATGATGGAAAGGAAAATTGTGCCCAAGTACTAGAAGAAGAATGCATTAAAATGTTTGGCACTAAATATTTGAATGATGAGCATGATTGCAATGTTATGAGTATGAATTCCTTGAATATCCATGATGCTAATGGACGATGCTAATGATATGCAAAGCCACAAGCTTGGGGATGCTATGTTTGATGAAGATGATATTTTTTGTCCCCCGAGTTTTGATGAGCAAATTTATTTCGATGATAGCATGCCTCCTATTTATGATGATTATATTGATGAAAGTGCGTTTGGAAGAGTGTCAACTTTAGGAAGTAATGATCCCACTATTTTGAAGGGTGTTGAATCATATTGTGATAATTATGAAAGTGGATTTGGAGAGCTCATGACTTTATTTAGTGATGAATCCACTATTTCGGAAGAGGTTCCAATTGATTATGAGAACAAGGTTGCTATCTATGATGATTATTGTGATGACATGTATGCCATAAAGATTAATGATAACCATGAAACTTGTCATCATGATTTTAATTTTCAATTGGATTATGCCTCACATGATAGTTATTTTGTTGAGTTTGCTCCCATAACTATTCATCAGAAGAAATTTACTTATGTGGAGAGTAATAAAATTTATATGCTTGGGTATCATGAAAATAATGCTTTATGCGATGGTTATATTTTTGAATTCATTCATAATGCTACTGAAAATTATTATGAGGGAGGAACATATGCTTGTAGGAATTGCAATAATATCAAGTTTCCTCTCTATGTGTTGAAAATCTTCAAGCTATGCTTGTTTTGCTTTCCTATGCTAGTTGATTCTTGCCATAAGTTGTTTGCTCACAAAATCCCTATGCATAGGAAGTGGGTTAAACATAAATGTGCTAGTCATATTCTTCATGATGCTCCCGTTATATTTCAATTCTTATCTTTTATGTGAGCATCATTGAAATCATTATGCCTAGCTAAAAAGGCATTAAAGAAAAGCGCTTGTTGGGAGACAACCCAATATTTAACCTTACTGTTTTTGTGTGTCCACATGATTAAGATACTGTAGTAATCATGTTTTATAACTTTTGTTTCAATAAAGTGCCAAGTAGAACCTTCGGGAAGACTTGGGTGAAAGTTAATGTGATCTTGCTGTAAAAAACAGAAACTTTTGCACTCACGAGATTAGCTGTCATTTTTTACTGGAGAGAGATTTTAGGTTGATTATTTTCTCATAAGATTAAAAGACAAATTAATCACGTTCACCAATTTATTTCAGAATTTTTGGAGTTACAGAAGTATTCAAGAGTTAGATATTACTACAGACTGTTCTGTTCTTGACAGATTCTGTTTTCTATGTGTTGTTCGCTTATTTTGATGAATCTATGAGTAGTATCGGAGGGTATGAACCATAGAGAAGTTGGAATACAGTAGATATTACACCAATATGAATTTAGAATGAGTTCACAACTGTACCTAAGTGGTGGTTCTATTTCCTTATACTAACGGAGCTTACGAGTTTTCTCTTGAGTTTTGTGTTGTGAAGTTTTCAAGTTTTGGGTAAAGATTCGATGGACTATGGAATAAGGAGTGGCAAGAGCCTAAGCTTGGGGATGCCCAAGGCACCCAAAGGTAATATCCAAGGACAACCAAGAGCCTAAGCTTGGGGATGCCCCGGAAGGCATCCCCTCTTTCGTCTTCGTTCATCGGTAACCTTACTTGGAGCTATATTTTTCTTCACCACATGATATGTGTTTTGCTTGGAGGGTCAATTTATTTTATTTTTGTTTTGCTTGCTGTTTGAATAATATCCCAAGATCTTAAATTCTTAAATTTTAGAGAGTCTTCATATAGTTACATAATTATTCGACTACTCATTGATCTTCACTTATATCTTTTGGAGTAGTTGTCGTTTGCTCTAGTGCTTCACTTATATCTTTTTACTGCACGATGGTAGTTTTATTTTTGAAGAAATTGATGAACTCTTAGTTCTTCACTTATATTATTTTGAGAGTCTTTTAGAACAGCATGGTATTTTTCTTTGGTTATGAAACTAGTCCAAATAGGATGGGCATCCAAGATGGGTATAATAAAAACTTTCATATAAAGTGTGTTGAATACTATGAGAAGTTTGATGCTTGATGATTGTTTTGAGATATGAGGATGGTGATATTAGAGTCATGCTAGTGAGTAGTTGTGAATTTGAGAGATACTTGTGTTAAAGTTTGTGATTCCCGTATATGCACATATGGTGAACCGTTATGTGATGAAGTCAGAGCATGATTTATTTTTTGATTGTCTTCCTTTGTGTGGAGGTCGGGATCGCAGGATGGTTAACTCCTACCAACCCTTCCCCTAGGAGCATGCGTGTAGTACTTTGTTTTGATGACTAATAGATTTTTGCAATAAGTATGTGAGTTCTTTATGACTAATGTTGAGTCCATGGATTATACGCACTCTCACCCTTCCACCATTGCTAGCCTCTCTTGTGCCGCGCAACTTTCGCCGGTACTATACACCCACCATACTTTCCACAAACAGCCACCATACCTACCTATTATGGCATATTCCATAGTCATTCCGAGATATATTGCCATGCAACTTTCCACCGTTCCGTTCATTATGACATGCTTCATCATTGTCATATTGCTTTGCATGATCATGTAGTTGACATCGTATTTATGGCAAGGCCACCTTTCATAATTCTTTCATACATGTCACTCTTGATTCACTGCACATCCCAGTACACCGCCGGAGGCATTCATATAGAGTCATATTTGGTTCTAAGCATCGAGTTGTAATTCTTGAGTTGTAAGTAAATAGAAGCGTGATGATCTTCATTTTTAGAGCATTGTCCCAGTGAGGAAAGGATGATGGAGACTATGATACCCCCACAAGTCGGGATGAGACTCTGGACGAAAATAAAGAGGCCAAAAAAATAGAAGGCCCAAAAAACACAAAAAAAATGAGAGAAAAAGAGAGAAGGTGCAATGCTACTATCCTTTTACCACACTTGTGCTCCAAAGTAGCACCATGATCTTCATGATAGAGAGTCTCCTATGTTGTCACTTTCATATACTAGTCGGAATTTTTCATTATAGAACTTGGCTTGTATATTCCAATGATGGGCTTCCTCAAAGTGCCCTAGGCCTTCGTGAGCAAGAAAGTTGGATGCACACCCACTTAGTTTCCTTTTGAGCTTTCATACAGTTATAGCTCTAGTGCATCTGTTGCATGGCAATCCCTACTCACTCACATTGATATCTATTGATGGGCATCTCCATAGCCCGTTGATATGCCTAGTTGATGTGAGACTATCTTCCTCCTTTTGTCTTCTCCACAACCACCATATTATATTCTACCTATAGTGCTATGTCCATGGCTCACGCTCATGTATTGCGTGAAAGTTGAAAAAGTTTGAGAATACTAAAGTATGAAACAATTGCTTGGCTGAAACTGGGGTTGTGCATGATTTAAATATTTTGTGTGATGAAGATAGAGCATAGCCAGACTATATGATTTTGTAGGGATAGCTTTCTTTGGCCATGTTATTTTGAGAAGACATAATTGCTTTGTTAGTATGCTTGAAGTATTATTGTTTTTATGTCAATATTAAACTTTTGTTTTGAATCTTATGGATCTGAATAGTCTTGCCACAATAGAGAAGATTACATTTATAAATATGTTAGGTAGCATTCCACATCAAAAATTCTGTTTTTATCATTTACCTACTCGAGGATGAGCAGGAATTAAGCTTGGGGATGCTTGATACTTATCCAGCGTATCTATAATTTTTTATTGTTCCATGCTATTATATTATCCATCTTGGATGTTTTATATGCATTTATATGCTATCTTACATGATTTTTGGGACTAACCTATTAGCCTAGAGCCCAGTGTCAGTTTCTGTTTTTTCCTTATTTTTGAGTTTTAGAGAAAAGGAATACCAAATGGAGTCCAATTGCCCTGCCAATTTTTATTGATTTTTTATGGACCAAAACAAGCCCCCGAAGTAAAAGAGTTGGGCCAGAAGAGTCCCGAGCCTTCCACGAGGGTGGAGGGTGCACCCTACCCCCCGGGCACGCCCCCTGCCTCTTGGATGACTCGGAGACCCCCCTGACTTGTTCCCCAAGCCAAAAAATCATGTAAATACAGAAACCCCCGAAAAGAAACCTAGATCGGGAGTTCCGCCACCGCGAGCCTCTGTAGCCACCAAAAACCAATCGGGACCCTGTTCCGGCACCCTGGCGGAGAGGGGATCCATCATCGGTGGCCATCTTCATCATCCCGGTGCTCTCCATGAGGAGGAGGGAGTAGTTCACCCTCGGGGTTGAGGGTATGTACCAGTAGCTATATGTTTGATATCTCTCTCTCTCTCTTTGTCTCTCTCGTGTTCTTGATTTGGCACGATCATGATGTACCGCGAGCTTTGCTACTATAGTTGGATCTTATGATGTTTCTCCCCCTCTACCTTCTTGTAATGGATTCAGTTTTCCCTTTGAAGTTATCTTATTGGATTGAGTCTTTAAGGATTTGAGAACACTTGATGTATGTCTTGCATGGGATACCCGTGGTGACAATGGGGTATTCTATTGATTCGCTTGATGTATGTTTTGGTGATCAACTTGCGGGTTCCGTGACCTTGGGAATCTATGCATACGGGTTGGCACATGTTTTTGTCTTGACTCCCCGGTAGAAACTTTGGGGCACTCTTTGAAGTTCTTTGTGTTGGTTGAATAGATGAATATGAGATTGTGTGATGCATATCGTATAATCATACCCGCGGATACTTGAGGTGACATTGGAGTATCTAGGTGACATTAGGGTTTTGGTTGATGTGTGTCTTAAGGTGTTATTTTACTACGAACTCTAGGGCTGTTTGCGACACTTATAGGAATAGCCCAATGGATTGATCGGAAAGAAGAACTTTGAGGTGGTTTCGTACCCTACAATAATCTCTTCGTGTGTTCTCTGCTATTAGTGACTTTGGAGTGACTCTTTGTTGCATGTTGAGGGATTGTTATATGATCTAATTATGCTATTATTGTTGAGAGAACTTGCACTAGTGAAAGTATGAACACTAGGCCTTGTTTCGAAACATTGCAATATCGTTTGTGCTCACTTTTATCATTAGTTACCTTGCTGTTTTTATATTTTGAGATTACAAAAACCAATATCTACCATCCATATTGCACTTGTATTACCATCTCTTCGCCGAACTAGTGCACCTATACAATTTACCATTGTATTGGGTGTGTTGGGGACACAAGAGACTCTTTGTCATTTGGTTGCAGGATTGTTTGAGAGAGACCATCTTCATCCTACGTCTTGTTGGGGAACGTTGCAGAAATTAAAAAATTTCTACGCTTTCACCAAGATCAATCTATGGAGTCATCTAGCAATGAGATAGAGAAGTGCGTCGACATACCCTTGTAGATCGCGCGGAAGCGTTCAAGAGAACAGGGTTGAGGGAGTTGTACTCGTCGTGATCCAAATCACCGATGATCCTAGTGCCGAACGGATGGCACCTCCGTGTTCAACACACGTACGGTTGGGGAAGATGTCTCCTCCTTCTTGATCTAGCAAGGGGGAGGGAGAGGTTGATGGAGATCCAGCAGCATGACGGCGTGGTGGTGGAAGCAGCGGCGATCTCGGCAGGGCTTCGCCAAGCACTACGAGAGGGAGAGGTGTTGCAGAGGGAGAGGGAGGCGCCAAGAGCAAGGGTCCGGCTGCCCTCCCTCCCCCCTCTTTATATAGGGATCAGGGGGTGAGCCGGCCCCCTTGGAGATCCCATCTCAAGGGGGGCGGCGGCCAAGGGGGGTGGCTTGCCCCCCAAGCCAAGTGAGAGGCGTCCCCACCCCTAGGGTTTCCAACCCTAGGCGCAGGGGGGGCCAAGGTGGGCGCACCAGCCCACCTGGGGCTGGTTCCCCTCCCACTTCAGCCCATGGGGCCCTCCGAGATTGGTGGCCCCACCCGGTGGACCCCCGGGACCCTTCCGGTGGTCCCGGTACAATATCGGTGACCCCCAAAACTTTCCCGATGGCCGAAACTGGACTTCCTATATATAATTCTTCACCTTCGGACCATTCCGGAACTCCTCGTGACATCCGGGACTCCGAACAACTTTCGGGTTACCACATACTATTATGTCTACAACCCTGGCGTCACCGAACCTTAAGTGTGTAGACCCTACGGGTTCGGGAGACATGCAGACATGACCGAGACGACTCTCCGGCCAATAACCAACAGCGGGATCTGGATACCCATGTTGGCTCCCACATGTTCCATGATGATCTCATTGAATGAACCATGATGTTGAGGATTCAAGTAATCCCGTATTCAATTCCCTTTGTCAACCGGTATGTTACTTGCCCAAGATTCGACCGTCGGTATCCCAATACCTCATTCAATCTCGTTACCGGCAAGTCACTTTACTCGTACCGTAATGCATGATCCCGTGACTAACCACTTAGTCACTTTGAGCTCATTATGATAATGCATTACCGAGTGGGCCCAGAGATACCTCTCCGTCATACGGAGTGACAAATCCAAGTCTCGATGCGTGTCAACCCAACAGACACTTTCGGAGATACCTATAGTACACCTTTATAGTCACCCAGTTACATTGTGACGTTTGGTATACCCAAAGCACTCCTACGGTATCCGGGAGTTACACGATCTCATGGTCTAAGGAATAATACTTGACATTGGAAAAGCTCTAGCAAACGAACTACACGATCTTGTGCTATGCTTAGGATTGGGTCTTGTCCATCACATCATTCTCCCAATGATGTGATCCCGTTATCAATGACATCCAATGTCCATGGTCAGGAAACCGTGACCATCTATTGATAAACGAGCTAGTCAACTAGAGGCTTACCAGGGACATGTTGTGGTCTATGTATTCACACATGTATTACGATTTCCGGATAACACAATTATAGCATGAATAAAAGACAATTATCACGAACGAGGAAATATAATAATAACCATTTTATTATTGCCTCTAGGGCATATTTCCAACAGTCTCCTACTTGCACTAGAGTCAATAATCTAGTTACATTGTGATGAATCAAACACCCATAGAGTTCTGGTGTTGATCATGTTTTTCTCGCGGAAGAGGTTTAGTCAACGGATCTACGACATTTAGATTCGTATGCACTTTGCAAATATCTATGTCTCCATCTTGAACATTTTCACGAATGGAGTTGAAGCAACGCTTGATGTGCCTGGTCTTCTTGTGAAACCTGGGCTCCTTGGCAAGGGCAATAGCTCCAGTGTTGTCACGGAACAGTGTGATCGGCCCCGACGCATTGGGTATGACTCCTAGGTCGGTGATGAACTCCTTCACCCATATTGCTTCATGTGTTGCCTCTGAGGCTGCCATGTACTCCGCTTCACATGTAGATCCCGCCACCACGCTTTGCTTGCAACTGCACCAGCTTACTGCCCCACCATTCAAAATATACATGTATCCGGTTTGTGACTTAGAGTCATCCAGATCTGTGTCGAAGCTAGCGTCGACATAACCCTTTGCAACGAGCTCTTCGTCACCTCCATATACGAGAAACATGTCCTTAGTCCTTTTCAGGTACTTCAGGATATTCTTGACCGCTGTCCAGTGTTCCATGCCGGGATTACTTTGGTACCTTCCTACCAAACTTACGACAAGGTTTATATCAGGTCTGGTACAGGTCATGGCATACATGATAGACCCTATGGCTGAGGCATAGGGGACGACTCTCATCTTTTCTCTATCTTCTGCCGTGGTCGGACATTGAGCCGAGCTCAATTTCACACCTTGCAACACAGGCAAGAACCCCTTCTTGGACTGATCCATATTGAACTTCTTCAATATCTTATCAAGGTATTTGCTTTGTGAAAGACCTATGAGGCGTCTCGATCTATCTCTATAGATCGTGATGCCTAATATGTAAGCAGCTTCTCCAAGGTCCTTCATTGAAAAACACTTATTCAAGTAGGAATTAATGTTGTCCAAAAGTTCTATATCATTTCCCATCAAAAGTATGTCATCCACATATAATATGAGAAATGCTACAGAGCTCCCACTCACTTTCTTGTAAACGCAGGCTTCTCCATAAGTCTGCATAAACCCAAACACTTTGATCATTTCATTAAAGTGAATGTTCCAACTCCGAGATGCTTGCACCAGCCCATAGATGGAGCGCTGAAGCTTGCATACCTTGTTAGCATTCTTAGGATCGACAAAACCCTCTGGCTGCATCATATACAGTTCTTTCTTAAGATGGCTGTTAAGGAATGCCGTTTTGACGTCCATTTGCCATATCTCATAATCATAGTATGCGGCAATTGCTAACATGATTCGGACGGACTTCAGCTTCGCTATGGGTGAGAAAGTCTCATCGTAGTCAACCCCTAGAACTTGTCGATAACCCTTAGCGACAAGTCGAGCTTTATAGATTGTAACATTACCATCCGCGTCCGTCTTCTTCTTAAAGATCCATTTGTTTTCTATCGCTCGCCGATCATCGGGCAAGTCTGTCAAAGTCCATACTTTGTTTTCATACATGGATCCTATCTCGGATTGCTTCAAGCCATTTGTTGGAATCTGGGCCCGCCATTGCTTCTTCATAGTTCGAAGGTTCACCGTTGTCTAACAACATGATTTCCAGGACAGGGTTGCCATACCACTCTGGTGTGGAACGTGTCCTCATGGACCTACGAAGTTTAGTAGTAACTTGATCCGAAGTACCTTGATCATCATCATTAGTTTCCTCTCTAGTCGGTGCAGGCACCACAGAAACATCTTCCTGAGCTGCGCTACTTTCAAGAGGTAGTACTTCATCAAGTTCCACTTTCCTCCCACTTACTTCTTTTGAGAGAAACTCTTTCTCCAGAAAGGACCCGTTCTTGGCAACAAAGATCTTGCCCTTGGATCTTAGGTAGAAGGTATACCCAATGGTTTCCTTAGGGTATCCTATGAAGCCGCATTTTTCCGACTTGGGTTTGAGCTTTTCAGGTTGAAGTTTCTTGACATAAGCATCGCATCCCCAAACTTTTAGAAACGACAGCTTAGGTTTCTTCCCAAACCATAATTCATACGGTGTCGTCTCAACGGATTTAGACGGTGCCTTATTTAAAGTGAATGTAGCTGTCTCTAGAGCGTATCCCCAAAATGATAGCGGTAAATCGGTGAGTGACATCATAGATCGCACCATATCCAATAGAGTGCAACTACGATGTTTGGACACACCGTTAGGCTGAGGTGTTCCAGGCGGCGTGATTCCACATTTCCTTAAGTGCGTACCAAATTCGTGACTTAAATATTCTCCCCCACGATCTGATCGTAAGAACTTTATCTTTCGATCACGTTGATTCTCTACCTCATTCTGAAATTCCTTTAACTTTTCAAAGGTTATAGACTTGTGTTTCATTAAGTAGACATACCCATATCTACTCAAGTCGTCAGTGGGAGTGAGAACATAATGATATCCTCCGCGAGCCTCAATGCTCATTGGACCGCACACATCAGTATGTATGATTTCCAATAAGTTGGTTGCTTGCTCCATTGTTCCGAAGAACGGAGTCTTGGTCATTTTGCCCATAAGGCATGGTTCGCATGTGTCAAACGATTCCTAATCAAGAGACTACAAAAGTCCATCAGCATGGAGCTTCTTCATGCGCTTGACACCAATGTGACCAAGGCGGCAGTGCCACAAGTATGTGGGACTATCGTTATCAACTTTACATCTTTTGGTATTCACACTATGAATATGTGTAACATCACGTTCGAGATTCATTAAGAATAAACCATTGACCAGCGGGGCATGACCATAAAACATATCTCTCATATAAATAGAACAACCATTATTCTCGGATTTAAATGAGTAGCCATCTCGCATTAAACGAGATCCAGATACAATGTTCATGCTCAAAGCTGGCACTAAATAACAATTATTGAGGTTCAAAACTAATCCCGTAGGTAAATGTAGAGGTAGCGTGCCGACGGCGATCACATCGACCTTGGAACCATTCCCGACGCGCATCATCACCTCGTCCTTCGCCAGTCTTCGCTTATTCCGCAGCTCCTGCTTTGAGTTACAAATATGAGCAACCGCACCGGTATCAAATACGCAGGAGCTACTACGAGTAGTGGTAAGGTACACATCAATTACATGTATATCACATATACCTTTGGTGTTGCCGGCCTTCTTGTCTGCTAAGTATTTGGGGCAGTTTCGCTTCCAGTGTCCCTTTCCCTTGCAGTAAAAGCACTCAGTCTCAGGCTTGGGTCCATTCTTTGGCTTCTTCCCGGCAGCTGGCTTACCGGGCGCGGCAACTCCCTTGCCGTCCTTCTTGAAGTTCTTCTTACCCATGCGTTTCTTGAAACTAGTGGTTTTATTGACCATCAACACTTGATGTTCCTTTTCGATTTCCACCTCTGCTGATTTCAGCATTGAAAATACTTCAGGAATAGTTTTCACCATCCCTTGCATATTTTAGTTCATCAAAAAGCTCTTGCAGCTCGGTGGGAGTGACTGAAGGATTCTGTAATGACCGCCTCGTCTGGGAGGTTAATCTCCAGCTGGGACAAGCGGTTGTGCAACCCAGACATTTTGAGTATGTGCTCACTGACAGAACTATTTTCCTCCATCTTACAACTGTAGAACTTGTCGGAGACTTCATATCTCTCGACCCGGGCATGAGCTTGGAAAACCATTTTCAGCTCTTCGAACATCTCATATGCTCCATGTTGCTCAAAACGCTTTTGGAGCCCCGGTTCTAAGCTGTAAAGCATGCCGCACTGAACGAGGGAGTAATCATCAGCACGAGACTGCCAAGCGTTCATAATGTCTTGGTTCTCTGGGATGGGTGCTTCACCTAGCTGTCCTTCTAGGACATATGCTTTCTTGGCAGCTATGAGGATAATGCTCAGGTTCCGGACCTAGTCCGAATAGTTGCTGCCATCATCTTTCAGCTTGGTTTTCTCTAGGAACGCGTTGAAGTTGAGGTTGACATGAGCGTTGGCCATTTGATCTACAAGACATTTTGCAAAGGTTTTTAGACTAAGTTCATGATAATTAAGTTCATCTAATCAAATTATTTAATGAACTCCCACTTAGATTAGACATCCCTCTAGTCATCTAAGTGATACATGATCCGACTCAACTAGCCCGTGTCCGATCATCACGTGAGACGGACTAGTCATCATCAGTGAACATCTCCATGTTGATCGTATCTTCCATACGACTCATGTTCAACCTTTCGGTCTCTTGTGTTCCCAGGCCATGTCTGTACATGCTAGGCTCGTCAAGTCAACCTAAGTGTTTTGCATGTGTAAATCTGTCTTACACCCGTTGTATGTGAATGTTAGAATCTATCACACCCGATCATCACGTGGTGCTTCAAAACAACGAACTTTCGCAACGGTGCATAGTTAGGGGGAACACTTTCTTGAAATTATTATAAGGGATCATCTTATTTACTACTGTCGTACTAAGCAAATAAGAAGTAAAACATGATAAACATCACATGCAATCAAATAGTGACATGATATGGCCAATATCATATTGCTCCTTTGATCTCCATCTTCGGGGCGCCATGATCATCTTCGTCACCGGCATGACACCATGATCTCCATCATCATGATCTCCATCATCGTGTCTTCATGAAGTTGTCGCGCCAACGATTACTTCTACTTCTATGGCTTACGTGTTTAGCAATAAAGTAAAGTAATTTACATGTCGTTATTCAATGACATGCAGGTCATACAAAAAATAAGGACAACTCCTATGGCTCTTGCCGGTTGTCATACTCATCAACATGCAAGTCGTGATTCCTATTACAAGAACATGATCAATCTCATACATCACATATATCATTCATCACATCCTGTTGGCCATATCACATCACAAGGCATATGCTGCAAAAACAAGTTAGATGTCCTCTAATTGTTGTTGCATGTTTTTACGTGGCTTCTATAGGTTTCTAGCAAGAACATTTCTTACCTACGTAAAACCACAACGTGATATGCCAATTTCTATTTACCCTTCATATGGACCCTTTTCATCAAATCCGCTCCAACTAAAGTGGGAGAGACAGACACCCGCTAGCCACCTTATGCAACTAGTGCATGTCAGTCGGTGGATCCTGTCTCACGTAAGCGTACGTGTAAGGTCGGTCCGGGCTGCTTCATCACACGATGCCGCCGAAGCAAGATAAGACTAGTAGTGGCAAGAAAATTGACAACATCTACGCCCACAACAAGTTTGTGTTCTACTCGTGCATAGTAACTACGCATAGACCTAGCTCATGATGCCACTGTTGGGGAACGTTGCAGAAAATAAAAAAATTCTAAGCTTTCACCAAGAACAATCTCTGGAGTCATCTAGCAACGAGATAGAGGAGTGCATCTACATACCCTTGTAGATCGCGCGGAAGCGTTCAAGAGAACGGGTTTGAGGGAGTCGTACTCATCGTGATCCAAATCACCGATGATCCTAGTGCCGAACGGACAGCACCTCCGCGTTCAACGCACGTACGGTTGGGGAAGACGTCTCCTCCTTCTTGATCCAGCAAGTGGGAGGGAGAGGTTGATGGAGATCCAGCAGCACGACGACGTGGTGGTGGAAGCAGCGGCGATCTCGGCAGGGCTTCGCCAAGCACTACGAGAGGGAGAGGTGTTGCAGAGGGAGAGGGATGCGCCAAGAGAAAGGGTCCGGCTGCCCTCCCTCCCCCTCTTTTTATATAGGGGCCAGGGGGGTGCGCCGGCCCCCTTGGAGATCCCATCTCAAGGGGGGGCGGCGGCCAAGGGAGGTGGCTTGCCCCCCAAGCCAAGTGGGACGCGCCCCCACCCCCAGGGTTTCCAACCCTAGGCGCAGGGGGGGCCAAGGGGGGCGCACCAGCCCACCAAGGGCTGGTTCCCCTCCCACTTCAGCCCATGTGGCCCTCCGGGATAGGTGGCCCCACCCGGTGGACCCCTGGGACCCTTCCGGTGGTCCCGGTACAATACCGGTGACCCCCGAAACTTTCCCGACGACCGAAACTGGACTTCCTATATATAATTATTCACCTCTGGACCATTCCGGAACTCCTCGTGACGTTCGGGATCTCATCCGGGACTCCGACAACTTTCGGGTTACCGCATACTATTATCTCTACAACCCTAGCGTCACCGAACCTTAAGTGTGTAGACCCTACGGGTTCGGGAGACATGCAGACATGACCGAGACGACTCTCCGGCCAATAACCAACAGCGGGATCTGGATACCCATGTTGGCTCCCACATGTTCCACGATGATCTCATCGAATGAACCACGATGTCGAGGATTCAAGTAATCCCGTATTCAGTTCCCTTTGTCAATCGGTACATTACTTGCCGAGATTCGATCATCGGTATCCCAATACCTCATTCAATCTCGTTACCGGCAAGTCACTTTACTTGTACCGTAATGCATGATCCCGTGACTAACCACTTAGTCACTTTGAGCTCACTATGATAATGCATTACCGAGTGGGCCCAGAGATACCTCTCCGTCATACGGAGTGACAAATCCCAGTCTCGATGCGTGTCAACCCAACAAACACTTTCGGAGATACCTGTAGTACACCTTTATAGTCACCCAGTTACGTTGTGATGTTTGGTATACCCAAAGCACTCCTACGGTATCCGGGAGTTACACGATCTCATGGTCTAAGGAATAATACTTGACATTGGAAAAGCTCTAGCAAACGAACTACACGATCTTGTGCTATGCTTAGGATTGGGTCTTGTCCATCACATCATTCTCCCAATGATGTGATCCCGTTATCAATGACATCCAATGTCCATGGTTAGGAAACTGTGACCATCTATTGATAAACGAGCTAGTCAACTAGAGGATTACTAGGGACATGTTGTGGTCTATGTATTCACACATGTATTACGATTTCCGGATAACACAGTTATAGCATGAATAAAAGACAATTATCACGAACGAGGAAATATAATAATAACCATTTTATTATTGCCTCTAGGGCATATTTCCAACACGTCTCCCACGGATTGATAAACCTTAGGTCATCCACTTGAGGGACATTTGCTACTGCGCTACAAACCTCTGCACTTGGAGGCCCAACAATGTCTACAAGAAGAAGGTTGCGTAGTAGACATCAGGGTCCATGGGTTTATGCTTATCTCCCATGCAAGAAATGGGATGAAATTCGAACACCACGGCACAGTGGCTCTTCGGCAAACGTCGATGTACCTGCTTTTGTAATTCTAGTTAATCCAAAATTTGTCCGAAATTCATGAAACTTGGCATGCTATCATGGAGCGGCATCAACATGCCGTGGTAAAAATTTTGTCCCATTTGGGGCAGGTTTGGGTATAAGCTTCTCATAGACCAGAGCTTCTCACAACAAGTGTGATGGTTTCGGTAGGGAACCTTTCACCTTTCTGGATGAAACGATATCCATTGCCTCTTCTTGATTTCAATTTTTTTCCTAGTGTCAACATAGAACAACAGGAGTGTTGTGTCAACTTTTGGGATTTTTCGGGGTTCGCTTGGACATTTTTATACATTAACTGAGTTTTCTGTGCATTATTCAAATTTGAACTGCAGGCACATGCTCTAATGCATATAAATTAGTTGAAAATTCAAATGTGTGTCCTTAGTTGCTTGCTTAGGTCCCATGCAAGAAATGAGAATGAATGTCAAACACCCTGCCACCGTCACTCGGCCGCAAACATTGAGATACCTTGTTTTTAAATTCTAGTGAATCCAAAACTCGTCTAAAATTCATGAAAATTTGCTTGCTATCATAGAGTGGCATCAACATGCCGTGGTAAATTTTTTATCCCATTTGGGGTAGGTTTGGGTATATGCTCATCACAAACCAGAGCTTCTCACAACAAGCATGATGGTTTTGGTAGGGAATGTCCCACCTTTGGGGACGAAACGATATCCATTGGATCTTATTGCTTCCAATTTTTTTCTCGTGTCAACATAGAACAACAGGAGTGTTCTGTCAATTTTTGTGATTTTTCGGGGCTCGTTTGGACATTTTTATGCATTAACTGAGTTTTCAATGCATTTATGTGCATAATTCAAATTTGAACTACATGCACATGCTCAAGTGCATATAAATTGGTTGAAAAATCAAATTTGTGTCCTTGGGTGCATGTTTAGGTCCCATGAAAGAAAGGGGAATGGATTTCAAACACTAGGGCACCTTTGATTGCTGAGAAAACATTGAGATGCCTGTTTTAAAATTCTAGTAAATCCAAAACTCGTCTCAAATTCATGAAACTTGGCATGCTATCATGGAGCTGCATCAACATGTCGTGGTAAAAAATTTGTCCCATTTGGGGCAGGTTTGGGTATATGCTTCTCACAAACCAGAGCTTCTCACAACAAGCATGATGGTTTTGGCAGGGAACGTCCCACCTTTGGGGACAAAACGATATCCATTGCCTTTATTGCTTCCAGAAATTTTCTCATGTCAACATAGAACAACAGGAGTGTTGTGTCAATTTTTGTGATTTCTCGGGGTTCGTTTGGACATTCTTATGCATTAACTGAGTTTTCAATGTATTTATGTGCATAATTCAAATTTGAACTACATGCACATGCTCACGTGCATATAAATTGGTTGAAAAATCAAATATGTGTCCTTGGGTGCATGCTTAGGTCTCATGCAAGAAATGGGAATAAATTTCAAACATTAGGGCACCGTTGATTGCTGCAAGACATTGAGATGCCTGGTTTTTAAATTCTAGTAAATCCAAAACTCGTATGAAATTCGTGAAACTTTGCACGCTATCATGGAGCGGCATCAATATGTCGTGGTAAATTTTTTGTCCCATTTGGGGCAGGTTTGGGTATATGCTTCTCACAAACCAGAGCTTCTCACAACAAGCATTATGGTTTCGGTACGGAACGTCCCACCTTTGGGGACGAAATGATATCCATTGCCTTTTATTGCTCCCAAAAAATTTCTCGTGTCAACATAGAACAACAGGAGTGTTGTGTCAATTTTTGTGATTTTTTGGGGTTCGTTTGGACATTTTTATGCATTAACTGAGTTTTTAATGCATTTATGTGCATAATTCAAATTTGAACTACATGCACATGCTCAAGTGCATATAAATTGGTTCAAAAATCAAATTTGTGTCCTTGGGTGCATGCTTAGGTCCCATGCCAGAAATGGGAATGAATTTCAAACACCAGGGCACCGTTGATTGCCGGCAAAACATTGAGATGCCTGTTTTTTAAATTCTAGTAAATACAAAACTCGTAAGAAATTCATGAAACTTGGCATGCTATCATGGAGCAGCACCCGACATAGTGTGGTATTTTTCGTGTCCATTTTGAGAGAAGGCGCACTCAAATGATGACAGCCAACAAAGGCATTTTGAAAAAATAGCTGCCACTTTAATATCTCAAACGTTTTTATAATTCAAACCATGTGCGTTTTGTTAACCATTCACGTGACGCCACGTGTCTTGGTTTTAATGGCTGTAGGAGGTGCCGTGCGGACAGCTGCTTGACCTTGACTAAACAGGAGGCGTGCGAGCGCAGTCCAGTGCGCAGGCTGACCGAGAGGCGTGCAAGCTATCCTCAAATGTGCATGCTCACTGGGAAGCGTGCGAGCTGTATGTTGCGCATGCTCACTGGGAAGCGAGCCCTTTGACTTCCATGGCCGCCCTGCTTCCTCTCCGTGCGCGTGCCTCCCTCAGCGGCATGGGACATCACCGTCGAGCGCTACCTCTCAGCGCTGCCAGCTGCCATCCTCCAGCCCCCCGACCGTTGACCCTGAGACGACATGATGCAAAGTGAGAGCAGGATTTGTGCATCTCTTCAACGCAAACGGCTCTTTTGGATGACCCATGTGCAAGCACTTACAAACAATTTGGTGTGATTTGCATCTGTCCTATTGGGTATGTTACCATTTGTCAAACTAGAAAGATTGACATTTGTTGATATAGTAACATTGCCATTTGTCAACCTTGTAACACTGCGGTTTGTGAAAATATGAAGCTAAAAATCACTAGCAGTATCAAATTTTTGCAACTAAAATTCAATAATTAAGCATAGATTTCATTCATAGATTAAGCAGTCATTCTTAATTTATACAAACAGTTCAACTCGATAGCTGAACCGACCAAACTTTTCCCCAATTGTTGCCAACCACGTACTAAAATAGCTAGTTCAACTATATATACTAGCTAATTTTAAGTACGTTGTACAGTTCCACCACATCCATAGTAAATGAACTAAACAAAATAGCCCCTAAATACTACTACTACTATTGCGGAGGGGCTTTGTAATACTTCCGGCTGCCTCTCCTCTGTCGAGCATGCTCAGTAAGAGGCGGAGGAGGAGGAGCCTACCGACAAGCTGGGCAACCGCAATATGGTGTCTGCCACTGCTGCAGCTTCAGCGACGCTCATCTCGAACACCCTCTGCCGCTCCAGACGACCCCTCTCGGAGCGGTGGTTCTCCTTGTAGGTCTCCTAATTCCTCGCCTCTGAGGCAGTGTGTTCCGCGGCCACGGCGGTGGTAAGGCTCTTTGCATGCTCGACGAGGCTCTCCTCCTCCTCCCACAGGAACTCGGTGTAGTGTGCAAGGTCGCTGATGCACGTGCAGGCATCCACCTCCACCTCCCGCCTTCGGGCGGTGGTGGCGGAGCGGGTGATGACACCGGAAGTCGACGGTGGGTTGGCGGCCCCGGGAGCCGACGATGGGGTGGCGGCCATGACCACCACCTCCTGCCTTCGGGCCATGGTGGCGGAGCGGGTGATGGCCAAGGTGGCCGGCAGTGAGGTGGCGGCCACGATGGCCACATCCCGGCTTCGAGCCGTGGCGGCGGAGTGGGCGATGGCCCTGGCTTTCGACGATGGTGTGGCGGCAACGGCGGCCGGCAATAGCTGCCAACGGGCAGCGGCGGTGGAGCGTGTGGTGGGTGTTCCGTGCACACCCAATAGGGATGCCACACGCACTACACTATGTTGGGGACTGTGCCGCCACCGCAGTGTAGCCTCCCAGCTGGAGATGTCCTCTAATGACGGTGGAGTGGCTGAGTGCCAACAATGGACCGGTGCCATTGGCGATTGTGGGAGAAGCAGACGAGATAAGCTACATGGAGGGAGGGGAAAATGCGACGCAGGACTCGCCGGCCATGAGGGTTTCTATAGCAGGCCGGTAAGCATTGGGATTTTGGGCGATTTCACCGAGTCAGGCGGGAAGCTTGCGCGGGAACCTGCGAGGTTGCGCGGGAATGGGCTCACCGACGATTCATTGGCGCCACCGTTTGGCCAAAAGAATGCCCCCGCGCGCTGCAAACTTGCGTTGTAAGCCGTCTGCGGCAACGGGGTGACAAGACGTGCGAGAGGAGGACGAAAGGCCACGTACACATACGGTTAATAAAAAAACATTTGCGATTTTATTACCTACTATACCGTCGTCCTGGTTTATAAGTATGATTTAACTAATAAAATACGAATGCATGTCACCAAAGATTATATAGTTGGATTCGTATTTGAACATAGTTTCCAATTATATAATTTTTATAACATGCATTTACATTATGTTGGTTAAATTTGAGGGCAAAGTATGACACAGAATATAAAGGGGACTATAGACTAGATGGAGTTGGTAGCACACGGCCGCTCTCTATGTAGCGACGCAACTGTCACCGACTCGTAGGCGACCATTTCCTGCGTGTTCAACTGATCTATGCACGTGGTTGCTTGCGGTTCAGGCGCTTGCGGCGTGCTCTGCTCGCGTCGGGCGCTCTGCTCTCACGTCCCTCTGAGTGCTTTGCCCTCGTCCCTCCATGCGTGCTTCCAGTGTTTGGGGCCAGCGCACGATCACGCATGCTCGTGTGCATGCGGTTGCGCCAGGTGCTGCGCGACGATGGAGTTACCCGCTGCAAAAACTGCCCTGCGGACGCGCCGAGAATCCACGCCGCCCGGCCCCCTTTTATTCATGCGGCCATTTACCTTCATCTCTCGTCTCACATGACACAATAAGCACACACATGAGGACACATACAGAGAGGACATCCAAAAGTTCCAATGGTGCTCCACGTGGCTCCAATGGCGCTCCCAGCGGCCGACGACGACAACGGCGGGCAGTTCACCATGCAACATGTCGTGGACACCCACGTGAGGGGGAAGGCTCTCTCGGTGGTGTACACAAATGATCTGGTCTCGATGCAGAGCTCCATCCAAACTACGGAGCAGTTCCTTGCTGAGGACAAGTACCAAGTGGTCGGCTTCGACCTCGAGTACACCATGTTTCATGCCGTGCACGATCAGAAGGTTGATGTCGCCCAGTTGTACGTGCGACATGACATCCTTGTCTACCACTACCACCTAGCCACAATGCCTTGCGAGCGTTTCTCCAGGTTTATCAATAGCTCCAACTACAATTGCGCTGCGGTGGACACCACCAACGATCTAAAAGTGCTCAAGGTTTCGGGCTTGAAATGCCCAAATCTTGTCAACATCCAGAGCAAAGACAAGGTCTGGGGCAGCGACAAAAACAAACTGAACTCCCTGGTTGACCTCACCTCGGCCATCATTGACCCCTACTACATGAACATGAATAACGAGAGCAATAAGGACAAGAACGCCTGGCATAGTGTGTGGCATGAGAGACTAGATGAAAAACATGTCAAGTATGTGGCCATGGACGCGTACACAAGCTACGAGATGTACAGGCGGATCATTGACATGAGGAACTGTCTTCTGCCTGACCCAGACAAGGGATCGAGCCACATAGCAGTGGCGGGAGAATCACAAGAAGTAGATGACTAGACGATCGTTTCTCCTACTTTAGAATGCATGCAATTGTTTATTGAGGTGTGTGCGAATGATCTGTATAGTCACTTATCTAATTGGATGTTTATTTCAGATATATATATACATGTTATTCTACTATAGACAGAGCAAATCACACGGCTTATTAGCAGCAATCGTCTGTGTTATTATTGGTCTTCGCACACATTTCTTATTACGGACCTGTTTGCCGTGTATCACACACATCTTGTTCAGTTGAACCGTTTCCATTGTGTTGCCAAATCACACACAGTTCATCCTAGTGAACTGTATGCTATATATCGCACACACCTTCATCTGGCTGCCCATTTCTTTTGTTCCTCCTCATCCCAAACAGTTAATTGAACTGAACCGTATGCCCTTCATCACACACGCAACTAAAATCTGAACCGTGTTTGATGCATCTGTCATCGCAAACATTTTGCACCTTTTTGACGGGTTTTTTACATCACCGTTTGCGATTATGGCATCACACACAATTTCGTCGAAGGGTCTCTGATCGTAGTGTCGCGTTTGGACCATCCTGCAGTAGTGAGGGACTACCTGAACTGCTACATCGGGGGCTCTCTACACGTGTCGCTGCTTGCTCGGCCACGGTTCATCGTTGTAGAGAGACCGATCGACCAGTATGTACATACACGTTCGCGGCAACGCTACATACGCTTCGACCAGGAGGGTCCCAGCTATCAGGGAGGATAAGGAGGCACTTCCTTGCGTGCAAAGATATAGCTGGTGGGTCTCGACCTTTAGGGGGGGAATCATTTTTATTTGCGAGTAATAAGGAGGCAATTCCTTGTGTTCGATGACGTAGCTGGTGGGTCCAGCTGTCAGCCTCACAGACTAAAGTCCACTTCTGATGGATGTCGTTTGTTGACCTCATTGAGCACTAGGCGCCAAGAGCATCAAGGCGGTGGACGACTGTCAGCGTTCTGGGAACGGGGTTCCCCAGACTTGCCTGCCTGCGGCCCGCGGCGTGGCTCCACCAGTGGCCCAGTACGACCCTTCTTCATCAACCAAACACTCAAGACCCTTGCAAGGGGCCAAGCCTCGCGGGGCGGACGACACAAGGCCTCCTCAGGAGCGGCCTCGCCAGGCAGGCTCACGAGGGGGTGGAGAGATCAAGGCAAAGGGTACCTCATGAGGTTCCCGTGACGCAAGCAATGACGACCAAGGCTAGGCGGGCGCCAGGCGGGCGCCAGCGTGCGCAGTGTCCTCGTTTCCCCTTTGGTGCTAAGGGGGCAAGCGCAGGCACGGAGTATCAAGGCATCAGGCAAAGGTTTCCATATCGGTGCAAAAAGACCAAGACCAGCAAGACGACAGAATGAAGGTCATCGTGGAGCCCAAGACGGCGTCATCACCAGCGACTTTGACAGGCAAAGACCACCTTTAGTCAGGATAGCCTGTACTAGCTGTCCCCTTTCAAAATGACCGTTGTTGGATCCCTTCCCGCTCAATATTTGGGAAGAGGACCAGGGCCTCTATAAATAGGGCTAGCCACCACAGTAGAAGGGACAGATGACTCCTCCCCGAGCAACCCGCCAGGCACAAGAACACCTCTCCTCGCGAGGCTGTTCTTCCCTTGTACTGTTCATCATTAGCCCAAGAGGCAATCCACCACACCACACACAGGAGTAGGGTATTACACCACAATGGTGGCCCGAACCTGTATAAATCTCGTGTCTCTTGTGTTGTGAGTTCGTTGAGCTAGCTTAGGGATCGCGGCGAGTCTGAGAGCGAGATTCGCTAGGGGGAAACCTTCGTGCGCACCCCAGAGTTCGAACTTTAAGGGTTTAACCGGAACCCGATATCCGACATTTGGCGCGCCAGGTAGGGGTGTGCCAAAGTCTTCCTTATGATAATCCGTGTCCCATCGCTTCGTCGCATCCATGTCTAATGCCCACCGAGCCCACACCGAGCGCCGGGCTGCTCTCGCCGCTCGCGTCGCCCAGACGGCTCCTGATGGCGGGCCTCCCCATTGTTCTTTGTCGCCTGCCGCCAACGCCGCCACCAGCCCAGCGGGGAACGAGCAGCAAGCATCCTCGTTGCACCCCTCGGTGTGGAGCGAAGGCCGCAACACCACTCCGTCACTGACCCCGGCCGGTTCATCGTCCCACGCTCGTCGCGCCCCCACAGACGCAGGCCGCGCTGCTCCTGGCACGTGAGCTCCTGCACTACCGCCCTGTCGATGACCTCTACGAAGAATGGCTCGCTCGCATCGACGAGCTCGTCAGCGCCACAGGGGGCTCTCCCGCGCCGTCCCTCTCGCTGCCTCGCCCTCGCCCACGTATGGGCAACGTGGCTCATGGAGCACCTCCATTGCCTCTGCCCCAAGACGGCACCCTGGCTCCAAGGTGCGTGGCCCCTGGACGTGACCCACCGCATCCAGCACCAGCCAAGCGGAAAGAAGCGTAAGAAATCCTCGGCCTCGAAGCGCCCCATGCTCCTCGTGACTGGCGACAAGACCGCGTGCTGCCTCTGGCGGCGGTGCTCGGGTACCGTCAAGAGCAAGCTCCGCGTCAACAAAGGGCCCCGGTGACCACAGCAGGTTGTCGCGCCTTCACCCCCGAGCTGCGTAGCGATGCCTGGCCAGGAAAGTTCAAGCCAGACCTGCCTCCTCTCTATGATGGCACCCCCGACCCCGCGGAGTTCTTGCAGCCTGGCCAAGTTGCCGCCAACGGAGACGAGAAGGTCATTGAGGGAGTCCTGGACTAGGGGGTGTCCGGACAGCCGGACTATCATCGTCCGCCGAACTCCAAGACTACGAAGATACAAGATTGAAGACTCCGTCCCGTGTCCGGATGGGACTTTCCTTGGCGTGGAAGGCAAGCTTGGCGATACGGATATGTAGATCTCCTACCATTGTAACCGACTCTGTGTAACCCTAGCCCTCTCCTGTCTATATAAACCGGAGGGCTTTAATCCGTGGGACATAACCTCCATTACAACAATCATACCATAGGCTAGCTTCTAGGGTTTAGCCTCCTTGATCTCGTGGTAGATCCACTCTTGTAATACCCATATCATCAATATTAATCAAGCATGGCGTGGGTTTTACCTCCATCAAGAGGGCCCGAACACGGGTAAAACATCGTGTCCCTCATCTCCTGTTACCATCCGCCTAGACGCACGGTTCGGGACCCCTACCGAGATCCGCGGTTTTGACACCGACATTGGTGCTTTCATTGAGAGTTCCTCCGCCGTCACCGATAGGCTTGATGGCTCCTTCAATCAACAACAACGCCGTCCAGGGCGAGACTTTTCTCCCCGGACAGATCTTACGATTCGGGCGGCTTCCGACTTTCGGGCTAATTTACTTGGCCATCTGGAGCGGATCGAAGCTTCGCCCGCGGCCGTCGGTCGATTTGGAAGCTTAAACTTCACGGCGGATATCCATGGAGACTTGATCTTCGATGGATCCGAGCCACAGCCATGCGTGCCGCACTGTCATGAGGGGCATGATCTAACTCTACCGCCAGACAGCGCCTTGGAGGCCGCACATGAATCCGCTCCGACCCTATAGCGCAGATCGAGGACCGGTGGCTGGACACCGCCTCGAGGGCTGCACCTTCCACGGCGATGGAGCCGAACACTAACCCTGTCCCCTATAAAGCTCGTGACTCCGAGGTGCCGGACTCCCTGCCGGACTCCGAACCCCTTGCGCCCCTGCCAATCGAATCCGATTGGGCGCCGATCATGGAGTTCACCGCTGCGGACATCTTTCAGCACTCGCCCTTTGGCGACATTCTAAATTCGCTAAAGCATCTCTCGCTATCCGAAGAGCCCTGGCCGGATTATGGCCAGGATGGTTGGGATCGACGACGAAAAAATTCAAAACCCACCTCCACCCACTTTGTAGCCACTGTCGACGATCTAACCGACATGCTGAACTATGACTCCCATGACATCAACCGTATGGGCGATGATGCGGAGATTTAACAAGAACCAGCGCCTCGAGACCGGAAGACCACCTCGTCATATGACATATACATGGTGGACACCCCAAAAGATGGGGACAGCGAAGAAGCGGCGGCGATTCCTTAAAGAAACAGCCCAGCGCCCGGCGTCGGCGGTGCGCTCTAAATCCCGCCACGGCAAGAATGGAATTCCGCCACAGAGATAATAACACCCGAAAGTGCCGAAGACAATCCCCTCCAGCAAGATTCAGCGCAGGAGGATGTAGAAGCAAGCCCTCGCGAGAGAGCGGCAGATGAAGAGGTCGAGGATTGTCGGAGTAATTGGGCACGGATACCCCGAAGACGGCGAGACAATAATTCAAGACATCGGGGCTAGCAAAGCCCTCGATCCGACTTCGGCGGTTCTTTGGCTGCAGACGCCCATGCGGTAGATCGCCGGCTGCGACCGCCGATCGCGGCTGCAGACGCAGCTATCATTGCAGACCGCAGACTATAGACTATTCATTGCCGTCGCCATTGATCGCCTGATCGCTAGAACTCCGCCGACCGCACCGCTGCCGACCGCGCCACCGGCCATGCAGCCGACCCGACTCCGCCGCCCGCCGATCGCCGATCGCCGACTCCGCCGCCCGAGCCGCTGCCGCTGCCGACTCCGCCACGACTACCGACCAGCCTGCCGACTCCGCCGCCTACGCCATTGCCACGACTCCGCCGCGGCCGATTGCTAATCGACTCCGCCACCGGCCGATTGCCGCTCCGCCACCAGCCGATCACGATGCAGCCAGCCGCGACCCGACGTGACGACCGTACCTGGCACTGTTCATGTGACACCCCAGCCATCATGTACAGTGTCACTTGTCCCCTGGCACTATTTATGAAGTGACCCAGGGGACAAGCATGACACCCTACCATGCCTTGCCCATGCCACCACTTAGCTTACTTCCTAAGCTAGCCATGCCTATATATATGGGCACACATCCATCCATCCAGGATGGACACTCACGCACACACACAAGCCACAAGCTAGCAAGCTAGCTATCCATCCATCCACATGAGCACACACTCACGCATGCATGCTCAGGCACATGCGGCCACACATACTTGTGCTCATATATACGAGGCCAGATGCCTATGGCATCGACCTCGAATACAGCTCGAGAGCAACTCAGTACGATATACCAGATACATTCAGACATGCAGCGGTAGGAGTATTATCTCTCGGAGAGCTCCGGCTGGGTAAACCACGCGTGCTAATCGCGCACACGCTCCGGGCCTATCGGCAGCGATCTTGCCCTCACACGAAGCCACCTTGTGGCATATGTCGTCTTGCAACACCCCCCGTGAGAATACCACGACATTTGGCGCCCACCGTGGGGCGGTACTATGCTACCACGCTGCTGCTGGTTTCGCAGTCTGGGCGGGACCATCTTCATCATCTCCGCCGCGGCGTCGCGCCGTCTCTCCGGTAGCGCTCGGGGGCTCGACTTGACCCGCCCGGAGCGGCCGTGCGGGACGGTGCGCCCTCGCCGTCGGCCTCGCCATCTTCACCATCGACGCGACACCGGCCGTTCGTCCGCGTGCGCGCCGCACGCGGTGCCTCGCTTCGGGCGGCCATGTCAATCCGCGCGCTGCTCGCGTCCGCTCCCCACCATGCTCGTCTAGCTTCGGCCCTAGTGCGCGGTTGCTCCTCCGTACGCTAGCCAGCAAGCCAGATACACACTCATGCCCAAGCTAGCTAGATGCTAGTCAGCAATGGTCAAGCCATTAGCCATGCCACTACACAGAAAACCACTCGGATGTTTCCCATACACAAGCCATGAGTATTGCTTTGCCCATGTATTGGCCGGACAGTGGCCATATAATCCAGTACGGATCCTCTAACATCCTGAAGGGATGTCACGTAAGCTACAGTAACCGTGACATCCCTTCTTCACATTCATATGGTTAAGCCTAAAATGATTATAATTAATTTGCAAATTACAAATCTACTGTATACATTTATAAAAATTACATACAAACAAAATTATGATGTAATTAAATTAATTTTTGAATTTTTTATGCGTGCTCTGATAAATTCACATAGTGATTGCTACTGATATTTCACTTGTAGCTCGTGACATCTCTTCTCCGTTTTACATGCACATGTCACTGTAGCTTGGTGACATTACTTAGCGATGTTAGAGGATCCACTTCCCATATAATCCTGCGCTCCACAGCGTGCGCGTTAGTCGTGCTCCTGCGTTGGCCTTGCTCGCCGCCGCTCGTCGCTCCGGCTACCTTGCAGGCCTTCGGCCGCACCACGCAGGCCCCTCGCGCCCGCAGCCGTGTCGGCTAAGGCTCCGCGCCGCTCCACCTCCCTGCAGCCGCCGCGCGCCTGCTGCTCCCTCTGCTGCATGGCCCAGCTTCCACTACCATACAAAGCTCTGCGAACTCTGCGCTCCTCTTCTGACTGTCGGCGTGTCCCTCGACCACCAGCCCGCGCGCGCGCGCCTCCGCCGGCGGCTCCCGCGCGCCGGCTCTGCCGGCCACCCGGTCTCTGCGTCACCCGGCCAGCGCGCGCGTCGCGCCGCCGCCTCCACCTCGTGGCGGCGAGGCCCGTGCGTCGTGTCCTGTCGCCGCACCCTCTCTGCTGCTCTGCGCGCGCCCATGACCGCCAACTTCCCATGGCGGCTCCGCCCCACGCCCGCCCGGCCATACAGGTGACTTCGCCTCCGCGCCCTGCGCCTACAAAGCTTCGCCGCCTCGCGCCCCAGCGTCCGGCGCCCGGCTCAGCGACTTCGGCTCCCGGCCGTCCAACCACGCCAGCGTCGGGTGCTCCACCCTCGCGTGCCGGCCCGCCGTTCACCGCCTCAACTTCGCTGCTGGCGGGTCCGCCTCGGCCGAGAGCGCTCGGGCGGCTGCCGCGACACAGGCTCCCAGCGCCGCCCTCTGCTGGCGAGTCCGGCCGCTGCCGCCCATGCGGCTTCCTCCCGCGACCTCCGCGCCCGGCGACTCCGCGCTGGCGCCTCCCGCGGCCGCGACCCCAGCTCGCGCGCGCTCCTGCTGCGGCTCGCGGCAGCGCGTCCGCTGCTTGGCTCGCTGCTCAAGCCGCCGGCTTCCCGCCCGCCGCCTCGCGTCGCTGCGCCGCTCCCTGCTCCCGCCAGTCTTGGCGCCCTCGCCCGGGCTGCGGCCGGGCAGCTCCGCCAAGCCACGTCGGCCTCCCGCACGTCCGGCCTCAGCGGCCTCGGCTTACCGCTGCCGGCTGCCGGCTCCGTCTTGCCGGTCTGCGGCGTCCGCGCCGCCAGCAACCGCCTCCGGCCGACCCCTGCTGGTCCTTGCTACGGTCCCCTGGTCGGCTGGAGAAAAGAAGGAAGAGAAGTCAGAGGAAAAAAGTGCCAAGCCGGCTAAAAAAAAGAAAAAAAAAGAAAGGAAGAGGTGGAGGCCGGCTGCGCGCGTGCGGGCTGGCTAGAAAAGTTCCGGCCGGCTCCCCATCGAAGAAAAAAAAAAGAAGGGTCCGACTCCTCGCACGGAGCCGGACAGAGAGAGAAGAGAAGAGGCCGACTGGCCTTATAAAAAAATGAATGAAGAGGCCGAGTGCCCAATCCGGCTGAGGAGTGATCGAGTGCCTAAAAAAAAGAGGAAGGACCCGACTCTGCAGACTGCAGTCCGCCGACTGCTCTATTCAACAGCCCGCGTTGCCGCTCGGCCGGCTGGTTCGTCTGCCCAGCTTTCTTTGCTGGCCGATCGGCGAGTCGGTGCTGGCTGCCTGCATGCCCGGTGACGAAAAAAGAAGAAGACAGTAGTTGCGGAGATCCGGCCGGCGCGCAGCAGCCGGTCCGAATCTCGGGCTACCCAATGAGTCTGTTGGCGCCCAGCGAAGATTGCGAAGAGAAGAGTTTTGTCGGCTGCCAAGCTGCGGAAGAAGAGAAGAAGAAAAAGGGCGTTGCAAGATGCCTCGCCACCTGGCCGGTCGAGCCTGACCGGCCGGGACCCCCCTTCGAGCACCGGAGGGCTCGAAGGCTACACCCAGCGGGTGCACCGGCGCACTCCACGAGCGCCGAGTCGCGCCGGCTGTCTTCGATGACCGCGACTACACGAAAATCAATGTGAGCTCCTCACCCGCATATTTTTGCACCGCAAGAGCATGGATAACCCCGAGCGATGCTTGGGGGCTATCTCCGCCTTTTATTACAGATTGCATCACTTTTTGCGTCCGGCGCCCGACGAGTTGGCTTCGAGGCTGGCGCAACTGAGGCGTTAGTTCCCGCAGACGGCTTAGTAGCGTCTTAGCGGTACCAAAGGCCCACTCTCGATCCACAGACCCATGAGCGGCTGTCGACTAACAAGAGTGAACGCTGGAGGCCACCCACGTGAAAAACGTCCGGGAAGAAAAACGCTTCGGGCGACCCGACCGTTTCCTTTATGAGTATCTGCTCGGTTAAATCTGCTCCCAGACTCTGAGTACTGTACACTCCGCTTCACGGCCCACTCTCAGCCACAGACCGCAGAGCGGCTGTCCGGGGAGCGAGAGCACAAGCCAAAAAGCGGAGGAAACACGAAAAAGATCAAGGGGGCTCGGATGAAACCGAGTCGGCACCCTCCGCATAACACTTGCAATGCTAAAAGCAAACATTTGATATATCTGCGTAGACTAACTTTGTCTTTTTTCATGACCATTTCCATGAACACTTGCCAAAAAAACCTCCGCCCAACTTTGCCAAGTTGCCCGGAGGCTTGGGGGCTACTGTCGGAGTAATTGGGCACGGATACCCCGAAGACGGCGAGACAATAATTCAAGACATCGGGGCTAGCAAAGCCCCTCAGTCCGACTTCCCGGCGGTTGTTACAGCTCTGAAGCGCCAGCTGGTCGGTATCGATCGACGACCGCTATGACTGTCGATCTGCAGACTACCGATCATAGATGCTGCGGTCGTCGATCAGATCGCCGATCCGACTGACTACCGAAACTCCGCCACCGATCATTGCCGACTCCGCCACCAGGCCGACTACCGACTCCCGACTCCGCCGATCCCGGGCCATTGCCAGCCGCCGATCCGCGATCACCGGCGGCCAGCCGACTCCGCCGCCCAAGCGGCGCACTACGGACTCCGCCCCAGGCATCACCGACTACCGACTCCGCCCCAGAACACCGCTGCCGACTACCGACTCCCGCCGCCGACCCGCCGAGCCCCATTGCCAGCCGACTCCGCCACCGAGCCCATTGCCAGTACCGACTCTGCCGCCGAACCCATTGCCAGCTCGCCACGAGCAGCCTGCCGGCCCAGCCACGCGACCCAGCGTGGCGGCCGTACACAACATTCACGTGACACCCCAGCCATCATGTCAGTGTCACTTGTCCCCGGCACTATTTATGAAGTGACCCGGGGACAAGCATGACACTTACCATGCCTTGCCCATGCCACCACTTAGCTTACTTCCTAAGCTAGCCATGCCTATATATATGGGCACACATCCATCCATCAGGATGGACACTCACGCACACACACAAGCCACAAGCTAGCAAGCTAGCTATCCATCCATGCACATGAGCACACACTCACGCATGCATGCTCGAGCACATGCAGGCACACATACTTGTGCTCATATATCGAGGCAGATGCCTATGGCATGACCTCGGAATACAACTCAGGAGCAACTCTGTACAGATATACGAGATACATTCAGACATGCGGCGGTAGGAGTATTATCTCTCCGGAGAGCTCCGGCTGGGTAAACCACCGCGTGCTACTTCGCATACCGCTCCGGGCCTATCGGCAGACGATCTTGCCCTCACATAAGCCACCTTGTGGCATATGTAGATCTTACAACACCCCGTGAGAATACCACGACATTTAAATGTCGGGGTTGGATGCGACATATGCGGTGGCTTATCATCAGTGAGGCGAGTAGAACGTCGCCGGTGCTTGGAAATGGGATGAGGCGCAGCATGCACGCTGGCCGAATCTTACCCGGCAGGGGCTCTCCGAGGAGATAACACCCTCTGCTGCTCTGCGGGGTCTCCGTATGATCACTATGGTATGATAGTGCAGAGGTGCTCCTCAGTGTTGGGAAGCGAGGAAGGAGCAAGGCTAGCTCTTTTCCCTCTTGCTATGTGTCTCAAATCTATGTAGGGCGAACCCTTTGCATGGGTGCTCAGGGG